>VDFB02270651.1:253027542-253717301 GCA_007258455.2 Sequoia sempervirens | reverse complement strand
GACTTTAGTTTGCACCATCTTCAAATTCCTCACAGTTTAGCTGCTATAGGTGCCCGAATGTGAAGAATTAGTTAAAAATAATAATTTCAGTGTCCAATTTGGCCAAAAATTGTAAACCACTATCATTTACCTTAATAGAAGATGATTTATAAAGGCTGATTATAGTCATTAATGACTATGATATTAGAGGCCGAATGAAAGTTGCTTATAACTATTTGGTGAAATCGAGTCTCACTCATACTATCACGCGATGTGAAACATTTGTATAGAATTTTGAGTTGTTGTCTTATGTCAGTGCAAAGCATGTACTTAGTCAATGCCTATGATAAAGATTAACTCTGACTTGGTAAACATATCTGCCATGTTTTATACATCTGTCGATGACTTTGTGAAAGGTATATAATATCTTAGTCGACTCATCTCCAAACCAAGTTGATGAATGCTTCGTGTTGCGAATTGGTATTTGAATCCTTTTAATGGTAAGGAAAACCACACCAATAGTGAGGAGTGTGGATGAATTTGGTGCCACCTCTGGAAAGCCAATTGTTTTAGATGTCTATTGCATGAGATAATTTGAATTGAGCATATGCAAATTTGAATAAGTTGTTGATTGTTTTCAAATATCGCAAGTCGATCTGTAGATGATTTTTCTGAGTATGAGCTTGTTTGATCACCACCTTTTTGTTGAGTTTCATGTGTTGCTTTGCATGGAGTTTTTTGTCCATTATCATGCGTAAACTATAGGCTAAGAAGTTACCAAGATGCTCTATAAATAGCAGAGACATTTCATTAGAGAGGACGCATCATTTGCATTCTTCTTGCAAGTTTTTATACTACATTATTCCTACTATGTTTTATTTGTGTGTGAGAGAGAAAGTACTCTATTTTATTTTTGACAGAGAATTGTTGCTTGAGAGAAGTAAATTATCCACTTAAGGGTTATTGTGACATTCTAGAGAAGCTGCTATCAAGCTTGTTCCTGTTGGAAAGGGTTGCATTGCTATCATTTTTTGGATAAGCGATAACAGGCACGAGGATCTTCTTCTTTGTTATTTTACTTATGAATGATGTGTTCTCCATGTATGCTTGAAGTGTCTTTTCCAATATGTGCATTTAGAGAAATTAGAATGTCTTTGAGAAGGGATTTGAATCTTTTATACTATTTTTATGATGTGCTTGAACGTACTCCATAATAGGAGATTGGTGTTAATCATAGATATTGGATACTAGTTATGATTGAACATAAGTGCCACATGTGGGTATGTGCATGATCATGATGGGCCAAAAAGTGGCGATATGATGGGTATGTGTAGGGTATGTAGCTGACAACTTTTTTTTTACCCAAAATTGATGAAACAAAAAGGGCTTTTAAAGGAGATTCTCAGCTTTCCACCAATATAAATTATGATTTACTTTGAAATTAATAAATAATTATTATTCATTTTCTATTTGAATTACGACTAAAGTCCTGATTGATACGCTGATTGAAAAACATCTATAGCTTTCAAATGGTATGACATTTTTTGAATCCAAAACATGCTTCACATACTATAATATTAAAGAAAAATAAATTTAATTTCATGAAGTTTTGACCAAGTTAAGGTGGTTAGACATACGAGTTTTTATATATTTTAAAATTTGTAATAAAAAAATCATAATTAATTATTTACTTGGAAAAAAATTACAAAAAATATGCATCACATTGGGACATGATTCCTCTACTTATATATAAAATCTTATAAAAAAATATTATCATTTTATTGCAGTTAGGGTGGTCAGACAAACACCTACTTCTAATTTTTTCCCTAAAATTTAAGTACTACTACATTGAAATTTCAAAATTTCACCAAATAGATTTTTTATTTTTAAAATAAAGCTAATATTTTAGAAACTACATTCAATTTGCTACATATTCTATTCCTGCATATTTTTGAAATAATATAGATAACTTATTCAAATTTTTACGTCAAATTGCCTAACTCTGATTTTTCTAAATTTTTCACCACTTAAGGGCCTATTTTTTCCATGATGATCCTGCACATACCCATGTGATACACTTAGCTAAGTTATTGATTTAACTATAATAGTTTTTGTTTACTCCTAGGATCATTTATCTAGTATGGGAGAGAGCATGTGTACTTACTTGTTAAGTAGGTTTGTTCCAAGTAGGTTAAAATGGTGATAGGTTATCTTTGGGGTTATAGATTATCCATTGAAGGAAATACCTATGCGTAGTTTAAGATGGCCTTAAGTTAAATTTGCCTTGAGTAGTGTATGTGATAGATGACCTTCCTCTAGATTACCATTGAGAATACTTTACCCAAAGTAGTGTGATGACCTTTCGCTCCACTATCAGTTCACTGTGATCTAGTATTACATGCTAGTTTGAGATTGTGGGATTACAAAGTTCTAGTTATGTAGGACACAACACTATGCTTAGTTGGTTGTCATTATTGGTTACCCTACCAATCTCTTCATTGAAGGGAAGGGCCATCTATCAAATGATAGATGTGCAAGGGACCATATTAAGAGTATGTGGTTAACAGAGAAGCACTTGAGTGATGATTCTCCTCCATAGCAGGTGACAGAAGAATGAAGATTTGAAAGGAAGGTTCCTAGACCATCTTACAACTATTTGTTGTAAAGCTCATTGAGCTATGTATGTAAATATATGAATTATTGAATTGATGTAACTTGTGAATTTTTGAAATGAAAAGTAAACCTTATTGTATTATGCTATGCATTATTGTTCATATATTCTCAATAAAGAAAAGAAAATAATTATTGCAATGACTTGTTACATAGTTTATTTACTCGTAAGGTGAAAAATTAGAAGTTTTTACTTCATGGAAGGGTTAATATGTTACATATGGGACTTTATCTTCAATGTTCTTTGCTGATTTTTATTCATCTTAGGTGAGAAATTCATTTTTTATAAATATAAGATTACATTCTTATACTATGAATCATCCTTTAAATGACAAGAGATGGAAGCATTGCTTGAATCTATTCAATTTACCTCTATTGCTTCCAAATTAACATCTACCACTGACTTCGCTAGGACTTGAACCATAACCAAATTTTTAACTTGTACCTCCATTTAATATTATTATAATTTCTTAATCACCTACATATTTTACCTAAGGATTTATGCTCAATGAGAATATCCTTTATTACTATGTAAGGCACATATGCAATAGTTTTTGTACCTATGAGATATGATCTATTTTTTTTTATAGATTTCACAAGTGTGTATGGATTTTTATCTATAATTAAGTAATTCAACCCAATAGATTGTAATTATTTAGTAAATAAGGTAATATTTTTTTCATATCCTTCTTTGTTCTTTTGAAGAAGAGACAATTGTCATTGTATAGAAAGAAACAAAAGAGAAAAGATGAAATACTTTGGAATAGTTTTAGCTTACCAAAATAGGTGACACCTTGAAATATTCTTTTATGACTTCAAATTCCTCAAATATTTCCTTATTTTGCGTAGCTAATTTCCCTTCCTAAAAATTCCAAAAACAGTCCTGGTCTTATAAAAATTAGGAAGAAATCTACTAAAAAAAATTATTCGGCCAAAGAAAGACTACATTCCTTTAATTGAATTAGGCTAGGGAGTTAGATAAATTGATTTAACACATTTTGGATCTATCCTCACCCCCTTCTTTGGCACAAGGTGCTCTAATACTTTACCCTTTTTGACATCAAATATGTATTTCATGTGATTTAAATAAATCCCATAATTTAGATTTTTGTAAATTAGCTCTAGATTTTTGTAGTAAACACCTCTTCTTTACAATAGGTAGTAAGATCATCTTGGTATAAAACCATGATATCGTCAACAACACTAACAAAGAAAACATCCATTTCCTTTGGAAGGTATAGCCTACATTCTTTAGATTGAATGACATCCTCACATTTAAACATATGTCCCCTAAGGAGTAATGCATTTTGTCTTGTATTGATTTAAATACTTAACAACCACTTAGTTATAGCCTAAGAACTTATAAAATATGGAAATCAACTTAGTTCCTATCACCTTTTCAAACAAATGGTCCATAATCAAGAGGGGGTAATTTTCCTCAAGAGACTTGATATTTATATTTCTAAAATATACACACAATATTATCTCCTTGTTCTTCTTTATCACTAGGGAAAGATTAGACACCGATTTAGAATGTCTAATTCATTTAATAATACCTCCCTCCATTACCTTCATTAATTATTTTTGAATTTGTGAGGAAAGGGTTGGATTAATAGGTCCTTTTTTTTTGTCTAAAAGGTTTTGAATCTAGTTGGAGGGGAATAATATGCTAAAATAGATCCTCTTAATAAGCCTTGAGTTTAATATATGACCATGAAAAATATTTCTTAATTTTTTTGAATAATACTATTAGAATTTATTTTTCAGCTAGTTTCAGTTTCTTACATATGTAGATCATTTTGTGAGCTTCCTCTATACCTACGTTTACACCTTCAACATTACCTTCCTTAATTGGCTTGCTCCTACTCTTGTAGCAATCAACACTTTCAAAAATTCTCTCCAATGCTATAAGGCCTTTTGGGAACATTATTTTTCTTTAGCCTTACTATCTCATCACAAATAAAGTTTCTTTTTTAGCCTCAACCTCTACCATAGGTTTCCAATTAATGAGTTAGTTGTCAAACTCATCCACATAGTTTAAGAAATTATAACTTTTTTGTTTGTGATTAAAATATGTGATAATTGCATATATTGTTAGGGATAGTAGGCCTTGGAATAATCTCCACACTACAATGATATATAGGAGAAGAAGACTCCAAATCATATTTAGATGCTACAATTGCAAGTGTTAGAATCTGCATTTTTTGATCTATACACCCATTCGATGCCAATTACATTTACTTATACCATTTAATTTGAAATAATATTCTTGTATGTTTTCAATCTCTTTTCCTTAGATGCATATACATTATTTACTTGCTACACTATCAACTTAGTGTCCATGAATTCTTAGGAATCTATTTCCATGCTTGTGAGTAATTTTTAAAACCAAAAATAAAGATTTATATTCAACAATATTGTTCATGCACTAGAATTTCAACTTAAATAAAAATCTAGATAGTTCACCACTTGGTGAAACTAGGATAACACCTACACCAAAACCATCTTTAAAAAAAAATAATCTAAGGAAATGATCAATAAATCATTCACATCTTTGTTATCAAAAAGGTAAGGAATAGAGTAAACTTATTCATCCTCATGTTTATCACAATAACCAATAAATTGGTCAATACAAACATCAAAGAAATTTATTTCATTGGTGGTTTTCTAATGGTCCCCAAAATTATCCAACATTTTTTGTTCTCTATGTAACTTGAAATTTATTCCATACACAAGAATGGTAGCATAATACAAGTCCATTTGAATACTACCTCCAATAGATGTTTCCAAATTTATGGATATCAACATAGTCCACTTGGGATGACAATCAACAATGATTATATCCATAAAAATTGATTTATTTGGGTATGATACAAGTGAAAATTTGGCATTGTTCATGAATTCAATGATATTAACTTCTCTAGACTCCATGACAAAACATTTACCATAATATTTGGACACTTGTAGTCATAATTTATTCATGACATAAAGTGGCATGAAAATGTTTGAGGCACTTGAGTCTAAGTTATAGTTATGAAAAAACCATACACCAAGAATTAGGGAGGTATAGAAAGGGTCATCA
Organism: Sequoia sempervirens; assembly: GCA_007258455.2. Lineage (NCBI taxonomy): Eukaryota > Viridiplantae > Streptophyta > Pinopsida > Cupressales > Cupressaceae > Sequoia > Sequoia sempervirens. The sequence continues at coordinate 253,711,570 of VDFB02270651.1, read as the reverse complement.
ATTAGTTGGATATTGACTAGGGGTTCCCCTAGATACACTTTTATAATTTATTTTCCATTTTTAACCATTTGTACATCATTTGTGGCAACATGGTAATTTGAAACATCAATAACAATAATATAAGAAATAAGTCATATCCCTATGTTTTAGAATCTTGAGAAGCTCACCTACTGTGACAAAGATCCTAACTTGACTTAATTTTTTTTCCATATCAATAGGGTGATAACTTGAAAGAGGTATATCATGTGAAATAATCAAATCATTTACATCTGGAAGAAAATAAACGAGCACATATTATGGGAAATAAAACCCATACCTTTTATTTATTTATTCTTCTCTTCACCTTTGACCAAATCCTTCATTGACATTGTTAGATCTTGCTTGGCTTTCTCATTAGGAATATTTTTCTTGGAAATAGGTGTTGCACCTAATGGGGTAGCGCACTCATGAATTTTGGGCATATACTTCTTCCTTGTTGGCTACTGCACCAATATTTTATTTTTCTCCATCACCTTCTTTTTCAGGATATTGTTTTCAACTTCAATATCCACCTTTTTCTTCTTGTCATTTTTCAATTAATTTTTTCTATTTTAACAAGTTGTCCTTATGTTGACACCTACCTATTTTTTAGTTGAAACCCATATTTTTCCCACACAACTACTGCATCAATGAGTACCTTTACGTCCACATTAGAGGGGTTTATTAATTTATATTTTTATAGATCATAATTTATTTCAAATATTGAAAATCATGAACAAATAGCTCATATTGATTCAAACCAGCACCACACTCATATTGATGTATTTGGTCATCTACATCACAACTATCACTACAACATGCTTCATCTATTGAATCACATTCTGAAGAATCCAACTATCTAATCCCATCCTCATAGTACTCAACACCACCTTATTCATTTGGAAACGTTTCCTCTCTACTCATTGAAAGAGAAACTACATAATTTGATGGATCATGAGGAAGGAATATTTACACTAGGAAGCCACATTTTGGAAATTCATGTGCTCTTTCTTCAATGGGTCTAGTGTTTCCTTTTCTTATTGCTTTAAACCTATTTTCTTCTAGGGGATGCTTGTCCATCATTCTTTTATAGTCTCTTAAACCAATTAGTATTGTAAGGCCTATTATGTAGCATGTGCAGACGCTAAAATATTCTTCTTAGCTTCAAAATTAAGTAACATTTATTACCATTTATCATTTATCATATTATTTTACTATTTTCCATTTATCCCTTAATTAAATAATATTTTATTATTCACTTTATAAGAGACAATATCTATTTTCAAATAAAATTTCCATTTTTCACCTCACTAGTTAACTTTTTCTTCAAATTAGAAAATTCTTCTATCACCAAATAACCTTGTATTTACATAAAAGATTCTCCTTCTCATTTATCTATTTATTAAATTAAATATTTCATTATTATCCTTGTAGGAGTTTCAAATGGAAATTTTCCATTATCAGTTGAATTATCTTCTACACTCTCTCGATTTGAATCATTAGTCAATCCAATTAACTCTAGGTCTCTGATCCTATCCTCATCCATCTATTTAATTTTTTTGAAAGTCTAGAAATGCCATCATTTTTGTATCTTTTTTATCATATTAAATTTTTATGCAAGTCCATTATGTTAAAATTTATTATCATTTGAAATACACAATGCTATGTTGTTGAGTTTCATCTACATTCCTTAATGAGCAATTCAAAATAGCAAGATCAATTTGAGGTTTTTAGGAAGTTGGAATATTGTGTTTTTTTTCTATTGGTTTAAGTACTTTATTTCCTTTATTTTATTTTCATGCATACATAGCCTTTTTCCTTCATTAAAATGAAGATATATTTTGAGCTAGAGACCCTTTCTCATTCCTTTCAAATATATATGAAAGATCCTTCATGTCACTAATAAAACTATCCACTTTATCCTCATCAGATAATGGCTTACTAGGTACAATACTATTTGGTTGTGAGATGTTTAAATATGATCTCTTGATGTGTTTACTTGAAGCATGCATATTACTCTCAATGTTTTTAGTTATTGCATAAGATTCCATAAGTGTTTGTAGGCCCTTATCTCATAGATAATACCCAATATTTTAATCAAATGCAATTTATTAAAGAACAAGGCACATTAATTCATTAGTCTTAAGATGCAGTGGTACCTTTCTCATTGTATTGGTAAATTTGACATTGAATTCCCCCACTATTTTATTGATTCCCTTTTTGATAGTGGCAAGTTCATGTATAGAAAATTTGGAATGAATCCTATCCCCATATTGCAACCTAAAAACATTCATGAACTCTTTCCACAAATAAATACTACTATCCATGATACTTTTGTACCACTCTCTAGTACTTTCCTTGAACGAATGAAAAAATAATTTCATCATCACATCTTCATCATCTATATCATATTAATCTATGTATAAGAGTGAATTTGCACCCCATGTGCAATTCCCCTTTTTTCCTTTTTCCACCTTGGAAAACCAAGTCCAGAGGCTTAATTCCACCTAATCTCGCTACTTGCATCACACTTGGTGCCTATTTTGAGTGTCAGTGGAGGCGTTTCTGTCGAGAATGCCTACACGGTGCGTAGATGTCCGCGCGACGCACTTATGTCCCTGTCAAATTCCTACGTCTGGAGCCTATAGAGGCGTTACACTTCCCATTGGGGGTCGATTTGTAATGCCCTCCTCAACCGACCCGAATATGACTATTTCTCTTCATCTCTTCTTCAAATTCATCCCTTGAACTAGCATTTCATCTTCTACCATCTTCTACACATCTCTTCACCACTTTTGGACTTCATCCACAAGCTTCACAATCCATGCACAAGCTCTAAGTAGCTTCTTCACCATCTCTTCAATCTCCAAACATTTTACACTTCACAACAACAACATCAATACTCCACCACTTCAGTAGAGCAAGTGTGGAATAAACACCATTGCAACAGAGGCTTGATTTCCTCTCATTTTCTCCCCCATTAGCCTTGAGTGCTCTTGGTGGAGGTGGTAAGCTTCCCTCTCCTCTCCTCTATCATTTGGTTGAGTAGCTTAGTACTGTTTTGTAGTGCTTGTGCTTTCTTTACTTTATTACTTCTTTATCTCATTCCTTTGGTTGTCTGTGGCGGTGGAAACACCTAAACATGGGTCTAACTAAGGCAAGCACCTATACATCCACCCAATAATTTCTCTCTCCCTCTTGTGTGTAGGTATTGAAGACACCCACGAGCTGGAAGCTTTATCACTCACACAATTGTAGGTATTTCCTTTCTTCTCCTTATCTTTGTCATCTCTACTTTATTTTAGTTCTATCACTTTTTGTTATTTCCCTATATTATGTGAGTTCTTAGAAATTAGATAGAAGCATTTACTTTGCTATTTTCTGAGACATTCTCGTTCTCTAGTCCGTACGAGATGCCAACACGCCTCTGGGATGCTAGTGCACCGCGTTGTCATCTATTTTCTGCGTTGTCGTCCTTTGGCCAAGAGCTTGTCAGTTTGTCCAAAAAATCTCTGTGACCTACTCTTTCTGATTCTAAAACTTTTGCTGCCATTCCACTGAGGTAGTATAGGGCAATTCGCCCCATGAGGCTCTCTGAGTGAAGAGAACTTGTGAGTAGCGAATCCCCCTATATTACACTATGATATTGATGAATTATTATTAAATTGGGAAATATTATTTAATATTTATTTAACATGACACTTAAAGATCCAAAATAAGTCTGGACTAGGGCACTAGCACCCCTATCTAGCCTATTTTTTCCCGAATTTAAATATATCATTTTCGACATTTTAATATTTATAAATTTAAATTTATTTGTCAGATTTTGGTAATTAATTTTGTGGGAAATCAAGAAATGGAGATAAATACAAGTCTTTTTCTCCATTTGAAATCCTAAGGAATCGTAGTTGTTGTGCCTATAACACACACACCCCATTTAGACCAGGGACCCCCTCTTTCCTTTTTGCTCCTACTGGGTCATTTTTTCTTTTTCCTGATTTTGCATGCCCCTATTTCTAAGCTTAAGTTGGTCACATATAGTAAAGTCATCAAGTTTTACTTGACCAAAATCACCTACCCCAAAATTTGCTAAGTCTTTTGACTTTACAAATTTGGCCTTGCGGGTTTCCTTGTGCCTTTCACTATTGTGTTCGCCAAGCCTCACAGACTCATATTTGTGGGTCTCCTCTTACAAAATGTCATCATCACTCAGCCGCTAGGTAGTGGCCAAACCCCAGTTCCCTCTTGCATTGCGGGACCCACATCTTCCCTCGCAGCCCAAATCTTAACCAAATAGCCATGCCAACTCAGGTTTCTACAACCCCACCGACCGACCTACCACTGTATTGGAATTTAATGCATGTATTAATGGTTAAAACTTCCATAAATAGAGGTGCCCAACCTGTCATTTTCATCCTACGATTTGAAATTTTAGAGGAGAAGATAGAGCTCTCGCTTGCACAAGCTTCCAGCAGATTCAAGCTAGGTTTTCTTCAGATTCTTTTGCAATTTTGAAGTAGGTCCATGACTGTTTAATGTTGGGTTTTTTGAAACATTTCTTTTACAATTAAGGTTTTGCAAATATTGAAAATCTTCAAAAATCAAATCCCACTTTGCCACGACAATCTCATCAAACCCTCCTGAGCTTTTAGTCCCACACGCACTATCCACCCAGTACCCTACAATTCCTTAGCTCTGGCTAAAATCATGCATTCGTACATGTCCAGGATTTGGCTCCACCATGGTCATTCATCACATGACAAATAAACCCTTGCGGTCTGCACTATTTCCCCCACTGTCTCTATCAATGGTTGTAGGTCTCAAAGTAAATGGCTAAGTCAATAACCCTTTATGAGAATCCCCATGCGGGATTCCACCTACGGGTGTCCCTTGCCTCATCACCACTCCATGAGTGACCAAGCCCTAACGAATTTTCACATCATGGGCCCCCTTTGTATTACTGTCATGAGATTACTGAGCCCTACACTTGTTAAAAATCCACTAAGTCCAAACACCTTGTGGGTCATCACATGTGGCTTGCCATTATCTCGCTGCCATTATTTAACAAAAAATTCACCTCACTGTCTCACAGTGTTGACCCCGCACCATCTGTCTCCATCTTCAAAATATTTCAAGAAAAACACGAAGTCAACAAGAAAAATGTGGGTGCACCTATGTGGGAAGATGTCGTCAGAGGTCTACCAAATGCTGCTCTCTTATGACTGAACACCTGCATCCTCCTGCACTACGGATGCCATGGGATGGTTGTCCCTTTTTTGAATTTAAAAGATTGCTAATGCAAACCTTCAGCCTTTGTGGTCATTGCGGGCCTGCATACACAGGCCGCCAGCTGCAGATCTCCATCCCCTCATGGTTGTTCCTTACAACAAGAACTTAGTGGCAGCCTGACAATTGACCTCTGCACTCTCAAACCAACATCGAAGATAGGAACAACTCACAACATTTGAGGAATCCATGGGTTCCACAATGTGGACTTCTGCATGCGGGTCATCACCTCCTAAACGTCGTTACTTAATGACCAAGATTTAATGCCTTTCTACCCCACGACACTCACATCCTTTGAACCCGTAAGATTACCAAAGCCTCACCTAATGACTTCAAAAATCTCATAGCCAATTTTTGCACGTGCTTAATCATTTCATGAGGAATTTGCTTTCCAAACAAATAATGTGGAAATATTCCCTGCTGGCGGATGTCTATAGAACTTCATTTCCCCAAACCATCCTACTGCTAGCTACTTCAAATGGCTTCCACCTAGTGGAAACCCACACTCTTGAACCCGCATTTGTGCAAATCATCCAAACAAGCCCTGAAAAATGTACAATGATGAATTTTATGATCTTTTATAGATGTATGAATGGATCTAACCTCAGATTTATAGGATTCAACTGATGTTTACCTCTTTATATGTAAAAACACTTACTACACTCTGTGTGTGCAATATTTATGGAACTTGTTGAGGGATCATCAGGGAAGCTTGTTGAAAATATTGATAAAGGAAAGAATCCTACAAGAAAACCAAGGTAGAAGGAAGAAAATGAATAAATGAAATATTAGTTCCATAGGGTGGCATGCACCTCCAAGCTCACCTCCACCCGGGACACGATCTTAGACACAAACCTTGGACACATAAATATTGATGAGTTCAAGTAGAGGGTGATGATCAATCCAACCAAAAAAGATGCATGAAGGATCAAACAAAGTGGCCTTGCAAAGGCAGCCAGCTTCCCTATTGCCTTGGTTGCTCCATAATTGGTCATGGCCTGTCGAGAGTGCTACCACTCCAATATGAAAATCATTGATAAATATGGAAGAGTATTGGTGGACTTGTCTTCCAATTCTATTGGTGGGACAACTGGGATCCCAACATTTGATAATATGGAGGAATCAAAGAAGGAATTTTGTGAAAACATGTGGAAATAGGACCCTCTTAGATGCAAAAGAATGATTAATCAACATTGGTTAAAGACCAAGAGGGGCAATGCCAACAAGCTGCCTCAAAATCTATCTAGAAGTGACTTCTTCGAGGAGTACTATGATCTGGTTACTCTCTTGAGTAGAGTAATGGGCCTGCCAACTACAACATTCTTCGAGGAATGGATGTCCTACTTCATCGAAGAAATCATTAGAGGTGAGGCCAAATTCCACTGGGAAAAGATGATTAGTGATAACTTGCATAACTAGCTGTTAGCCATGAAGAAAACCTCCCAGTTCTACATGACATCATATTTATTTTATCTCCTTGCAGAGAAATTCCCGTACAAAGGACTCTTTTGTGCAGGAACATTGGGGACAAAGAAGGGAGAGCTCAAAGTCTATGACTACTATCCCCAGTTGCAATACAAGAGCTTTAAAAGAGAATACAAAATAGTAAATGATGCCTTCATTAGGCACATAATTAGACTCCTAGGAGGAGATTTTGAGAGAAGGGTATCACATAGTGTGAAGGCCTCCATAAAGGGATTTGGGTATCTGTTCATTCAGTTCCCAAAGTTTACCTACATCATAGCAGAAGGGTTCCAAGGAAACCCTACTGGCTACCACGCTACCTAAATGACTACATCATCTTGTTGGAAGTTTCTTGGCAGTTGTAGATTTCCCATTTATTGTTGAGTGATAAGCACTGAGCTGGGATTCCATATCCCCTAACCTTTGGGAAAGGAATGTACTCCTACCCTCCTACCCAGTGTGTCAAATATTCAAAAAAGGATTTGGTGGAGTATAACTTGGACCTCCACACAGAAAGAGGAAGAGTGGAGCCTCATGGAAAATTGAAACAATGGGTTGGTAGGCAATATGTTCACCAACCTCACATTGAGGATTTCTGGGCCAACTACAATGATGACAAAGAGGTGTGAATGCAACAATACATGAGAATGACTTCCTAATTTGTGAAGTCAATTAACCTATTCCCAGTGCTAGATCAAATTGTTGAAGATGATGATATCATAGATGATAGATAGCATGGCCAATATGCCCCTACCAGTTATAGATTGGAATGAAGAGGAGGTCATTGACCTCGAATTACTAACCCAACCCATTGAGCATAGAATAAGGAAATGGGTGGATGAACAAGTAGCTCAACTCAAAGAGTAGGGTGCAGAGTTGACTTATGGTGAGCTCAAAGATGAGCTTGAAAGTGAAAGTGACAGTGGTGCAGTTGTTGGTTCATCAGGTGAAGCTCCCAAGTCCCCACTAGTCACAAGATCCAAGAAAAGGAAGGAGGTTCCTATGCATAAGCCTAAGCACAAAGTGTATTCTAGGAAGGCAACCAAGGGGTAGCCTTCAAAAAGAATGAAGAATATGGGGACATTTATGCTTGAGATTCCTACCATAGAGAAAAATACCCAACATGAAGAGGAAGAAGAAACCAAATAGTTGTGCTCGCCGCCTACCACTTTTGCTCCCACCACTACTACTGCTATCACCACTCCACCCTCTGCTTCCAATACTTTTCCCGTCTCATCTTCACCCATCATGGACATCTTAGTCCACCTCACCTCCACCTCATCAACTATGTTGGTTATGGTATTGGACTCTTCCTCTTTTATGACCTCCAAGCTATCCTCTTCCTTGCTCCCACCTCTGTTGCCTACATTCTCTACTCTTCCACCACCCATGTCCTCAACTTCTATGTCGCCGCCCATGTTGTCACATGCCTTCGCGGCATATATGTAGAATGTGCCCATTGATCTTTTTGGGGTAATCCTTGACCCCAAGGTACAAGCTCTGATGGCTCAAATTGCTGCTACCCTACCTCTTCCCCCACCACCTACCGATCCGCCAAAAATAGAGGCCACAATGCAGATCTCGAAAGAGATGGAAATAATCCATATAGAGCAATCTGAGGAAGGTACGCAAGACATAGCTGAAGAGCTTGAGGATTCTAACAAAGATGATTACTTTGAGCATCTAGAGGGTGGACTAAGTATAAACTTGGATAAGGTGGCATCTAATGAGGAGAAGTCACAAACTTCAGAGGAAGATGTTGAAGCTCTTGGAGAGTGTTATGTGATAGAGACATCAGATCAAGAACTAGAAGAAGAGACCCACCCAGAGGAACATCACTCCCAGGAGGGAAAAGTAGAGATGGATCCAGATGTATAAATACTTGAAGATCCTCTGCTAATTGGCCAAGATGAGGGCCTAGTGCAAATGGAAGAGGTACCTCTAGAAAGGGAGGAAGAGAGAAAAAAAAGAAAAAAAGGATACACAAGAAAAGGACGCCGAGCCCGAGAAGAATTTTGAGGCTAAATATAAAGAAGATAAAGGTATGGCCCCATGAGAACAAGATATCATTGAAGATAATGTAAGCTTCTATCGAGCCAGACAAAGGGAAGGCTATATAGATAGAAGGCTCCAATGAGGAAGAAAAGGATCATGGAAGGGTTTCTAGCGATGAAGAGGAGCAGCCTCGAAAGGAACAAGAAGAGGAAGGTGATCATGAATCACCCAAGGGAAAAATAGAGGTTCCTAACTAGCTAGAACACCAATTGAAAAAGAGATCTCAAGTTGTTGTTGACCCAAAGGCAAGGCTAGAGGCAATACTATCTAGAGCAAAAACAAGGACTAGAAAGAAGAAGCCCAAAATTAGATCGTGCATCATAGTTGATGCTTCTGGGTTCCAAACACTACAAGTTGCCACCCTAGTAGTGGGAAAGGATGCAAGCACCATACAAGGGTAGGATTATCAAATATCTACAATCAATCTAGGCCTAGAAAATCATGAGCAGAAGATCAATGATCTGCAAGGTTCAATGTCTACCATCATACAGTAGATGAACAAGGATCAATCCACCAAAGAAGAGCTAAAATCACAAATGGTGGATGTCAACACTTACATCCACCAATGGAAATCCACAAAAGAAGAAGCTACAATGGAATCGTCTGCACCTTTTCTCCTCTCCAAGGAGGAGCTGAATAAAATGGAAAAGATGAAAAACTGGACTAAGTCCACTACATATTAGTTCAAGAGGGTGGTTGACAAGGGAAACAAGGGCATCCATTATGCCATCAGGGCGCACAATCACTTTTTGGCCCTGAAAAAGGCAATTGAGCTAGAGGTTGATACCTACAAGGACTTCCCAGAGCTCTATAGGATTATGTACCCAAAGCTACAATGCATCCTGAAGCTATCTCTAGAGCTCAAGGAGAAAGAACAGGATTTACCTAAGGGAGATCATGACTTTCTTGATGATTGGATGCATACCCTTGAGTTCATAAAAGTGGTTATGGATAGGTCATTGGTGGAACTGGAGGATATCTATGCTAGTGTTGTTGCCCACCTAGCTGAGGTAGATGACTTCCTAAAGCTAATGATGGATTATGAGGCACATGCTTTAGAGGTAGATTTGAAAAAGGTAAAGCATGAATTCCTCAGGCATGCGGAGCAAGGAGCCAGTGATACATTTTTGGCCGATTTTATGGATTTTGTAGTTTGGGCCTTCTCAGAGTCAGAACAGATTGTAAGGGCAGGAGACAAATATGTGAGGTATCATGAGAAAATGATGAATGACTTCAAGGGGATATCCTTTTGAATTTCCAAGATAAATTTTGTGGAATGGGACAAGCTCTGGGCTATGATTAGGAAGTTCGTGGAGTATGCTACTCTCCAAAAGGATGTTGGAAATCTAGTTATTTGGTGATGAGTATTTGACAATATAGTTACAAAAGCTAGAAGTAGCTAAAAGAAAAAATAGCTACAGTGTAAAGGTAGCTAAAAGACAAAATGAGCAAAAGGGAAAAGGTCTATTTTATATTGTCATATATTTGGGGGTAGGTGAAACCCTAATGTAAAATTAATTTGAGCCACACAATGTAAATGAATCTTTTCCATTCATTTTTCTTTTCAAAAACTATAAATAGGGGCATCCTCTCATTTTCAAAGAGAGAGATGAGTTGTGTAAAGGCATGCTGCTGAAAATTAATGAGAAAAGCATTTTTTTGATGGTTTCTTGTGTTTTCTTCTCCATGTGTGCATGATTCAATCTCCAAATATTAGATTTCAGTTTGGTTGTTCTAAGTTTTAAGTTACTTTAGTCATTAGTTTATGCTATGCTTTGATGGTGAAGAATGTTGTTGTGTTTGATGTCTTCCAAGCTCATACTTTTTGTTGTTTATTGATGGTAAATTGCTGTGTAAAGTTAGTATGAGCATTGTTCACATTGTTGCACTTAAGTTCAACTATTATTCATGCTTTAATGGTGAATGAGTGGTTTGAAAATCTATAGACTTTAGAAGATTGCACTAGTTTCATGAGACTGTAGGCTATCCTTGGTTAATTGGAACTTAGTTTTAGGAAGTCTGTCCACTATAACATCCTCCATTGTTACTTTTCAACATTAGTTGCAGGTCTAGGAAACTTATAACACTTTCACCCTTTTGACCTTTATTTTAAAACTGAAGTTAAGACAAAATTCTAACATCACAAAAAATCCAAATTTGATGGAAAAGGAGGAGTTTTAGTTTGGTGTCCTGAACTTGCAGTAGTTGTCCTTCATTTCTAAATTTTATAAAACTCCATTTGTAGACCCAATTCCATCCATGATTATTAACCATAAATTCCCTTTGTGATTACCCAAAAATCACATCAATCAACTAAGCTATTTTTGCAAGTCATGACCTAACACTCGAGAGACCTTGGGGTGATTTCTAAAACTCAGTTGCAGAAATTACCTTTCAAGAGAGATAGCATACTTGTGTGTTGTTTGTGTTGAGAAGTGCAAAAATACCCATCAACTGTAGTGAATTTATTGAGCAATTGAGAATCTTAAAAATAAATCAAGAGAAAAATTAGCAAGTTTACAACACTTATCATTAATCAAGATTCATGTTAGAAATACATAAAGTTTACATGTGAGTTTTTCCATGTTTTGTGTTCATTTGTTTGTGACTACTAACACTTGTAGGACCTTCAATCAATCATCCAATTCTCCTTGTATGAGATGAGTACAATGACTTCAGTCCATCAAGGAAAGGAAATCTGAGTGGTAGGTTTTAGCACTTGTCAATTTATCATTCATTTTGTCTATTTTCCTCTACTTGACTAAGGGTAAGCACTCTTTACATCATCATAGCCATTATGGAGGTGGAAACACCAAAACAATTTTTTACTTAGGAAATCCCCTATATGACAACCATTTATCTCCTCTCTTGTGTGTAAGTGATAGATCTAAAGTGGATTTGGGAAAGGATTGAAGACCTAGTTGCAAGATCAAGCATTCAAGCCTTCTATGTCAAAAAAATAGGGAAAGTGGAATTAATCATCAATACACAAGGTTTTGAAGCTAAGTTCGAAAAGGAAGAACCTATAGCCAAAGACCATCTAAGATATTATTGTTGATTCTTGAGATCTACTCTTTCAGGTCTAGGGCTCTAGTGCCCCTATCCATCTACTTTGAGCCCAAATTCATATGTTAGGTTCCTTTGTATCTACACTTTGTTGTTATGTAACTTGTTTCTATGCTTCAATTATGCATTTCTCTATATTTATAATAGTTTTTTGTAACTTAATATTTGACCCAGGTACATATTTGCATTATCAAATCAAGTTAATTCATAATCAATCAATCAACCCACCACAAAAGAACCAAAACCCTAATCCACCATTATGTCTCTTCTATAGAGTTCAATATCCAAGTGGGTATTTGTGATACTTTTTTTTTCCTTCCAATATGATGGAGAAAGTGTGATTTAGATTCTAGAGCCCCATTTCCCACATCACAACTTCTATTGTGATTGTGAATATTTGAATGATTTATATGAGGTATTTTTGTAATTTTTCTATTGAGTGGTGCAATGTTGTGTGTACAATAATACCCCCTTCCATGATTGCATCAATTAGTATCATAGAAAATTTTTCCTTATGTACTATGGACATGTCGTAGAGAAGGGATTCTAAAAAAAAATTATGGTGAGAGTGATTAAAGAACTACAATTGCAAAGAATGTAGTGAAGATATGACATAGAGAGGAAAAGGAAGAAGATTACCACTTAGAGGTGGAGATGTGGGAGAGGGATAACAACAAGATCATAAGCTATTGAAGTTGCAAAATGTTAAGGAGTAAATATTGAAGATGTTAGTATAGATGAAGAAGAATTGGAATTGCAAGAAGATGATGCATACGAAGAGGGTGATGAACTCGAAAAGAGGTTTTTATGAGCAATATCTAGAATCAAAAGTAAACCCTATTTGAATCTTTAAATTTATAATGGAGTTTTTGTTGGAAAATGTGCCTAAACTTGCTAGCTTGGAGCTTCCCCTTATCGGCTTGTATGTCGCTCTATCGCTTAGAACTAGAACCTTGGAACCTAAGTCGTGGGGTTCTAAAATTTCATAACCTCTTGACTTAGCAAAATTGAGGTTCTCTTTGTTGTCGGCATGTTGCAGGTTTTGAGAACTTCATAACCTTCAATAGAGGCTCTGAAGTTCAATTTTCTAGCAATTGAGAGACTTTGTGTGAGCATTGGTTTGTTAGTGGTGACTTGTATGTCATGGTGGCAATGGGGACAACAATGATGTGATGATATAACTTGATCTATGGTTATGATGAGTTTGATCCAATGATGCCCACTAACCTCGTGCCTCTTGTGGTGGGTCTCGAAAGACTCCTACAGGGTGTACGGGATTGGTCAGTGGTGATGACATGACATCATGTTGGTAGTTGATCAGCGGTTGTAGTTATAATAATCCAACGATGGACGCTAGCCCCGCACCCCTTGTGGTGGTTCCCAAGTGACTCCCACGAGGTGTGCGGGATTTACTAAGCGGTGTACATCTGTTGAATCGGTAACTCATGGAGAATGTTGTGGTGGGACCCAACTAGTACCAGGTTGGAGAGAGGTGATTGGTTGTTGACTATTGATGGATTGAATGGTGATTACTTGGAAAGTTACATGGATTTCAAAATGAGTTCGACATGGTTGTAGTAGTTACATGTATGTGGCAGTTTGTGTACCATTGAAATGGTTGGTTTTCTGGAACTAAAGTGGCCATGTCTAGATGTCGAATATATATTGTAACACTCTGTAATGAGTTGGATGATGATTTATTGATTCGGTAATGTTATACATTGTATGCTATATGATCATTGTAATAGTGTGAGAGAACAACTGCAATTAGAATCTACGTATGAGGTTGATCAGGGAATTGTAATGTTGCTGTGAATTAACACCTAGGAGTGGATTCTATAACCTTGTATGTAATTGGTTTATTGTAATACAAAGTGTCTTTACTTGGTGTGTGGGTTTTTCTACCATAAGGGTTTTCCCACATAAATATGGTGTTCAATTCTATGTGTTAAATTTTCTATTCTTTTGTTATGTTGTTGTGCATCTTAATGACTGTAACTTGAATATATATATATATATATATATATATTTATAAAATTCTTTCCTAAGCAGTTTGCATTTTGAAGGCATTTCTACACTGAGATTTCTTTTCAAGTGGTATCAGAGCCTGGCCAATTGTGTTATCCTTATGTGTAGGGTTGGTTTTTGTGCTAATTTTTTTCAGTGGGAGTCTTGCAGAAAAAAAATGATTGCCTTGATTATAGATTGAGATGGCAAGCACATCAGAAAGAATAAAAATTGAAAAGTTTAATGAAAACAATTTTGAGTTTTGGAAACTCAAAATGGAAGGCATGTTGGTGGATAAAGATCTTTGGATTGTTGCTATTGGATCAAAACCATTAGGTATAAAGCAAGAAGATTGGCACCTCATAGATAGAAAATACAAAGGGATGATAAGACTTTGTTTGGCCAATTTTTTTCTCCTAAACATTCATAAGGAGAATATTGCATGTTCATTATGGAAGAAACTTGGTGATATTTATCAGGGAAAGTATCTGGTGAATAAGTTATTCCTAAGGAAGAAGTTATACTCCTTGAAGATGGAAGAAGGAACATCTGTAGCAGATCATTTGAATTCATTTAATATGATTGTTACTTAGTTGGCCTTTGTGTGTGTGAAGATAGAGGAGGAAGATTGTATGCTTCTGTTATTTTCCTTACCTAACACATGGGATCATCTGGTGATGGCTATTGGAAGTAAAAAAATCACTTTCAAGATAGAATATATATGGTTGCTTCGCTACTATAAGAAGAAATACAAAGGAAATCTTCTGACATGGCCATGGAGGCCCTTGCTATTCAGAGTAGATCAAAGGAGAGAGGCAAGAAGAAAGACAAGAAGTCTAAATCCAAATCTAAAGGGAGATCAAAGTCTCTTGGCAAGAAGTCCAAGGTGAAATGCTAGAATTGTGGGAAAGCTAGACATGTCTGGAAGGATTGCAAAGAGGAGAAAAAGAAGAAGAACAAAAAATCTTTGGATAACGATTCTTCTTATAGCAATGCATATGAATTCATTGTAGCCTTGGTGACTCAGGCATTAGAAGATGTTTGGTTTATTGACTCGGGGGCCTCTTTTCACATGACATCACATAGAGATTAGTTCATGAAGTATGAAAATTATGATGGTGGAAAGGTGTACCTAGCAAGTGATTCATCTCTTGAAATTGTTGGTCATGGAAGAGTCAAAATTCAATTTCATAATGTAAGAATAAAAGGAATTGATGGTGTAATGTACATACCAGGTCTGGCTCATAATCTTCTTTCTATTAGTAAGCTAAATCATTGCATGCAATTCTCATTCTCGAGTGGTGGTTGTAAGATGACTAGAGGATCGTTGGTGCTGGCCAAGGGTGCATGTATTGGAACTCTATACAAGTTGGATGCATAGGTTTTTCAATGTAATAATGTCTATGCAAAGTCAGGAAAGGTTGCTCATAAAGAGAAGGAGAACAAAGTTCCTTTGGGTGCAAACTCTTTGGAGGTGAAACTACCAGTAGAGAAAACCATGCTATGGCATCATAGACTCGGTCACATAGGAGAAAAGGGCTTAAAAACCTTGAAAAATAAACACTTGGTAGAAGGGCTTGATGATTGTAACCTTGAGTTCAATTTTTGTGAACATTGCATTTATGGAAAGCAACACTGTGTTTCATTTTACTCTAGTCCTCATAGATCTTCTGGCATACTGGATTATATTCACTTTGATGTATTTGGTCCAATAAATGTTCCTCCATTTTCAAAGTCTAAATATTGTGTTTCTTTTATTAACAATTATTCAAGAAGGGAATTCCTATACTTTCTTAAAAGTAAATTAGAAGTGTTTAGTCGATTTAAAGAGTTTAAAAATGTTGGAAACACAAGGGCAGACAATGGATAGGGGGAGTGAATCAGATGTCATAGAAATTATAAATATTAAACTTATTCTTAGATATAATAAATAAAAATGAAAGCATAAACCATCACCACATCAGAAACACACATAACACCAAGATTTGTTTATGTGGAAAACCTATTAGGGGAAAAACCACGGTGGAGGTCAGTCCACAAGATTATACCCTGTTAAAAGTATAAAATAATTATAAATGGGGAATATACATGCATTCAAGAACACTGGCTAGAGCTCACCACTCAAATACAAAAGGCTTACTACCCAAAGGAAGACTCACTATCTTACAGAAACATTTGGATTACATCCAGAAGATTTTGAATTGAGAAAATAACATTTGCTAATTCCTGATTACAATTTTGGTTAAGCACATAAACACTTGCTCACTCTTCTTCACACTTTACTTATGCCTTCAAAAGATTAGAACATTATTCACACATAACACATTGCACACTACTCACACACCATTCACATCATTCCTTCAAATGGTATAAAAAAATGATCATATATATTTGCAACTAGGGATAACATCATCTACATGTCGGCTTTAACAAAATATAAAATGTGTACAAACTGTCGGCCCAAATCAATAAACAATTTTTCAATGTGCACCAAACAATGTCGGCCAAAACATAGCAAGGACCCAAAACAACATCCTCAAACATGAAACACCTTAAACAATTATGCGTCATAGATCCACAACATGCTACAATCACTCTGTTGGCCATGAACATGAAAAACATGAACTCATAGAAGAAAAACACCAATCGCGAGCACAATGATCGATGCAAATCAACAACATAGATAGAGAATGATCTAGAAACATCCACAATCATCATGAATCACCACTGAATCATTCATAACAAATTGAAGTACTAGAATCACATCATCTTCTTTCAGGAACACCAACTAAAGCAATATAACAACTGTCAGAACACAGATATTCATAACTCGATCAAATCTTCATGCATACCTTTGAAACTTCACATGGGTAAACTAGATATACTTATTAAAAACCAATTTGATCCACAACCTCTAATCATCAATATACTGAGATAGCCATCAGTATTGTGCCTATATTGAACTTCCCTGCATCACTGACAACCTGCAACTTATTTTATTACAATTTTCTCAATATCCTCAACATATACAACCTTAAAGACATTAATGCCAATAGTGTTGACATCAATGACAACCACATATCAAAAACATCCAACAATCTCCCCCTTTGGCATTGATGGCAACACATGATGTGAAAAACACCATCAACAACACTTTCTCTTAGCACTTTCTCCCCCTTAGATTTTGACTCTTTTCTCCTCAACTCTTTCACAGTTTTTCACATGACTCTTCTCCCCCTTTGACATCAATGAAAAAGATCCACATTATTTTTCTCCACACAAGCTCTGAACCACATTTCTGAACATCTGACTACTCCCACTAAGTAGCAACCACCACAACATTAATCTAGATCAAGATATGACTATGAAATGCACGAATTGATGCAAGATAATGCATCTTAATTATGATTAGGAGGGGTAATCACCCCTAGCTTCCCTCTGAGATACTCAAAAGTATCCTGAGGAAAGGTCTTGGTAAATATATATTCAATCTATTCCTTAGTGGGCACGTACTCCAATTTGACTTCCTTTTCACTCACCTTCTCTCTCAAAAAGTGAAACTTGATAGATATATGTTTGGTTTTTGAATGCAGTACTAGATTCTTAGAAATGGTAATTGCACTTGAATTATCAAAAAATATAGCAACATGTTCATCATACACAATTTTGATATCTTTCAACATCTGCTTCATCCACAATACTTGAGTACAATTGTTAGCAACAACAATGTATTTTTCCTCTGCAGTAGATAAAGAAATGGCATTCTGCTTCTTACTTAACCATGAAATCAGCTTCTTTTCCAAGAAAAATGCACCACCACTAGTACTCTTTTTGTCATTCACATCTCCTACCCAATCAACATCAGTAAAGGTTCTCAAAGTAAGGTCATCTTCTTTAGGATACCATAGGCCAAAATCAACTATCCCCTTCAAGTACCTAAAAATCCTCTTCACAGCTGTCACATGAGATTCCTTAGGATCAACTTGAAATCTTGCAACAATGCATATGACATTCATGATGTCAAGTCTAGTTTGAGTCAAATAGAGAAATCCACCAATCATGGATTTGTATCTAGTCTGACTTTTCTTAGGAGAATCATCATCTTGTGTCAACTTACATCCGGTCACCATAGGTGTACCAACCGGCTTTGAATCTTCCATACCAAAATTCTTTAGCAATTCTTTCACATACTTGGACTGAGATATAAAGATCCTCTTATCTAGCTGAGTAATTTGCAATCCCAAAAAGAATTTCATTTCTCCAATCATAGACATCTCAAACTCACTCTTCATCTCATCAACAAGCTTCATGCACAGACTATCATCTCCTCCAAAAATGATATCATCAACAAAGACTTCAACAATCAAATCTTTATCATGATCACTCTTGAAATACAAATTACTATCAGTAGTACCTTTATTAAATACAAGCTTCAAAAAATACTTTTCCAATCTAGCATACCATGCTCTTGGGGCTTGCTTAAGTCCATACAATGCTTTCTACAAATGGAAAACCATATCTCCCTGATCAGTCAATTGAAATCCATCAGGCTGCTCAATAGACACTTCTTCTTCTAGTTCACCATTTAGAAATGTTGAATTGAGATCCATTTGATAAACCTTGAAGTTTTTGTAAGTAGCATAAGCAAGAAATAGTATCACAGCTTCAATCCTAGCAATAGGGGTAAAAGTTTCTTCAAAGTCAATTCCTTCCATCTGAGAATATCCTTTACACACAAGTCTTGCTTTGTTTCTAACAAGGTCACCTTGCTCATTCAATTTATTTTGAAAGACCCATTTAGTTCCAATTACATTTTTATCCTTAGGTCTAGGAACAAGAATCCATGTATCATTCTTCTCAATTTGCAGTAGTTCTTCTTTCATTACTTCCACCCAATGTTCATCTTTACATGCTTCATTGACACTATTAGGCTCAGTCTTTGAGATCAAACAATATTCTTCTACAATTCTTCTCCTGGTTTGAAATTCTTTGTTCTTATCACCTATAATCTGATCTTCTGAATGATTTAGTCTTACATACCTTGGAGTCTTAGGGTGTTCTTGAACTTCAAGATCTTATGATCTCACTTTTGCACTTTCACTAGTTTCTTCCTCTTGATTTTCCCGATTCACTAGAATGATCTGAACTTGATTTGAAGTTTGAACTTTCTTTCCTTTATATGAACTTTCATTATGATCATATGAATCATATCCACAAGTTCTAGATGGTCTAACTATGTCTTCATCAGCCTTGAAAACACTTTTAATTACTTTCCTCAATCTCTTATTGTAGCATCGGTAGGATTTTCTTTTATTAGAATAACCAAGAAATATTCCTTCATCACTTCTGGCATCAAACTTTCCTATATCTTCATCTCTTTTGATACAAAATTTACTCCTAAATATTTTGAAGTATCTAACAGTAGGCTTATGACCATACCATAGCTCATAAGGAGTCTTACCGGTATCACCTTTCATCTGTACCTGATTGGAAGTGTAAACGACAGTACTCACAACTTCTCTCTAGTAGATATGAGGAAGATTTCCTTCTAGCATCTTGAATTGTCCTGGTCTTCCTTTCCACAACTCCATTTTGCTGAGGGGTCTGTGGGGAAGATAATTGTCTCTTTATCCAATGCTCTTCACAAAAATAATTAAACTCATCAGAAGTGAATTCACCACCTCTATCTGATCTAAGACATTTAATCTTCAGACTTGTCTCTGTCTCAACCATATCCTTAAAAATCTTGAATTTCTCTAGGGCTTCATATTTTTTCCTTAAGAAAGTAACCCACATCATTCTAGAATAATCATCAATAGGTAACATGAAATACCTATATCCTCGTAAACTTCTTACTCTAGAAGGACCACACAAGTCAGTATGCACAAGTTCCAACACCTCATTTGAACAATGTTGTTTGCTCTGAAATGAAACTCTAGTTTTCTTCCCTAACTGACATTCCTTGCATATGGTATTAGTAGTTTTTATCAACTTAGGAAGATCTCTCACTGCTTGATTAGAACTTATCTTGATAATATTTTCAAATTTTACATGGCACATTCTCTTATGCCACAACCAACTTTCATCAACTTGAGAAATCAAACAACTTTTACTAGCAACATTTAGGTGAAAGATATTACCTTTTGTTTTTGTACCAGATGCAATCACATTTCTAGAAATTCCCAATATTCTACACTTTTCATTCTTGAATTGAAGATTGTATCCCTTGTCAACCATTTGTCCAACACTTAAGATATTATGCTTCAAACCTTCCACATATAGAACACCATCAATATTATGCTTACCATCAAGAGAAATGGATACTCTACCATGGATTACACTAGCTTTGTCATCACCAAATCTTACAACACCACCATCATACTTTTCCAAGCTCACAAATTTACTTTGATCACATGTCATGTGATGGGAGCATGCACTGTCAATCAACCATTCATCTTTTTCTTCAACTTTGGCAACTAGATCTTTCTCCACATTTGTACAACTAGTAGATTTAGTAGGTACTAGATCATTTTCATTGATAGCAATAAATACCCATTTGTCCTCTCTTAAATTCCTTTATCAGATTCATCATTTGTCACACCTTCATTAGTAGCATAATAACACTTTCTTTGGAATCTAGGCTTGTTAGGTCTTGGCTTAGGAACTCTTTTTGGAAACCTTGAGGAAAAATGACCTATCTTATTGCAAGAAAAACATTTAATAGGAAATTTCCCTTTATACTTACCTTCTCCTCTAGCTTCCCTCTTGACAATAAGTGCTTCAAGCTCATCTATTTTTCTCTCTTCTTCTTCAATCTCTCTCATTTCCTACTCATACTTGGACATTTTTCTAGAACTTTCTCCTAGATCATATCTCTACTTATCTTTTCTGGAGATAGTAGCTTTGAATGCAGATTCTGTCTTAGGAAGAGAATCACCAAACTCACTTAACTCAAAAGTAGTAAGCTTACCAATCAACATGTCTTTGGTTACATTTGTCACAGTCTGGATCTCCTCAATAGTAGTAGCTTTGGCTTTGTATGTAGCAGGAAAGGATTTGAGCACTTTAGCAACAATCTCTAATTCTTCCAATGTTCCACCACCACATCTGATACTACACACAATTTCATTCACTCTCTGCATAAAATAAGTGATGTTCTCATTCTCACCCATTCTCAACATTTCATATTTCCCTTTCAGGCTTTGCAGCTTAGCAATCTTTACATGGGTATCACCTTCATACAAAGTTTCTAATTTTTTCTAAATCTCATAAGCAGTCTTTAGCTCCATTACATTTGTCATCTTAGAATCATTCAGAGCACTCAACAATGCTTCCTTAGCCCTGATATTGTACTTGGCTTCCTTAATCCCACCTGCAGTAGAAGGACCATTCTATGGGATGATATACCTATTCTTTTTAATTTTCTAGTAATGCTCACCAATGCATCTCAGATGACACTCCATTTGAGTCTTCCACAGAGAATAATTAGTTCCATCAAATCTTGGACTATCCTTCTTATATGTCACCATCCCGAATCACCTCAAGCTATTAAATTTCTTCTGAGGAATCTTCTCTAATACCAATTTTTGGCAACACAAGGGTAGGCAAACTGATAGGGGGGGTGAATCAGTTGTCACAAAAATTATAAATATTAAACTTATTCTTAGATCTAATAAATAAACATGAAAGCATAAACCATCACCACATCAAAAACTCACATAACACTAAGATTTTTTTTTACAAACCCTATTAGGGGAAAAACCATGGTGGAGGTTAGTCCACAAGATTATACCCTGTTAAAAGTATAAAATAATTATAAATGGGGAATGTACATGCATTTAGGCACACTGCCTAGAGCTCACTGCTCAAATACAAAAGGCTTACTACCCAAAGGAAGACTCGTTGTCTTACAAAAACATTCAGATTACATTCAAAAGATTTTGAACTGAGAAAATGGCATCTGCTAATGCCTGATTATAGTTTTGGTTAAGCACATAAACACTTGATCAATCTTCTTCACACCTTACTTGTGCCTTTGAAATATTAGAATATTATTCACAGACAACACATCACACACTTCACACACTACTCATACACCATTCACATCATTCCTTCAAATGGTATAAACAAATGATCATATATATCCGCAACTAAGGATAACATCATCTACATGTCGACTTTAACAAAATATAAAATGTGTACAAACTGTCAGCCCAAATCAATAAAAAAAAATTTAATGCGCACCAAACAATGTCGTCCAAAACATAGTAAGGAACCAAATCAACATCCTCAAACATGAAACACCTTAAAAAATTATTCCTTGAAGATCCACAACACACTACAATCACTCTGTCGGCGATGAACATGAAAAACATGAACTCATAGAAGAAAAACACCAATTGCGAGCACAATGATCGATGCAGATCGACAACATAGATAGAGAATAGTTTAGAAACATCCAAAAGTATCATGAATCACCACAGAAGAATTCACAACAACTTGAAGTACTAGAATCACATCATCTTCTTTTACTAAAGCAACAGAGCAACTTTCAAAACATAGATATTCATAACTCAATCAAATCTTCATGCGAACCTCTAAAAATTCACATGGATAAACTAGATATACTTCTCAACAAACCCTTTGATCCAAAACCTCTTATCATCAATATACTAAGCTAGCCATCAGTATGGTGGCTATATTGAACTTCCCTGCATCACTAACAACCTACAACTTATTTTATTACAATTTTCTCAATATCCTTGACATATATAACCTTAAGGACATTAATACCAATAGTGTTGACATCAATGACAACCACATATCAACAACATCCAACAAAAAACTTGGTAGAAAATCAAACTAGAAGGAAAATTAAATGCTTAAGGATAGATAATGGTAGTGAATTTTTTTCTACAAAATTTGAAAGGTATTGCAAAGACCATGGAATTAAAAGGCATAAAACTACGCCTTATACTCCGCAACAAAATGGAATTGCTGAAAGGTTAAACATGACACTGATGGAAAGAGCAAGAAGTATGTTGAGCAGTATTGGTCTGGAGCAAAAGTTCTGGGCTAAAGCTATGGCTACATCATGTTACTTGGTTAATCATTCACCTAGTTCGACTCTTGTTGAAAAAACACCTATGGAAGTGTGGTTTGGTAAGAAGCCCTCTCTGAGACATATTCATGTCTTTGGCTGTGAAACATATGTTTATGTGTTGAATGAGAAAAAATCTAAGTTGGA
This sequence comes from Sequoia sempervirens, assembly GCA_007258455.2. Lineage (NCBI taxonomy): Eukaryota > Viridiplantae > Streptophyta > Pinopsida > Cupressales > Cupressaceae > Sequoia > Sequoia sempervirens. Next base: position 253,688,427 of record VDFB02270651.1, on the reverse strand, counting down.
GAACAAGGCTGTCAAATGTATCTTCATTGGCTAAGGCATTGGTGTGAAAGGATACAAGCTTTGGAATCTTGTTATTGAGAAGGTTACAGTGTATAGTAGAAGTGTAATATTTTAGGAGCCAAAACCTTCTACAGTTGATCTATAGTCAGAGATAGAAGAAAAAGAAAAGAAGGATGATGTAGTTGAAATTCCTCTGACTCCAGATAAAGGGGAACTATGAATTCAAAGTGTACCTAAAATTGAGGAGAGTTCTAGCAGCTCTTAGAGTTCTAGATAGGAAGAATAGCCACAACCTCAGCCTCAGCCTGTGAGAAGGTTTACACAGGAGAAGCGACAACCTAAAAGGTATGGCTTTTCCATGTTGGATTCGAATTGTGCCTATGCTTTGATTACTAGCATTGATGAGCCTAGGATTGTAAAGGAGGCTATTAATATATATGATTCAGATTCTTGGTTGGAAGCCATGAATGAAGAAATGGCATCATTGAAGAATAATGAAACATGGGATTTGGTACCTTTGACTGAAGGGAAAAATCCTATTGGCTATAAATGGGTATTTAAAAAGAAAATTGGTCCGGATTGCTATGTGGATAAGTATAAAGCTAGGTTGGTCATGAAAGGTTATTCCCAGGTGGAGGGAATTGATTATGGAGAAATGTTTTCTCTTGTAGATAAGCTGACATCTATTGGATTTCTTTTGTCACTTGGAGCAACATATTAATTAGTGATGCAGAGTCAAAGGAAGAAAATTCAGCTTCACAAACTCATTTAACAAAACTTAAAACAATCTCATTTGATTACCCTTCATTAGTTCACCTTTCCCTTTATCAATTACTCATTTCAAATACTCAAATGTGTAAGTAAGAGTCCAAATCTCAAAATAACCTTTAATACACTTTAGTAATCTCCACATGACTAAAAAAAAACAAATACAAGGTTTTCCCATTCACATTTTTATTTTATTACACCACCAAAAGTTGTAATAATATCTTTACAAACACACTAAACCATTCCTCATTCAGTATTCTAGGTATTTCATCAGACATGTATGCAAAATCATCAATTTTTTACTTCAAAGTTGACTGTGAGAACTTTGTAAGGACAATCAATAATCATTTGCCTCAAACCCTTCAATACATAAAAAAAAATCAAGAAATAGTCTCACATACCCCTTGGAACCTTTTTAAGACTATAACACTATTGAAGGACTCAAAATCCAAGATCAAAACACATGAAATTCCCCTGTATTCTGGAATTACTAGTTTTCTTCCACTGTAGCAGACTTAGGGCTTATTGAATAAATCATCTCCAAAATCAATTTCTCCTATCCAAAACTTAAAACATGTTAAATTAAGTCATAATATGCTTTTAGAAACTCCAAAGTTCCATTCCTTAAGATATTTTCTTAATCCCTAAATGTTAGCCCTCTTAAACTCTATTTTTTTCCAGATTTACAGTCATGTTCTTCAATCTCTCACATGCTTTTCTTCATTCTTTGGTTTGAAAATTTTAAGAATAAGAGAGTAGATGTTATGAGGATGCCTTCCACCAAAAATTAGAGTATTTCCACGTTTGAATTAAGAGAAACACAAATTCTTCAGTCTCTGGTTATCCTAAATCAGGGTTTCACTATTTTTAGAAAAAACTCAATATCTCTCACAAAATTCCACCAATTTACATGAAACAAAGTGAAAATGGAAGGTGATTGAATAGTTTAACACTTAAAATCATTTATACACCCATTCATGGCCGTACAAAACCATACCAAGGCCTGGAAAAATAATTTTCTATAGAAAAATGCATAAAATAATGCCTTTATTAATTCTATTTCAAAACTCCAACCACCAACAAGTTCCCAAATGATTCCAAAGACTTTTTAAAGGAAATACAACATGAATAGTCAGTTTCTAACTGAGTTCTATCTTTCTACCCATGTTTAGTCCCTAATGATCTTTTAACTCCCTAATGTTGCTTTTATGCAACTTGTACACTTTTTGCAATTTTGACACTATTTGTTGACAACTTTGCATTTTACACATTTTTTTGCTAAATATGACTTTAATACATTAGAAATGAGTTAAATGATCCTTATTACAAGGTGAAACATTGAATTGGATCAATTTCTCAAACTTTCCACAAGGAGTTAAAATTGTGTCAAGGTGCTCCTACACCAATTAGAGATTGAGCAAATGGATCTGAAGATGATGTTTCTTCATGGAGATCTGGAAGAAGAAATATATGTCCCAACCTGAGCACTTCATTGAAAAAGGAAAATAAAGTCTGGTTTGCAAGTTAAAGAAATCTTTGTATGGTTTAGAGCAATCACCTAGAATGTGGTACCAAAAGTTTGACACTCTTTTGTTGTCATTGAGATTTGTGAGATCAAATTCAGATCATTGTGTGTATTACAAAACTAAGAATGATCATTTACTTATTATTTCTTTGTATGTAGATGATATGTTATTCTTTGGGAATAGTAAGGGTATGAATTCTATTTTAAAATCTCAGTTATTAGTACAGTTTGAAATGAAAGATTTAGGTGCAACAAGGTATATTCTAGGCATGGAAATCAAAAGGGATAGGGGAAGTAGAAAGCTCTGGCTCAGCCAAAGCAAGTATATTAATTCTATCCTTGAGAGATTTAGTATGAAAAATTTCAAGCAATCAGTTGTTCCAGTGTTGCAGGAAACAAAGCTATTTGTTGAAGATTGTCTAAAGTCTCCTACTGAGATGGAGGACATGACCAAGGTGCCTTATGCAAGTGTAGTTGGTAGTTTGATCTACGTAATGGTCTATACCAGGCCAGACATTTCCCAAGCAGTGGGAGTTCTCAGTTGGTTTATGGCTAATCCAAGAAGGCCACATTGGGATGCTATGAAAAGAGTTTTTAAGTATTTGAAGGGTACTTGGGAGTATGCTTTGTGGTATCATGGAAACTCAGATGGATCACAAAGATATCTTAGCATTCATGGGTATGTGTATTTTGATTGGGAAGGGGATATTAACAGCAGAAGTTCTACCAGTGGATACATCTTCATGTTATTCGTGGTGCAGTAAGTTGGATGAGCAAGGGGCAGGCTGTAGTCACTTTATATATTACTGAGGAAAAGTACATGGAAGAAACACATGCCTATAAAGAATCCATTTGGATTAAACATTTGTGTTCTAATGTTGGGTTTAATGCAGGATAGATTACTATTTGTTGTGATAGTCAAAGTGCTATTTGTTTGGTGAAAAATCCCACTTTCCATGCCAGGATGAAGCATATCGATGTTTAGTATCATTTTGTTTGTGATATGGTGGAGGATGGAAAGGTTCATCTTGAAAAGGTGGATACTTTAGAGAATGTCATTGATGCATTGACAAAGCATGTGAGCACATACAAGTATAGGTGGTGTGCTAGTTTGATGGGCCTTGGGGCCTATGACTTTCAATAACTTTGAGTTTGGAAGAAGCCAGTAAGTCTTCATCAAGTGGGAGCATGTTGGAAAATGTGCCTCAACTTGTTGGCATAGAGCTTCCCTTAAAGCTTGGCATTTTTCCCTTTATCGGCTTGAATGTCACACTATTGCTGAAAGCCAGAACCTTGAAACCTAAGTCATGGGGTTCTAAAATTTCATAACCTCCCAACTTAGTGACATTGAGGTTCTCTTTTTTATCGAGATGTCGCGGGTTTTGAGAACTCCATAACCTTCGATAGAGGTTTTGAAGTTTTGTATTCTAGCGACTGAGCGACTTAGTGTGGGCATTGGCTTGTCAGTGGTGACTTGGATTTCCTGGTGGCAATGGGGACCACGATGATGTGATGATATAACTTGATCTACGGTTGTGATAAGTTTGATCCAATGGCACCCGCTAACCCTGCGCCTCTTATGGTGGGTCCCAACAGACTCCTGTAGGGTGTGCGAGATTGTTCAATGGTGATGACCTGATGTCATGTTGGCAGTTGATCAACGGTTGTGGTTATAATAATCCAACGGTGCTTGCTAGCCCCGTACCTCTTATGGTGGGTCCCAAGTGACTCCCATGGGGTGTGTGGGATTGACTAAGCGGTGTACATCTATCGACTCAATAACTCATGGAGAATGTCGTGGTGGGACCCAACTAGTACTAGGTTGGAGAGTGATGATTGGTTGTTGGTTGTTGATGGATTGAATGGTGATTACTTGGAAAGTTATGTGGATTTCAAAATGAGTTTGACGCAGTTGTAGCAGTTACATGTTTGTGGTAGTTTGTGTATAGTTGAAATGGTTGGTTTTCTAGAATTGAAGTGGCCATGGCTAGATGTTGAATATATATTGTAACACTCTACAATGAGTTGGATGATGATTGATTGATTCAGTAATAGTATGAGATAACAACTGTAATCAGAATTTGCATATGAGGTTGATCAGGGAATTGTAGTGTTGTGAATTAACACCTAGGAGTGGAGTCTATAACTCTTTATGTAATTGGTTTACTGTAATACAAAGTGGTTTTACTTGGTGTGTGGGTTTTTCTCCCGTAAGGGTTTTCCCACATAAATCTAGTGTTGAATTATGTGTGTGTTAAATTGTCCATTCTTTTGTTTTGTTATTGTGCATCTTAATGACTATAACTCAAATTAATTTTTTTTCTGAAATTCTTTCTTGAGAATTTTGCATTTGGAAGGCATTTATGCATCGAGCTTTCTTTTCAAGTTTGAATCTAGAAGATTTTATTGATTGAATTTATAAGATGGATATGTGTTTTTAATTTTATTCCATTGAAGATTCCAAGAAAGTTAAGTTTTTTCTGCATGAAATTGAAGGGGCATGCCTCCCTATGGTGGGACCATGTTCAAATAGAATGACAAAGAAAATATAAGGGGAAAATTGGAACTTGGGATAGAATGATAGCAAAGTTGAATGAAATTTTTTTACCGCCATATTATCAAATTTATCATTTTAGAAAATTCCAAAATCTAAAACAAAAATAAAGGAATTTTAAAGAATACAATAAGGAGTTTTATAAATTAAATATTTGGGCTAGTCATGATGAAGATGATGTGGAAATCATGTCAAGTTATATAAATGGATTGCATTACTCCATCTAGGATGACCTAAGTATGGTGAGACTCAATAGTATAGAAGAATCATACCAATTTTCCCTAAAGGCTGAGGAGAAACTTGCTACAAAGAAAAATAATTCCAAAGAAATGGAAAGGTTTTGATGTGGAAGAGGATAGTTAGGTGGTGGAAGATGATACCTATACTCTAGAAAATTGTACACCTTTACAATTTCACACTATGTTTGGGTCCCTTAATTTATTATACTTAATTAAGCTTCTAATTTTCCAAATTATGCATTCCAAAGCCTTATTCTTACTATTTTTTGAAAGGGGAAACAACATTAAATAAATGCATTTAATAATTAAATTTCCTTGGATCATGTGTGTCTTGGAATTTTAGGCCAAGATCCATTTTCCCATGGGAAAATGAGTCCCCTTTATGAGCTAGGACCTAAATTAAAATATGTTTTTGGCAGCATTTTAATGATTAAAATTCAAATTGTAAGTGTTTTATTTTGGAATCTAATTTTTGGGAAATTGGATAAACACCTATAAATACATAGTTATTTTACCATTTGAATCTAAGAAACATGATCTTGCAATTCAAGATCAAATATTATTGCCAAGAGTATTCAAGAGTAGCATTATCAGTCATTTATAGAAGCAATGAAGATCCTAACATCATTTCTAAGTTTATGTGTGTTCATGTTGTCTTGTGAAGGCTAACAAGTGTTGTAGGTCTTCATGCATTCAAGCATTCAAGAAAATAAAATAAGCAAGATCCAATTCCTTTGAAGTGATGTGTTTTTCTTTAGTCCTTCAAGGAAGCTATTGAAGGGTGGTGAGTTGTAGCAAATAGTTCATTCATCATTTCCTTCCTTTCCATTAAGGTTTTCATCATTCCCATTGCCATTGTGAAAGTGGGAAAACAATTCACAGGGTTTGATTGAGGCAAACCCCTATATGGAACAAAAAAATTCCTTCTGTTAGAACCAAAATTCAACCCCAAAATTTCATCAATTTTTTCCACCTTAGTATGACCACTCTATTTTACACCATATGTATCCGTCCTCAAAACCATCATTTTTATCTAAATAAGCTTTAAAATATTATAATTATAGTCTCCTTAATCCATTCCAATAAAAAAATATTATCATTCAAAATCACTCTCCCCATAGTCATTTCCTTAATCCCCTTAACTCCATTACTAGGAACTCATTTCACTAAAACAATGCCATTTTGAGGAGAATTATAATACAGTCTCCCCAACAAATCAATAATGAAGCCAGCACGAAATATCGACGAGACCACCACACTTCGAAGTAAAATATTCAGAAGTCTCTTTGACTAATCGAAAATTAATACTTAGAAGAGACCTGGGCATTTCAGAGCAAAAATCATCTTGTCTCTTTGAAAAACTACAATACAGAGAAATTTTGATATTTTATGGATGTTAAATTATTTTGGCATTCAGGAAACAAAAAAACATCTCTTAGACATAAATGATTATTATGAAATAAATGATGAACAATTGTCGAATCAATAAAAGGATAGACATGATACAATTTTGAAGAGACAACAAATTATCAGACTGGATAGTGTGAAAGTCTCTTTGATACTCCGAAAAATAGCCAAAAGTAAAACATCGAAGAGACAAGCTTACATTGAGAAGACATGGAGGAAAGTTTCTTTGATTACTATGAGAATGGAAAAAGAACGTGGTAAAAATAATACCAAAGAGATGATTTTGAGGATACCATGTGATATCGAAGAGAATTAAAATGTCTCTTAGAAACTCCAACAAAAGGAATAAAGAGATATCAAAGAGATGAGCTCACATCAAGGAAACATGAATGAAAGTCTCTTTGAAACTTTGATAATCACAGAGGAAATGACTTTCAAAGGGACATTGGAATATCAAAGGGAGATTGCCCCAAGACTCTCTGAAACTTTGATAATGAGGAAGCAAAGAATGTAAGCAGTGAAACCCAAGATGAAATTTTTGAAAAAATTATATGATGTCCATAAGAAATAATTATCCATCTCTTCAAAATTCTGAAAAGAAAACAATGACACAAGCATGTCGAAGAGAGAACAGGGTATCGATGAAAGTGTGACTAAACTCTCTTCAACACAGTGAAAAGTACTTCTCATTCGGTTGACATGACTAGTGAAGCATTCAAAGAGATAATTGACATTAATGATTATCACTAATTAGCAAGTTGGTGCAAGTGATATTTATGAACTAGAGATGATGGAAGTGTGCCAAATATTGAATATATCTTGCTCATAAGATCTCAAAATCTTAATGAGTTGGAGCAAAAAATTGAGGACATAGGATCGAGTGATAGTGAGAAGTTTGGAGAAGGCGACACTAGTCCAAGTAAGTATCCTAGACTCAACTAAATATATTATTAAAGCTTGATAGAATTACAGTAGAGCTAGGGTTGTAAAACATGGAAGAAACACTAGATAAACCAAAAACAAAGAGACAAAAAATTGAAACGATACCATTAAACAAAGATTTAATTGAGCAATGTCCCAGTTCTAGTCCAAAGTCTAGACGAGTAGCCCAACTAAACCCTTCAGTTGAGAAGTTGGAAGATAAGCATAATAATTTAGGAGATGTATGGCTCCACAATGAGGGTATGACTTATTCATATATCATTATAGAAAGAAATATAGGCATAGGCCTGTGTCGAACCCATGGAATATGAACTTAGGAAAGCTGGTAGTACCTAATGTATTTTTCAATGTGGAGTTAATCAAAGTGCTAGCGAAAATGTATAACCCTAAGATGAGGTCAATTCATTCACGTGATGGGTCACAATTATCCTCATCACTAGAGATTAGATTTCCATGGTCTTTCAGTTGGATACTTCTAAGAAAACACCGTTAAAAATCAAGGATCTTTTGGAAGAGTATCGTACCATAGATTTGAGTTATAAAAGTTGGAAATTACCCTTGCATAGACCCAATGGTGCAACAAATTAACTCAAAAGGTTTTCCAACAATTAAAGACCTCCATTTGCTATGGATTTATTTGAGGAATACTATCAATATACTTATTATTTAGTCGGACAAGTTTTGGGAATTGATGTCCCTATAGAGACTGTCATTGCTCCTATGGTCCTAACAACAGATGTTCAAAGCCAAGATGTTAGGCCATTTCACTATGTAGAATACTTAGCTGAGGTTATAAAATCTTCACTTGCTTCCATACAAAACAACAGTGATTTAATCAATTTCATAAAATACTCCATGCTTATGCACATGATCTTGTATGAGAGGCAAGCAATGGGGATGTAGGGAGAAGAGTTGAGAATCAAATACATGGATGATGATGAAAACATAAGGCCCATGCAAATATGGACCTCAATTTGGGATAGTAGATGTGGGAGGTCCCATTATTTGTACTTTGAAGAATATTTTGTGAAGCCCCTATACAAATTGTTTGGTCACCATTGTGATTATAATTTATCCCCTGAAATATAGAGATTTCTTAGGCCTAAAAAGAAAAACCCAAAAGGTAAGGTGAATCATAACTGGGAAGATTGGTATGCATATGAGGACTGCACTGTGATAAGAGTATATGGGTTTGAGGTTGCACCATTCCTCTTGCCTAAAATAGTTCAAGATAGAGTTGCATATCTTGAGATAATAAGGAAATTGGATTACTCGGACTATATGCATCTTAAGAGTTATGGCACTCATGCCTTCCACTTTGTGTTTTGTTGATTTCACTATCATTTCTAACAAGGGATATAATTCAGTTGGCAGAAAAATAGACTACTACAGCATGCCACTAGGAAATAAGAGGGAATTTTTTGACCCTAAACATTTCATTCATAATGCCAAGATGACACAAAAGTTAAAAAGATATGGGCATGTGTTTTTTGTAGATAATGTAGTCAGGAACTGCGATGAAAATCAAGCAACAATGAGAAAGGCTGCATACAATAGGATAGTGATGGTAGAAGCATGGAGGAAAGGCCATGACCAACTATACACAGATGTCTTTCATGAAATACAAGATCCCATGGAAAGAGTGGAGCAGTTGATTTTACATGAAGAAGAATTGATTAAAGATATACACCTCATAGCCTTTGTAAAGAGGAGAGATGCTCTTTCTAGGAGACAAGCTGAAAACATAATGCCTTTGTGTCATTCATCACCAAAATCAACTCCTAATATTAGCTTTTCAGTTGACACCCCTATTATAGTTGAAAATGATATTGAAGAGGAGGAGGAGGTTACACAAATAAATGCTCCTACCATCCCCTAGTATGAACTACCACTAGAAAGAAGTGTAATTTCATTTGAGGCCTCAGATAAGCTCTCTAATGGTGTGAGACACTAGGAAAGCTAGGAGTTCATATAAGATAATTCTTTTGTTCAAACCCTAGAATTCAAATAATTCATTTATGAATACAAGGGGAAGATGATAAGAGAAAGAGTAAAGGAAATTAGCCCTGATCAGGAAGCCAATGCCTTGAAAGAATTGAAAGAAGAAGTTGATAGGGAGATGGAAGGTATCACCCATGAAAGAGGAGGAGAGTTGCTACAAGAAGTTGGGGTTATGCTGCTCCTCGGATAGCATATTAGCTCAGCCATAGTCTTTGACAGCTTCATGAAGAGGGAAAACAAAACCTTACAACTACCTGATGAGGCCAGTGACAAGATCTATATTGGCTTAGGATATAATTTAGATTATGCTACTCTATAGATTTGGGCCCTTTACCCACCAAGGAAAAGGCCCTCACTTATTAACAACCCTAATCAAGTATTTGGCCATATTTTAGTGCAAAGAGTAGGGGATACAAATCCTATTGAGAGAGAAAAACTAAATGTCAACGTTGCTAAATTCACCAAGGCCCAGGTGGAGAAATTGATAAGAGATAATAAGGGGCTGGCGTTTGAAAATGAGAAACTAAAACAAGAAGTAATTAACTATAGAGACAAGTTTCCTTCCTCTTCTAGTCTCTATTCTCCATTAATAGATTGTGAAAGAAAAGTACTCGAGGCTATGTCTAAAACCACATACTAGAAATGAAAGCATGAAATATCTAAGAAAAATGAAGAATTGAGAAAAGAATTAAAAACTAATAAATTTGAGATGGCTTCAGAATTGGTATGCATGAGATTTGACAAGATGTTCAATAAAACTCAGAAATTTTGGGAAATTCACAATAATACATTCGCAGCATACCAGGTACATGATAGATTACACAACATGATGAAATAAATAGAGCAAAAAATAAATCTAAAGGGGATGGTGGTAAACAAATGCTTTAGGAGCACCAAGAACTGATATAAATGCATGATCATTTCCACAACATATTAACACAAGAACTAGATGATTTCAACCAGCCTTTGAGCATTGATTTACCAAACTTCTTCAATGAAGGGGAGTTGAAAGATCAAAATGTGTGGAAGGATGAAATTTCTCAGTATTTTCCAGTCACTTTGGATGAAATTAATGATGAGGAAGGAGTGATAGAGAAAGAACATGTACAACTGGGGAGAATTTTTTATCTCGAGTATGCCATGAAAGACATCATCAGTAATGTTGATACTTGAACATTTATCAAAGGATAATTTGTTTATTGCACGAGCCAAGTAAGGAGTATAGGATTATTGAAGTCTCACAGTATCTGATGCATTATCATGGAGTATGGACCTTGGGAAGATCATCAATGATCATGGATACCTGATGGAGATTAACGGATGATGGTTCATCATGGATTATTTGCAAACTTCTCACTTTCTAGGTTTATGTTTAATCCAATTATTAGGGTTTAGTTATGAAATGATCTGACTTTTTGTAAAAGGCCTGAAGCTTGTAGCTTCCTAGAGATATAAAGGGTAACCAAGTCCAGATGAAGAATATATTAGATTAGGATTATCAGTAGAATAGAAACCATATCAACATACATATTTTACAGCATAGAAGAACTTCTGCTATACAATGTGTTATTTTTGAAGTAAATACAATGGAGAAGAAGATTTGATCATGTGGCTAAATTCTGGTGTCAATTGTTTTTTGATGATACCTGATTATTTGGTTGTCTCCAACATAATTCTTTATTATTATTTAAATTGGTCTATCAAGTTCAATTTATCAAGGCACATTTGTTGTTCTTGTGTGGTGTGATTAATTGGTTTCTTTTAAAGAATTAAAATCCTTTTAATAAATCACAATAATCTGGAAGTGTTATTTGGATCAATAAGAAGAGCCCTATAATTGATAGAATTATCATAGTGTCTCCAATCTGATTCTATCTTGTTATTCAAATCAGAAGTATGTTTGATTTGTCAAGGCACACTTACTTCTTTTGTGTGATTCAGTTAATTGGTTCCTTCAAAAGGATTAAAAATCCATATTAATTAATCACAATAATGTGATAAGAATCATTTGGATCGATAAGAAGAGTTTGATAATTATATTCTTGTACATTTATACAAGGTATAAATAATGAAAAGTGCCAAGCAATTTGAACTGTATCCACCAAGTAAGTCACATATCATTCACCTCTTGACTCCATTAACCCAATAGGACTAGGCACTGGTCATTACACATTCCATTATAGAAACCTCAAAAAATATCATTCATATCTTCACATCTTAATTTCAGCATTAGGAGTAGGAGTAGCTAACAAGCCTTCATTTATTCCACATTTTATGCCATTATGGGTAGATACATAAAACCAACCTAGTCACACAACTTGCTAAATCTGCATTAGTCATCAAGTTTAACCCTCCTAGGTTTAGCAAAGCCTAAAGTGCAGAGAGTCGTCAACCACATAGGTTAACTCTATTCATTAGTTCAAAAACATCATAATTATGATCATAGAGCCTGGAATCCTCTTAGGATTTACAACTTGCATTTTTGAGACCTAACAGATTGGAGACTCTACTGGGGACAAGTTTTGAAGAATTTACTTTCAACGTATTCATTTTAAAGGTCAATCTGAGCCTTTCATTATAGATTCATAAACATTCACATTTTTGTAAACACTCAATCACATGACTAAATAGAAGACTCCATTGGGATAAAACAAAGTTCATTTAGATCTTAACTTTTCTACTTATGAAGAAGTAGGTGGTGACTTTTTCAAACTTTTATGACTGATAAACTACACATTAGGTCAGAAAGATTAGATCAAAGACATAAAAAGATTACTATATCACCCAAAATGGATGGTAGAAGGTCATTGCACAAAGGAATTATAAAGAAGAACAATGGCAGGTGGACAAACAAACATGGATCTCCTCCTTAAGAAGTTGGCATACATAAGAATGAAGTGGTGGCTAATCAATCAGAAACCATGTTCAATGATAAGGGGAACACATCAAAGCAACCCTTCATAGTGCACAATAGCCCTTTACTTGGGTCAGAGTTTCACAATAATGAGGAATATCAACTAGTGCTAACTGAGAAAAATAATTTGACTAATAGCATTCTCTATTTTAAGTCTAATCCTCAAAAAATGAGTGAATTTGATGCACGATTTGAATTTTAAAGAGTCAAAAATAGAAGAGAATATGATTATAAAATGAGTCTCTAAAATGGTGAAGAAATTAAATGGGAGCTAGTTGGACAAGTAGTATACATAGAGTCTCGTGATACTCCACAAGAAGACACACATACTGCTTAGGAAGTAGAACAAAGCATACAAAATTGCAAAGAGAAAGTTAGGCTAGCCAAACTTAGGATTGAAGAGGATCAAATAAGACAGGAGTGACAAGAAATATAATCCCAAAACACGAGTAGCTCAAAATATATACCACCCCATAAGCAAGGTGGGCATGCAACCACAAATAACATCCAAATCTCACAATAGAATATAGGTATCCCAAAAAGGATACCTTACAGTATGATAGGAAATGTGAATACACTATTTACATACGACAAAATATACTACCACAAAGCTCACAACCACAGAATACAAACGCCACATCCCACTTCATGACCAACACTTGTCTACCTCCTAGCCAATAGTATGCCCCACTCCACTAGCATTATGTACCTCAGAGAAATGTGCAGAGCAATATGTATTCCCACCAAAATATTCAACAGAATGTGCATCAACCTCAACATTGATTTTAGTACTACCCAAACCATTCTAATCAAAATCCCTATGCACAAGGACTCAAAAATGTAAATGGGTATGGGTATGTGCAGGATCATCATGGAAATAACATGCCCTTAAGTGGCAAAAAATTTAGAGAAAATAGAGTTAGGAAACTTGACGTAAAAATTTGAATAAGTTATCTATATTATTTCAAAAATATGTAAGAATAGAATCTATAGAAAATTGAATGTAGTTTATAAACTACCGGGTTTATTTTAAAAAAAATCTATTTGGTGAAAATTTGAAATTTCAATGCAGTAGTACTTAAATTTTAGGGAAAAAATAAGTAGGTGTCTGTCTAACCACCCTAACCACAATAAAATGATAATATTTTTTTTATAAGATTTTAGATATAAGTAGAGGACTCATGTCGATGTGATACATATTTTTTTGTAATTTTTTCCAAGTAAATAATTAATTATGAATTTTTATTACAAATTTTTAAAAATATAAATTATCGTATGTCTAACCACCTTAACTTGGTCAAAACTTCATGAAATTCAATTTTTTTAATCCTATAGTATGTGAAACATAGAATGTGACGCATGTTTCAGATTCAAAAAATGTGATACCGTTTAAAAGTTATAGATGTTTTTCAATCAGCCTATCAATTAGGACTTTAGTTGTAATTCAAATAGAAAATGAATAATAATTATTTATTAAATTCAAATTAAAGCATAATTTATATTGGTTGAAAGTTGAGAATCTCCTTTAAAAACCCTTTTCTTTTCATCAATTTTGGGTAAAAAAAAGTTGTCAGCCACATGCCTTAAACATACCCATCATATCGCCACTTTTTGGCCCATCATGATCCTACACATACCCGTATAGACAATTAGACTTATCTGGACATCCAACATGCCCAAATTCAGTTGGAAATGATTTAAGGAATGTTGTCCCTAAGTTTTTAGGAAACAATGCAATCACAACTAAAGAACACATAAGGAATTTTAATGCATTTGTACAAGAATTTGGTATAGGATATGAAGAAGTCCTCATGAGGATATTCATGATGTCCTTGACTGAAGAAGCTAGAGATTAGTTCAAAAATATACTTGACGCCTCAATTACTTCCTTAGTATATTTTAAGAATCAATTCATAGAATAATATGGAAGTCAATGTGCTCCAAATTTTTCCCTACACAAATTAATGAGTATCCAAAAACATCAAAATGAATCTATTTTTTATTTTAATAAGATATTTTCCAAAATAAACAAAAAAATATCACATTGATCTAAACTAACCAACTCTATGACTCTATCCCTTTATTTAAAATCATTTGACCCAAAAACTAGATATAAGATTAGAAACAGATCTCCTAATACCCTAGTAGAAGCCCAAAAAGCTGCTATAAATATTAAGAATAATAGAAAAGTTGAAGGAATGACTAGTAAAAGAGATAATATTAGAATCCCACAAAATCCCAACAACAAGTAGGCAAGAAAACCAATATAGGAATGAAAGACCAAGATTATATGACATGCCATATAACACCAACTGGAAGGATGGGAGGCGAATTGATAAAAATCACAAAGATAAATGGAAAGATACCTCAAATCCTTTGGAAAAACATGGAGCACATGTGGTGGAAAATAAACCATGGTGTTTGGCATGCAATCGGCCCCATGCACCAAAATATTGCATAGTAGCTCAAACCTTAAAAGAGAATGAATGGTCCCAAGAAGAGGATAGAGATGATCATACCATAAATATGTTAGGATGGGGGCCTCATCAAATTGATGATGAATACTCATCTTCTGAGGAAGGGTATCAGTATGATGTTAGTAATCAGAGGTACAATGTTAATATGGGACAAGAAGTGTTTTATGATCATGAAAAGGATGAGGAGAAAATTGCCTATGCATCTCATACAATGCCATAGTTCCAATTGAGGACACCAATCGAAGAAGAAAAGAGGACTATTACTGCAACTACTATGGCAAGAGCCAAAAGACATGGTTATAATTTAAGGAGCAAACCCATGGATACAAAACAAGGAACACCCAGGAGTGTGTTCATAAAAGAATATAAGCACAAAGAAAATTCCCTAAATAACCAAAATAAAGGGGAGAAAGGAAAATTCCAGAAGGATATACCAAAATAAAACACAAAATTCAAACCAGAGAAGATGAAAGATAATGCTAAAACTCAAATTGAAGAGAAGAAAGTTATCAAAACAGAGAAAAAAGAGCAAGTGATGACTTCCCCCTCATTTCTTATTGCACAGGTGTTGACTCAAATCAAGATGACAATGCCACTAATGGAAATGATGAGGATTGAAGAGTACAGAGATACTGCCCTTAAATTGATTTCCAAGTAGCAATACCAAAATAAAGACAAGAGCAATAAAGTAAACAATATTTAACAAGAATCCATATAAACACCAGAAGTTTATTTGGGTGATAACCTTACAAAAAATCCCTCTCAAGTGGATCCATTCTACACCACATTGCTGATTAATAACAAACTGGTGAAAAATTGTATGATTGACTCAGGGGCAACAATCAACATCATGCCTATGGGTGTCATGAAGGAACTAGGTTTATGGGTAAACACTACCTATGGAATATGCTATGCCATTGATAACAGGTCAGTCCCAATAGTTGGAGTGATATGGGATGTGGAATTGAAACTAGCATCATAACCTGAGGCAACATATAGAACCAATATCACTATGGTGGATACTCCTTATTATGGAATATTGTTGTCTAAACAATGGACTACAACAGTAGGTGGAAATGTCCAATTAGACCTATCATATGCCACCATAATAGTAAATGGGAGAGAAGTCAAGTTGTATAGAGAACCCAAATCATAACATGTTGTAGAACGTTTTGATCCTAACCAAATAAATTGATTATGTGATGTGGATATGGGAAATTTCAGGATTGAAAAGTCACAACTAGAATTGGAAAACATAGATTCGACCAGTAAAGAATCTCAACATGATGATAATGGCGTATGACAAATGTATTTTGATGGGGCATGCAGTAAAAATGGAAATGGAGCTGGGATAGTATTTATTTCACCCTCTAGAAAAAACATTTAAGTATTCATTCATGTTGAAATTTGAATGTACCAACAATATAGTTGAATATGAAGAACTATTGTTAGGTTTGAAAATTTCTACGAGATATGGGATTAAGTTGTTGGCAGTATATGGAGATTTTGAGCTGATTGTCTCTGAAGTTAGAGAAAAGTACTTGTCAAAAAAAAAGAGACTAAAACAATACCAAAATTTCATTTGGGACTACATGATGTAGTAGGGGGAGGCCTGCAACTCACCAAACATAATTCCAAACAACAATAACAATTGTCAATTCACAATTTCATCAGAATATCTTCCATTTAGGAAGTTCACACTATTTCCTTGTAGTACATCAAAGTCACTCAATCAGGTATAATCCCACTCACACAACCTTTTAACTCACAAAACAACACATATTAGGGACCCATTACAGAGCTTTTCAACATATCCAACAATCACCTATGCTTGTTTTGTACCAAACTGCACAAATCAGGTTTTCTACGCTTTTTGGGGCTCAAATTAGCCCTCTTTTACAAAGGAACCACTCTCCAAACTTTTTCAAACTCTTTGAATTTTGGGGCAGCAATTTAAATGGTTCAAAACCATAGATTACACAATTAGATCACAGAAACCCAAACATCTTATAGCCAAACCATAAAACCCTCTTCCTAGGCTTAGAAACCCTAGGTTTTATTGAAAGTAGCACTTCCCAAGCACTCCAAAACTTATAAACTATTAAAACAAGCCTAAAATACTATAATCATGCTCAATCCAACATAAAATAATTCTACCCAACTCATAAACTCAATTTCACTCACCAAAACCTCATTTTTCTTAAGGAAAACTCAAGATTCACTCATAGAGGTTTCACACCCAATCCACTTCTAGACCTCCCCGACACTCAATTCTCATATTTCCACCTTATACTAATGTATTTTACCCATTCCACCAAGAAATAGGGAAAACAGAAAGGTGGAATGGGTTTTACAACATTTTTATTCTATCAAAACCCTCAACTATGAAAGTTCAAGTCGGTTTGAGTAAATTGGAGATAAAATACAAAAAAATCAATATAAGACCTTCAAAATGGATTCAATGGAAAGATAATTCAATCTAATATGTAAATAAAAACAAATATAGATCAATTAATTGATGTACAGGCCGTACAACCTACTGCTACAACAGAAAAAATAGGAAAATAGAGAAAATCTGAGTTTATTTCAATCTTCAAGCTTCAAAATATGTTCAACAACCTTCCATTCGAGTTTCTCATGATATTTAAACTTTCTCCTATCAAAACCAAATGGATATACCTCCCTAAACACCCTTTAAACTTACTTGACTCTTCAAATTCCTCTAACAAGGCAAATTTGCAACTTTTAACTCTTTACAACATTCTAACTTGGCAACTTAACACTTTTTTGCACATTTTGAAAAATCTACCACCTAAACCCATAAATACTATAAAAAATGACCAATTACATCAAAATATGGTCTTATAGACCTTATTTTTAACAAAAATCATCCAAAAATCTATAACCTAGACCTTAGAAACTTAAATGGATTAACACCTTTGAATGGTGCTCCTGCACCATACACCCTAGCTTGAAGCTTTTCCAAGTCTCTTGGAAAGATGAGGGTCACATTTCCACCCTTGTAGTCTTCATTCCTTTGTCCTCTATATCTTTTTTCTTGCTTTGATTCTTCATTGTCCTCAACATTCTTACAATCTTCCACACTTGTACGTTGCTCCAACTGTCCTCTACATACTATGGGGTGTTCTTCCTTCCAAAACACTATCATTTCATCCTCCTTTACACCTGTACTCAGTGTTTTTTCATATACCATCCCTTGAATCTTTACCTTTTGTTCCATCCTTTGTCCCTTAGCCTCTTGATCCACAACTTTATCACTGTCAACTGTACCATTTCCATTGTCAATCCCTTTAACAATTGTACTATTACTCTTTGCTATCTCTATCAAACCTGCCACTATCCTTGCCTCTGTCCTAACATCATTACCAACCACTATCTTCCTGTCCTTTTATTTTTCAATCTTACAAACCCATGTACCAGTAGCCTCACTATCTTTTGTCACATCAACACCATCATCCACTATCTTTCCCTTGTTACGAACCATTGTCCTCTTGCTCATTTCCTCATTACTTTCACCATTTCTTGACTGTCCACTTACTCTTTTTTCTACCATAGGGAAACTTACTATCCCTACAAGAATCTTATCACCCTTATGTTGTCTTTCCAAAGGCTCTTCAACCTTATCCTCTACCTTACCAATCTGAAACTTGTTACCATCAATTTGCATTTGCCAAAAAAAATCACCTTTCTTCTTTCTTTCTATTGTCTGCAAATGAGACTCACCTTTTCTTTCTACTGTCTTATCCTTGTCAAGCATTGCATTGGCTTCTAAATTAAAGTTCATTCCTTCATCTACATTCACACACTCCTTTCTCCTAAACATAATAACCTCACCATACTCTTCTAGACCCTCAGCCAATGGGGTTAAAACAAACTCTCTCCCATCTTTTTCTATGGTGTAAGTATTTTGTCTACCATTATGCAAGGCCAACCTATCAAACTGCTAGGGCCTTCCCAACAACAAATGAAAACAACTCATGGGTAGTATATCACAAAGCACTTCATCTTTATATGGACCTATTTGAAACTCAACCCTTTCTTGTTAATTCACCATCAAAGACTGATTTTCACTAACCCATGACACCTTATATGGCCTTTTCCTAGGTACTCTTTGCAAATGCAATTTCTCTACCATCTCATGAGACACAATATTATCTTTACAACTTGAATCAACAATGATTTTGCATACCTTTTTTCTACACTTGCAGCTTGTCCTGAATAAAGCCTTTCTTTGAAGCAGCTCTTCCTCCTTTGTGGTTTTCAAGATTTGTTTCTTCATCATCAGTATCTCTCCAACCTCGGCCCTTGCAATCAATTTGTTTGAACTTGAACTACTTTTAGCTTCATCTTCTTGAACTAATTGTGCTCTTCTATCTGGTTTTCTTTCTCCTCCACTTTTTGATGAACTAGCCTTCTTAGGGCACTTCCAAGCAGGGTGTCCAAATTCTTGACAATTATAGCACCTACCTACAAAAGTGTTAGAGTTTATTCCACCTCCAAATCTACCTCTTGTGCCTCTATATCCGAGTCCTCTAAACTCAGCAACTTGTTCATCTCTCTTGCTTGATTCTTCTTGTTGATTTTTAGTTGCTTTCCTTGGAGTAGAAAAATTTCCTCTTCCTCTCATAGTGCTGCCTCTTCCTCTTATTGTTTTCTCCTATCTTCTCTTTACCTTTTCTTCATCCTTCAATGCCATTTTGTAACATTCTTCTACATTTCTAGGATTAGTCAAAGCCAACTCATCTTGTATATTCATTCTTAAACCACCCAAGTACCTAGAAATTTTCTCATCTTCATTTTCATTGTGGTTAGACCTCATGCTCAACCTATAAAATTATTCAGTGTATGCCTTTACATCCATTTCCTTTTGTCTCAAATTTTTTAACTTCTTAAACATTTGAACTTGATAATCTAAAGGGAGAAAATTACCTTTTAACTTAGCCACCATCTTGTCCCAATCCACAATCTTAGAATTTCCTTGTTTCCTTCTTTCTAACTGTCGATAATCCCACCATACAAGTGCATGACCCTTAAGCTTTTTTTTTGGCACTCTTCACTCTCTGTTCTTCAGGAATCTCTTCACATTCAAAATAGTTATCCAAACAAGCTATCCAATCTAACAATTCCTCTTCATTAAAATTACCACCAAAATTTTTCACATCTATTTTTACCTTGTATTTTTCACCTTTTACATCCTTTATCAACTTGGCCATTCTCTGATCTTCTGGATCAAGCTCTTCTTCAACATCTTCAAACTCTTCATCATCTTCTTCTTCTAACTCACTGCTCTCAACTGCTTCTCTTCTCTTTCTGGTTTCTAAGGCTGAAAATATCTCTTTCAATGATTTGATCTCTTTAATGTACCGGTTTCTCAATTCATTCATCTCCTTTGCTATGTTCTTTGCTTTTGGAGGCATCTTCACTATCTTGCCTCTTCACCTTCCAAGCTTGCTTTCACAATCTTCAACTCTCGCTTCTATAGGAATCTGGTACCTTTGCTCTGATACCACTTTGATGCAATAAGGGGAGGCCTACAACTCACCAAACACAATTCCAAACAAAAATAACAATTCAATTCACAATTTCATCAAAATCTCTTTCATTCAACAAGTTCACACTGTTCCCTTGTAGCACATCAAAGTCACTCAATCGGGTATAATCCCACTCACACAACCTTTCAACTCAAAAAACAACACAAATCAGGGACCCATTATAGATCCTTTCAACATATCCAACAATCACCTATGCTTGTTTTGTACCAAACTGCACAAATCAGGTTTTCTACACTTTTTAGGGCTCAAATTAGCCCTCTTTTACAAAGGAACCACTCTCCAAAAATTTTCAAACTCTCTCAAAATTTGGGGAACAAATTTAAATGGTTCAAAACTGCATATTACATAATTAGATCATAGAAACCCAAACATCTCATAGCCAAACCATAAAACCCTCTTTCTAGGCTTAGAAACCCTAGGTTTTATTGAAAGTAGCACTTCTCAAGCACTTCAAAACTTAAAAACTATTCAAAAAAGCCTAAAATACCCTTCTCATACTCAATCCAACATAAAATAACACTATCCAACTCAGAAACTCAATTTAACTCACCAAAACGTCATTTTTCTTAAGGAAAACTCTAGATTCACTCATAAGGTTTCACACCCAATCCACTTTCAAACCTCCTCGGAACTCAATTCTCATATTTCCACCTTCTACTAATGTATTTTACCCATTCCACCAAGCAATAGGGAAAAAATCAAGGTGGAATGGGTTTTAGAACATTTTTATTCTATCAAAACCCTCAACTATGCAAGTTCAGGCCAGTTTGAGTAAATTGGAGATAAAATACACAAAACTCAATATAAAACCTTCAAAATGGATTCAATGGAAATATAATTCAATCTACTATGTAAATAAAAACAAATATGGATCAATTAATTGATGTACAGGTCATACAATCTGCTGCTACAATAGAAAAAATAGGAAAATGGAGAAAATTTGAGTTTATTTCAATCTTCAAGCTTCAAAATATGTTCAACAACCTTCCATTCGAGTTTCTCATGCTATTTAAACTTTCTCCTATAAAAACAAAATGGATATAACTCCCTAACCACCCTTTAAACTTACTTGACTCTTCAAATTCCTCTAACAAGGAAAATTTACAACTTTTAACTCTTTACAACATTCTAACTTGGCAACTTAACACTTTTTTGCACATTTTGAAAACACCACCTAAACCCCTAAATACTATAAAAAATAACCAATTACATAAAAATATGGTCTTATAAACCTTATTTTTAACAAAACTCATCCAAAAATCTATAATCTAGACCTTAGGAACTTAAATGGATTAACACCTTTGAATGGTGCTCCTACACCACTCCATTGAATTATTTGATGCATTCTCAATAGACTAGATTGAAAGGTCTAAGAACATAATGTATATTTCTTGGCTAACATGGCTATCAAACAAGATGACATCACATTAGTAGGGATCATTGAGGTTAAAATTAAGACAAGACCTATTGTCCTAGATAACATATATAACTAGCAGGTATTCAATAATGATGAAGATCTAATCAAGTTCCTCCACTATATTGATCAATATGAATCTTAGGAGATAGACTTCAATGCATTTGTAGAAAAGGTAGATGGAAAAGAAATAGTCTTTGGGTAGGAAGTGGTACAACTAAAGACCAATCAAATTCCAAAAGTTCTTGTGGCATTAGAAAGAGTATTTGACATACATGACATGTTCACTCTAAAGCCTACACCTATTAAACACGAGGATTTTGAAGAAATTAACCTTGGAAAAAACTTTCCTCCAAGAAAGTATACATTGGCAAGAGGATCAATCCCAAAGTAAGATAAATGATTATAATCCTACTCCGAAAATATAAACATGTTTTTACCTAGTTGTATGATGACTTCACAGCATATAGAGAAGATCTCTTTTAACATGAAATCGTATTAAAACCTGATGCTAAAATGTTTAGACAAAAACATAGACTTGTAAGCCCTACTTTGGCACCAAAGATGTAGGAAGAGGTTATGAAATTAAGAGATGGAGACATCATTAAACCAATTAGGAATTCCTCTTGGGTATCTAACTTGGTACCCGTCAGAAAGAAGAATGGAGATATAAGACTATATGTGGACTTCATAAATATAAATATGGCACCACTCAAGGACAACTACCCTATGCCAAATGTGGAGGAAATGTTGCAAAGAGTGATTCTATGTGAGCTCCTATCCATGATGGACAGTTCCTCAAGATATAATTAGGTAAAGGTCAAGGAGTCAAAGAAATATAAAACTGCTTTCACTATACCCTGGGGAACATATGTTTATGTGAGGATGCCTTTTTGTCTTACCAATGCTAGAGCAACATTCCAAAGGGCCATGGATGTGGCCTTTGTGGAATTGATCAATACTATAATGGTGGTATATCAGGATGATCTAAAAACATACTCTAAGAAGGTATAAGATCACTATGCACATTTGGAAAAGATCTTCATCAGAGCACTAGAATATGGCATCTCTTTAAACCCAAAAAAATGTCATTTTGTTGTTACAGAAGGAAAATTATTAGGGCACATTGTCTCCAAGGATGGTTTATGAATTGTTCAAGAAAAGGTTGAAGCTATTAAAAAATTACCCATCCCTAAGACTGTAAAAGCTATCCAATCCTTCTTTAGACAAATCAACTTTACTCGAAGATTTATTTCAAATTTTGTAGAGATTGTGAAACCAATCTATTTTTTTTTTTAAAAGGGTGAGAAAATTAATTGGATAGAGGAAGCTATTGATGCTTTTATTTCAATAAAAAGAGATATCAAAGAAGTGTTTGTACTGAAATCCCTAGAATTTGACAAACCCTTCCATATATTCTCCTTCGCATCATTCCACACAATAGCATCTATCATGTTACAAAAGAACAATGATGGATATGAACAACCCATTTCAATCTTCATCAAATCATTACAAGGAGCAGAGTTGAAGTATGATATCACTGAGAAGCAGACTTATGCTCTAGTAAAAGCAGTCAAGGAATTCAGACCTTATTTGGTAGGGGAAAAAGTCATTACTTATGTACCAAATGCAGCAGTAAAAGATGTTTTTTCAAAAAAAAAGGTGACTGGAAGAAGGTGTCATTGGATAAATCGTATCCAAGAGTTCAACATCAACATCCAAATCACTAAATTGGTGAGAGGGTAAGGACTATCAAAGTTGATGGCTGAGTCAAACCTAGAAGCTACATAGATTTGCATTATAAAAGGGGAAGAAAATTTGGTATCAAGCATAGAAAACACATAATGGTACACTAACATTGCATATTACCTTAAACATATGAAATGTCTAGAAGGATTGAATGATAATCAGGGAAGAAATTTAAAACTTCATGCTTCAAAATATGTTTTCATGGATGGAGATTTATACTGGAAAAATGTGGATGGTGTGTTGTTATTGTGCTTAGATGGAGCACAAGAAAAACATGTATGAGAGAAATGCATGAGGGTGTTTGTGGAGGTCATTTCTTAGAGAAGACTACTACCCACAAGATACTAAGGGGAGGTTATTATTGGCCCAGAGTATTTAATGATGCTTATAGTTATGTAAGAAAATGTGAAGCATGCCAAAAATTCTCTGGAAAACTGAAGTATCAAGGAGCATTACCACTAAGACCTATGTAGGTGGAGGCCCCATTCCATCAATGGGGAATTGATTTTATAGGTGAAATTGTAGATAAATCTAGTGGTGGGCATAAGTAGATCCTAGTAGCCACTAAGTAGTTTACAAAATGGATAGAAGCCATACCAACAAAGTAGGCTACTAACAAGGTTGTAATAAATTTTCTATTGGAAAAAAATCATCACTAGATTTGGAGTTCTTGTAAGGTTGATAACAGACAATGGTATGTGTTTTTAGATCAGAGGAATTCAAAAAGTTTTGTGAATCATATGGTATAGCAATTTCATATGCCTCAACATATCACCCCCAAGAAAATAGACAAGTTGAGTCCAAAGATAAAAGTATTATGAAGATAAACAAGAGGATGTTGGACACTAATAAAAAGGCATGGGAGTCTAAGCTGAGATTAGTAGTTTGGGTAGACAGGATCACAATAAAGAAGGATACTGGAAAGTCTCCTTTCGAACTAGTATATGGGACCCAAGCTAGGATTCCTTTACAAAACCTTTTACAAGTATATAAGTTTATATTATAGGAGGACTTAGACATTATTGAACCCATGGAGGATAGAATGGAATAGTTGGCAGAATTAGATGAAGTTGGGCATCTAGTGCAGGAGCATAATCAAGAATTGCAGTCATAGATGAAATACCTATTTGATAAGAGAGCAAAAGAGAGAAAATTTCAAATAGGGGATATGGTTCTCATGTAGAATGCTAGAGGCCAGGAGAAAGGAAAGCATGGGAAATTTGAAGCCTTATGGCTTGGACCATTGATTATCACTGACAAGTGTGGGGAAGACTCATACTTTGTGTAAAGCATGACATGAGAAAGTCAAGAATTGCTAGTGCATGGTCAATTCTTGAAGCATTTCTTTTCTTAAAAGAAATATTATTCCATGCACATTAGTTTTAGGATTCCATTTTCTTTTTCTTTTACCACCCCATCCATGGTCTGCATCCTAGAGTAGTTCTTAATTCTTGCAATGACCTCATGACCATTCATCCCTAATCAGAGCCACTGCTGGAACCAAAATTCAACCCCAAAATTTTATCATTTTTTTCCACCTCGGTATGACCACTCTATTTTACACCATATGCATGTGTCCTCAAAAACATAATTTTTATCTAAATAAGCTTAAAAATATTATAATTATACTCTCCCTAATCTGTTCCAATAAAAAATTATAATATTCAAAATCACTCTCCCCATAGTTGTTGCCTTGATCCCCTTAAGTCCATTACTAGGAAATCATTTCTCTAAAACAATGTAATTTCGAGGAGAATTACATTATAGTCTCCCCAAAAAAATCGATAATGAATCCAACATGAAATATTGGCGAGACCACCACACTTCGAAGTAACATATTCAGAAGTCTCTCCGACTGCTTGGAAAGCAATACTTGAAAAAACCTAGGCATTTTGGGGCGAAAAATCATCTTGTCTCTCCGAAAAACTACAGTATAGAGAAATGTTGATATTTTAAGCATGTTAAATTATTTTGGCATTTAGGAAAAAAAAAATCTCTCAGACATAAATGATTATTATGCAATAAATGATGAACAGTTGTCAAAAGCAAGGCAAGCACATACATGATACAATTTCGAAGAGATAGTGAATTATCAGACTGAATAGTGTGAAAGTGTCTTCAACGCTCTGAAAAATAGCCAAAAGTAAAACATCGAAGAGAAAAGCTTACATCAAGAAGACATGGAGGAAAGTCTCTTCAATTACTCCAATGATAAAAAAAGAACGTGGAAAAAAAAACATTGAAGAGATTATTTCGAGGAGACCATGCGATATCGAAGATAAGTAACAACATGTCTCTTCGAACTTCGAAAAAGGGCATAAAGAGATATCAAAGAGAGGAGCTCATATCGGGGAAACATGAATGAAAGTCTCTTCAAAACTTCGATAATCAAAGAGGAAATGGCTTTCAAAGGGACATTGGCATATCAAAGGGAGATGGTCCCAAGTCTCTGAAACTCCGATAATGAGGAAGCAAAGAATGTAAGTGGTGAAACCCAAGATGAAATTTTCAGAGAGACTATATGATGTCAAAAAGAAATAATTAGATGTCTCTTCAAAATTCTAAAAAGAAAACAATGACACAAGCATGTCAAAGAGAGAACAAGGTATCAGCGAAAGTATAACTAAAGTCTCTTCTACATAGCGAAAAGTACTTCTCATTCGGTTGACATAACTAGTGATGCATTCAAAGAGATAACTGACATTAATGATTATTATTGATTAGAAAGTTGGTGCAAGTGAAATTTATGAACCAAAGATGATGGAAGTGTTCCAAATATTGAATATATCTCACTCATAAGATCTTAGAATCTTAATGGGTTGTGTTGTGCAATTTTTGCACACACGCCCCACTAAAGGCGGGGACCCTCTTTTTTCTTTTGCATCTCTTCCTCTTGGCTTGGTCAAATTTTGGTTTTGCTCTTCTTGGGAGGTTATTTTGGGATTAAGTCTAGACTAGGTTTGATGAGGACAATATTTTGAGGCTCTAGGGGAAATTTGTCTGTCTTGGAATTCGAAAATGGGGATTTTGAAGTGAGTTTTCAATGTTATATGTAAATATTTTTTGCACCTGTGGATAGAGAACGAAAAATTAGGCAAGTTACTTTTTGAACTTTTTGAAAATTCCTTCTAGAAAAAAAGTTATGAGGTTTAGGGGATTTCGACCATGCAGGAAATACGGGAAAATCCGTTCCCTCAGGATTTTTCCGAAAATTCCTTGACCCCCTCAAAATATCCCGAGACCCCTCAAAATCCCGAAATTCCTCAAAAACCCAAAAATTTCCAAAAGTGGAAAAAAATCTCGAAATATATTTTTTCCAAAATGGAATTTTTGAAATGCTTTTTTTCAAAATTGGAAATTTTTTCCTTTTTTTAAATGTTTGAGAATTAAAAATTCCCAAAATGGAAAAATTTATGAAAATGGAATTTTTTTTAACATGTGAGCTACTAATGATGACATCTATTTTTTTTAGGATTAAATAAATATTAAAAGGGGAACTTGCATATGGATTCGTGCCAAAAGGGAAATATGGAAGAGTTCAATTCAAATTTTAAAAGTGGGGCCTGCATATGAATCTGTGCCCAAACTATCTACAATTGGAAGGAGTTTCTAGAAGAGATGTGAAGTTGATTTCATCATCCAAACAAAATTTTCATTAATGACAGGCTAGCATAATATTGTTTTCTCATTGTTCCATGATGTAACTACTTTTATGCAATTGGATGATGATGTACCATGAGCTTCCAAATTAAATGTAACAACTTGATGCTTCTAGAAGTGCAATTGCAGCCATTGGATGAATTAAATCCTGGCCATTTATTCAAAATGTAATTTTCTATAAAAGGCCAGTGCCTTCTCATTTGTAAGGGGGTAAGACTAGGTTAGAAGAGCTGATTAGAAGCCAAAATTGGCTAAGTTAGGAGTTAGATTCTGCAAGATAGTAGCTGTAGGAGAGAGGAGAGACTAGAAATTGTTATGTATTGTTGGAGAAGTTAATGCAATTGGATTGTTGATTTGGCAAGCTTTGTGTTACACTTTGACAGTTTATGGTTTCTTGTTCTCAATTCTCACTATTAGATGTTAGATTCCAGTTCTTTTGCAATAATGGTAAAATGTTAATGATGTTGATTGATCTTCGGTCCATACTTTTAGCAATTTGTTGATTGTAATTTGTTGTGTAAAGTTAGTTTGGGCCTTATTTTGTGCTAAGTTCAACTGTGGATGCTTGTTTACATTGCGCCAGTTATTGGGTATGTGAATGAATGTTCAAAGTCTGAAAATCTTCAGTTTCCTTAGAAGATTGCACCATTTTTGTGGAGTTGTAGGCTTGTCCTTGATCAAACAGAGATTGGTTTTATTGGGGATCTGTCCATCTGCAGCATTCATCGTTGTTGTGATTGATCTTAGGTCTTAGTCCTAGAAATCTCTCTTAACCCTTATCTCTTTTGCTATTTATTTTGAATCTCGGTTAATTTTAGGACTGAAAGCATCACCATATTGTTGCATTTGATGAAAGTACGCTTCCAACATTGTGCATTTGTAAGGCCCCTTGTGATTACCAACATTTTCACATTTATCATTAAGTTGTCTATGCATTGTCAAGACTTGACATTAGAGACCTTGGGGTTGTCTCTTGAGGCTTGCTGATAGAGATTTACCTTTCAAGAGGGATAGGATTTTCTTATTATGTCTGAGTTGTTGTTGAGCAGAAAACATCATCAACAGGTTGGAGCCAAAAATTGAGGACACGAAATCGAGTGATAGTGAGAAGTTTGGAGAAGGTGACACTGGTCCAAGTAAGTATCCTGGAGTCAGCTAAAGATTTTATTGAAGCTTGCCTAAATTACAATAGAGCTATGGTTGTAAAACATGGAAGAAACACCATAGAAACCAAAAGCAAAGAGAAAAAAAACTGAAATGAGACCATTAAACAAAGATTTAATTGAGCAGTGTCCAAAGTTCAGATGAGTAGCCCAACTAAACCCTTCAATTAAGAAGTTGGAAGATAAGCATAAGAATAGGAGATGTATGGACACCACAATGAGGGTAGGACTTATTCATATATCATTACAAAAAGAAATATAGACAGAGGCCTGTGTCAAACCCATGGAATATGAACTTAGGAAAGCTGGTAGTATCGAACATATTTTTCAATGTGGAGTTAATCAAAGTGTTGGGAAAAATGTATAACCCTAAGACAAGGTCAATTCATTCATGTGATGGGTCACAGTTTATCCTCATCACTAGAGATTATATTTCCATGGTCTTTTAGTTGGATACTTCTAAGAAAACACCATTAAGAATCAGGGATCTTTTGGAAGAGTACCGTACCATGGATACGAGTTATAAAAGGTGGAAATTACGCTTGCATAGACCCTGTGATGTAGGAAATCAACTCAGAAGGTTTTCATGAAAGACCTCCATTTTCTCTGGATTTATTTGAGGAATACTATCAATATACTTATTATTCGGCTGGATAGATCTTGGGAATCGATGTCCCTATAGATATGGCCATTGCTCCTATGGTCCTGACAACAGATGTTCAAAGAAAAGATGCTAGGTCATTTTACTATGTAGAATACTTAGCTAAGGTTATAAATTCTTCACTTGCTGCCATAAAAAAAATAGTGATTCAATCAATTTCAGAAAATACTCCCTGCTTATGCACATGATCTTGTATGAGGGGAAAGCAATGTGGATGTGGGGAGAAGAGTTGAGAATCAAAGACATAGATGATGATGAGAACATAAGGCCAGTGCAAATGTGGACCTCAATTTAGGATAGTAGATGTGAGAGGTCCCATTATTTGTACTTTGAAGAATATTCTGTGAAGCCCTTGTACAAACTATTTGGTCACCATTGTGATTATAATTTATCCCCTGAAATACATATATTTCTTAGACCTAAAGAGAAAAACCAAAAAGGGAAGGTGAATCATAATTGGGGAGATAGGTATAGGTATGAGGACTACACTACGATAAAAGTATATGGGTTTGAGGTTGCACCATTCCTCCTACCTAAAATAGTCCCAAAAAGAGTTTTATATCTTGAGATAATAAGGCAATTGGCGTACTCTGACTATACACATCTTAAGAGTTATGGAAAATAATCTCTCATGCCTTCCACTTTGTGTTTTGGTGATTTCACTATTATTTCTATAAAGGGATATGATTCAGTTGGCAGAAAAAATATAAACTACTACAACATGCCACTAGGAAATAAGAGGGAAAGTTTTGACCCTAAACATTTAATTGATAATGCCAAGATGACACAAAAGTTAAAAAGATATGAGCGTGTGTTTTTTGTAGATGATGTAATTGGGAATTGTGATGAAACTTAGGAAACAATGAGAAAGGTTGCATACAACATGATAGTGATGGCAGAAGCATGGAAGAAAGGCCATGACCCACTATACACAAATGCCTTTCATGAAATGCAAGAACCCATGGAAAGAGTGGAGCAACTGATCTTACATGAAGAAGAATTGATTAAAGATATACCCCTCATAGATTTTGAACTGAGGAGAGATTTTAATTCTAGGAGGCAAGCTAAAAACATAATTCCTTTAAGTCATTCATCACCACAACCCACTCCTGATATTATATTTTTAGTTGAAACCCCTATTACAATTGAAAATTGCATTGAAGAGGAGGAGGGGGTTACACAAATAAATGCTCCTACCATCCCCTAGTATGAACTGTAAGGAAAGCTAGATGCGGAAGCAACTCTCCTAATGTCAAAACCTCAGGGAAGAATGCAGAGACACTTTTAAATTTTTACAATTACAGTCCAATTAAGATGCACATGAAAGAGACAATAGAAACAAAGAATTAGACATACACATATGAACACCAGATTTATGTGGGAAAACCCTTACGGTAGAAAAACCCACCACACCAAGAGAAGTCACTTTGTATTACAGTAATAATAATTACAAACAGAGTTCCGACTTATCTTTCTGATGTTAGTTTACAACAGCATTCACCATGAACAACCTTGTTACAAAAAATTCACGTTACAGTCTTCTCAAAATAGAATTCATCCACTAATCATTCAACCACACAACAATCCGTCGATCCATCAAACCAGACATCATCTACAACTACTGAGTAAATCCATGATGCCCCTGTCTATCGAGCTTCCTCTTAGTAACAGCCACAACAATCCAACTGCTAGCAGTTCGCATTCGGCTTCTCCGATTGGCCAATGACTCACCACGTAGGATGGTCTTCTCTCGGTCAAAACGATCAACCTGTGTTGGCATGTCGGTGAGACACTACCCATGTCTCCTTGATGCCACAAGACTTAACCATCAATGTTGCCAAGAGTCATCCTTTATCGCCAAGATGTTACATCGAGTCCAGAGAGCTATCGCTCAGACTTCACCATGTCGCCAAGACCTCATACCAACGATCATCACATGTATCGATATCGCCAAGACTTATCGCTATTGGTGAAACATCATACCGAAGCTTCAAAGTCACATAGACTTGAGTTTTCCATTCGGTGAGACAATCGTCTTTCGCCAAGACATCACACTGAAGTTCACTAAGTATCCAAAGTGTTCAATAGTCAGCAAGATAGACCACTATCGCTGAGACGTTACTCTGAATGCTCACAAGTCATATTGAGCATCAAACAACAGTCGTCAAGACTTCTGTCCATCACTAAGACCTCACACTGAGACCTTTGTGCTGCTCTGAGTGTATACCATCGGTGAGACACACCAACTATCGCCAAGAGTTCTTCCTGAGTGTTCAAGTCACCCCGATGTCCCCAGGATAAAGTTGTTGACGAGACATCCATATCGGTAAGACTTCTTACCAAACACCCAAGACTCTCTTTGAAGACTTCAACAGAAAACGTTGTCGGCGAGACATTCATATCGCTAAGAGCTCATAGCGAACATCCAAGACTCTCCCCGATATCCGATAAATGTCAACAGTCGACAAGAGGTATCCATGGGCGGTGAGAGGTTATACCGAATGAAATGTCACAGTGATAGGCTCCTTTGGTGAGACTGAAGCAAGGTCACAGCGACCTGAACTGTTCAACAAGGTTTCAACTGCTAGTCGGCTAGACACAAAAGATGTCATACTGACTTGGCCCTTTTAGAGGTTCCAGCCTGTGGGATTGAGGCACATATTTCCAATTGTAGACACCTAAAAATGACCTAGGCCTGCAAGCTTCATTTTTACCACTTTCGTCCTAGCATAATTGTGACATTTAAATTATGTC
This sequence comes from Sequoia sempervirens, assembly GCA_007258455.2. Taxonomy (NCBI): domain Eukaryota; kingdom Viridiplantae; phylum Streptophyta; class Pinopsida; order Cupressales; family Cupressaceae; genus Sequoia; species Sequoia sempervirens. The sequence goes on along the minus strand of VDFB02270651.1, from coordinate 253,656,626 downwards.
CTTGGTCCACATTCGACTATTAATTAAATAATTTATAATTGTTTAATTAATTTAATTATTTAATTAATGAGCCATGGAGGGGAGCCAATGCCACCAAAATTCTAAGCTATCCACTCTCGAGAAGGAAATGTGTTTATCACCAATCCGGGGTATATCGGTGGGCTATACCAAGTATACAAACCCTTGGCCTATTGGCCTTTTAGGATTGTACTTGTCTCATGTGTGCTTGCTTACACCAAAACATCGTGCTTGTCAAGTGTTTTCTAGATTTTTCAAACAATATACACAACATTCACAAATCTGGACACAAACAATCGACCTTAGACAACTCAGACTTTTCAGCAAAACATCAAAAAACAATCTCAGTCCTCATTTTGAACTTAGACTTGGCATTGTCCATCATAGTCCTCATTTGGCACCTAGACTTTGCATTTATAACTTTAAGTCCTTAGTCAAACATCATCATCTTAGTCCTCATATTGGCCTTGACAACCTTGTCATCTTGCATTTATCATTTCCTTAGGAAAACCTCATCATCATCTTGCATTGTCATCCTTTATTCCAAAAATTCAAAAAAAAAAATTAGTGACATAACTTGTCATCTTAGTCTCCATTGTCCTTTGGCATTAGTCATTTTCTTTAGACAACATTGTCATATTGCATCCCTTATTGTCAAAAATCCAAAAAACATAGTCTTGCATTGTCATCCTTTATCCAAAAAATCCGAAAAACATAGGTTGTCATCATCCTCACATTTACTTGTCATTCTCATCATCCTCATTTAAGAAAATCACTTTTATGGTTGATACTAGGCTTCAAAGACAACAACGACAAATGAAAAACTTTGGACAAGATTTCAATCCCAACATCGATAATAACACTTATGACACAAACCAACATTGGATTTTTTCTGACCCATTTCACAACATGAACATGCAATCTCCCATGAACATGCCATCTTCATCACAAAAAAAATTTGAACCATTCATACAAAGAGACCAAAATGGATGAGTATATGTCAAAGACTTAGAAGCTGCAATGCAAAATCCGGATATAGTCTCCTTTGTAGAAAAATCAATCTTACGTGACCCTCAAAGGTATCTAGCCATGCTTTTGGACGAAGGGGCTAAGTTACCACAAGGCTTTGACATAAATAATTTGCCACCTCCATCCGTCTACCCTCACCATCAACAGTTGCTTGACATAAATCCTACCAGTAATTCACAACAAATGTCCACTTATCACCCTTATCCTAACCTTGACAAGGGAAGCCAACTGTCCACTAGTCCATTCCAAACCTCCATGCCATATTCTGACCCTTCACCTATCAATCCCATCCAAGTCTACATGCCTTATCAACCATCTACCAACTCATGTCAAGTCCCCACATCATACCATACCGATCCTGTCCAAGTCTCCATGTCATATCCTTGCCATTCAATAATTAATCTAGTCCAAGACTCCATGTCCTATCCTTGTACCTCACATGCTACTCCAGTCCAAGTCCCCATGTCCTATCCTAGTCCTTCATATACTAGTCCAGTCCAAGTTCCCACGTCCTCTCCTAGTCCTTTGGTCATTAATCCTTTTCAAGTCACCCCCTCACAAGCCACATCAACATGTCCACCCATATCACAACAAGAACATAGGATCCCAAGTCCACCTTGGCAACAAAATAAAGCACCTTTAAGTCTTAATGCCACCTTTGACAAGGGGAACACCAATCTGTTTCATGCACCCTTACCACCATCCAATCAAATTCCTATCCATAAGCCACCATGTCTGATTCCTAATTCATTGGCCTCTTTACCTTCTAACCAATCAAAATCTTCATTACCCCCACCATCATCTAATCCTCCATCAAATCAATGCCCTACATTTAGATATTTAAAAAATAAATTGATGGCATTATCTAAATCCACCCATCCACCTATAAAGGATGTGACCCAAGGGCTACAAGCAAGGAATCAATTGTCTCCATGTCATTCAACACATATACTTGAACATACAAAAGAGTCCTCAAACATCATGCCAAGTCCTTCAAGTCAACCATGTCATCCACAACCCCTTGAGCCATTTCAAGAGTCTCCCTTCATAAGTCCAAGTCACCCTCTTTCATGCTCCTATGTTGACCATCAAGAACATGTCAAGTCTCTCCATGAGAAATCTCCTTCCACTTCCATTCAAGCAACCCAAGAGTTATGCCAAGAGTCTACTCCCAAGCATGTGGAAACAAAAATCCCTATTCCTAATCAATGTCATATCATTTTCATCCAACCTATCCATAATTTATATCATTTTTATGATCAAGATGATATCCATAATGATGAAGATCCTATCCATGAGAAATCTGGTCATATACCCATCCATGAGAAAGATATTTCAAATTCACCTCCACCTAGTCCCATCCATGATTCATCAACATCCACTCCCCACGATGAGATACTTGCCCCCATGGGACACATAGACGATATTCCTCCATAAAAAGAATCTTCCAATAGGGACATGCTTGCATATGACCAAGTTATTGCTAAAACCATTGGGCTCTATGACACTAAAAATAATGATGGCTTTGAAGCACCAACATAATTATTTGAACCTAACATGTTGCATGATCAGACCAAAGATATCAGTCAGGAATATGTCCAACATGATAATGAAGCTAAGACACTTTATCAACTAGGGTCATCTATCTTTGTCAGAGCAGGCTTTCTTGCAGACGAAAATATTACAAGTGACAATATCCACATACCTAATGATGGGTTAGCATCTTGCTTTCAAAACAACAAATACCCCATCGCTAACAAAATTTGTCAAAGCATGCAATATCAAGGCAGAGGACTAGGTGTACATGAACAAGGCATTCAAGAACCAATACAACTTCAGAAAAATTACAGACATCAAGGTCTTGGTTATTCCTTAGACAAAAAATCAAACGATGTCAGTGGTACCTCCTCGATACTGGGGGCAACCTTGTCAGATACAAACATCAAAATGGAATCCATGAGAAATCCTTGTCATAAGATTGCTGCGAACACCCGGTCCACCCACACCATAAACCATCATTCTATCATGAATCAACCTCCCCTTTGGGACCAGCAAAAACAAAAGTCTTACAAATCAAAAAATAAAAATCAAATGTCAAAGACCATCGAATCAGACAAAAAGACAAGTGGACAAATGAAATTAAAATGGATCCCAAAGAAAGATGGATCAAACAAAGACACCAAGTCAAATACAAAAGTCAATCACAATGTGGAGCCACAAGACAAGAGGACTCCCACATACAACAACTATCCACCTCCTTCAAAATGGTCATCAAGCAAGGCATCTAAAGGTGTTGGTTCCAAACACCATCCCTCCAAAATCTTTCATCCACCATCCAAAGTTTGGAAAATAAAAAGTCATTCATCCAAATGTCCAAACAACCTTTCCACATCTACCATCATCTGTCATAATCCTACATCTCGTCCTAAAGTCCAAAAATCCCACGTCACAAATCCGTCACATCATGGCAGCAACTCTTTACCACAAGGACTCTCATGGCACTCTATTGCGATGTGCGTATTTTGATAAGGCCAACTCTAGTATCAGAAAGGATCACAATGACATCGATCAGTTGTATACAAGTGCTACGATCCTGACAAGACAACTCCTTTAGCAAGGTCATTATTGGCATATCATGGCACCAGTCTCTACATCGGCACCGTCAGTGGATTCAGAACAGTCAGTGGTCATCTAAAGCATCCAAGCTATCCACAATATCAAAAACACAAAAAAATAAAAATTGAAAAATGATAAAAATCGTCACCCTGATGAAAACCTGGAAAACAGGTGTCTTGGTGACACCAAAAAAATCAAAAATTCAAGAAAATAGTAAAGAGAAAAATTTCATCCAATGGTGAAAACCTGGCAAACAAGCGCCCTGGATAAGTACCATGATGAAAACTTGGCAAACAGGCATCATGTGTAAAATAAATCATCTATGTGGAATTTTATACTTGGGGGCAAGTCATCTCATCTCCTAGGCCTTCCTCTTGACATTGACATCTGACCATTTCATTCATATCATTTTCATACATTTTCCACTTACCTCGGTCTTCACATAAAAATGGCACACATAAGTCATGCTTTGGGAAAAATCTTGACATGTCTATCCTTCGGTCATACACGATTCATGAAACATCATGTCATTGACCATCATAGTCTTATTGTCCTTATATGACATAGTCCTTGAAAATCATATGACAATTCCCTTAGTCTCATGTCTCTTGTCCTTTACCAAGGCCACCCCCTATCCTTTCATGCATGTCACCTATCTTGGATTTCCCTTGTCAAATGGTCTAAGGAAACTCCATCATCCCATCTAGCCCTAACCAAGTCATTCCAAATGCATCGAGTCTAATTCATACAAGCACATTATCCAAAATATTACTTGACTGTGTTCTTGGCCCGGCTGTAGACCTCCATACTTTTGTCACATTATCGTCATCGTCCTCACGTTGTTTGGGGATGCGTCCTTCCCACGTCAAACAACATTGTCATCACCTATCAATGGGTATTCATCTTGACAAGGGGCACAATCATGTTTTTCCTTGGATTCTCATGTGTAGGCATCAGTCATATGCATTTGTCATGATCCTCTTAAACGTCAAAATCCAAAAAAATCATAAAAATGACAAAAAGAAAAAAACATCAAAAAAGTCCTTAAAAAAGACAAAAAAATCATAAAATGTCCTGAAGAAAGACCAAAAACATCATAAAATGTCCTGAAGAAAGACCTAAAAATCATAAAACATCCTAAAGAAAAACACAAAAACATTCAAATCAATGTCAAAATCCTAAAAATGGAGTCAAAGTCAGTCATGTCAGTCAGTCCATGTCATTGTCGAACTACGAGGTCTCTGAGTGCATGATGTAGGCAAGGCCATCTGTCGATGAGCCCCCAGGCCGCACTAGGTCAGTCCATTAGGGTTCATGGCATTACACTGGCACACACGTCAAAAATCTGCTAGTCATGACAGATCATTTCTCCAAACGGGAAAAATCCTAAAACAAAGTATGGCAATTATTCATTCAACATGACAATCGTATCACCATGGTATATTATCGTCATATGATCAACACAAGTCAAACTCAGTCAAAACAAGTCAAATTATCGCAACCAGTCAAACTATCAACGCTTGGTTACCTTTCAGATGTGTCCTTCTGAAGAATAACCTCAGTCATTTATTCCTTAGGATGTGTCCTTCCTAGGCATTGTCCCTATCATTTGACATTTTCGAGGGATCCTTTCTGACACTTAAGGATCATTCCTCTTGGCATCACCGTTCTTTCAGATGTGTCCTTCTGAAGAACAAAATTCTGACATTGGTGTTTTATGATGTGTCCTTCCTAGACATCGACATTATTCAGGATGTGTCCTTCCTAAATATGGCAACCTTCGGCATTCATCATCTCGACATCATTAAAACTTGACATCCAGACACACTTGGCAAATACTTGGCATTCATTTTTGGCTTGTTATCATGTTACTAGTTTTTCAGCGAGATCCTGACACTAGGATTTAGAGAAGCAGTGATGTATCATGACATTTGTCTTGTCTTTTGACACTCATGTTACTAGTTTTTCAGCAAGATCCTGACACCGAGATTTAGAGAAGCAGCGATGTATCATGACATTTGTCTTGTCTTTTGACACTCATGTTACTAGTTTTTCAGCGAGATCCTGACACTGGGATTTAGAGAAGTAGCGATGTATCATGACATTTGTCTTGTCTTTTGACACTCATGTTACTAGTTTTTCATTGAGATCCTGACACCGGGATTTAGAGAAGCAGTGATGTATCATGACATTTGTCTTGTCTTTTGACACTCATGTTACTAGTTTCTCAGCGAGATCCCGACAAAAGGATTTAGAAAAGCAGCGACGTATCATGATAATGGCTTTATCTTATTTCTTTCTGACAGTCATGTTGCTAGTTCCTCAAGGATGTCCTGGCAACAGGATTTAGAGGAGCAATGACGTTTCATGACTTGTCCTTTTTGTCTTTTTCTGCTTGTGGTTGATTATGACAAAGACTGGGGCAATAACTCTCTTGGTATGAGTCATGATCTTCCTTGTCTATGACTGCTTGTCTTATGTGATGGTACGGCCTTGCACACCTTGATCTATGTCATATCATGGTGTTTGTTGGCCATCACAACAATCTGCCCAATGATGATTAAGAGCAATAAATATTAAAAGTCCTATGGTAAGGTTTGAAGGATTTGGTCTAGGAACTAACATGCATCTTCTTTAGTCTTGTCATCTTCTCTCACCCATCTCATATAAGCATTGCATTCATGTCTTTTGCACTAAAATTTCTTCGTCTCTTCATATTCTAGTCTTCTAATCAATTTCGAGAGCACACCCATGTTCTTCGAACCCATCTATCCTCTCGAGGGGGCATACCGCTACCCTCCTCGTCATTCTTCTTCATCGTATTTTACACCGGGGCATATTTTTGACTTATTTTCTTTGTCACAATGCGACATGCTACATTATGACAAAGAGGGGCAAAATGTAGACACCTAAAAATGACCTAGGCCTGCAAGCTTCATTTTTACCACTTTCATCTTAGCATAATTGTGACATTTAAATTATGTCCTTGGTCCACATTCGACTATTAATTAAATAATTTATAATTATTTAATTAATTCATGTCCCTTGCATTCTTCATGATTATTAAATAAATAAATCATATTTATTTATTCAATATGTCACTAAAGGTCTATTGTCCTCTTGCAATTAAATAATTTTGTTAATTTATTTAATCGCCTTTAGTCATTTATTCTTCCTGATTATTAAATAAATGAATTTCATTTATTTATTTGATGTCACTAATTGTCACAATTAAATAAATTTATTAATTTATTTAATTATTCAGTCTTATCTTCCAAATTAAATAATTATTTTTAATTATTTAATTACTAATTTCACTTTTCTCTCATTTTAAATAAATGAAAATATTTAAAATGATTTCATTTTATTAACTTTCACCCTTTTAGTAAATAATCTGAAAAGATTATTTACTTGTCACAATAAAATCATCATTTTGAATTAATTAAATTCAAAGATATTATTCTTCCAAAATCGGTAAGGTGATTGATTTTTCTGATGATCTTCAGTCCAAATCTTATCTTCTTGATTTTTCGAATCTCACAAATCAGGCAATCTTATCTTCTTGATTTTTCGAAAATCTTTATTTCTTTAATTAATTTCCTCATTTATTCTCCACCATCGATCCAATTATCTGAGATATTATCTTGATCGTTCGATTAATGAATTCTCCCTAACCCTAATTAGGGATTCTCAGATTTAATCCGGACCTCTCATTCTAGGTCTTTCTTAGAATTCAATCTCATCCATCCACTCAAAATTGTGTTTTCCATAAAAGACTATTTTACTCATAATTTCAGAATCCCTGACAACTTCATTTTCGAATTTAGGCATTATAGTCATTTTAGCATTGGTAATTATTATTTTTTTTAGCCAAAAACATGAATATGTCTTAATGAGGGCTTCTTACCAGACCACGCTTCCAAAGGTTTTTTCTCAACAAGAGAAGAATTTGGAGAATGATTTATCAGGTAACATGTTGTAGCAACTACCTCAGCCCAGAACTTCTCCTCCAAGCTAGCACTACTCAGCATACTTTGTGCTCTCTCCATCACTATCCTATTGAACCTTTCTGCAACTCCATTTTGATGTGAAGTATAAGGTGCATTCTTATGTCTTTTAATCCCATGGTCTTTACAATACCTCTCGAAATCATCAGAAAAAAATTCACTGTCATTATCAGTCCTTAAACATTTTATTTTTCTTCCATTCTGATTTTCTACAAGGTTCTTAGATTCCTTAAACCGGCTGAACACTTCTGATTTACTTTTCAAAAAATAAACAAATGTTCTCGAATAATCATCAATGAATGATACATAGTACCTTGACTTAGACAAAGAAGGAACATTCACTGGACTAAATACATTAGAATGAATATAATCTAGCAAACCAAAAGATTTATGAGGACTGGAATAAAATGAAACACGATGTTGTTTTCCATATATACAATGTTCACAGAATGCAAATTCAAGGTTACAATCTTCAAGCCCCTAAACCAGGTTTTTAAACCTTTCTCTCCAATGTGGCCTAGCCTATGATGTTAGAGCATAGTCTTTTCTACTAAAAGTTTAACTTCCATAGAGTTTACACAATTAGGAGCATTTCCCTCTTTTCCTCCATGGGTAGCCTTTTGTGACTTTACAGAGACACTGTTGCATTGAAAAACATGTGCATCCAGCTTGTACAAGGTACCAATACGAGCACCCCTTGCTAGCACCATTGAGCCTCTAGTCATCTTGCAGCCATTTCCAGAGAACGTGACTTGCACTCCAATATCATTCAGCATATTAACAGAAAGTAATTTTTGAGCCAGACCTGGTATATGCATTACATTATTAATTCCCTTCACTCTTCCATCAGGGAATTGAACTCTGACTCTTCCACGGCCAACAATTTCCAAAGTTGAATCACTTGCCAAGTACACCTTTCCACCATCATACTTTTCATACTTCGTGAACTAGTGTCTATGAGATGTCATGTGGAAAGATGCTACAAAATCAATCAGCCAGACATTATCTGATTCCTGTGTAGCCAAGGCTGCAATGAAGGCGTCTGCATCACTATGAGAAGAGTCATTGTCAGAAGAATACTTCTTCTTCTTCTTCTTCTCCTCTTTACACCTTTCAGACATGACTAGGTTGCCCATAGTTCCAACACTTCACCTTGGACTTCTTTCCAAGAGACTTTTATCTCCCCTCTGATTTTGATTTTGATTTTGATTTTGATTTTGATTTCTTGTCCTTCTTCTTGCCTTTCTCTTTCGACCTTCCTCTAACAACAAGGGCCTCCTTCGCCATCTCAAAGATTTCCTTCTCATTTCTTCTGTTAACAAAGAAGCAACAACATCTTTCATCTTGAAACTGGATGTTGTACTCCCAATAGCCATCACCAGGTGATCCCATGAATCTGACAAAGAACACAATATCAACATACAATGATCCTCTTCATCAATCTTCACACCAACAAATTTTAACTATGCAATCAACATGTTGAATGTATTCAAATGATCAGCAACAGACCCTCCTTCCTACATTCTCAAAGTGTACAACTTCTTCCTCAGGAACAGTTTATTCACCAAAGACTTCCCCTGATAAATAGATGCCAGTCTCTTCCACAAGGACGATGCAGTCTTCTCTTCATGCACATTGAGAAGAACAGAGTCTTCCAAACAGAGCCTTATCAGCCCCTTAGAATTTCTATCTACAAGGTCCCAATCTTCTTGCTTCATGCCTGTAGGCTTCACTCCAAACGCAACAATCCAAAGATCACGATCAACCAATAGATCTTCAATCTTAAGTTTCCACAACTCAAAATTGCTGCCATTGAATTTCTCTATTTCAATCTTTCCTGACATGCAAGCCATCTCAATTTGTAATTAGAAATAACAAACTTCTACAAGACTCCCATTGAACAGAATTGACACAAAAACCCCAACATACCCACAAGGATAACACAACTGGACAGGCTTTGATACCACTTGTAAGGAAAGCTAGATGCGGAAGCAACTCTCTTAACGTTAAAACCTCAGGGAAGAATGCAGAGACACTTTTAAATTTTTACAATTATAGTCCAATTAAGATGCACATGAAAGAGACAACAAAAATAGAGAATTAGACATACACATATAAACACCAGATTTACGTGGGAAAACCCTTACAGGAGAAAAACCCACCACACCAAGAGAAGTCACTTTGTATTAAAATAATAAAAATTACAAACAGATTTCTGACTTATCTTTCTGATGTCAGTTTACAATAGCATTCACCTTGAACAACCTTGTTATATAACATTCATGTTATAGTCTTCTCATAATAGAATTCATCCACTGATCATTCAACCACATAGCAATCTGTCAATCCATCAAACCAGACATCATCTACAAATACTGAGTAAATCCATGATGCCCCTGTCTATCGAGCTTCCTCTCAGTAACCACTGCAATAGTCCAACTGCTAGCGGTTCCCATTCAGCTTCTCTGATTGGCCAATGACTCACCACATAGGATGGTCTTCTCTCAGTCAAAATGATCAACCTGTGTTGGCATGTCTGTGAGACACTACCCGTGTCTCCCCGATGAAACAAGACTTAACCATCTATGTTGCCAAGAGTCATCCTTTATCGCCAAGATGTTACATCAAGTCTAGAGAGCTATCACTCAGACTTCGCCATGTTGCCAATACCTCATACCAATGATCATCACATGTATCGATATCGCCAAGACTTATCGCTATCAGTGAAACATCATACCGAAGCTTCAAAGTCACACAAACGTGAGTTTTCCATTTGGTGAGACAATCGTCTTTCGCCAAGACATCACACTGAAGTTCACTAAGTATCCAAAGTGTTCAATAGTCAGCAAGATAGACCACTATCACTGAGACGTTACTCCGAATGCTCACAAGTCATATCGAGCACCAAAAAATAGTCGGCAAGACTTTTTTCCATCGCTAAGACCTCACACCAAGACCTTTGTGCTACTCCGAGTGTATACCGTTGGTGAGACACACCAACTATCACCAAGAGTTCTTCCCGAGTGTTCAATTCACCCCGATGTCCCCAGGATAAAGCTGTCGGCAAGACATCCATATCGGTAAGACTTCTTACCGAACACCCAAGAGTCTCTCCGTAGGCTTCAACAGAAAATGTTGTCGGCGAGACATTCATATCGCTAAGAGCTCATAGTGAACATCCAAGACTCTCTCTGATATCTGATAAATGCCAACAGTCGACACGGGTAGTGAGAGGTTATACCAAATGAAATGTCACAGCGATAGGATCCTTTGATGAGACTGAAGCAAGGTCACAATGACCTAAACTGTTCAACAAGGTTTCAACTGCTAGTTGGCCAGACACAAAAGATGTCATACCGACTTGGCCCTTTCAGAGGTTTCAGCTTGTGGGATTGAGGCACATATTTCCAACATGAACTACCACCAGAAAGAAGTGTAATTTCATTTGAGGCCTTAGATAAGCTCTCTGATGATGTGAGACATCAGGCAAGCTAGGATTTCATATCAAATAATGCTTTCTTTCAAACCCAAAAATTCAAACAATTCATTTATGAATACAAGGGGAAGATGATAAGAGAAAGAGTAAAGGAAATTAGCCCTGAGTAGGAAGCCAATGCCTTGAAAGAATTGCAATAATAAGTTGACAGGGAGATGGAAGGTATCACCCTTGAAAGAGGAAGAGAGTTGCTACAAGAAGCTGGGGTTATGCTCCTCCCCAGATGGGATATTAGCTTGGCCATAGTCTTTGACAACTTCATGAAGAGGAAAAACAAAACCTTACAGCTAACTAATGAGGCTAGTGATAAGATCTATACTAGCTCAGGATATAATCCAGACAATACTACTCTACTGATTTGTGTGCTTTACCCACCAGGGAAAAGGCCCTAACTTATTAACAACCCTATTCAAGTATTTGGTCATCTTTTAGTGTAAAGAGTAAGGGATACATATCCTATTGAGACAATAGAACTAAATGTCAACATTGGTAAATTCACCAAGGCCTAGGTCGAGAAATTGATAAGAGATAATAAGTGGTTGGCTTCTAAAAATGAGAGACTAAAATAAGAAGTAATTAACTACAAAGACAAGCTGCCTTCCTCTTTTGGTCTCTATTCTCCATTAATAGATTGTGAAAGAAAAGTACTCGAGGCTATGTATGAAACCACATACTAGAAACGAAAGCATGAAATATCTTAGAATGAAAATGAAGAATTGAGAAAAGAATTAAAGACCAATAAATTTGAGTTGGCTTTAGAATTGGTATGAAAGAGATTTGACAAGATGTTCAATAAAATTGACAAGCCTTGGGAAATTCATAGTAAGACATTCACAACATATCAGGAACATGATAGATTACACAATAGGATGAAAGAGATAGAAGAACAAATAAAAGCTAAAGGGGATGGTGGTGAACAAATGCTTTAGGAGCTCTAAGAACTTATGAAAATGCATAATAATTTCCACAACATATTAACACAAGAGCTAGATGATTTCAACTAGCCTTTGAGCATTGCTTTACCAAACTTCTTTGATGAAGGGGAGTTGAAAGATTAGGATGTGTGGAAGGATGAAATTTCTCAGTATTTTCTAGTCACTCTAGATGAAATTAATGATGAAGAAGGGGTGATAGAGAAAGCACATGTACAACTAGGGTGAATTTTTGTTCTCGAGTATGTCATGAAAGACATCATTAGTAATGTTGATACTTATGCAAAGACGAGATACATTGAACATTTATCGAAGGATAATTTGTTTATTGCACGAGCCAAGTAAGGAGTACATGATTATCAAAGTCTCATAGTATCTAATGCATTATCATGGAGTATGGACCTTGGGAAGATCTTCAATGATCATGGGTACTTGATGGAGATTAACGGATCATGGTGCATCATGGATTATTTGCGAACTTCTCACTTTCTATGTTTATGTTTAATCCAGTTATTAGAATTTAGTTATGAAATGGTTTGACTTTTTGTAAAAGGCCTGAAGCTTGTAGCTTCTCGCATATATAAAGGGAAACTAAGGATAGATGAAGAATATATTATATTAGGATTATCAGTAGAATAGAAATTATATCAACATACATATTTTACAGCATAAAATAACTGCTATATAATAAGTTATTTTTGAAGTAAATACAATGGAGAAGAATTTTTGATTACGTGGCTAAATTTTGATGTCAATTATTTGTTGATGATATCCAATTATTTTGTTGTCTCCAACTTAATACTTTCTTATTATTTAAATTGGTTTGTCAAGTTTAATTTATCAAGGCACATTTGTTGTTCTTGTGTGGTGTGATTAATCAGTTTCTTTAAAAGAATTGAAATCCTTTTAGTCAATCATAGTAATCTAGAAGTGTTATTTGGATCAATAAGAAGAGCCCTATAATTAATAGAATTATCATACTATCTACAATTTGGTTCTATCTTGTTATTCAAATCAAAAGTATATTTGATTTGTCAAGGAATACTTGTTGCTTTGTGTGATTCAGTTAACTATTTCCTTCAAAAGGATTAAAACTCCCTATTAATTAATCACAGTAACCTGATAAGAATCATTTGGATCGATAAGAAGAGTTTGATAATTACATTCTTCCATGTTTATACAAGGTATAAATAGTCACAAGTGTCAAGAAATTTGAATTGTATCTAGCAATTAAGTCACATATCATTCACTTCTTGACTCTATTAACCCAATAGGACTAGGCACTAGTCATTACACATTCCATTATAAAAACCTTAAAAAATATCATTCATATCTTCACATCTTAATTTCAGCATTAGGAGTAGGAGTAGCTAATAAGCCTTCATCTATTCCACATTTTATGTCATTGTGGGTAGATACTTAAAACCAACCAAGTCACACAACTTGCTAAATCTGTATTAGTCATCAAGGTTAACCCACCTTCATTTAGCATAACCTAAAGTGTAGAGATTCATCAACCACATAGGTTAACTCTTTTTGTTAGTTCAAAAACGTTGTAATTCTGATCACAGAGCCTGACATCCTCTTAGGATTTATAACTTGGATTTTTGAGACCTAACACCTTCTTTATGTATGTGTAGGTTACAAGTTGAAGAATGATTGAAGAGATCTTGAAGGGAAATTTTTCATTGTTGCATTTTTTGTCATCATTCTTGTTGACCTACAAATACTATGTTTTAAAATTCATTTATGACATTTTGACAAGTTTACAGGTGCAAAACATCTCAGATCTAGCACCAAAGGACTGCAAAAAGTGTTTTTGGAAGCCTAATTAAAGACCAATTTTCCTAGGGGTGAACTCAGTCCCTCTACACATGCTAGAATCAACTTTTGGTGACAGGTACATACTCTTTGATATCTCCTAGATCTACTTGCAAAGTGTTGTTACAGTTTGTGTATCTTCAGGAATCTTCATTTTACATATTAGGTCATATAGCTCAATTAGTTTCATCATTTCAAATCAATTCTAGATCATTCCTAATCATCCTAAGGCCCTAAATAATCCACCAACCCAGGTCTGATTGATTCACCACTAAGGTTTAAAGTCAATCTCTTGGCTTTGTGGTTGGTATTCTAATGAAATATTGGAAAAGACCCCTTATATCCTAGGTTGTTTGCATTTAGGACCTAGGGCCCCCTTTTACACCATTTCATTTTGGTGAACCTGACATTTGACATCATAACTTTTTGATTTGAAGATCTTTAAAACCATAGATCTAGGTTTTGCATCATTGTGTTTTGTATTCTTCATTTAGGGTTGCATATTGCATGTTTCCATCATTAAAAACTCAAAAATCCAAAAATATTGCATACATTTTGCATCATAGTCTGCATTAGTTTGTTTTTAAGTCATTTAGATAATAATTTCATTCAAAATTGCACTCAAAATTTTCACTTTTGTTTATACATTGTCATACATTGGCACTTGCATTCATTAGAAAATTTTGGAAAAAATAGTCACTATAGAATCACTTTGTAACTAGAAATAGTAATCATAAACAATAAGCTAGACACTTAGATTTGTATTTTTAGAACCTTGTACAAAGACTCGTTCACCCTTGGGTGACCCTATCCTTGTATAGGTGCTTCTATGAATTTTTGCAAACATTTATATGTCTATCTACTCAGATTCCCTATACTTACAAATCTCTATTACAGTGTCAAAAATTTCATATTCTGAAGTATTTTGCATTTAGTTCATTTAGTAAAAAGAAAGTACATTATTTAGAATCAAATTTTGCATTAAAAATTCATCCTTTTTTAGGTCTCTTCATTTTTAAATCAATCAATTATCATATTTAAAGTTTGAAAATTGCTTTAAAATTTGTTCAAGAATCTTTAACATTCTTGCATTCTTGCATTTCACATCAAATTGAAATACATTAAGAAAATTTTGGAAGTTCATTTACTATTTCAACAACCTACAAATATATTTAGGATCCTTAAGCAGCATAGTTCAAAACTAAACTATCATTTCTTAGAACCCTTGAGCCAGACACATTTGCCCCTGGGTGACCATGTTCTACTTTTCTTGGCTAAACAAACTTTTTTTGAGACCTTTCTTACTGAGTTTGTTGTTTGTTTCCATTTGTCGCTTCCTATTTCTAGGTGTTTGTTGTATTTATTTAGTCTATTTGTGTTCATCTTGGGTACACTTTTTGTATTGTGAAACTTGTATAAGTTTCACAAACTAGTGTCGTAATACCAATACTTCAGTGGGATGTGGTTTGAGACTCATAGCATCCCATGTTGTTGGTATAATGTGTTGGCAATAGCCAACCCATGTTGGACTCTATCCCTAATGCCACATTTCCCATGACCACCTTACCATTAACCACTATTATTGATGTTGAAACCATGGTTGCTCATGTTCCTCAAGAGAAGCTCAAACTATTGTAAGGTGTGCGCCCTTGGTCTCCTTTTGTTGTGTAGTGCAATGCTTGGGTTCGTGACATGTCTTAGCTACCTCCTATGGATTCATTAACTCTGGATGTTGTATCGATCATTAATAGGTCAATCTTTTGGTGCAATGGAAACCGTCTATGTAACATTTGGTATTAGAGCCTGGGTCATGGGTTTGAACCCCTTGCTTCCACTAGGGGGATTGTTGTAAGGTGTGCACCCTTGGTCTCCTTGTGTTGTGCAGTGTAGCGCTCAATTTTGTGACACGATTTAACCACCTCCTGTGGATTCATTAACTATGGAGGTTGTATTGGGCATTAACAAGTTGATCTTTTGGTACAACAACAACTATCTATGTAACACAAACATTTGGACAAAGCTTTAGAAATATCTCAAGACTATGTGAGTACACAATATATTGTTGGTACTGCAATTCCTGTCATATATAACATTAGGAAAATTCTTGATAATGACCATGTATTAGAGGTTGTGCATAGCCTAGCCCATATTATTGATGATCATGTTCCAATAATGGCTAGTTGTGCTCAACCTTTGGGATATGCTCAAAGCCAAGGAGGATATCAAATTCCCCCTATAACTATAACCTCTATTCCCACATATACCAATTCAACTATTACAATAACAATGCAACCAAAAAATAGTATAGCTCTCACTAGTAGAATTTGGCAAATAAATGACTAGGTGACTAAAAGTTTTAGTCACAACAACTAACAATGACTAAATTCTACTAATTTTTTGTAACTCAGCTATAAATGAGTAAATAAATGACTAATTTGGTCGTTGACTAAAAAATATTTAGTCACATAAATAAAAATGACTAAATAGTTAGTAATTTGTTTAGTCACAATCCATTTGAATAAATCATTTAAGGAATCAAGAATATAGCCCACTAAAATACTCTAAAACTTTCATCGAAATATTATTTTCACACATAGCCCGGTAGAATGAAGTTTTCATTTTAATAAACATACTCTAAAACCTTAGTCAAATTCTTATTTTCATGCATAGCCCACCAAAATGGAGAATTTTTTCAGTAAAGAATGACAGAGAATAGTAAGAAGATGTGCATGACAGGAGGCATATGATTCATTGATACTTATCTCATTCCTGCTCTGCTCAACAAGGGTTACATTTTTCACACTATTGTTTGTAATCCAGGTATTTAATTGACATATATTTGCATAATCTCAAATTCCTTTAGATGATTTTGAAGTATCAATGTATCCTATATAGGGTTTATAATGATTTATTTTAATTTTAAAAAATAAATAAATGATGTGATTAGATAATGTGGAGATCTCCTAAATCTGCTCCAACACACTGTCCTCTTTGACACTATATTCATTACTCCAGCTACTAGGGTTTTGCATGTGACATCTTTAATATCTTCATGACAATGGCTTTTAAATAGATCTCAGTCTTTGCTTTAATCCTTATCATGGTAACCCTTGAGTTCCATAATCCACCTTCAATCTCTTCTAAGAATGTTGTCTTAAGCTAGACTGCATAGTATGCATATAAATCAAGTCCTTCATACCTGCCATTGTTCCAAACCACCACTCAATGTCTTGCTTAAAATGCTAACTCCATGAGAAAAATAACATATTTTAGAAGCATGTTTTCCAGTGATTGACCATTAAGGTCACTACTTTCATCAAGATACAATGATATTTTTGTCTTCAAACTCAAGGCATTATGGAAGATAACATTGTGAATTGTTTTTTGTGTACGATTTGATTTTCTTGCACATTTACTACTTTGCTAATTTTCTTTAAGACTGGATATTACACCCTCAACTGCAATCTCAAACAACTCACTCACTATCACTTGAAGATTCCTTTCATGACCATCCTTCTATAAAATCAAACTATTCCCTATAGACTACCTACTTACTTACTACAGGGGACTCATTGTTTCATGGTATTTTGGGTCTTTAAATCCTTCAACCTTATTGTCACCACTTCACAGTCCACAAGGTATTATTCACTATTCTCCCATATTTGATGAGTCTCAAAACACTGCTCAAACATGCAATACACTACCTCCATTATACAATGGCTAAGAAGAAACATTGAACCTGTGATTACCACTGTTACTTCATTTGGACAATCATTCCCTAATTGCATTTTCCTTGTCTAACACTACCAATAGCATTTGAAAAACCCTTAAGGTCAGCAAGAGGGTAAGGAAACTCACTGTTAAAATCTCCACTTTACTATGCAAGGTTTGAGCTTTATTATCTTGTCATTGCTCAGCCTCTTTTTTACTGTCACACCTCAAGTGACTATCATTCTTCTTACCATAGATTGCATTTACAAATGTCATTGAGCTACATAGTGTGATTGTTATTGGCTACAATCTTTAGATTGAAATATTTTGTTATTGGCTACAATGTCTCAATCTTTCTGGTATTGCAATCTCACTAATCAGCTAGAGTTATGGTTTATGTTTCTATGGAGGAATAGGGTTTGTACCCTATTCATGCTCTTACCAATGCTTCTATTGGTATTAAAAATCAACCTTAAATCTTGGGTCAAAAAAATAGTTGTCTTGACAAGGTTGTGGTATGATCTTGGATTGTATCCTAGAGTGTGTGGGAAGCTTGTGTTTGATCATTAAGGTATGTAAAATTGATCAAGGAAATGTATCCTATATAGCATGGGTCTTTCCTTAGTACTTTCCATAATGGTTATTAAAAGATCACATTATTATAGTTTGTGGTAACCCAAGATTGCATTCAAGTATGTAACAAACTTGGTTTGTAGTATAAGTTGTACACTTTTAAGCAACATTCATAAGGTTTATAAAATCTTGATCACTCTCTAGAATAACCCATTAAACATGGGTTGTGCTTGAATACACTAAATAATTGATATAACACAACCACTCTGCATATCAACTAGAGTTATAGGCTCATTATTGGAACAAGAGGTAATCACTCTTGGATCATGCTACCATTACATCGTAACCTATTAAACTTGAGTCAACCTGAATGCACCCAATGATGATTGACACCTAATTTTGATGAAAGTGATTTGTACATGAATTGTGCTCATATGAGTTTCTTCATTTCTATCACAACATAGCCACATTAAAATTGGGTCACACATGAATTCATCATGTATTTGTTATAGCACAATTGTGTTGCATGACCAATAGAGTTATGGATCACACAATTATAGAAACAAGAATTTGTTCCTCAGTTGTACTCTTATGGTGATTCTAGTACTGTTACAACATAACCCTTTGGACTTATATTGCTTAAATCCTTACATTGCTTATTTTCTCTTTGGATGGATGGCTTCATGGATTTTTTGTGATTTATATAGCTTTTGTTTTGATAGTAAAGGACATTAGATTCTTTCTAAAGTTGAAATGACTTATTCATTATGGTTTTATTATGATTTTGAGTTATTTAGAAGGGGTAAATATGTGGCATTTTTATGTGCAAGAAGAATAGATTGTGATGCAACATTCAAGTATGGATAGTTCAGGAAAATTTGGATTGATATTGGTGACATAACAAGGTTGGAGAGTACCTTGAGCTGGTGTGAAACACTTCCAAGTGTTTTCCCTGGGGAGAAAAATCTAAGTGTAGGAATTTTTGAATATCTGACAGAGGAAGTTCATTTATTCTAAAGATAAAATCATAAATCTGTTGGTCCAATTGGACATCCAACTTGAGATCTTTAATATCTGATCGATAAATTTTGTACATTCTAAAGATAAAATCATAAATCTACTGGAACAATTAAAGATCCAATTTGAGGTAGTGAAGCTCCGATAGAGGAGGTTCCTACATTCTAAAGATAAAATCATAAAATTATCGGTCCAATTTCAGATCCAATTTGAGGTCGTGAAGCTCTGACAGAGAAAGTTCCTACATTCTAAAGATAAAATCATAAATATGCTTGGTCCAATTTGAGGTCCAATTGTAAGGATTTGTCCTTTTAATTATACTTTTTGACATTTGGCTTGATAAAAATTGTTATTTTAGAATTATGCTATTGCTTTCCTTCTAGTGTTTTCAACCCTCATTTTAGGGAAGAGCTCCGAAGATGGTTCTTTCAGATGGAGACTACACTTTTCCACTATAGGTTCCATCTAGAAACACTAGAAGGTCAGGTATTGTCATACTCAAGTACAATAGAGTTTGTGGTGAAATGAACTTCATATTTTATGCTGATATGGATATGTTCTAGCATGTAGTTAATTGTTGTAGCATAACAGATAGGCTAAATATTTGTTCATATACCGTTGTCTCAAATTCTAAATTGCTATGCCTTATTCTAGGAGCAAATCATAGGGGGATTCTATACATAAGACACCATTGTTTCAAACTCAAAATTGTTGGCTCTTTCACAATTGTTTGCTTAATTTATTTGATCTAAGATAGCCTGCTGTATAGAAGATTCTCTCAAAATCACAATAAAATCCTTTATTTCAGGATGACTGTTCAAAATCTTTCCCATCAATCATTAACCTAAACTTTGCAAGAGTGGTGCAGGAGCACCTGTTTGATTTCTTGCCTCCATGAAGCCATTTGTAAATATTTTCTCTATTTTGTGTATTGGGTCTTATAATAAGGTTTACCAAACCATTTTAGAGGTGTTTGAGTCTTAGGAAGTCATATTTTAAGTCATTTGTCAAATAATCTTTAAAGTTGTTCCATATTGTAAAAATTGTCAAAAGTGCAAAATTAGGTAGATGAAGTGTCATTAAGATGTTTTGTCAACAAATTAATCAAAAGGTGGTTGAAAATAGTTTTTTTTGGTTGGAAATGTATAACTACACCCTCCAAAAATAGAATTGGGGGTTGGAGACATTGTTTTTGAAGTTTGATGAATGGAAACC
Organism: Sequoia sempervirens; assembly: GCA_007258455.2. Lineage (NCBI taxonomy): Eukaryota > Viridiplantae > Streptophyta > Pinopsida > Cupressales > Cupressaceae > Sequoia > Sequoia sempervirens. Next base: position 253,636,191 of record VDFB02270651.1, on the reverse strand, counting down.
TCAAATTTTGTGTGCATTTTCTGATTTTTACATTGTTTCCAGGCTGAAGTTGTGCATTGTACGGACTAGTATGGACTCATATAATGGAGAACCATATATTTATGGAAAGATATTTGTTTTTTAGTTTCCAATTATTTTTGTCTCATTGAATTTTATTGAGTTTTGTGGGAGATATGACTATTTTGGTGAGACTACCCTATTCTAACAATATTGTGCAAAATTTGCAGTCTAAAAAATGTGATGATACGGATTGTAAAGTCTATATTTTGGATCTGAAAACAATTGGATTTTGTTTCTATGTGAATCTAATTTCATTTTCTTCAAGTCTCATCAAATTTCATTAAAATTTGAATAAGTTATGACCATTTTTGTGAGGGTAGGTTTAAACCCTACCTAGGGTTTGCAGTTTTGGGAAAAATGCAATATATTTCTTTTCCACTGTTGGATCTTCATAAAAATTGGATGAAAAGTCTATAACTATTTTTTTTTTCAATCTCACCAGAGAGATTGGATTCATTATTTGTTTTGTGGAATTTATTAATGACTGTTTGTTGCATTAAATTGTGGGCTGCCATGACTATGTTTCCAATGTGATATAGAATGCCTGATAGCATGTGTTATACAAAGATTGCTTTGAATTATTGTTGAAGGTTTGTGAGATGTGTTTTTGAATCCTCCTAGCTCTGCATCAAAGAGTTTCATCAAATTCTACTTTTCCACTGTCTTTTCCATTCTGAATTTTATTCCCAATTTCATCCATGAAGAACTTCCTCAGCCTGCAGACCTTGTTGTTAGCCATAACTTTACCAGGTGTCGAGGATAGCATCAAGTTTTTACCCAAGCAACAATTGATCTGGTAAGGCCTAATTTTTTCAAGTGTTTCTTGGGTAAAAACTCAAAGCTATCCTTGAAACCTAGTAAAGTTATGGCTAATAGTAGGGTTTGCAGGCTGAGGAAGTTCTTCATGGATGAAATTGGGAATAAAATTTAGAATGGAAAAGAGGGTGGAAAAGTAGAATTTGATAAAAATATTGCAAAGTTTAGGTTAATGATTGATGCTTTTGTTCATTGTTATGATGGGAAATATTTTGAATAGTCATCTTGAAATAAGGGATTTTACTGTGATTTTGAGAGAATCTTCTATACAGTAGGCTATCTTAGATCAAATAAATGAAGGAAACAATTGTGAAAGAGCCAACAATTTTGAGTTTGAAACAATGGTGTCTTATGTATAGAATCCCCCTGTGATTTGCTCCTAGAATAAGGTATAGCAATTTAAAATTTGAAACAATGGTATATGAACAACTATTTAGCCTATCTATTATTCTACAACAATTAACTACAGGTTAGAACATATCCATATCAGCATAAAATAGCAAGTGCAATTCACCTCAAACTCTGTTGTAGTAATTGCTTTGTAAGGAAGTTTTCACTCCATGAACATTCTGTATGCACATCAGAATGTTGGTTATTATCTCGATCTCCTTTGTGATCAAAAGAACAATGAATTTAATTGCATAATTCATGACCATTTTGCACTGCTATGATCCAGTGCTCTTTTATTTCTTACTCATTGTGTTCTCAATCACCATGTGCAAATGACTTAGAGGATAGATCTTTGTCACCATTTGACAGTAACTTTCATTTTTTTTGGACTGTTTGTTATGATTCAATCAATGTTTGATAGTGTTCTTCCTTTCTCAGTCCTATAGGATAGAGGACAATTCACATTTTGCAACTCTCTAACAATGGTAAATAGATACAGTAAAGATATTTAAAATTTTAGAAGTGGATTTTTTTTGAATTGCTAAAGCCTATTTATCAATTTTATAACTTAAAATTATTTAAGCTATTTGAATAGCTAAACTTCATATTATAAATCTTTAAAGTACAATAGAATCATGTACTTAAAATGATTACAAAGAAGTTGAATGAAAATTAGTAAATTACTATTGATTTAGCTTTTCTTTTTGTATGTTTACAGGGTTATTTCTTCCAGCATTTCTTAGGCTACTTTTGGTTTCTATGAAAAAAACAAAAGAAGTTCCACATCTAGGTCTAAATGAGGTGATGAACCATCCTTCTATGATGAAGTTTGTAGGATACACCCAAGAATAGATCTAAAAATATCAAATTCTTAAACCTTCAAATCTTTGAGATCGTTACAAATTTGATTTGATTTTTGTACAGATGGACGAATCTAAAAAATTGTTGCTTGAAAATGATGTAAATGAAAATGTTATTTGTTAAGAATAATCTAAGGGTGTTATTTTTCACTTGTACAATTTTTTTTTTGTCTACCTTAATATAATCGTTAAAATTATAATTTTTTTAATTATCATATTTCATTGTATATTTGTATTTTGTTATATTGTATTGGATAGTTAATGGTTAAGTTTTAAAAAAATAAAAATTCAACATAATATACTTTCCATGTACTTCTTTTCATCACTTGAAAATCTAAATTTTTGTTACTTGTTACTTTTTGTGATCATAAAAAATATAGATTATTTTAGTCTCTGTGAAATATTTTCATGCATGTTTGAGATCTCTACAAGGTGATGAAAAATTCCCTAGGGTTTGGTAGGGTTTTGAGTGTGCTTATTGTTTTGATGGTAATGTTGTCACTAAGTTCTCTCCTTGCCTAAATATAGTCACCTGAGAAACTGCCATGATGCTCTTGACTGTAAATTACTTTGTTCTCCCTACCTTCTCACTACAGGTCTGCTTCTTCAACTCTACCAATTTCCCTTCCATCTCAGTGTCTTTTCATGCTCTTGCATCTATTCTCTTATTAATTTATTCTTATGACTTTGAAATCTATCAATAGGTCTATTATGACTGTTAGGTGTTTGAGGGTATATGATTTTATACTATGAACTCTTAGATTGTCATACTTTTGATGACAATTCTCCAAGGATGTTTTCTCATTGACTTAACTCTCTGTATATTCTCCATTATGAATTGAAAATTCATGGTTTCTAGTTAACTATTTATTGGTGTAACCAGTGCCACATGTGTTTCCTGCGGCTGCCATACCTATAGGATAGTTTCCTTATAGATCTGAATGTAATTTAAAAGGTGCCCATAAATATTGAAAAGTTTCATAAGACTATTGTGTCAAGGTAGTAGATGGCCATGAAAAGTTTCATGAGACTGTTGTGACAAGTTTTATAATACCACAAGAGCCAAGAAGACATGGTGTTGTGTATCGGTAAAATTTTGCATTACCATGAAGGTCGAGCAATAAATTTGTGGTATGGAGGTAAATCAAATACTTCTCCTACATCCCTGTAAGAGACAAGAAGACACAGTGCAGTGTAGCGGTAACATCCCACATTATCATGAAGGATGATCAATAATGGTGTGGTGTAGTGGTAACATCTTGTATTACCATGAATTCCTAGCAATAATAGTGCGGTGTAGCAGTAACACCCCGCATCACCACAAGGATCATGTCAAAACGGTGCAGTATCACGATTAAACTATAAAACAAAATATGACATTTCTTTGAGGCATTTTTTTGAAACAGTTCGCTTGCCTTGTGTATATTGCATCCACATTTTCATGTATGTCTAGCAAAGCACTTGTAACTACAACATATGAAAAAAAAAATCCTTACTGTTATGATTTGATGGATGTCCCTTCGTTATTACTGGATATCTAATGTAGTATACACTATTATAGTGTAAGACTATTTTTCAGATTGTTTCATTTAGCATCACCAATATTCTCCACAAGAACATTGTCCTTGTTTAAAATGATGGAAATGGTTCACATCTCTCAGAACAATTTATCTTGCAACAATCTTGGAGATGAATTTAGATGCAGTGTGAAAATAACAACATACTTGAAGGTTCTTAACAACTCTGATAGTTGTACTAGGGGCCATGTTTAAGAAACCAAATTCAATTGCTAAATTTTCACTATGGTGGAAAATAAATGATTCTTTTTTCTTTTATTCCACAACATTGAGTAAAAGTCTTGAATCTAGAAATACCTTGTTTCCTTCATTTTCCAAGCCAATTTCTCCAATTTTGCATTTATCTCCCATGTTTGTGTACGTGATCTGTCTCCTACACAAAAAAGAATGTACAATTTTATGCCCTTCAATCCAACTACATGCAAGTATATTTTTAATTCCTCTATCTTTCATCAATCTCCTTACTATTTGAACCTCAACACACCTGCCCGCTTTTGCATAGATGTTTTAGAGAACATAAGTTGCAAAATTTTTAGGATCCAACTAAAAAAGTAGTGTTGCTGGAATACTCAGCCTATATTCATATATGATCCACAGGAGCCAAAGGTTTAACTAGCATCTCAATACTAATGTTTAGGGTATCCTCAAGATAGCCAACATGGGCACAAAGGTCAACCATGCACACCTAATGATCAACTATATATGTAATTCAATAAGGGTTACTGACGGGTGAATTATGTGCAACCCTCATCCCCTAAATCTGCATGACTGCATGCATCTAGAACACAAGCAAAGCTTACAATGTCAGTGTTCCAGAGTGCTTCATTAATTCAAATAATTTGAGAGCTTCCTTGCAAAATCCATTTTGTGCACATTCTACAATCATATCATTTCATTCCATGAGATGACATCTCTTTGAGGTATTCTGTCAAACAATTCATTTTGTACTACATTTTGGTGTTAAATCTTTGGTAATTATGGTTAGTTTCATTACATTCAAATTTTGAATTCTGGGAAATTATATATAGTAAATAGATTAATGGTTGTTTGGATAGTGAAATTAGCTCTCTTAGAAATTAACTGAAATATCTAGAAGGATTATTTTAATTAAAGAGGATTTTGTGGTTATTTTTGTAACAATGATTAACAATGATTTTACATTACATCTAGCTTGCTATTTTTATTCAAGATACAATTCATCAAAGTCAAGCAAATACCAAGAAGATGGTACTCTACTTAAAACCCTCAACCTCACTTAGTTTAGTCTGCTTACATGGGGATATTAAGGAAGTTGCTAAAAATTAATATATATCATTATTTTTGTGAAGGAGAATCTTGTGAGATTCAATATGGCAGTGGATCAATATCCGGTTTCTTAAGTAAAGACGATGTCACAATTGGGAAACTTGTTGTGAAACATCAGGTTAGTAATTTTTGGATGTTAAGGCTTCCTAGTTGGATATCAAAGATCTTTTCTCATCAACTTAATTTGGAATTTATGTATAAATGGATTCTTCCATGGTGCAGGTCTTTACTCAAACAACACATGAACCAGGGTTGACATTTTTGTTGTTTAATTAAGTTTGATTGCATTCTTGGGCTTGGTTTCTAGGAAATTTCTATTGATAATTTTGTTCCAATCTTTTTAGTTTTGATAGCCCTCATTCTATAATATCAACTTCATTCTATAATCTGAGCATTTCAACTTTCTTAAACTTTGAATAAGGTTCTGAAATCAAGGGTTCAATATGCATATTTTAGGCCTATGTTGAACACTCTGTTTAAGGCATTTTTTGACAAGGCTACAATTTTTTAATTGATTTATCTTTATGATATGTTTGGAATTTTGTAAACTTGCAATATATAATGCACTTTTATTCCTTCTTAATTGAGACTAATAGTAATTTTGTTGGTTGTATTGATGCACAACTTCATTCATGGAAAAAAAGGTAGCACCTTGTTGCTCATATCAGATGGCACGTTGGATATAAAGGAGAAAATATTCTATTTGGGTTATTGTTGACTGTATTGAAGGAGAAAGATTCATATATGGGACATGATCAACACTCTCCTTCTTGGACTCTACATGTTATAGCTTGCTCCAGGAAGATTGCCCACGTTGTAGAAGTTTTAAGAGATGAAAGGGGCATGTGCTCGCATTGAAGAGCTTCAAGCATGAATTTCCATCATTGCAGAAGTTTTTTGGAGAAGTTTCTTTCTTGCAGTAATTTCTGTGCAATATTGTAACTCAAATTTTTAATCTTGTGACTGAAAATAACATTGTAATACTCTATTTCTAAGCTGTAATTAGAAAACCTTTCTTTTATTAATAAAGTTCACTGATTTTACCTTCTCAATGGCTATCTTATTGTGTGCAATTGATGATTAATGTGTATTTATGTGTTTTATGCTTAAATCCTCAAGTATCAATCAATTAAAATAACTAACTATACTACTATTTGACATCAATTAATAATTAAAATGACTAAAATATACTACCAATTGACAAAAATTAGTGAATAGTGAATAAAAATGACTAAATAAGTGACCAATTAACAACAATCAATGACTAAATAAGTGACCAGATTACATCAATCAATGACTAAATCAACAACTAAATAAGTGACCAATTAAATATATCAGTGAATAAAAATGACAAAATAAGTGACCGGATTACAGTAATCAATGACTAAATATAGCAGTTGAAAAAAATGACTAAATAAGTGACCAGATTACAACAATGAATGACTAAATCAATGACTAAATATACTACCAAATCGATCAATAAAAACAACCAATAGACGACTGAAAATGGTTTATTCATCAATTTGGTCACATTATATATGGCTGACAATAAACTAATAATGGTCACATGGCCAAGTTTAGTCATTTATAAGTAGTTTCTGTAGTTTTTTTAGTCATATATTGTTGTTTCTATACTAGTGTCTAACCTTGGGTATTTTCACTGGCAATCCTTTTAGTTTTATGAGATCAAACATAATATCTCCAAACCCATCACCTCTCACAAAATTTTAGTATAGTTGTCCACGTAACACATATACACCTCCACCATATTCACCCCTATCCCAAAACACAACCAATGATTCTATCATAAACCAACTTTTACAAAATTTCACATCCCTTCAACAACAAATAGCAACATTGAACCAAAACCAAAATGGACAACCTTCACAATATGTCAAAAGAAACCCATTATCATTGGAGATATTGAAAACACAAGTACCACAAGGTATAGAGATACCTCACTTTAAGAAATATGGTGGTAAAGGAGACCCTAGTAATCATTTATCAACATATACAACCTTATGTAGTGACTTCATTTTTTAAGATAATCTCTTGGATAAACTCTTTCCTAGGTCCTTGAAAGACAACCTTGGAATGGTTGTGTTCATTACTGAATAATTCAATTTGCTCATTCAGTGATATTTTCGATGCCTTTCTTAACCATTTCCACGTTCACATTGGTCCTAAGATGGTTCTTCATAACTTAATGAGGTGCAAGCAACAAGGATAAAAAGTCATAGATTTTATAGCATGTTATCAATTTCTTTACTCACAATATTAACCTCCCCAATGTGCATCTTCAAAGAATGTTCATTGACAACTTACAAAAGGACATAAGAGATATGGTTGGAATAATGAAGTTCCCATCCTTTACACATTTGTGTGTAACTCTTCGCGATTATCAAAATTTGGTTAGTCAACATGAAGAGAAAACTTCCTCGAATCATGCTAAAAAATCCAAACCCATACCTCACAACAATTTTCAATAATTCAAGAAATAAACCAAGGGTTTTATTAAAATAAATCTACCTCAAACAACCCTCCATGTTGAGCCTCAAGTTTCTTCCATAAAGAAAACCCCATACCAATTTAGGGATAGGAATAAACAATTCACCCCACTCCCCAATTCCCTTCATTCAATTATGTTGCAACTCTTGAATAAGAACTTAATCACTTTACCTCCGATTAGACCTATTGATACAACCAAGCCTTTACCTTCAAACCATAACCCAAATTCCTTTTGTCATTATCACCAAAAAATTGGACATGATATAGAATGATGCATGCATCTTAAACATCAAGTGTAATACCTCATTGATTCTAATCACATCTAGTTTGGCGGTGTTAATGATCAATGGAATAAGTCTGTTACCCCACCCAACCAAAATTTGTAAATCTTCACGAATCCAATTCCGAATCATTCAATCACCTTTGTAAAATCTATTGAAGATAAGAATGATGTGATGAATGTTGATAAGATAGAAGAAATGATTGATGATGATGAGAGTGATAATGAGGACCATCCTCTACAAACCATGATTGATCTCATTCACGTTCAACCTCGTAAGGACCATACCACTTTATTACCTAACATTTCTTTCACTAATGATGATGTATTTAGACATGTTCTTGAAGGTCCTCTCTATGTTACTAGTCATATCAATAACATACCTAGACAAGGAATACTTATTGATCCTGCATGTGTAGAGAATATGATCACCAAGGAATTCTTATTTGTACAAGAGCTTTATCAAGATACTTATGAACAACTGAAGGCATGGATTTAAAAACAATGTTTTTGCTTTCCCTACGATAGGTTTGATCACTCTTCCATTAAATATAGGACCTAAAAAATTATATGTGTCATTCTCCATCATCTTGAAGTCATACCAATTTCGTGTGAAGCTAGGCTACTCATGGTTAGATTCCAAGAATGTCATCTTGTTGGTTATTCACAAGTGCATAAAGTTTCCTATTGGAAATGAGATAGTTACAATGCATCATAGTGGGTTTAATCATTTATCTTCTAATGGAAATTTTTCATTGGATTTATTTTATCTTGGACCTATGGAACCTATAAAGCCTCATGAAGATTTCTTTTTCAAGTCCTATCAAAATTTCAAGGAAAATTGCATAGAAAAATGATCTCTTAGCAATATTCCCGAGTTTGATAAGTCCATGGTTATTCCTTCCCGACAACCTACCATTGATGAGCCTATGACTGAGCCACAAGCCATCCAAGTAACCAGTATAAATTCACCATGGTTCATCCACCCATTTCCTATGTGAGACCAAGAGATAGTAAGATGACCCCTTTTGTGCCTCTAAAGATTTAAAAAAGTCTATAAACCAAAAGAGAGTGGTTTCCCAACCCCCTATGGTTCCTTTAGTTCCTCCCCTAAGGGAAGAAAAGAAAGAAATCATTGATAAACCCACTCCTACACCATCACAAGTTGAAAACCAAGCAAGAATAAATTGAAATGCTAAAGAGCATAGGCATAGACATCATGTTATCTCTCAATAATTCGAAGAAAAGAATAAACCAACACCAATGGAAACAACTCTAGAAGAAATCCAACTTGCACCAAAACAAGGCAATGAACCAAAACAATAAGAAAATTCAAATGAAATAATCATAAAACCTCCTATTGTGATGAATTTGGATAATGATGATGAGATTTCTAAGATTGATGAAGAAGTGCATAATGAGCTGAATTTATTATTTTCCACTTATACAAACTTAGATGGGGGAAAACATGATGATTATCCTAATGAGAGCAACCCCCCACATGTTGAACCTAGTGATTCTCCTAGTATGACACTTGTTTTAGTCCCCTTGGCTATTTATCTACCTTCCACTTGTGATGAGCAAGATTGGAATGTAGATGACTTGCTCTAGTTCAGCTCAAATGTGACGTCCTATTTTATGTTAGCTTACTATGTTCTTTGTGTTTGTTTCTATGTAATGTGATCTCTTGTATTGTGTTTCTTGGCATGCCTTTATGTTTACAAGTTTTATTTGGATGACCCTTGTTTCTTTCTTAGCATAAGGATACAAAGGAAGCAAATATGCCATGACATTCTTCTATTTGCATCTTCATTCTTCTATATGTCATAAACTTTTCCTTTTCTTTTTGTCTTATATTTTCCTTTTGGGGATGATGCAAGAAAATTGAGACATTGAGAAATTTAGGTCTCTTCCATGTTGACCAAAAAGTATTTTTTATTTTCTCTCTCTCTCTCTATGTGTCTGTATTCACTGTTCCACAAGTATTTGGAGAATGATTACAGTTCTGAGCTCTATTATATCATTGTATAAAAGACATATACTAACCCTAGATCCATGGATCCCTCAGTGCACCTTTCATGGCATTATATTCTGGGGGAAACCTCTTACCATGAAGTAGTTTATTTGGAAACATATCATTGGCATAGGGATTTCCAAATAAGCTCTTGTGATTCTTTGTGACATGCCATTTATCATTTTCTACTTTAAAGTAATTCCTCATAGCATGGTTTTTTGCAATTTATTTAAAGTTGGGACATACATTGACATTATTTCTTCTCACTTTATGCATAGGTTGAACTTAGTGGTGTGTTTGATGTTTGAAATTTTGAAATTTTTGGCTTCAATTTGTTCACGAGATAAACCTAGTGTAAGCATTGGCATAAAATTTTGATCATTTTTGTGGAGCCTTATCAAAGTTATCAGGGATTATAGCTTTTGGTATGGTTTGAAAAATGGGTACACACATGTAGACCTAGTGTGTCCTTCCCATTTATGCCACCTTTTTTTATGAGTGCATACCTTGTAGACCTAGTTTGTGTTTCTCATCTTTTCCTTGGGAGCTCACCTAGTGAATATTAGACTTCACTAGCCCTTGTGAGTATATTTTATTGATGCATAGCATAACACAACTTGCTATTCCATATTTTTTCTTTTTGCATCAACTTTGACATTGAATGTTTGTGTACCTTGTATCACTGCTACACATGTGTGTGTTCTTTTGTGCCTATGTCAGTTTTCCATGAGATCATAGATCACAGGGGATTGATCACTCTCCTTGATCCTTTTTCATCTTATCTTTCCAACAATCGTACAATTGAACCTCCCTTGACATATATTTCTCTACTTTAGTGTGATTTTGAGTGTAAGTTCATACTCTAACTAAAGTGGGGCTAAATGTAGTGTAGAAAATTGTATACCTTTATAATTTCACACGATATTTATGTACCTTAATTTATTGGACTTAATTAATCTTTCAATTTTCCAACTTATGCATTCCAAAGCCTTATTCTTACCCTTTTCTAAAAGGGGAACCAACAATAAATAAATGCATTTAATAATTAAATTTCCTTGGATCATATGTGTCCTAGAATTTTAGGCTTGGACCAATTCACCCATGGGAGAATGGGTCCCATTTATGAGCCAGGACCTAAATTAAAATATGCTTTTGGAAACATTTTAATGATGAAAATTCAATTTGCAAGTGTTGGCTTTTAGAATGTAATTTTCAAGAAATTGGAAAAACACCTATAAATATATGGTTATTTTACCATTTGAAATCTAAACAACATGATGTAGTAATTCAAGAGTAAATATTATTGTCAAGAGCATTCAAGAGTAGCATTATCAGTCATTTATATCAAAAATCAAGATCCTAACATCATGTCAGAATTTATGTGTGTTCATGTTGTTTTGTAAAGGCTAATAAGTGTTGTAGGTCTTCATGCATTCAAGCATTCAAGAAAATCATGCAAGAAAGATCTGATTCCTTTAAAAGGATGTGTTTTTATTTATTCCTTCAAGGAAGTTATTGAAGGGTGGTGAGTTTCAAAAAATTGTTCATTAATCATTTCCTTCCTTTCCATTAAGGTTTTCATCATTGACATTGCCATTGTGAAAGTGGGAACACTATTCCTGAGGTTTGATTGAGGAAAAACCTTATATGGCACAAACATTTTTCCCTCTTTGTGTATGTGAAAGTTATAGGTTGAAGAAGGATTGAAGAGATCTTGAAGAGAAATTTTGCATTGTTTCATTTGTTGTCATCATTCTTTTCAACTTACAAAAACTAAGTTGCATAATTCAATTTGACATTCTGACAAGTTTGCAGGTGGAAAACAACACCTCAAATCTAGCACTAGAGGACTATAAAATGCATTTTTGGAAGCCTAATCAAAGACCCATTTTCCTAGGGGTGAACCATTCACTTTGAACATTCCAAAATCAACTTTTGGTGACAGTTACATACTCTCTAATATCTCCCAGATCTGCTTGCAAAGTGTTGTTATAGTGTATGTATCTTCAAGAATCTACATTTTACATATTAGGTCATATTTCAATTTGTTTCATCATTTCAAACCATTTCTAGATCATCCCTAATCATCCTAAGGCCCTAAATAATCCACCAAACTAGGTGTGATTGACTCACCATTGAGGTTGAAAGTCAATATCTTGGCTTTGTGGTTGGTATTCTAATGAAATCTTGTAAAAGTACCCTTAAATCATGGGTTCTTTGCATTTAGGTCCTATAAGGAACCCACCTTTTCCACCATTTCAATACCTAAATAAACATGGGCATGCCAGTTCATCCCATATAAATACCCAAAATAGTAGAGGCAAAGGAGATTCTTCTTGAAGGAGAAGATATTTTGCTAGACACAAAGGATCATTTGGAAGAGGTAGAGGAAGAGAATTCAGTGGTACTTTTTTCCATTGTAGAGAAATGGGAGATATAACATTTGAATGTGCTTTGGTGCAACAAAGAAGTACGAAGAGAAAATAAACCAAAAAAAAATATGGCATGGGTTGGCAATGAGAGTGTTTCCTACTAGAAATGTGGAGAAGACCCAGAAGATGGTGAATCTTTGATGTTGAGAAGGGTTTTGTTAAATACTAAGATGGAGAGAACTAAACTATTCCAAAAGATAATTTTTTTTGAAACCAAATACAAGTTTGGTAGTAAATTTTTTAAGAGAATAGTAGATAGTGGTAGTATGGATAACATTATGTTTGAGGAGATGATAAATAAATTGAGATTGAAAAGATTAAAGCATTCCAATCCTTTTAATATATATTGGTCGTAGAAAGAGCACCAATTGATGGTAAGAGAATAATTTCTTGTAAATTTTAAAATAGGGAGTTATAATGATGAGGTGATGTGTGGTGTAATTCCCATGAATACATGCCATATTTTTCATGGAAGGTCTTGTAAATTTGATAGATAGGTTTCACATGATGAAAGGACCAATATGTATAAGATCAAGAAGGATGGGAAAGAGTTTTTCTTAAACCCAATGAAGGATATACAAGAAAATATGGGAATTAACTCAAACGTGTGTTTAGTTTCGAGAAATCTATTCTTGAAGGTGTTGAAGAAGAAGGAATATGCATCACATTAGTTTCCAAGATGACACTAATGATATTTTCAAAGACCAAGGAAGAGTTTCTAGTGGAGGTGTGTGAAATCCTACAAGAATATACAAAGATTATGATGAAAGAGATACTAAATGGACTAACATCAATGAGGGATATTAGCCACTGCATGGATTTAATTCTAGGATATAGTTTTCCCAATAAGGTGACATATAGGATGACACCCATAGAAAATGAAGAAGTAAATAGGAAAGTGCAAGAGTTATCAGATAAAGGATTGATTGAAGAGAGTCCTAGTCCATATGTAGTACCTTTTGTATTAGAACCAAAGAAATATGGATAATGAAAAATGTGCATAGACTCCAAGTCCATGAATAAAATCACCATAAATATGAATTTCCATTACCCAAGATGGATGAATTGATGGATTTTCTGAGTGGGTAAAATTACTTCACCAAAATTGATTTGAAAAGGGGATATCACCATATAAGGATTCATGAGGGAGGTGAAAATGAGAAAACCTTCAAGACAAAATATGGTTTGTACAAGTTGTTGGTCACATCATTTGGTTTGAAAATCCTCCCAATGCTTTCACATACTTGACGAAAGAGATATTAAAGCCTTTCCTAGGAAAAATTATTATTGTTTATCTTGGTGACATTTTGATTTTCACTAGGAAAAAGGAGGAACACTTGTTGCATATTAAGGTTGTGTTGTGAAGGTTGAAAGAGGAAAAATTATTGGTGAATATAAATAAGTGCAGTTTAATGAAGAAAGCACTTGCAGTTTAATGAAGAAAGAACTAGTATATCTAGGCTTGGTAGTGTTAGAAGAGGGGTTGAAGATGGACCTAGAGAAGTTCAAGGAAATAATATGTTGGCCTTCACCCAAGAGCATTCTTGAGGCTTAAATTTTTTATGGTTTACTAAGATTCTATAGAAATTGTATTTTCGTATCACTGAAAAAATCAAAGGTGGTAGGAGAGAGTTCTAATGGATACCTACAATGAAATAGAGCTTTCAATTATTAAAGAAAAAGGTAAAAAAAAATTTAGTATTAGCATTGCCAGACTTTGGCATGGTATTTCAGGTAGATTGTGATTCTAATTGATGTGTGATTAGATGAGTATTGACAAAAGAGGGAATAACCATTACCTATTTTAATGAGAAATTGAATGAAGGAAAGAGGAAATATTCAGTTTATGATTAAGCATTTTATGCTATATTGCAAGATCTGAAGAAGTGGACACATTATTTGTTGCCCAAAGAAATTATACTCTGCACATATCATAATTCCTTATGATTCATCAAGAGTCAAGGTAAGTTGAACCAAAGGCATATGTAACAGGTGTAATTTTTAAAAAATTATTCTTTTTTTTTTTAAGCATAGAAGTATTAAATCTAATAGGGTGGTAGATGCACTTTGCAAGCAATGTTTGCTATTGAATTAATTGAGGGATAGTGTAGTTGGTTTTGATTTGATTAGGGAATTATATTCTAACTATCCTAATTTTTGAGAAGCTTGGATAATTTCTCAGAGTCTAATGAATAAAAATAGGACTTCATGGTTAGAATATTTTATATAGGATGTTTTATTTTTTAAGGAGAAAAAATTGTACATTCCCAAAGGTTCAATGCAAGAGAATCTCATGAGATAAAAACAAAGTGGTGGATTGGGTGGTCACTTCAGCAATGATAAACCACTAGCGAAGGTTAGTGAGACATGTTTTTGGCCCAAGGTGACTACAAATGTGTAGATATTGGTGTGTGGGTGTCAAATCTACTAGCATGCCAAAGGGACATGTTGGAGATCAGGATTGAACCCACAAACAAGTTGGGCTTGTTTGATCCTACCTCAACATTGAAACACTCTTTGGTTTGTGGGTAAACTAATTGGTGAGGGTGCATCTCTAGATTAGGGTTGGTTCCCTCTAGATAATCACCTAAAGCTATGAACCTTCTGAGGAAAAGGGGAGAGAAAAACCAGAAACAAAAAAACTACAGCTAAAGATGATCAACTAGAAATTTGTGATTCTGACAAAAACTTGACTCACAATACCACTATCACAAAGCAAATCTAATCTCACAATCCACCTTAGGACACCTAGCACAAAAGTACTTTGCATAAAGATCTTGAACAATGAATACAATATACAACCTGCACTATTTGCCACCCTTGACTACAACTCACAATAATAAGACTAAGAAGGATCTATTATTTGAATCACAAACAAAATCAGATTATTAAAGTGAGCCCATGAAAAGAAAAATGAAAGGAAAACTCTGGTGCTTTATTGTAAATGAAGGATCCAAAGTATCAAAATCTGATTCAAAAGTTTACAAAAATCTTGCAAAGCATGAGAGAGCAAGAAACTAAAAATTTGAATCCTGAGAAAATAAGGTTTTCTCCAATATATAGCCAAAAGTGACCATCAAGTGCAAAAATAGAAAAATCAAGCTCACTGCCTCCCCAGAAGGCAAGGCAATCTGCATTTTTGAGCTCAAGCAAAAGACCGGAAAATTATGCTCCAAAACTGCTCCAAACTACCCCATGAAGATGGAAACTTTCCATTTCCAAGGTGTCCATCCAAACAGCCTCTCCAAAACAGGCGCAAATAGCTGGAACTAAAAATAGAAACTTCAATTTGCCACCTTCTCTCTCAATCCTCCCAAGAACTCAAAATAGAAAGTTTTAGTGCACCTTAATTGCATTTTAAAATAACAACTTAATCAATCAATTTATAGAAACATTGCTTAATTAGTTGTTTTACAATCTTGTAGTTTTAAAATAGAAACCCCATTTTGTTACATTTGATTTTCTCCCAGTTTTTCCTTCAAATCTTTCCTTTTTGAACCTCAATTATATTAATTTTTTTCATTCAATTTTTGCAA
This sequence comes from Sequoia sempervirens, assembly GCA_007258455.2. NCBI lineage: Eukaryota > Viridiplantae > Streptophyta > Pinopsida > Cupressales > Cupressaceae > Sequoia > Sequoia sempervirens. The sequence continues at coordinate 253,620,413 of VDFB02270651.1, read as the reverse complement.
AAAATCATCACATTACATTCCATGTTCCTTTACATGATTGATTATTATATAAAAAAACATAAAACTGCTTGCCCTCATTTACCTAGGCAAAATTTTTAATGACCTGGAGTCATCTTTTGGCTTCCACAAGCAACTTGGCGTGAAATTTTCTCTAAGGAAAGAAAATGGCTACCCTTAGAAGGGGACATATGCATATCATGTGTTTTATTTTCTAGAAAAATCAAAGGAAAAAAAAAATCCATAGGCTTATCGGCCTAGGCAATGGCACAACATGTGAAAATGAAATTAATGTCATAAAAATCACATGAGGCCGATCATAGGGTTAAACCCTAAACACAAAAAGGCCTTTACAATGTTGAATCGGCCGATCATTTCAACTATTGGTCTTTTCGAGAAAGACATGGCTTTGCTACGCCACTAAGGACGGATTTAGGGTTTCACCTTCAAAGCCACCATCGAGCTCATTCCTCTTTGAATTTGGGTGTATTTGGCCTTCTATACTTATGGTAATCTTTTGACTCCCTTATCTATGCTTTTATTGGCTCATTTGATGAGGAAAAATGGACCTTTGGCTACGGCCACCACTGTATTTTTATGCATTTGTTTTTTCTTTTGTGTGTTGTTCCCTTCGCCATCCTTATGGCCGACCATGGTGACATTGTTTGGAGCTTTTCTTGAGGTATTGGCCATGGAATTTTTGTGTTTCTCCACCTCGATACAAAAGGTAAGCTTTGTTATTTCTCCATTCACAAGCATTTCCCTCTTAAATAAAGCTTATCCAAGCTTTGTCTTGCCAAAATATGAACATTGTGAAGAAAATGTTAAAGGCCATTGTATAGGTTACGACCCCACTGTGTGTTCTCCTTCCTTTTGCTGAATGAAAACCTATGGGCTCGGCCCACAATGTGCAAATGGTATTATTGTTGAATAAAAACATTTTTTTTTTTAAATGAAAGCTTTCGATTTATGGGTTTTCAAAACCCTTATGGCCGCAGGCCTGTAGCTTCATTTTCACCATTTTGGATGCATCAAAACTAGGGCTTGAACCCTTGACCACCTCATTTGCATTCGTATTGTAATTTGTGTTGGAAAAATAAGGATAAACAACTAAGAGGTGGGGTGAATCATTTGTCACAGAGTAATAAACTTTTCAAACTTTACTTAACTTAATCTTAGATCTGATGAATAAGCAATTAACCATAAGTAATTAACACATCAGAGAGACAAAGAAAACCAAGATTTTTTACATGGAAACCCTGTTAGGAGAAAAACCATGGTGGATGTTGGTCCACAAGATTATACCCTGTTAAAAGTATAATGAGAAATAATAAGGGGAATGCACATGCATTCAGGCACACTGCCTAGATCTCACTGCTCAAATACAAGAGGGGCTCATTTCCCAACAATACATAATAGGATTAAAATATGAAGGGTATGAACTGAAAGAATAGCTTCTCCACAAGCCTGATTATAGTTCCAATTAAGCACAGAAAAATCCTTCACAAACTACTTCACACTTTGCTTGACCTTCTTCACACTCTGCTCTATAATCGAATGATATTCACACATACACACATAAGAGCACACTCAACACTTTTCCAACACACAACACCGATGAAACAATTGCCCTTGTATATTTTCTACGTGATATTTCATCAATAACTTAGTTGACCAGGAAAATAAAACATATTTGCAATGTTGGCCCAAATTTACAAATAAAATTTTAATGTGAATCCACCAAGGTCGGCCACAACATAGTGGAGACCCAAATTTAAAACTCCAACACAAAAAGACTTCAATTAATTTCACCACAATGATCCACAACATGCTACCACCAACATGTCGGTCAAGAACAAGAGAAACAAACATATGCAAGAATTTTTTTGACCATGAGCACACCGATCAATGTGGATGTACCACAAAGATAGAGCATGATCTAGAAACATCCAAGAACACCAAGAAACAACAAAGAAACATCCGCAACAACTGAGATTTCCAAAAACACATAAAATTCATTCAGGAACACTGACAGAGACCACAAAAACACTGTCAGACCACAACATGATCAAATCTATATGCGGACCTCTGAAACTTCTTGTAGATGATCTAGATACACTCATCAAAAATAAATTTAGTCCACAACAGCTGAACTTCAACGTAAAGAACAAGGCACCTTCATGACCTACACAGTTCCACAAGGAACCTGGAACACTTTCTTTTACAATTTTCTCAATATCCTCGACATATACAACCTCTAGTACATCAAATGCTAATAGTGTTGAAATCAATGACAACCACATATTAGAAACACATCCACAACATCCAACAATCTCCCCCTTTGGCATTGATGGCAACACATGATGTGAAATTTACCATCAACCCAACATACTTGCTTTCCCTTTGGTTCTGACTCTTCTCCTCAACTTCTCTTCGATTCTTAAAGAGATTTTTCACATTGCACTTCTCCCCCTTTGACATCAATGGAAAAGTTAACCATGAACTTTCCATAGACACGCTCTGAACCACATATCTCCACATTTGACTACTCCCCCTGAGTAGCAGCCATGAAAACATCAATCTAGATCAAAATATAGCAATGTAGCTCACGGATTGATGCAAGTAAATGCATTTTCTTAGTTCTCGTCAGGAGGGGTAACTACCCCTAGCATTCCTTTGAGATACTCAAAAGTATCCTTTGGCAACAATTTAGTAAAGATGTGTGCAATCTGTTCTTTGATAGGCACATACTCCAATCTGACTTCTTTCTCATTCACTTTCTCTCTCAAGAAATGGAACTTGATTGATATATGCTTAGTCTTAGAGTGTAGTACTAGATTCTTTGAAATATTTATTGCACTTGAATTGTCACATTATATGGCAATAGGCTCTTCATATATCACCCTGATATCTTTCAACATTTGTTTCATCCATATTACTTGAGTACAATTGTTTGCAGCAACAATATATTCTGCTTCAGCAGTAGATAGAGAAATGGAATTCTACTTTTTGCTCAACCAAGACACCAGCTTCTTCCCTAGGAAGAAAGCACCTCCACTCGTACTTTTTCTGTCATCTACATCACTAGCCCAATCCGCATCAGTATATGCACTCAGAGTGAGATCATCATCCTTTGAATACCAAAGTCCAAAGTCAACTGTTCCTTTCAAATATATGAAGATCCTCTTAACAACAGTTACATGTGATTCTTTTGGATCAGCCTAAAATATGGAAACCATACATACAACATTCATAATATCTGGTCTAGTTTGAGTTAAATAAAGTAATCCATCGATCATTGACCTGTATCTAGTTTTATTTTCTTTAGGAGAATCATCATTATGTGTTAGTTTGCATCCGGTCACCATGGGAGTACCTACAAGCTTTGAATCTTCCATCCCAAATTTCTTCAGTAGCTCTCTCACATATTTGGACTGAGATATGAATATCCCCTTGTCTAACTAGGTCACTTGTAATTCTAGAAAGAACTTCATCTCTCCAATCATACTCATCTCAAATTCATCCTTCATCTCATCAACAAACTTCATGCACAAACCATCATCTCCTCCAAAAATGATGTCATCAACAAAGAATTCTATAATTAATTCTTTATCATGATCCAATTTGAAATATAATTTTCTATCAGCAGTAACTTTAGTCAATCCAAGCTTCAGTAAGTATTTTTCCAATCTAGCATACCAAGCTCTGGGGGCTTGCTTGAGTCCATATAGAGCTTTCTTTAAGCGGCATACCATATCTTGTCAGTTAGCTGAAGTCCATCTGGTTTCTCAATATATACTTCTTCTAGTTCTCCATTCAGAAATGTTGACTTCACATCCATCTGATAGACTTTGTAGTCCTTGTATGTAGCATAAGCAAGAAATAATCTAACAACTTCGATTCTAGCAACAAGGGAAAAAGTTTCTTCAAAATCAACACCTTCCATCTGAGAATACCCTTTAAATACCAGTCTTGCTTTGTTCCGGACCACTTCACCTTGTTCATCTAGCTTGTTTCGAAACACCCATTTAGTACCAATCACATTTTTGTCTTGAGGTCTGGGAACTAGTATCCATGTGTCATTCTTTTCAATTTGTGTCAGCTCTTCCTTCATAGCTTCCATCTAGTGTTCATCTTGACAAGCTTCAGTGACACTTTTAGGTTCAATCTTGGAAATCAGGTAGTATTCTTCTACAATATTCCTTCTAGTTTGCACTCCTTTATTCTTATCTCCTATAATTTGGCTTTCAGAATGGTTTAGCTTTACATACCTTGGAGTTTTGGAATTTTCTTGAACTTTTGATTCTTTTGATCTTCCTTCAGTACTTGCACTTGTCTCTGCTTCCTAACTACCTTGACTTACTAGAACGAATTGAGGTTGCTTTATCGGAACAACTGCAACATATGGCACAATTTGAAGTTGATTCTATGTCTGAACATTCTTCCCTTTGTTTGTATTGTCTTCATCAGAATCATATCCACAATATCTTGATGATTTGATAGAATCCTCATCAACTTTGACATTTGTACTCTCAACCATCTTTCTCAGTCTTCTATTATAGCATCGATAGGCCTTGCTCTTAGTAGAATAACCTAAAAATATTCCTTCATCGATTCGTGCATCAAACTTTCCTATATCATCATCTCTCTTGATATAAAACTTGCTTCCAAAGATCTTGAAATACTTAACAGTAGGCTTGTAACCAAACCATAGCTCAAAAGGGGTCTCACTAGAATTTCCATTAACATTTACCCGGTTTAAAGTATACACAGTAGTGCTTACAGATTCACTCCAGTAGCTCTGGGGAACATTTCCTTCTAACATCATTATTCTAGCAGCATCCAAAATTGTTCTATTCTTTCTTTCTGTAACTCCATTCTGTTGAGGGGTTTGAGGAGCAAATAATTGTCGTCTAATTCCATGTTCTTCATAAAAAGAGTTGAAATCCCTAGAGGTGAACTCACCACCTCTGTCATATCTCAGACACTTGATTTTCAGACCTTTCTCATTCTCTTCCATAGACTTGAAACTTTTGAACTTTTCAGTGCTTCACATTTTTCTCTTGAAAAGGAAACCCATATCATTCTAGAATAATCATCAATAATCAACATAAAGTACCTTTCTCCATGAATACTTTTGATTCTGGAGGGACCACAGAGGTTAGTATGTAGAAACTCCAGCAAATCATTTGAATGAAACTGTTTGCTCCAGAAGGAGACTCTAGTTTGTTTACCCATCTGAAATTCCTTACAAATTGTGTTAGCAGGCTTCACTAACTTAGGTAGATCTCTTACTGCTTGAGTGGAACTTACCTTGACAATGTTATCAAAATTTACATGACACAACCTTCTATGCCACAACTAGCTTTCATCTATTTGAGCAATTAAACAACTCCCACTAGCAGTATTTAGGTGACAAATATTAGCTTTTGTCTATTTACCAGTAGCAATCATATTTCCAGAACTTCCACGTGTCTTGCATCTTCCATTTTTGAATTGTGGATCATAGCCTTTTCCCACAATCTGTCCAACACTCAAAAGATTGTGCTTCAAGCCTTCAACATAAAGAACATCATCAGTTTTATCTTACCACCAAGAAAAATAGAACCTCTGCCATGAATCACACCAACATTATTGTCTCCAAATCTTACAACACCACCATCATATTTCTCTAGAATTACAAATTTGTTTTTATCACCAGCCATATGATGTGAGCATCCACTATCAATAACCCACTCATCCTTTTTTTCAACTCGGGCTGCAAGAGCTTTCTCATCTTCAGTAGCCACATGACTATTTTCAACAGTAGCAATGAAAACCCATTCATCTTCATTTCCAGTATCTTTATCAAACTCATCATCAGTCACTCCTTCTTTAGCAAAGTAACATTTTTTTTGGAATCTAGACTTGTTAGGCTTATTTCTAGGGATCCTTTCAGGACATCTTGATGCAAAATGACCTATTTTACTGCATGAAAAAAATTTAATAGGTAACACTCCTTCATACTTACCTTTCCCTCTACCTTCTTTCCTTACAATCAGTGCTTCCAATACTTCTACCTCTCTTTCTTTGTCTTCAAGATGCTTCAGTTATTCATCATACTTGGATATATTTCTGGAACTCTCTCCCAGACTATATCTTTGCTTGTTACTTTCAGATACAATAGCCTTGAATGTAGATTCAGTCTTCAAAACAGATTCACCAAATTCACTTAATTCAAAAGCAACAAGCTTACCAACCAACATGTCTCTTGACATCTTTGTTACTAATTTGAGTTCTTTAATAGCATGAGCCTTCACTTTGTAGGAGGGAGAAAAGGATCTGAGTATCTTAGCCACAATTTCATCCTCATCCAGAGAACCACCAGCACATGTAATACCCAACACTATTTCATTTACTCTTTGCATAAAAGAGGTGATAATTTCATCTTCACCCATCTTCAAATTTTCATACTTTCCTTTTAGACTCTGTAGCTTAGCCATCTTCACTTGTGCATCTCCTTCATACAAAGTTTCCAGCTTCCTCCAAATCTCATGAGCTTTCTGTAGTCCTACCACATTAGACATCTCTGAATATGTCAGAGCACTCACCAAAGCTTCTATAGCCTTGATATTATTTTCAACATCTTTGATCTCATCAATAGTGGAAGGACCATTCTGAGGAATAACATATGGATCTTTTGTAATCTTCTAGTAAGCTTCACCAATACACCTTAGGTGGCATTGCATCCTAACTTTCCATAGTGAGTAGTTAGTTCCATTGAATCTTGGACTATCTGTATTGAATGTTTCCATCTCAGATCACCTGAAGCTCTTAGACTTCTTCAGAGGAACCTGATCTAATACCAATTGTTGGAAAAATAAGGAAAGACAACTAAGAGGGGGGGTGAATCAGTTGTCATAGAATAATAAAAATTTCAAAGTTTTCTTAACTTAATCTTAGATTTGATGAATAAGAAATTAACCATAAGCAATTAACACATCAAAGAGACAAATAAAACAAATATTTTATATGTGGAAAACCTGTTAGGGGAAAAACCATGGTGGATGTTAGTCCACAAGATTATACCCTGTTAAAAGTATAATGAGAAATAATAAGGGGAATGCACATGCATTCAGGCACACTGCCTAGAGCTCACTACTCAAATACAAGAGGGGCTCATTGCCCAACAATACATAATAGGATTAAAATACGAAGGGTATGAACTGAAAGAATATCTTCTCCACAAGAATGATTATAGTTCCAATTAAGCACATAAAACTCCTTCAAAAAACTACTTCACACTTTGCTCAACCTTCTTCACACTCTACTCTATAATCAAATGATATTCACACATACACACATAAGAGCACAATCAACACTTTTCCAACACACAACATCGATGAAACAATCGCTCTTATATATTTGCTACATGAGATTTCATCAATAACTTAGTTGGCCAAGAAAATACAACATATTTGCAATGTCGGCCCAAATTTACAAATAAAGTTTTAATGTGAATCCACCAATGTCGGCCACAGCATAGTGCAGATCCAAATTTAAAACTCCAACACAAAAAGACTTCAATTAATTTCACACCACAATGATCCACAACACGCTACCACCAACATGTTGGCCACGAACAAGAGAAACGAACATACGTAGGAAAAATTTCTGACCACGAGCACACTGATCAATGTGGATGTACCACAAAGATATAGAATGATCCAGAAAAATCCAAGAACACCATGAAATAACAGAGAAACATCCACAACAATTGAGATTTCCAAAAACACATAAACTTCATTCAGGAACATTGATAGAGACCACAAAAACACTGTTAGACCACAACATGATCAAATCTATACGTGGACCTCTGAAAATTCTGGTAGATGATCTAGATACACTCATCAGAAAACCCTTTAGTCCACAATAGCTGAAATTCAATGTAAGGAATAAGATGCCTTCATGACCTGCACAGCTCCACAAGGAACCTGGAACACTTTCTTTTACAATTTTCTCAATATCCTTGACATATACAACCTCTAGTACATCAAATGCTAATAGTGTTGACATCAATGACAACCACATATCAGAAACACATCCACATAATCCAACACTTTGAGCATAAACCCTAAGTGGGTTTCGAGGCTTATGAAGAAAATTTTTCTCTCTCAAGTTGAAGCCATGAGAGTTTCATTGTGTTGGTTGGCATCTATTTATGAGCTTGACATATCCTGCCTTTTGTATTTTGAAGCATTTTAATGAAACAAACATGGATTAAGGGCTCGAGTTGGGCGTTTGCACTTTCCTCCATCATGAAACACTAAAGTTTTGTAGGAGAAACTCACTGATCTAAAGGCACTGAAAGCAAAACAATCTCATTCTTCTCAGGCTCAACACCTACAGCTGTGGCCATTTTGCTTGTCTTTATCATAGAGATTCCACTTAACTTATATATTATTTTTTCATTGCATTGCTTTTTCATTTTGCACAATACATAGAACTCATTCTCATTTGACACCCTTCCAATGACTTATAAAGCAAAAACTATTTTCATACCTTCATGCATCTTTTGATTGCATTGTTTACATGCCACTGTTATGCTGTTTATATTCACTTGCACACATAAATTTGTTTTCAAATGAATTTTCCCTTGATATGCTTCTAGTTTCTCATCAGGTAACACTTTCTTTCAGCTGCTATGATACTATTGTAGGCCACTTGATGGTCATTTTGTTCACTTGATGCCTCCATTGGATGCATTTGAGAGTTTCAAAACATGCACATTTCACATTTTTCCCACATTTTGTGTTGGATCAATGTTGTCTTATCTTGCACATTCATATTTCTGTGCTCTTTGAATCCATTGTTAGCAATGTCACCTTCTGCTTTTCAAATATTGGCCTTATGATGTGAATGCAACATTTGCATGGAAGGTTTTGAAATATGAAACCCTAATTATTTTGCTTGGTTCATGTGTGATGGATGATTTAAACAAGGCAATTATGTATGCATGTTCACTATCACCTCCTGTGATGATGCGCTTGACTATAGTTCACTTGAGCTATGGATCACCTATGATGTTCATTTCATTGCACTTGAATTGACTGTCCTAGGTGGTCACTTGCTTGAGTACTTCTAGAACTTTATGATGCACTCCATCTGATGGATGTCTCTCCTTGAGCATTTTGGATCTGTTTCTTTATTAGTCCCCTTTGGATGCTTGGGGGATAGCATGTCGGGTCTCAACCCTTGTGGGAGCCTGTTTTACACCACATGCTTTATGATATTTAGTCTGGATCAGTAGCATGGCTTGTCCTATACCTTCACATGGAAACAAACAATGTTAGATAAAAAATAATATATTATATTGATGTTTCCTCCTTGACTCCTAGCACACTTCTTGTTCTTGCATCTTCAATTGTTTCAATGTATCATCGGCTGCATTCTACATTATTGTAGGTGATTCATATAGGAATGTTCATGGTCGGAGCTCTAACAACCTTTTTTCTACAACTCTTGCAGGTTCATCAGGAGCTCGAAGACAAGGATGGTGCACCATTCCAGAACCAATCGAAGACTCACAGGAAATGATGATCATGTTCTTTCTTATGTGTTTTCCCTTTTCCATCTTTAGTAGTGTAGAATGCTTCTTCTAACACATTGTTACAACTATTTCCCATAGCTTGTGTGGGAACCTGATTTTCCTTTTTACTCCAATGAATATAATTGTAGCATTTGTAAATTACTTGTTCCAATTCTATATTTTATCAATGAATCAAGCCCTTCTTTTGCATATCATTCAATATTAAATGCTACAATTGATATATGGCAACTTGAAAACACATTGTATTTCTTTTAAAACTAATTTTTTCAAATGTTGCAATGGTTAAAACCAATAGAAGTAAAACTGAAATCCATCACCTTAATGAATGAACTTTTAAACAACCAGCTCCACAAATTTTGAGCTAGGGTGAAAATTTTGACAACAATTTTGGTGACTTCTGCTATATGCTCGCTTGTTGAGCATTCGGCCAGTTGCCTTGTATGTATCCATTGGGTGTGGAGTCTATTGTGCCCTCTCCAAACTCAAAAAACTCATGAATCAGACTTGAAAACACCTTCAAATAGTAGCAGAAAAAAAAACAAAAGCCAATAGCAACATCCAGTCCCTAGTGGCTGGAAAAACATGTGAAACTGCACTTATTAAAAGAAAAACTAAAAAGGAAATGTGCTTTAGAAGCACTTATTTACAACTAATCTACTATCGTACAAAATAGCATCTTCAAAACTTAGAAGCAGTGCTTCAAATGAATCCCATTAACTAGGATTGGTAGTACTTCTCCAGTCAGCCTTGAGAGCTGGAATGAATTCCACTCCTTACATTCTGTTATAACATAGGACCATCCCAAAAACATCAAAATTCAAGTGCTTTCATGGTTTTCTCTTTTTCTCATCCCACTTAAGGACAAAATCCCCAACAACAAACTCTCTTAGTTCTATTTCACATAGTTCTTTCATCATATTTTCACTTAATCCCTCATTCATTTGAAACTTGATCTTTTGAGATATAATTTCATCAAAGCGCTTTTCATGAAAGGTTCTCTCACTAGTTGGCATTGATCCAATCATAGCCAAACTCCCTTGGAATTCTTCCTTGAAATTTGGTAGCCTTTCAGGCTAATCCACTGGAAATGATAAATCAACAATCATTTCTTCAAGTGGGATGAAATCCTCGATGAGAAAATCCTCCCCGAACTCATCCTGAAAGAGGAAGGGAAAAAAACAAACTCTTCTTCATGATGGCCTCTAATAAAATATTTATGGGTCTTTAAAATAATTCTTTCTGAGAAACTCTTCTTGATCCTAGATCTGATTGTCTAGTGGCATTGTTATCCATTCTGGGTCTGCCTCTTCATATTGTTGAGCACCTTCCTCCTTATCCGAAGTCTCATTCTCAAAGAGTATATCCATCCATTTTTGAACTGATGCCTCCTCCTCACTAGGACTTTCTTCCAGATCTGATACTTGGACACTAAAGAGTAACTCCTTCCACTCTTTGGTTACTTCTTCATCCTTCAGGAACCTTGCATTACTATTCAAAGGCTAACTTTGGTTCTCAACCAAGCTATGAGCCCCCATATTGGGTTCTTGGATCATGTAAATGACCAACCTTTCTTCCTCCATGTCGTTAAAAGGATAAAGGTTGTGCTCCTTAGCCACCAGCTCGTCAAGGTTCCCCTTCTCATTGGGCACATTCGATCCTGAGGTCATAACTTTATTCTCTAACACATTTAACATGTAAAGGTGTGCATTTATTGGACTAGGAACATATGGTTCAATATGGAATCTTGCTAAAGGTTCAGACTTGATAGTTACTTTTGTTCCATATCGGGTTCTAAAGAATAGGAAAGAACAATCGACTAATAGAAATCCCCCTAGCTTGGCTATAAAATCCCTTGAAAGACAGAGTGAAAAGTGTGAAGGAAATTCTATTACATATATGTCTTGGGGAATGGAAGAGTCAAGGCAAGCATATAGCATAAGGGGAAGGTTTTTTATAATACCTGTTGGTTGGACAACAAACTCATCTAATTGGACAACACCTTTAGACACTGGTTCATACACAAGACCTAACTAGTCTGCTACATTCTTAGGCATGACGGAGCTACTAGCGCCTGAACTCACCATACAATTATGCACCAGTTTGTCTCCAATGATTAGAGTCAGATAGAAAGGAAAGGGTTTAACCTCTTGATTTTGCTAGTTTTCTTTGATCTTTGGACCATTAGCTAGCACTATCCTCCCTTTTACTGCATTTGAAACATCTGAACATGGAAAATTAGTCAGATCACCTTGCAACAAATCCTTTTGTCCTGAAAGATGGAGTGCATCCATAATGGATAGGCTAACTGTAGCCTTCTTTAAATTCTCCACTACATTGAAAGATACAAGATTTACCTTCTGTTGAGCTATTGATGCAGTCGGGTCATTTTCTTTCTCTTGTTCTCTCTGTAGAATATACACTTTTGGGTGCATTACCAGAACAAATTGAGATGCATTAGTTTTCTTTTGGCCTTCAATAGCTCGCTGGTCTAAATTTGCAGCTTGCTATTCTTCATTTGCAACTTGTTTAGTGTCAACTACCCTTCTTTTCACTCTTGTATTAGTTGCCACGGATGAACCTTGCTTGTTCAAATTCTGGAAATGATTTACCCCACAAAAATCAACATTCTGCCAGTTTACCAAGGCAATTTAAGAATTATCTTGCTGCTCCACGCCTCCATTTGTCATATTTTCTTGGCCAGCATATTTATTCTACACAACTAGAGCTTGATTCTCCATTTTGTTGATGCAAACTGCCTGATTATGGGGTTGGCTACATAAGTAGCACCACTCTTGTTCCTGAGCCAAGTTATTTTGAGGCACCAACTCTCTTGAAGGGCCAGGGATATTAGGATCATGGGGCCTGAAAGGCTTGGCATTAAAGCTTCTTTTCTGGTAATCATTTTGAAAAGGCACCCTATTCTGTTGATTTGGCTAAAAAGGAATTGAGTTAGGCCTTTGCTCTTGTCCAACTTGTCTTTTGAGACTTACAAAATCATTATTGAAGGTTTTCCCTAGAGATTGTAACATGTTCTTAATCTCTTGCATTTCCCTATTATGTTCAGGTGTCACATTCTCTTGGGAAGCAACTTGGTAACCTATTTTTGGGGCAACAAGTATTGAGGCTATAGGTGGAAAATTTATTGGTGCTTGTATTTCGGGAAATATAGGCATGGGTGGTCTAGGAGTAATCTTACCTACTTGGATAAGGAATTTTTTAGCTCTTATGGCAACTTCGTAAGTATTAGGCAAAGTGAAACCCCCCATTGACTGAAACATGACTAAAATATCAGGGTGTAGGGATTTTAGATAGAAAAGAAAGGCATTCTCTGGGGATGGTTTAACAAATAGGGGAATCCTGTCCCAGGTTCATTGGAAGTGGTAATTAAAGTCAGTTACGTGCTCGTGTGGAGTACACTTGATTGTGCTCAATTGTTCCAACAAAGACATGAGGTCTGACTTGTCCACAAACTACCTTTGTAGACTATCCCCAAGCTGGTCCCAGGTGGCTATTGTGTTATTTGGTAACCCCCTGAACCACTATAGGACTTTTCCTTTTAGTGAAATAGCTAGCAACCTCAAGGCTACGTTCTCCTCTATTATGTTGTGTACCAAGAAAAGTGTAGCTATATCTCTGATGTGTTCAACCGGGGTAGTTTGGTCCTCACTGGTGAAGTACGGTAGTCCCTTCAAAGTAGCCACTGGAATGTCGTCATGTCTTTCTAGTAGCAATGGACTACCTCCATTGAAAGGTGAAAAGGTGAATTTTCTTTCCATCGAAGCTGTTTGAGATATTGAGGTTGTGCTCCTTCTCACAGAGACTATCAGACTAAGTTTAGGAGTGGATTTAGCTCTCCTTGTTGGTTGAAATTTCTCTTTGGAGTTTTTCCTCTTCTTCTCAGTGGGGAGAGCTGCAAGTACTCAAAAGGGATTAGGCTTGATATGGTATGAATTTTGTTCATACGCTTTCAGCAAGAAATCTGCAATCAAACCAGAGTTAGGAGTTGCCATGTATATATTTTAAAACCTCTCTTAGGGTAGAAAGATATTGTTGCATATACCAGACATCAACCTATGGACATGAAAAACTCTAGAACTAAGACTCTTGGAGTCCCACCAGGCATGCCAAAAACTATTGGAGATCAAGATTTTACCCACAAACAAGTTGGGGTTGTTTAATCTTGCCTCAACATGGAAACACTCTCTGGTTTGTGGGTAAACCAATTGGTGAGAGTGAATCTCCATATTAGGGTTGGTTACCTCTAGATTATCACCTAAAGCTATGAACCTTCTAAGGAAAAGGGGAGAGAAAAAATGGAAACAAAAAACTATAGCTAAAGATGATCAACTAGAAATTTGTGATTCTAACAAAAACCTGACTCATAACACCACTATCACAAATAATTTTTTTTCTCACAATCCACCTTAGGACACCTAGCATATAAGTACTTTGCATAAAGATCTTGAAAAATGAATACAATATGCAACCTGCACTATTTTCCACCCTTGATTACAACTCACAATAATAAGACTAAGAAGGATCTGTTATTTGAATCAAAAACAAAATAATATTATTAAAGTGAGCCCATGACAAGAAAAATGAAAGGAAAACTCTGGTGCTTTATTATAAATGAAGGAGCCAAAGTATCAAAATTTGATTCAAAAGTTTACAAAACTCTCTTGCAAAGCATGAGAGAGCAAGAAACTAAAAATATGAACCCTGAGAAAATTAGGTTTTCTCCAATATATAGCCAAAAGTGACCATCAAGTGCAAAAATAGAAAAATCAAGCTGATTGCCTCCCCAAAAGGCAAACCAATCTACATTTTCGAGCTCAAGCAAAAGACTGGAAAATTATGCTCCAAAACTGCTCCAAATTTCACCATGAAGATGGAAACTTTCTATTTCCAAGGTATCCATCCAAATAGCCTCTCCAAAATAGGTGCAAATAGCTGGAATTGAAAATAGAAACTTCAGTTTGCCACCTTCTCTCTCAATCCGCCCAAGAACTCAAAATAGAAAGTTTTGGTGCACCTTAACTACATTTTAAAATAACAACTTAATCAAGCAATTTATAGAAACATTGCTTAATTAGTTGTTTTACAATCTTGTAGTTTTAAAATAGAAATCCCCTTTTGTTACATTTGATTTTCTCCCAATTTTTCCTTCAAATATTTCCTCTTTGAACCTCAGTTATATTAATTTTTTGCATTCAATTTTTCCAAAAAATCAACACATTACATTCGATGTTCCTTTACATGATTGATTTTTATATAAAAAATCATAAAAATGCTTGCCCTCATTTACTTAGGAAATTTTTTTAATGACCTAGAGTCATCTTTTAGCTTCCACAAGCAACTTGGCACCGAATTTTCTCTAAGGAAAGAAGATAGCTACCCTTAGAAGGGGACATATGCATATGATGTGTTTGATTTTCTAAAAAAATTCAAAGGAAAATAAATAAATAAAATCCATAGGCTTCTTAGCCTAGGAAATGGCACAACATGTGAAAATGAAATTAATGTGATAAAAATCACATGAGGCCGATCATAGGGTTAAACCCTAAACACAAAAAGGCCTTCACAATGTTGAACCAGCCGATCATTTCCACTGTTGGTCTTTTGGAGAAAGACATGGCTTTGTTGCACCACCAAGGAAGGATTTAAGGTTTTTCCTTCGAAGCCACCACTAAGCTCCTTCCTCTTTGAATTTGGGCGTATTCAACCTTCTATACTTACGGTAAGCTTTTGAATCCCTTATCTGTGCTTTTCTTGGCTCATTTGATAAGGAAAAATGGCCCTTTGGCTATGGCCACCACTGTATTTTGATGCATTTGTTTGTTCTTTTTTGTGTTGTTCCCTTCGCCATCCTTATGGCTGACCATGGTGACATTGTTTGGAGCTTTTCTTTAGGCATTGGCCATGGCATTGTTGTGTTTCTCCACCTCAATACAGAAGGTAAGCTTTGTTATGTCTCCATTCATGAGCATTTCTCTCTTAAAGAAAGCTTATCCAAGCTTTGTCTTGCAAAAATATAAACATTGTGAAGAAAATGTTAAAGGCCATTGTACAGGCCACAACTCCACTATGTGTTCTCCTTCCTTTTTCCAAATGAAAACCTATGGGATTGGCCCACAATATGCAAATGATATTATTGTTGAATAAAAAAAAAATTTAAATGAAAGATTTTGCTTTCTGGGTTTTCAAAACCCTTTTGGTCACGAGCCTGTAGCTTCATTTTCACCATTTTGGATGCATCAAAACTAGGGCTCGAACCCTTGATCACCTCCTTTGCATTTGTATTGTACTTTGAGTATAAACCCTAAGTAAGTTTCGAGGCTTATGAAGAATTTTTTTCTCTCTCAGGCCACAGCCATGAGAGTTTCATTGTGTTGGTTGGCATCTATTTATGAGCTTGACATATCCTGCCTTTTGTATTTTGAAGCATTTTAATGAAACAAACATGGATTGAAGGCTCAAGCTGGGTGTTTGCACTTGCCTCCATCATGAAACCCTAAAGTTCTATAGAAAAAAACTCATTGATCTAAAAGCACTGAAAGCAAAACAATCTCATTCTTCTCGGGCTCAACACCTACAGCTGTGGCCATTTTACTTGTCTTTATCATGTAGATTCCACTTAAATATTATTTTTTCAATTCATTTCTTGTTCGTTTTGCAGAATATATAGAACTCATTCTCATTTGACACCCTCCCAATGACTTATAAAGAAAAAACTATTTTCATACCTTCATATATCTTTTGATTGCATTGTTTGCATGCCACTGTTATGCTATTTATATTCACTTGCACACATTAAAAAAAATTCAAAAGCATTTTCCCTTGATATGCTTATGATTTCTCATCAGGTAACAATTTCTTTTACCCACTGTGATACTATTGTAGGCCACTTCATGGTCATTTTGTCCACTTGATGCCTCCATTGGATGCATTCAAGAGTTTCAAAACATGCACATTTCACATTTCTCCCACATTTTTTTTATGGATCAATGCTTTCTTATCTACACATTCAAATTTCAGTACTCTTTGAATCCACCGTTAGCAATGTCACCTTCTGCTTTTCAAATAGAAGCCTTATGATGTGAATGCAACATTTGCATGGAATGTTTTGAAATATGAAGCTCTGATTATTTTTCTTGGTTCAAGTGTAATGGGTGATTTAAACAAGGCAATTATGTATGCATGTTCACTATCACCTCTTGTGATGTTCAATTCATTGCACTTGAACTGACTGTCCTAGGTGGTCACTTGCTCGAGTCCTTCTGGAACTATATGATTCACTCCATTTGATGGATGTCTCTCCTTGAGCATTTTGGATCTATTTCTTTATTAGTCCCCTTTGGATGCTTGGGGGATAGCATGTTGGGTATCAACCCTTGTGGGAGCCCGTTTTACACCACATGCTTTATGATATTCAATCTGGATCAGCAGCATGGCTTGTCCTATACCTTCACATGGAAACAAACAATGTTAGATAAAAAAAATATATTATATTGAGATTTCCTCCTTGACTCTTGGAACACTTCTTGTTCTTGCATATTCAATTGTTTCAATGTATCATTGGGTACATTCTACATTATTGTAGGTGATTCATATAGGAATGTTCATGGTCAGAGCTCTAACAACTTTTTTTTTTACAACTCTTGCAGGTTCATCAGGAGCTCAAAGACAAGGATGGTGCACCATTCTAGAACCAACCAAAGACTCATAGGAAATGATGATCATTTTCTTTCTTATGTGTTTTCGCTTTTCCATCTTCGGTAGTGTAGAATGCTTCTTCTGACACATTGTTACAACTATTTCCCATGGCTTGTGTGGGAACCTGATTTTCCTTTTTACTCCAATGAATATAATTGCAGCATTTGTAAATTACTTGTTCCAATTTTGTATTGTATCAATGAATGAAACATTATCAATGAATCAAGCCCTTCTTTTGCATTTCCTTCAATATTAAATGTTGCAATTGATATATGGCAACTTGAAAACACATTGCATTTCTTTTAAAACTGAATTTTTCAAATGTTGTACTGGTTAAAACCAACAGAAGTAAAAATGAAATTCATCACCTTAATGAATGAATTTTTAAACAACCAGCTCCATAAATTTTGAGCTAGGGTGAAAAATTTGACAACAAGACACAACAAAACACTGATTTATATAAACTAAAATATAACAATATATGGAATATATAGTAATTTTATTTTCTAAAACCTAAGGTTAATTCCAACATTTCTAGGATTTCATTGGGATGCAAATAAACAAGGTACATAGATTGAATTTCAACCTCCAAGGTGAGTAAATAAGACCTAGATTTGATTCTTTTGATTCTTATGAATGAATTGGAAATGATTTAGAATGATTAAATTAATGAAACTATATGACCTAATATGTAAAATAAAGATTCACGAAGATAAGCAAGTTGCAACAACACTTTGCAAGAAGATCTGGGAGATATCAAAGGGCATGTACTTATCACCAAAAGCTCATTTAGGCATGTGTAGGAGGATTGATTCACCCCTAGGTGAATGGGTCCGTATTAGGGCTTCCAAAAACACTTTTACAGTCCTCAAGTGCTAGATCTAAGATGCTATCTTCCACTTGCAAATCTATCAGAATGTTAAAAATGAATTCTACAACTTAGTTTTCATGTCTTGATAAGAATGATGACAACAAATGCAACAATATAAAATTGCTCTTCAAGATCTCTTAAATCCTTCTTCAACCTGTAACTTGCACCTTCAAAGGAGGAGAAAATCTTGGACCATTTGAGGGGCTTGCCTCAATCAAACCATGTGAATAGTGTTTCCACTTTCACAATGGAAATGCCAATGATAAAAACCTTGAATGAAAGGGGAAGGAAATGATGAATGAACAAAGTTGCTGCAACTCACCACTCTTCAATTGATTCGATAAAGGATTGAAGTCATACACATCAATTAAAGGGAATTAAACCTTTCTTTCTTGAATGCTTGAAAGTATGAAGACCTACAACACTTGTTAGCCTTCACAAGACAACATAAACACACATAAATTTTAACATGATGTTAGGATCTTGATTGTTGTTGATAATGACTAATAGTGCTGCTCTTGACGATAATATTTTATCTTGAATTGATCTCATAAAGTTTCTTAGATTTCAAAAGATAGAGACTATATTGATAGGAATTATTTAATTTCCCATAAATTAGAACCCGATAGCCGACATTTACAATTTGAATTGTGAATGTTAAATTTCCACCAAAAACATATTTTAAAATAGGTATTATAAGGATTGGGATGCTTTAATCTCTTCAATCTCAATTTATTTATCATCTCCTCAGACAAAATGTGATCTGTACTACCACTATCCACTATTACCTTACAAAATTTACTACCAAACTTGTATGTGGTTTGAAATTTTTTTATCCTTTGGACTAGTTCATCTCAGGATTTAACAAAACCCTTCTCAACATCAAAGCACCATCTTCTAGGTCTTCTCCACATTTTTGGTAGAAAACACTTCATTGCTAGCCCATGCCATATTTTTTTTGGTTTATTTTCCCTTCATACTACTTTGTTGCACTAGAGGACATTCAAATGTTGTATGTCCCATTTCTCCACAATGGAAAAAAGTACCACTGAATTCTCTTCCTTCACCTCCAAATGATCCTTTGTCTCTAGAAAAATATCCTCTCCCTCAAGAAGAATCTCCTTTGACTCTACTATTTTTTATATTTATTTGGGATGAACTAGCATGCCCATGTTTATTTAAGTATTGAAATGGTGGAAAAAGGTGGGGTCCAAGGTCCTAAATGCAAAGAACCTAGGATTTAAGGGGACTTTTACAAAATTTCATTAGAATACCAACCACAAAGCTAGGAGATTGACTTTCAACCTTAGTGGCGAATCAATCAAACCTAGGTTGGTGGATTCTTTAGGGCCTTAGGATGATTAGGAATGATCTAGAAATGGTTTGAAATGATGAAACTAATTGAACTATATGACCTAATATGTAAAATGTAGATTCCTAAAGATACATAGACTATAAAAATACTATGCAAGCAAATTTGGGAGATATCAGAGAGTATGTACATGTCCCCAAAAGTTGATTTTGACTTGTGTAGAGGGACTAGTTCACCCCTAGATGAATGGGCCTTTGATTAGGCTTCCAAAAACACATTTTATAGTCCTCTAGTGCTAGATCTGAGATTTTTTTTCCACTTGCAAACTTGTCAGAATGTCGAAAATGAATTCTACAACTTAGTTTTTGTGGGTTGACAAGAATGATGACAACAAATGCAACAATGCAAAATTTATCTTCAAGATCTCTTCAATCCTTCTTCAACCTATTACTTGCAAATACAAAAAGAGGGAAATTTTTTTGTTCTATACAAGGGTTTGCCTTAGTCAAACCCCATGAATAGTGTTCCCAATTTAACAATGGCAATGCCAATCATGAAAACCTTAATGGAAAGGAAGGAAATGATGAATGATCAATATGATGCAACTCACCACCCTTCAATAGCTTCCTTGAAGGACTTGTTGAGAAGTTGTTGTCATTGATGTCAAAACCTAGATCCAGAAGGTTGTGCTCAAGATGATATACATAAATGATCTATCCTATCGTATGCTTTGATGTTGTAGTGTGGATGTCATATTTGATCCAGTTATGGAAATACTTATTTTTGGGACATCTGTGGAAGTCAGTTAATGCTGAATAATGAAGACTAATATTTTGATGTTGGATACTGTGCTCAAAGCTTACTTTGAGTAACCTTGCTATCCAAACATTCATATAGCATGTTGCATGTTTTGGTATGCCAAATTGTGTTTCTCTAGTTGATACTAAAATTGATGATAACCAAGATTTGGTCTTGGTTGTGGAATTCCCATCAGCCCCAGAATATATTTCATGTAATCCAAAGTTTGATAATTATGTTATGTAATGAGCCTATGTTATGTATGGCCTATTTATGGGTCCCTTGGTAATGTGGTAAGAATATATTTATGTGCAACCTATCTTTTTGGGTCCGGTGCTAGCATGCCTTATTGAATATTTCAAGATTGTTCTTCAAGTCAACATGTTTTGTGAAAAATTTGTGTTTGGCCAACTTAGGAGATTATGAAGGCATGAAATGGTATAAGTATAAGTTTTTTTTTTTTTGAAACAAGAAGTGTTGAGTATGGAGTGTGTGAATAGATAATAAGACTACAGAGGAAGAAGTAATCAGATTTGCAGAGGTTGTGCAAGGAAGGTATGCAAAAGATTCCTTGACCGGATCTGTTGTAGACATATATTGTTCTCTTAATCGGAACTAAATTCATGCATATGCAGATACAACTTCATCAGTTCACTTTTTTCAGTGAGACTATTTTATAATCAGATGTATTAATCGAGCGGTGAGCCCATCGGTAGTGAGGCTTACCTGCAATGAGCATTTTGGTAGTGATCCTTTGTAAAAATCACCTTAATTGATGTCACCTTAATCGATGTTCTATAATTGAGAATTAGCATTCTCTGTGGTTTTTCCCTTCTTGGGTTTCCATGTAAATTCCGCTGTTCATTGTGCATGGTGTTGTTATGTACTTTCATGTTCATATCTATTTGGTTATTTTTTGATTGATAGTAGTTTGCTCTAGATTTTTTTTTTTAGACTACAGGAATTGGGTAGCACGACCCCCTATAACTGCAATGCGCCTGGTAAACTTTTTAACGTGACCGGTGGTGCTGGCGCGACATGCCCTCCGGTACCATGGGGGTGGGGGAGACTAGACCTCGTGACCAACCTCCTGCAACAAGAAAGATTTAGCCAACTGAGCTAGGGCCCCAACCCCAGTAGTTTGCTCTAGATTAATTAAAGTTAAGAAAATTGTTTTATGATAACTAATTCACCCCCCTCTTAGTTATCCGAACTGTTCAACAATTGGTATCAGAGCCTAGTCCCTTGGAGATAGAGCTTAACCCCTTGAGAGAGATCTTGTCAGTTTGAACAAATGGTAGGAGATTATTACCTTGAGGAAGAACTGAAGACAATACTAGATGATATGGAAAGCACAAAATCTAAAAATGAAGAATTGAAAGAAAACCTTAAGGAATAAAATGCTTGTATCGCAAAGCTAAGGGAGAAAATCCAAAAATTCAAAGCAAGAAACAAAGAGGTCAGCTAGTAATTAAAGGAGTCAAAGAAAAGTATTGTGGATTTAAAAAAACAACTAGATAAATGCAAGAAGACTAAATAAAATCTCAAAGATACCATCAAATAGAAATCAGAAGAAAATGAGAAGTTAGATCAAGAGTTAAAAAGGATAAAATATGAAGCAAGAGTCTATGAAAGTCGCATAATTCTAGATCAACTCTTGTCCCTATAGAAATGTCACAAGGATAAGGGAGGACTTTGGTTCACCGATGAAAACTCAAATCAGAACACTAAGGGTGAAGACATAGCAGTTGAAGTTGAAGCAAGATCTGGTGTAACAAACAAGGTTTGAAACTTTAGAACACCTAAAAAACCGTCAATCAGGAAACCAAATGCTCAAAGGTACTTATTATTTAATGGATATTGTTTTCTATGCAAAAATTTTGGACATAAGGTTGTAAAGTGTAGAAGTAAGAAGGAATCAACCACTCAATGCTTTAACTATCACAAGTTTGGTCACAATGCAAGTCATTGCAAAAATCAGTTATCTAATCAGGCTAGAAGGAATAGAATGAATAATCTCTTTCATGGTAATTGCTATTTATGCCATGGTTATGGTCACAAGGATAATCAATGTAGATCTAGGGTTCACTCAGTCGAGTTAGGACAAAGATGCTACAAGTGCAGTCAACATGGAAATTATACTAACACATGCAGATATGTTGCTTCAGAAAAGCTTGAAAAAAAAAAGAAGGTTGCAGAATCAGGTGAATCGAAGAAGAAGACCATCATGGTGTGGAAGAAAAAGGAAATGAGTGTGGAGAACTCCTCTGTGGTACCGGATCCCAGTACAAGCTCTTCCAGAATTTGAACGAACTGCTTTGGCTCAGAGGGAGTGTTGCTATGCATATCTTGTTGGTTCCCCCTCTCCAAAGTTATATTAGTGTGACTAAGTTTGACCTAGTTGGTGATATATAATGAAGATTAATCCAGCTAATTGAAAGGTAGAGTACAATTGATGGTGTCATCAATGCGCGTCTTTGGTAGGGAAATAAATTTTTATGAACAATTAGGGATAAAAGGTGGAGCTGTTAAAACATTTCTCATAGTTTGCAAAGAAGAAGAAGTTTCATGGAGTGATAAAAGATTAAAGAATATGAGTGTGACGATGGAATCCATTGACAGAGAATCGAGTGGTGATATTTTTCTAAGGCTGAGAAGATGAAGGAAATGGAACTAGGGTTGAACTATGATGAATTGTAGAATGTAAGTGCTCTGGGTATGGATCTTTGGGGAGAATTTCCCTAGTTTTCGAACAGAGAATATATTATGTTCCTATTGAGTTGATTCAAGTATGGTAGCATCATTTTGGACAAACCCTATCATATCCCTAAGGAATCCATTGAAGCTATTACTGGTTTGTGTAGTGTTGTTGACCTCCCTGGGAAGAAAATGGTGAGATATAGAGATGTGGAGGAATTGTCTAGTATTGACAAAGACCCTCGAGCTCTATTGATAAATACCATTGTTGATCCTAATGTGAGGTATGTTGCTTATGGTATCACTTATAAAATCTATTTTAGAAATCATGAAGGTTCTACTTTGGCTATTGTTGTGTATCTCCCACATAAGATGGTGAAGGAAAATAAGTAGTTTGACTTGTGTAGCCTCATAATAGAAAGCCTAATTGAGAATTTTAGAATGTCTTTGGTTGAGAGTTATCCTTTATGATTTGGATCTCTACTCATATGTTTAGTATTTTACATCCTAAGTTCACTACTATCAAAGGAGAATGTTAAGTCGAAGTCTGGAATTCCTATTGGAAAGCAAGTCTATAGGTATCTAGAATGTATGAAAGATAAAAACAAGTGCATGTAAAGTCTATTTCTCATCCTTGTAGATGAATTTGTGCTCTGGTATAATAGAATCTAGTCAGTTTGAGGAGGGTTCCTCCTGCAGAAAGAAGGAATTATAGGTTGCCATTAGTGGTTCCCCTTCGGAACCTAAAAGGAGAAAAATTAACACAAAGGATTTCATTGCTATCTCAGAAGAGAAGGAAGAAAATTATCTACCTAGATTTGACTCTATCGATCTAGATGAAGTTCGTTCGATATTGGATGAAGGTTATGAGAAATATTGGTGAAATTTGGTTTTCCTACTCTCCAGTCAGTAGGCTTAGAATTGATGATGCATTAGTTGATTATCTGCTCAAAAAGGGTATTACTGTTTTAGATTTTTCTGAATCGTTACCAGATGATCTGGTAGAAGTTGTTGAAGAAAGGTTGTTGCTAAAAGGATCTGAAGGACATAAGTTCCAAGCTATTATTGAGAGAAGGTGCGTCAAATCCAAAAAAATTTTATCCAAACACATTGGTGAGACAAGAGAATGCATTAAATAGATGTCTGACATCTATAGGTAGAAAATAGAGAATAAGAGTTGGAGAGTTGCAAGATGAGTTATTGGCTACTCAAAGACAGAGGGAAGATGTGGTTAGAACTTTCTGGTTGGTCAAAGAAATTGTTAAGATTTGGTTGGATCATCTCTCTAGGATACTTTTTGATGTAAAGGATTGTGAATGATAGTGCCTGTCTCCAGACTGGTCATCTTCATTTATGTTGTTGTCTCTACTGGATAGTATGTGTGCTAGAATGGTTTCTACAGTGTTAGTGCAGAAGAGGATTCTTCCAACTATGAGAGAAAGGTACAAGAATATTTTTCATGTGAAAAGTGTTATTTTTACTTGATCTTCTCAATGTTCTTATTTGGCCCTTTTCCTTTGATGGAAAAAAGGGGGAGAAAAATGAAGATAAAAACAAAAACAAGAAGAGGTACTGAATTTCTTGTCAAAGGGGGAGTGCTTGAAGTTTTTGAGCTTTTTTTGTTTTTCCATCAATTCCAAAGGGGGAGATTGTTGAGAAGTTATCATTGATGCAAAAACCTAGATCCAGAAGGTTGTGCTCCAAATGATATACATAAATGATCTATCCTATCATATGCTTTGATGTTGTAGTGTAGATGTCATCTTTGATCCGGTTATGAAAATACTTCTTTTTGGGACATTTGTGGAAGTCAGTTAATGTAGAATAATGAAGACTAATCTTTTGATGTTGGATATTGTGGTTAAAGCTTACTTTGGGTAACCTTTCTATCCAAACATTCATATAGCATGTTTCAAGTTTTGGTATACCAAATTGTGTTTCTCCAGTTGATACTGAAATTGAGGATAACCAAAATTTGGTCTTGGTTGTGGCATTCCCATCGGCTCTAGAATATATTTCATGTAATCCAAAGTTTGATAATTATGTTATGTAATGAACCTATCTTATGTATGACCTATTTATGAGTCCCTTGGTAATGTGGTAAGAAGATATTTATGTGTGACCTATCTTTTTAGGTCTAGTGCTAGCGTGCCTTATTGACTATTTCAAGATTGTTCTTCAAGTTGACATATTTTGTGAAGACTTTGTGTTTGGTCGACTTAGGAGATTATGAAGGAATGAAATGGTATAAGTTGTTTTTTTTTATGAAACAAGAAGTGTGGAGTATAGAGTGTGTGAATAGATAAGAAGGGTGTGAAGGAAGAAGTAATCTAATTTGCTGAGGTTGTGCGAGGAAGGTATGCAGAAGATTCCTTGACTGAATCTACTGTAGATAGATATTGTGCTCTTAGTCAGAACTAACTTCATACATATGAAGATGCAACTTCATTAGTTCACTTTTTTCAGTGAGACTATTTTGTAATTAGTTGTATTAATCGAGAAGTGAGCCCACCAAAATTGAGCCTTACCTATAGTGAGCATTTTGGCAGTGATCCATTGTAAAAATCACCTTAACTAGTGTCAGCTTAACTAGTGTTCTATAATTGAGAATTAGCATTCTCTGTGGTTTTTCCCTTCTTGGGTTTCCATGTAAATTTTGGTGTTCATTGTGCATGGTTTTGTGTGCTTTCAGTTTCATATATGTTCAAATGGTTACTTTTTTATTGATAGTAGTTTGCTCCAAATTAATTAAAGTTAGAAAAAATATTTTATGATAACTGATTCACCCCCCTTCTCAGTTATTTAGATTGTTCAACAGGACTAAGAAAAACACTTCACTTCAAGGGAATTGGATCTTGATTTTTTGATTTCTTGATCACTTGAATGCATGAAGACCTACAACACTTGTTAGAATTCACAAGACAACATGAACATGCATAAACTTTGACATGATGTTAGGATCTTGATTGCTACTATAATGACTAATAATTCTCCTCTTGAATGCTCTTGATAATAATATTTACTCTTTAATTGCTAGGTCATGTTGCTTAGATTTCAAATGGTAAAATAACTATGTATTTATAAGTGTTTATCCAATTTCCTAAAAATTAGATTCTAAAATCCAACACTTACAATTTGAATTTTCATCATTAAAATGTCACCAAAAACATTTTAATTTAGGTCTTGTCTCATAAAGGGGACCCATTCTACCATGGGTGAATGGGTCCTAGCCTAAACTTCTAGGACACACATGATCCAAGGAAATTTAATTATTAAATGCATTTATTTAATGTCGGTTCCCCTTTCTGAAAATAGTAAGATTAAGGCTTTGGAATGCATAATTTGAAAAATTAGAAGCTTAATTAAGTCCAATAAATTAAGGGACCCAAACATAGTGTGAAATTGTAAAGGTATACAATTTTCTACACTACATTTAGCCCCCACTTTAGTGAGAGTATGAACTTACACTCAGAATCACATAATTTAAAGAAATATATGTCAAGGGAGATCCAATTGTACAACTATTGGAAAGATAAGATGACAAAGGATCAAGGAGAGTGACCAAGCCCCCAAGATCTATGATCTCATGAAAAACTAACATGAACACACACATGTGTAGCAGCAATACAAGGTACACAAACATTCAAAGTTAATGCAAAAAGGAAATTTTTTGACTAGAAAGTTGTGTTATGTTATGCATCCATAAAATATACTCACAAGGGCTAGTGAATTTTGATATTCACTAGGTGAGCCCCCAAGGCAAAGATGAGAAACACAGACTAGGTCTACAAGGTGTGCACTCATAAATAAAGTGGCATAAGTGGGAAGGACACACTAGGTCCACAAGTGTGTACCCATTTGTCAAACCATACCAAAAGCTATACTCCTTGATAACTTTGATAAGGTGCCACAAAAATGATCAAAATGCTATGGAAATGCTTACACTAGGTTCAACCCGTGAACAAATTGAAGCCAAAAATGTCAAACACACCAATAATTTCAGCCTGTGAACAAAGTGACGAAGAAATAATACCAATGTATGCTCCCACTTTAAAGAAATTTCAAAACACCATGTGGTGGGAAGTTACTTTGAAGTAGAAAATGATAAATTTCATATCACAAAGAATCACAAGAGCTTATTTGGAAAGCCCTATGCCAATGATATGTTTCCAAGTAAACTAATTCATGATAAGGGGTTGCCCCCAGAATATAATTCCATGAAATGTATATTGGGGGATCCACGAATCTGGAGTTAGTATATGTCTTTGCTCCAGTGATATAACAGAGCTCAGAACTATCATCATTCCAAAATACTCATGGAACAATGAACACAATTGAAGAATGACAGAGAGAGAGAGAAGAGAAATAATCCTTTTGGGTCAACATGGAAGAGACCTAAATGTCTCAATTCCTTGCATCATCCCCAAAAGGAAAACATACGAAAAAAGAAAAGAAAAAGTTTACGACATACAGAAGAATGAAGATACAAATAGAATAATGTCACAATAGATTCATTTCCTTTGTATCCTTACGGAAATAGAGCAACAAGTGTCATCCAAAGAAAAATCACAAACATAAAGGCATGCTAAACAACACAATATGGGAGATAACATTAAATGCAAACAAACACAAAAAATATAGTAAGTAAACATAAAATAGTACATCACATGTGATTCAACCTAGACCAAGTCGTTTGTATCCCAATCTTTCTCATCATAAGTGGAAGGTGGATAACTAGCCAAGGAGACTACAAAAAGTGTCGTACTAGGAGCATCACTTGGTTCAACACATGATGGGCCACTCTCATCAGGAGGATCATCACAATTTCCCCCATCTAAGTTCATAGAAGTGGGAAATAAAAAATTCAGCTCATTATGCATTTCTTTATCAATCTTAGCAATCTCATCATCATTATCCAAATTGATCAAAATAGGAGATTTTATGATTATTACATTTGAATTTGAATTTTGTTTTGGTTCATTGTCTTGTTTTGGTGCAAGTTGGATTTATTCTTGAGTTGTTTCCATGGATGTTGGTTTATTATTTTCTTCTATTTTTTGAGAGATAGCACAACATCTACACCTATTCTCTTTAGTATTTCAATTTCTTCTTGAATGGTTTTCAAGTTGTGATGGTGTAGGAGTGGGTTTATCAACCATTGGTTTATTTTCTTCCCTTAGGGGAGGAACTTAAGGAACCACAAGGGGGTTGGGAAACTACTATCTCTTTTGGCCTATAGGCTTGTTTTATATTTGGAGTCATAAAAGGGATCATCTTATTGTCTCATGGTCTTTTATAGGTAATGGGTGGAGGAACTATGGTGAATTTATCTTGGTTACTTGGAAGGGATTTTCATTCAGTCATAGGTTCATCAATGGTAGGTTGGGGGGAGGAATAACCATGGATTTATCAGACTCAGGAATATTGCTAAGAGATAATTATGCTATGCACTTTGCCTTGAAATTTTGATAGGAATTGAAAAACAAATATTCATCAAGATTTAAAGGTTCCATAGGGAGGCCAAAATAAATCCAATGAAAAATTTACACCATAAGATAAAGGATTTAACCCACTATGATGCATTGCAACTATCTCATTTCCAAAAACAATATGAAAAAATGGTGAGAGATGGGAACAGGAGCAAGGGTAGGAGTTTGAATTCTACTACAGTAGTGGGTGAGGGAGATGTTGAATCTGAGGATGAGGTGGATGGGCCTGATGGGTCACGGATGGATGACAGGTCGTGAACAACTAATGTTTGGGTTGTTGTGGGTATCTCTTTCGGAGATGTTTTTGTTGGTTTTTCTGGGCTGCTATTGGCAATAGATTTCTTGTTGCTATCTAGAGTGAGGTTTGGTTCTCCTATGACAGGACTTTGTTGGGATTTTTTCCTCTCTTATTCTTGACTGGAATGTCAAGGAGGATGGGGTGCTAAATGGACTGGCTAATTCCCTTCTTTTTTCCTATGCGGGTCTCCCTCCTCTCTATTGGATTGTTGTTGGATGTTTTTCAGTCATCAGTAGGATTTCTTTGGCTGTGGTTTCCTAACAGGTCACAGACGGCTAATGGGTTGTAGACGGCCGACGTCTAGGTTGTTGTTGGAATCTCTTTAGGAGATGTTTTTGTTAGTTTTTCTAGGTTGTGTTGGCTTCAAATCTCTTACGGTTATCTGGCATGAGGTTTGGTTCTCCTGTGTCACGAATGCATTGGGATTTCTTCCTTTCTCTTATTCTTGACTGGAATGTCAAGGAGGATGTGGTGCTAAATGGTTGGGTTGGTTCCCTTCTTTTTCTTGTGTGGGTCTCCCTTTTCTCTCTGGTGGACTATTGTTAGAGGTTTTTCTGTCAACATTAGGGTTTCTTATGGTGGATTTTGTTGTTAGTTCCTGCTTGGAGCTCTTGGTTGTTAGTGTGCTCATTTTTATGGAGTCTTCTTCTTTCGGCTTTGTTGTTTGGAGTCTATTGCTGACGATGGAAGGGTTGTTGTCAACAGTTTCACTATTGAAGATGATAGTTGTGGTGGGTAGCTATTGGGAGCTCATGGTTGTTGGTGGGCTCATGTTTGAAGTGGTTGTTGCTGATGCTATGGGTCTTTCTTTGTGGAGGATTTCCTTTTCCTTTTGTGTGATCCATCTCTCATATGTGGCCTTACTTGGGGTGAGGTATGGTTTTCCTTTTTCAAGAGTGTGTTGGGATTTTTGGCTATCTATTATTATTGGTTGGCATGTCAAGGAGGATGGGGTGCTTAATGGATTGGTCAGCTCTCTTCACTTTTCTTGTGAGGACTTCCTTTATCTTCTTGTAGGTCTATTGATGCTGGAAGGGTTGTTGTTGTTGAAAGCTATTTTGGGTAGCTGCTTGGTGCTTGCAGCTGATGATGTTGGTTCCCTTTTGAGGGGGCTTTTGGTGGTGGTTTTGCAGCAAATGGTGGAGTGTTGTAGTGCTTGCTAGGTGGGTTTTGTCCCTATCTCACCCGAGGCTTTGTTTTGGAGGAAAGTTTGGGTCCTGTTGAGGAGGATTTTGGGTGTGGAGGTTGCCTCTTCTTTTACCACTCTGTTGATGTTTGGGTGGCTACTTTTATTGTCCAAGGTTGTGGATGCCTTTGTTCTGGTTTTCTAGATGCTAGCTGCGTTAATGTTATTGCTTCTTTTGTATACCCAAATTTTTGTTAAGTTTTGGGGAGCTTTGTGTTGGCTATCCCCTATTGTTGTTTCTTAGATGGTGGCTAGGTTGCTCTTCATACTTTATTTGTACACCTAGTTGAGTTTAATGCTCAAAGTTTTTATGGTGGTTTGGTTGCTCAAACTTTATTATTTTTTCAACCTTTTGTTTTGGGTGTTGAGCATTAAAAAGGATGGTGCAGGTGCCTTTTTTGTTGGGGTTTTGGCTTTCTCCTCTAATCCTATTCAGGTGGAGTTGGGGAATGTTTGTTTCTGGTTTCCTTAGTTGTAGATCCTTTTGAGGTGGACATTTCTATGGAGGTAGAGGTTGAGGATGCTGGAAAATTTTGGGTTCAGTGGAAAATATGGTCATATCTTCCTCTCCAATAGAGGGGAGTTCCCTCCTTTAGAGGTGGAGTGTGAGTTGGGTTCCCGACTTGATAGACATTTTTTGCTTCTATGGAGTTGGATTGTTGTTGCTAGGTTGTGTTTGTATCTAGCTGATCATGGTATCTTTTTGGGTTTAAGGTCCCTGAAAAACCTAGTTAAGGGTTTAAGGCCCCTGTAAAACCTTTGGGTTTATGGGCCCAGTTAAATCCTAGTTGTAATTGGTTAACGGGCTTTAGGTCCTTGCATTTCTTTGTGCAACTTGTATTATTGGTGTGGTTGCTAAGGGGTTATTGTTGGTTTATGGATTATATTTTCTACAGCTTAACTCTCTTGGATAGGGTTTGGGTATGTGTAGGATCATCATGGAAAAAACAGACCCTTAAGTGGCAAAAAAATTAGAAAAATCAGAGTTAGGAAACTTCACGTAAAAATTTGAATAAGTTATCTATATTATTTCAAAAATATGTAAGAATAGAATCTGTAGAAAATTGAATGTAGTTTCTAAACTACTAGATTTGTTTAAAAAAAAAATCTATTTGGTGAAAATTTGAAATTTCAATGCGTAGTACTTAAATTTCAAGGAAAAAATAAGTAGGTGTATGTCTGACCACCCTAACCACGATAAAATGATAATATTTTTTTATAAGATTTTAGATATAAGTAGATGACTCATGTCTCAATGTGATGGATATTTTTTTGTAATTTTTTTCCAAGTAAATAATTAATTATGAATTTTTTATTACAACTTTTAAAAAATATAAAAAACCTGTATGTCTTGTTAGCTCTCAAAAACGCAGGCAAGAATGCCTCAAGAGGCTGCCAATCTCTTGATACGCTTTAGGGTAATAGACAAGGTCAAGAGAACTCAACCTTATACTCTTTAGGTGCTGCTAACCTGGGTGGGTGTACCTTTCTAAATGAAGCAGACTTATCTTATGATTATCCTTCTGAAATGCTTTTTCCACAATGGCAGACGACAGTGAACAAATGAAATCAAACTTGATAGCAATCTTCTTATCTAAATCCTAAAATGCATAATTAATAGATATAAAGAAACAGAATGAATCCAAATGATGAAATTGCAGAGACCAGTGCCTTATTGGGTATGCGGAGTCAAAAGAAACAGAAATGGGAAACTTATTCTAGCAGAAAATCAAATTGTTGGCATATGATCTGTTTATACTTGTATAAACATGCAAGATTGTGACTACTAAGCTCTACTTTAATAATCCTGATGAATCTCCCTGATTACTGTGATCAACCAAAAGGATTTAATCTCTTCTTGAGAGAACCAGTTAATTAACCACACAGATACACCAAATGTGCACTGATAAACTAAAAGTAAACTTGTTACATCAATTTAAACAACCAGAAAGAGTCAATCATGGAGACAGCTTAGCAATACTTTTCAATAAACTCAATAGACAATTGACACCAGAAATGACCTGCCGCATTAACTAACTTTCATTGAAATCGCCATTTGAAAACATGCAACATAGCCTCTGAAAATGAGGACTTTATTCTACTGTATCCATCCTCTACCTAGTGTATCTATCTAAAAATATCATCTCAATTACAATCACGAGTGCATATTTATACACCAGCATCAGAAATCATAACGCTTCAAATTCATGTCATCCCACCTTAGAGATCGGGCAAAAGTCATGTCGGCCATCAACAACATTTAGAAATTCATTTATGTCAGCCCATAGGACATGAGTCTCCGTTAAATGCCAATGGAACATTCGCCAAGATAGCCTTGAAAGTATGCCGAAGGAAATTATAATGCTTATTGTTGTCTACCCATGTTCCTCTATTCTTTGTGCTTCGCCGTGACCTCATGATGTCGAGGAGACCTCACGTAGTGCATATTATGTTTCACCGAAAGACCTGATTTTACTTTAGATCGCCAAGAGAATGCCAATCTCACACCGACAAAAACCATATGTTCCATGTATGTCATTGTAGCTTGCAACTGTTGGGGAGACCTCATGTAGACAATATTGTATCACACCGAAAGCCATCCATAAGACTTAGTCAGCAAGACCCGACGGGTTCGCCGAGACTCTATATCAAATCATATGAGTCTTACTGAAAGGTATATCTGTTATAAGTGGTTAGTAAGACAAGGGAAGATTGCTATGACCCTCCACCGAAGACCCTTATGTTTGGCCAAAGTGAAGACACAAACGAAGTGTCGGCGAGACCGAAGATCAATTGCCGAGACCTCATATCAATAGCCCCAACCTATACTGATAAGACTTTCAATGCATCAGTCGGGGAGACATACCAATTCGCCAAGATCTCAGTGCAATGGCCAAACTCCTACCGATATATGTATCCACCTCAGTCGGCAAGACAAGAAGGCCTCACCAAGACACTTTTCCAAATACTATAACTCTAGCCAAAGTAGATCCATACAAGCAAATCGGTAAGACAAATCACGTTCGCCATGACCCTTTATCGAAGCCCTTAACTCTTGACAATATGAATCCTCCTGTCACCGAAACAATGAAACTATCATGCCGAAAGCTGCTTGCATGTAAACCTCAATCGTTGTGACACCAAAAATGTCTTGCCGATAGGCAACACAGACGTTTGCTAGAAAAATGAATCGGGGAGACCCATAAATTGTCACACCGATACAGACCATGATACAAAATATGCAAAATGTAAGCATAATGTCATGATGGAATGGAAGATGTGCTTACGATAAGGACTCATATGGGAACTCAGGGGTAAGAAAACTTGTGAAAATATGCAGAAATTTATAGTCCCAATAGTGGCTCCATCTGGGGATGAATGATAGTAAGATCATTGCAAGGATCCAGATCTTTGGGTGAGTAGACCAGACCAAACACAAAATGAGAAAAATTGAAAAGGGCACAGGGCATGATGGAATGAATGCAAAATGAATGCAAAATGGAAATGAACCAAAACCCTAAACTATTGTGCATGGAAAAGAATTTTAGAGAGGATAAGTAAGAGTTGTCCATGCATTGGCAACCCTTAATCCTCTGTGATTCATCATCACCTGTTCTGAGCTGTTACAATATGAAACTCCAACCATACTTTCCCCTATCAAATACCCAGTTTTTCCTTGAGTTCATTAGATTCCTCCTGAAGACACATATGCAATCTTCCCTGTCACTGGATTTTTTAAAAGAATCACTATGCTCAGCTTAGCCCAAACTCCTTACATCATTCTACAATTTATATTCTTCATCATCAAACAAACCCCTGCAATTTTCAACATACAAAATGCATGCATATTCAATGAAAAATTCCTCATTATCTCTCTCACTATTATGAATTATGAGACACTCTCCCAGTTGTATTGAAAATTCATCATCAAAGTGCTTTTCTTGAGAAACAAAAAATTTTGTTATATCAATACTGTCTGAAACAAATAGATCTGCAACCATTTGCACCTCTTTAACAATACCAATTGGATACAACACTGGATCATGACTCACATCATCAATATCAAGCATATATGAACCAATCAAACCTGGACCTCTATCATCCTTGGTATGCAGATAAATGTCTTCTCCACATTAATTAGAAATTTCAAGATCACATACCTCTTCTCGAATGGAAACAGACCTTTGATCAACACCAAAGGTTCCATCATCATTCCAATAAATGCATAGGGAGTCATAAGAATCTTTACACAAAGATCTTTTACTGTCAAAATAAATGTGAGTTGGACACAAAACTTCAAGATCACCTTCATGTGCACATCCCTGGCATTCAGGAGTTAACAAATCTGAAATTTGTTCACTGACAAGTGAACAAGTCTCAACATTTTCATCACTACAGTTACATTCTTCACTTTTGTCATCATCAAAAAGAAATCCAATACCATCAAAGAATGGGAAATCATAAGCATTATCAGCGCAGTTATTTATTCCATCATTTTGCTTGTCTGAAATTATCTCCTCTCTTTCATAAAGTGGATTTGAATATACCTAAAGTTCATTCTTGGACATACCTTTGCAAGATATCATCTGATCCTCTTTTAACTCTTCATCATACAATGGGTTTGAAAAAGTTTGGAAATCATTTTCAGATGTACAAACCTCATCATGATCAAATGTATCTTCATAACTCTCAACTTCAGCCAAAGGTATTGTATACTTACTATCAGATGAATCAATATTTACCATTGCCACTTCATCCTGATCTTCATAAGAGGTAGAGGAATCCCTTGACTGTAGATCAAAATCCTCAGGTTCATCATCAGAATCTAAATATTCACTGGATTCCTCACAACATGTACTGCTTTCCCTATCACAACATTTTGCTTCTTCAACCGCAACAACAGTTAGTCTTTCTATCTCTTCCTTAGTAAGTCTCCTCATATTGTATTGAGTAGGCATCTCAACAGAATGTGGCACCGTATAATCTTCTTCAGAGTTAGAAAGGACCCGCTGTTCACCCATTTGGACATTGTATTTTTGATTTGAAGTATCATGCTGATAACCTTCATCCTCTAAAGATGAGTACCTCTCCTCAACATGGTGGAAGCTATTTGAAGTCAAATATACTGTGTGATCTTCTCCTTTGTTATCCATCAACATTCCCTCTTCTTGCATTCTTTGGGCTACAACACAATAATTTGGGGAGTGTGGCATATCACAAAATTCACAGAAGTAATTGTTACTTACCATATAGGTTCCCTTTGTTAGTGGATCAGGAGCCTCCTCGCTTCTAGGCCTAGCTGTTATAGGTTTTCTGTCCTTCCAGTCTGTATTATAAGGCATGTCATGCAACCTCGGCCTCTCATTTCTGTAAGTATTCTCATGTCTGTACTGATAATTGCTGATTTCCTGAGAAACCTTGGGAATGTCTCTTTTATCAATTATCCCTGCAGCCCTCCTATTGTTTTCAATTGTCTATGCTATCTTCTGTGCTTCAGCCAAATCTCTTGGGAAACTATTTCTCAATTCATACCCTGTTTTAGGATCAAATGCATTCAAATAAACACTCAGTGCTACAAAGTTCGACAACTTTGATCCAGGAGGTATTTTATTCTGCAACTTATTGAACCTCCGATTAAAGTCATAAACTGTATCATTTTGATCTTTCTAAATCCATATTAATTCATGAAGAGCAGCATCTGGTGCACCTAGATTTCCATATTGCTCAAGGAATTGATCCTGAAATCCTTGGAGAGAATCAATAGAGACTGCTGGTAGGCTATTGAACCAATCCCTGGCGTCTTCAATAAGTGATATCATGAATAGCCTTATGCGTAAATCTTCATATGGTACATCCAAATCTTGGATGAAAGAATTGAAACTTCTTAAATGCTCTTCAGCAGTAATTGCATCACTCCCTATAAACCTTGGAACAATACTTCTCCAACTACTATCCATTAGATAAAGGGATAACTGAATCCCTGCCAAATCAAACTGTCTGATCATTGTTGCGTATTGATGAAGGGGGGCGCTAGGTGGGTACTAATGCTGGTACATCAGACCATAGTGCGGTGTATGATGATATGGCACATACTACTGACCATGAGGAGCTCCAGCATGACCTCCCCTAAACTGAGATCATCTTCCATTCATGTTTGAATAGCTGCAAAAATTCTTTCAAAGTCGCCACCTACTTTTCCAAAAGTAGGAAAATCATTATTCCTGATCTTTTTCCCAGTGGAATCACCTTTTCTCAAACTTCTCAAATTAAAAATCTTTTCTTCACTGACTCTATATGATGGTCTTCAATTGAATTTTTTGATATAATCCCCAGTAGACTCGCCAATTTGTTAGCTCTCAAAAATGTAGGCAAGAATGCCTCAAGAGGCTGCCAATCTCTTGATACGCTTTAGGGTAACAAACAAGGTCAAGAGAGCTCAACCTTCTACTCTTTAGGTGCTGCTAACCTGGGCGGGTGTACCTTTCTAAATGAAGTAGACTTATCTTATGATTATCCTTCTGAAATGCTTTGTCCACAATGACAGACGATAGTGAACAAATGAAATCAAACTTGATAGCAATCTTCTTATCTAAATCCTAAAATGCTTAATTAACAGATATAAAGAAACTGAATGAATCCAAATGATGAAATTGTAGAGACCGGTGCCTTATTGGGTATGCAGAGTCAAAAGAAACATAAATGGGCAACTTATTCTAGTAGAAAATCAAATTACTGGCATATGATTTGTTTATACTTGTATAAACATGCAAGATTGTGAATACTAAGTTATACTTTAATAATCTAGATGAATCTTCCTGATTATTGTGATCAACCAAAAGGATTTAATCTCTTCTTGAGAGAACCAGTTAATTAACCACACAGATACAACAAATGTGCACTGATAAACTGAAAGTAAACTTGTTACATCAATTTAAACAACCAAAAAGAGTCAATCATGGAGACAGCTTAGCAATACTTTTCAATAAACTCAACAGACAATTGACACCAGAAATGACCTACCACATTAACTGACTTTCATTGAAATCGCCATTTGAAAACATGCAACATAGCCTCTGAAAATGAGGACTTTATTCTACTGTATCCATCCTCTACCTAGTGGATCTATCTAAAAATCTCATCTCAATTACAATTGGGAGTGCATATTTATACACCAGCATCAGAAATCATAACGCTTCAAATTCATGTCGGCCCACCTTAGAGATCGGGCAAAAATCTTGTCAGCCATCAATAGCATTTAGAAATTCATTTATGTTGGCCCACAACACATGAGTCTTCGTTAAATGCCAATGGAACAGTCGCCAAGACAACCTTGAAAGTATGCCAAAGGCAATTATAACGCTTATCGTTGTCTTCCCGCGTTCCTCTGTTCTTCATACTTTGTCGTGACCTTGTGATGTCGAGGAGACCTCACGTAGTGCATATTATATTTCGCCGAAAGACCCGATTTTACTTTAGATTGCCAGGAGAATGCCAATCTCACACCGACAGAAATCATTTGTTCCATGTATGTCGTTGTAGCTTGCAATTGTCGAGGAGACCTCATGTAGACAATATTGTATCACACCAAAAGCCATCCATAAGACTTAGTCAGCAAGACCTGATCAGTTCGCCGAGACTCTATATCGAATCATATGAGTCTTACCGAAAGGTATATCTATTATCAGCTATGACAAGACAAGGGAAGACAAGGGAAGATTGCTAAAATATTCGGTGGAGGGTCATAGCAATCTTCCCTTGTTGGCAAGACAAGGGAAGATTGCTATGACCCTCCACCGAAGACCCTTATGTTTGGCCGAAGCGAAGATACAAATGAAGTGTCGGCGAGACCGAAGGTCAATCGCCGAGACCTCATATCGATAGCCCCAACTTACACCAATAATAATTTCAATGCATCAGTCGGGGAGAAATACCAAATTCGCCAAGACCTCAGCATGACGGCCAAACTCCTGCCAATATATGTATCCACCTCGGTTGGCAAGACAAGAAAGCCTCGCCAAGACACTTTGCTGAATACTATGACTCTAGCCGAAGTAGATCCATACAAGCAAATCGGTAAGACAAATCACGTTCTCCATGACCCTTTATCGAAGCCCTTAACTCTTTCTGATATGAATCCTCATGTCGTTGAAACAATGAAACTGTCATGCCGAAAGCTGCTTGCATGTAAACCTCAATCGCTGTGACACCAAAAACGTCTTGCCGATAGGCAACACAGACGTTTAATAGAAAAATGAATCGGGGAGACCCAAAAATTGTCATGCTGATACAGACCATGACACGAAATATGCAAGACCCGACGGAAGCATGGGATAAAATATGCAAAATGTAAGCAGAATGTCATGATGGAATGGAAGATGTACTTACGATAAGGACTCATATGGGAACTTAGGGGTAAGAAAACTTGTGAAAATATGTAGAAATTTACAGTCCCAACATGTCTAACCATCTTAACTTGGTCAAAACTTCATGAAATTTAGTTTTTATATTTTTAATCCTATAGTATACGAAGCATAGAATGTGACGTATGTTTTGGATTCAAAAAATGTGATACCGTTTGAAAGCTATAGATTTTTTTCAATCAGCCTATCAATCAGGACATTAGTCGTAATTTGAATAGAAAATAAACAATAATTACTTATTAAATTCAAAGTAAAGAATAATTTATATTGATGGAAAGTTGAGAATATCCTTTAAAAACCCTTTTTGTTTCATCAATATTGGGTAAAAAAAAAGTCATCAGCCACATACCCATCATATTGCCACTTTTTGGCCCACCATGATCCTGCACATACCCGTTTTGGGTTCCTTCAAAACTGTGTTGTAATGGGTTTCTGGTCCCATCAAAACCTATTTATCGCTAATCAAAAACTATCTCATTTCTAATAGGAAACTTTATGCACTTGTGAGTAACCAATGGGATGACACTCATGGAGTGCAACCATGAATTGGTCTAACATCAGGATGATGGAGAATGACACATCCAATTTTTTTGGTCTTACCTTTAATGGAAGGGTGATCAAACCTATCATAGGGAAAGAAAAACCATTATGTCTTTTAATCCGCGCTTTCAATTGTTCATAGGTATCTTGATAAAACTCTTGCACAAATAAGAATTCCTCGATGATCATGTTCTCTACACATGTGGGATCAATAAGTATTCCTTGTGCAAGTATGTTATTGATATGGATAGCAATGTAGAGAGGACCATTAGATACATGCCTAAGTACATCATCATTATTGAAAGCAATTAAGTGGTTTGGACTTGTGAATGTATAAAATTGGTTGATCAAATGACACCAAATTAAACTAAAATAGCTAAGAAAATGATCAATTAACTACACAATCCAATGAAATTGTTCACAAGACTCAATTAGAATTCAAAATCATGAAAGAACAAAGTAATTCAAATGAAATTATAACTAAGAGATACAAACCTGAATCCCATTGTGGGATTATTCCCAAATTGGATGTGGAGTGCTTCAATTCAAACAAAATCTATTGATATGTAAAGCAATTTATGGAGAAATGAAATCAAATGACTCACTAGTGCTCTCAAATTGATGAAATTGGGAAATCAATTCAAGATAGTAAGTTTACTCAAAATCTTGTGGATGATTTATCATGGAAAAATGCTTACTATTTATAGAATTTTGAAATCGGGATCAATGGTGAGGATCAAAAAGGAAAATCAATAAATGAAATAAATTGAGAGGAATGGACATGGATCGAGGATGAATCATATGGTTGATAATCCATGAGACATGGATCAAGGATCATATCAATGGTCTCAAATCCATGAGAGACTCAACCAATTCCCTAATTTTTAGGAATTATGTTGGAGAGATGTTGGATATATTTCCATTTGGGGGAAATATTTGAATTTGCAAAGGGAATATTCTGAGGGAATATTCATTGTGCAAGTGGGAAAAGTTGGAGGATTTGGAAAGAGATTAGATAATTAAATAATTAATAAAAATTATTTAATTGTGCAAATGAATGAGAAAAAGGCTTTAATTAAATAATCATGAATTATTTAATCCAAGTATTATTATGACAATTAAATAATTTTCATTATTTAATCAAATGAGAATGGAATTAGTATGGAGAAAAGTGAATTAACCAAATAAAATTGATTTATTTAATTAATAGAGGAAAATATGAATTTAACTAAATAATTGACATTATTTAATTAAATGGATGAATTAGGTGAAATAGACTAGGAATGGAGTTAGTACAAGAAATCAAGTATGTGGTGTCATGAAGACAGTTTTAGATGTGTACATTTTCCCCTATTTGAAGCAATTCACTCATTGTATTGTTTCAAAGAACTGATGCAACTTGAATCAAAATTAAAAATTTCCCTAATTTTTCTTGATGCCCCACTATGTCCCAGGTGGAAGAAATGACTACTGGTATACTACCCCCTTGAGAGTTTGAGCAAAAACGACTGATTTTTAGTTGGGCTCACGACACTGCTACGAGATTATTTTAGTTGCAAAGAAGATAAAACATAAGCCTCGAGACATTGACAAAATAACCATGACAGGCTGTGAAACTCAAAAATGGAGATGCAGGGTCAAAACCCTAGGTTTAGCAATGCACTTAAGATGAAAACCTAATTTTTCACGCATATATAGGAGGTTGGGGTCACTTTCAAACTCATTTTCACCTTTGGAGTTTGAAAATTTAAGAGAGCTTAGAGTGATTTCATGAGAGACCTTGCAAAGCAGTTGATAGAATGTTGAACCATGTGCTTCCCCTACATCGTGTAGATCGAGTCCATGAGTTCCAATGGATAGCAGATGCATTACCACCACTATGTACCCTGAAAAAATTTCTTGCATGCTTTTCAATGTAGATAAATGTAGGTTCAAATTTGATAGAAAAATGTGTCGCTATTTTAGCGACACTCTTGCTATAGTCAGTGACACACTTATTGGATTCAACAATGGACTTGCACTAGAGCATTTCTCTAGAGCAACTGCGCTAGGATTTAGCATACACTGATGCACTTGCAGACACACTCATGCACTTTATTTTAACATAATGACACACTTGCATAGTTTTAGACCAACGCACTTGCATAAAATAGAAACACACTTACAATATTGCCACATAGTTGCCTTTTTGCGGCATACTTGCCAAATAACAACATAGTTTCTATCACGATAGAGAAACAAACTTACATATAGGCTCACACTTGCATTTAGGGTTCTTGATTAAACATTTTTTCTCAATTTTTAGCAAATTAATGTTGTGCATGTTGTGCACGCAAGAGAGCTTACATCCATTGCTTTCTCACAAGAGGAGACTTGGGATTCTAGGACAATTGGCTAGACTCAAGGATGAGGAAAATGAGTTCCTAGGTGCCATCGAACTTTACTACATTGCATACATGCCAAAGATCCCGACCCATTTGGTGATGATGACCATGCTAGTGGAGAGGTGGAATTCTGATACTTCATCTTTTTAAATTCCTATAGGTGAGGCAACTATTACCCTTGAGGATGTCTAGTGAATATTGTGGGTGCCTATCCATAGAGAGTTATTTATGATATAGACCTCAACTTGGATACTATGTTATGAATACTAGGAGCCAAGATGTTGGAGGTAGAGAGCTATCAGATTGATTTGTGGAGGCACCATGGATGTGCCAACAACTTGACATTAGTTATTGCAGGACTAATCATGGGAGTCCTTGTTCCTGATAGGTTCATCCGAGGGTTCAACATCGGCTGGGGTGTAGTCCTCGAGGGCATGGTGGAGGATGTGCACG
The DNA here is from genome assembly GCA_007258455.2 of Sequoia sempervirens. Taxonomy (NCBI): domain Eukaryota; kingdom Viridiplantae; phylum Streptophyta; class Pinopsida; order Cupressales; family Cupressaceae; genus Sequoia; species Sequoia sempervirens. The sequence continues at coordinate 253,578,666 of VDFB02270651.1, read as the reverse complement.
CTTATGCATGGGGTCTATGTATTTTAGCTACATATACCACAAAATGCATCAAGTAGTTTATATGAGAGGGCACAAATTATTTGTTGGAGTGACATTGTTGCACATCTGGGCTTGGGAGCACATTGCAGTGCTCAAAGCTATTATTACTTTGTGAGACATCACCGAGGAGGACCCAGTGGTATATAGATATACAGGTATGACCACACTCCACCATATAGGAGTGTCAGGTATAACTTATTGGAGGAGAGTCCTTGATGATATGATAGTATCTAGGTGGAGACCTTGGCTACAAACAAAACCATGTGGTGATGACTAGGACTAGTTATTTTATGCCTAATAGACATGCATGGGTCACTAGATTCATATTATAGAGAGGTACCTTCCAGATCAAGTAGGGAGATAGTTTGGGGACCAATAGGACGTCCCAGGGCCAGGTTACATAGGTGTGTATGCATGCACCTTTAGAGAGATTGAAGCTTGGGTACCTCAGACGGATCCTTAGGTTGCTATATCTAGACTTACACAACTGGATCGATTGCCATGGCTTACACGGGTGGTGCAAATGATCTAGGGATGAATTTGAATTATAGTACCTAGTTTGTTTAGTATCAACCCATCAGGTTGATAGACCCAATAGGGTTTTATCGTGCAAGCTAAGGTAGAGGCAGAGGTAGAGGTAGACGACAAGTTCCTTAGCATGATGAACATGTTCCCGAATAGGTCCCGAGTTAGGTGGGATAGGTTCCCGGGCATGTGCCCCAATAGCCACCATAATAGCCACCATAGATACAACCACATGTACAATAGGTATAGGTTCTAGGGATCCTAATCCTTATATATTACTATAGCAGAAAAAACATAGTGAGCTACCACTATTCAGAAGAGGGATGTTGCTCGAGCCAAGCAGGACAGGTGTAGGTAGGAGTGAGATTAGGCTCATGCTGAGGTAGCCTAGGAGAGACAATAGGGGAAATAGATAGATCTATAGCTAGCATAGGAGATTGCCTGGAGGCAATAGTTAGAGGCTATCTCCACACAAGGACATGGTACTATGGTATCTACCACCCTATATGGATAGGCTATGGTCGAGGCTTCATATTACCAGACCTTGTACCATTGTGAGGTCCCTCGGCACCAGTGATAGCAAAACTATATGAGTGTTTTGGAATTGAGCGGATCAACATGTGGGTCGTGAGTAGGCCATCCATCGGGTGGACATTAGCCACCACCTTGAGATGAGGATAGGGGGAGTAGAGGATAGCTCTAATGTATAGAAATTTTTTGATACAACCTAATTATTGATGTATATCCATTCATTGGCTCCTTTTTTTGGTAGCCTCATGTATATATTTTTATGTATATCACATATTTGACTTGTATCATGACATTGATGATTTTGATATATATATGAGGTGATCCTTGATGTGATAGTTATATGATGTCTTATTTAATGCTTATGATTTCATGTGATGGATTTCTTATGATTCTATGTGGATGCATTATGGATGATAAATTCTTATGTATGTAGAGGTGATGTATTTATTATACTTATGAGGTGATGATGTAGATGCATACGATTCGTGGATGCATTATGATTTGATATGAATGCATTTCTTTTTTTGTATTTTTAACATGACATGTTATGCGTATGCAGGATGTATGTTATGATATGCTAATAGTTTATGGATGTAGGATAAATGCACTTATTTTTGTTATGCCATGATAATTGGATGTTAGTAAGAACTGTTGGAAAAAGAAGGTGTCTCAACCTTTGATTTTTCCGAAGATTTGATTTTTCTAAATATTAAAAGTTGTTGATTTTCTCACTCTATTTTTGTGAGTTACAACTTGCAGTTTCTATTCGGATGAGGATTCAAGTTAGAAAGTTATTTTTTATAGGTGGAGCTATGCATAATTTCTTTTTCTAATTTCATGTTGAGTTTGCATGAAATGTGAGTTTTTGAGGTGCAGTTATTTTGGCAAGTGCAGATTTTGCAGTGTGGCATGTGGTGACATTTGGAAACTTACCATTGTGTGCCTATAGTGTTTTTAGCACTTTCCATGTTGCACGTTCAGCCTTTGGAAGTTGTTTTAGAAATGTTTATTTTATGCATTGTAAGCTCTTATACATTGAGCACTTGTATTATGGAGAAGTTTTGTTGAAGTACCGTTATGCTACCAGAATTACTCCAAAATTATTAAGTGTGAAGAATCCTACAAGAGCATAGCTTTGCAATTGTATTGTAACATTGTTTATTTTTGTTGAATAATATAATTGAGTTGTGTTTTAGAGTGTGGGGTTTTTCTCCCAAAAGGGTTTTCCCTAGGTAAAATTCTATTTTATGAGTTTTTTGTTTATTTGTTTATGATATGTATGTGCATCTAAATCTGTAATAGTTAAAGGTGTTTAGAAATTTTTGCAACTCTCTCCTACTTAGATTAGTGTAGGAATTTTCTTCCACTTCCCTGAATTCCTTTCAGTTGGTATCAAAGCATGGCTAGCTTTGATTTTGTTGTTGGGTTTGAAGGGTTTTTGAGCTGATCTTTGTTTCAATGAGAGTTTTGCAAAAAAATATTTTGACCTTGTTGCAAGAAAAAGATGGAAAGCACATCTAGTAGAACTGAAATGGAGAATTTTAATGGTACAAACTTCGAGTGTTGGAATTGCGAAAAATCTGGTCATTTTAGAAAAGAGTGCATGGAAGATAAAAATACAAAATACAAAAAGAGTTTCTTTGATTTCAACTCTGATAAATCCTCTCAAAATGACCCAGATGCATTTGTCATAGCTTTGGCAATGCATGCATTAGAAGATGTGTGGTTGATAGACTCAGGTGCTTCTTTCCACATGACCTCTCACAGAGGTTGGTTTTTGAAGTATGAAGAATATGATGGTAGGAAGGTGTATCTGGATTATGACTCTCACCTGAAGATCATTGGTCGTGGAAGAGTAAAAATTAGATTCCTTGATGGAAGAGTGAAGAGGATTGATGATGTATTGCATATCTCGGGTTTGTTATGAAACCTTCTTTCTATAAGTAAATTGAATGAAGTGGGAGTGCAAGTTATTTTCTCGAGTGGAGGATGCAAGATGATGAGAGGAGCTATGGTGTTAGCTAAGGGTGTTCAGATTGGCACCTTGTTCAAGCTGCATGCATTCATAGTTCAGTGCAATAGTTCTTCTGACAAACCAAAGAAGAAATTTTTGGATTCTTCATCCTCACTGTCAGATCGAGTAGAAAAATCTATAGAAGCTACATCTGATGGTCGTGCATTTTGGGTATGTAAGGGTGCTCATTCCTTGGAAATGAAGCTTCCTGTAGAGAAGACAATCTTATGGCATCAACGAATTGGTCACATTGGTGAGAAGGGTCTTAGAGCCCTGAAATCTAAGAGCCTTATTGAGGGCCTTGATGATTGTAATCTTGAGTTTGACTTTTGCGAACATTGTGTTTATGGTAAACAACACCATGTTACTTTTCACTCTAGTTCTCACAAGTCTTTTGGGGTTTTGGACTATGTTCATGCAAATGTGTTTGGTCCTGTGAATGTTCCTTAGTTATCAAAATCTATATATTTTGTTTCTTTCATAGATGATTACAATAGAAGGACATTTGTTTATTTTCTCAGAAGAAAAGTTGAATTCTTTAGTTGATTTAAGGAGTTTAAAGCCTTGGTAGAAAATTAGAATAGTAGAAATATTAAATGTTTGAGGAATGACAATGGTGGTGAGTTTTTTTTAGCAGAGTTCAACAAGTTCTATAAAGAGCACAAGATTGAGAGACATAAGACAACTCCATATACCCTGCAAAAAAATGGTGTTGCGGAGAGGATGAACAAGATGTTGATGGAGAGGGCTAGGAGTATTTTGAGTGGTGTTGGCCTTGAGTAGAAGTTATAGGCTGAAGCAGCAGCCACTGGACGTTATTTAATCAACAAATCTCCTACATCAACTCTTGATGATAAGACACCTATGGAGGCGTTGTCTAGTAAAAATTCTTCGATGAGCCATCTCAGAGTATTTGGTTGTCAAGCTTATGCTCATGTTCTGATTGAGAAGAGGTCTAAGTTGGATAAAAAAGTAGTTAAATGTATCTTCATTGGCCATGGTGTCAGTGTGAAGGGGTACAAGCTTTGGGATCCAGTGGCTCAAAAGATTCTCTATAGCAAAAGTGTGATTTTTCGAGAGATGAAACCTTCCACAGTTGAGCTACAACCAGAGAAAGAGGAGAAACAAAAGGAGCTAGTTTAAGTTCCACTTCCTTTGATGAAATAAGAACTATGTACTCATGTTGAACTTGGTGATGAGGATAGTTTGAGAAGCTTTGAAAGTTCTAAAGAAGAAAAAGAACCTCAACCTCAACAATTCAAGAGGTCTACCAGAGAAAGGCGACAACTTGATAGGTTTTTATATTCACTTGAAAGATTTTCTTACTCTTTGTTGGATTCCAGTTGCATTTTTTCTTGATTGCTAAAAATGATGAGCCTAGGACTATTAGAGAGGCTATGGGTATGAGTGATGCAGATTCTTGGATGAAATCCATGGATGAAGAAATGACTGCATTAAAGAAAAATGATACATGGGATCTGGTACCTTTGTCTAAAGGATGGAAACCTATTGGATGTAAATGGGTGTTCAAGAGAAAATCTGGTCTAGATTGCAGTGTTGAGAAGCATAAGGCATGGTTGGTCACTAAGGTTTATTCTCAGGTGGAGGGAATTGACTATGGTGAGATTTTCTCTACTATTGTGAAGCTGACATCTATTTGATTCTTGATATCACTTATAGCAGTGTATGATCTAGAAGTGGAACAGATGGATGTGAAGACAACATTCCTTCGTGATGACTAGGAGGAAGAGATTTATGCGTCATAGCTAGAGCATTTTGTGGTTAAATGTAAAGAAAATATGGTTTGCAAGTTGAAAAAGTCTTTGTATGGTCTTAAGCAGTCTCTTAGAATGTGGTACCATAAGTTTGATACTTATGTGTTGTCATTGGGATTTCTGAGATCTAAATCTAACCATTGTGTGTATTACAAATCTAATAATGGTTTCATTCTCATAATTTAATTGTATGTAGATGATATTTTTTTTTGGGGAATGATAAAAGTTTGATTTCAGATTTGAAGTCTTAGTTGTTAGCACAGTTTGAGATGAAGGATCTAGGTGTGGTGAGGTATATTCTGGGGATGGAGATAAGAAGAGATAGAGCTAACAAAAAGATTTGGTTAAGCTAGATAAAGTATGTGAATACTGTGTTGGAGAGGTTCAACATGACAACTTGTAGAAAGTTAGTTGTTCTTGTAGCGCAAGGGACGAAACTTAATGTGGAGGATTGCCAAAAATATCCTACTAAGATGGAGGACATGACTAGAGTACCTTATGTGAGTGTCATTGGAAGTCTTATGTATGATATAGTTTGTACGAGGCCAGAAATTTTCCAAGTAGTAGGATTCCTTAGTCAATTTATGGCTAATCCTAGGTAGATACATTGGGATGCAGTGAAGAGAGTGTTCAAGAATTTATGGGGTACTTCAGAGTATGCTTTGTGTTTTCATGGTTATCCTATTGGACCTTGATAGTTAGTGAGTATTCATGGATATGTGGATTGAAATTAGGCACATGACATTGATAGTAGAAGATCCATGAGTGGTTATGTGTTCATGATGTATGGTGGTACAATCAGTTGGATGAGTAAGCGGCAAGTTGTTGTCGCTTTGTCCACAATAGAAGTAGAGTACATGACAGCAACTCATGCTTGCAAGGAATCCATTTGGATTAATAATTTGTGTTCTTATATTGGTTTTGATGTAGGGTAGATTACTATCTGTTGTGATAGTCAGAGTTCCATTTGCTTGGCAAAGAATCCTAGTTTCCATGCTAGAACAAAGCAGATTGATGTTCAATTTCATTTTGTTTGTGATATGGTGGAAGATGGAAAGGTGAATTTGAAGAAGGTTGACAACCCAATGAATGTTGTGGATGCACTAACAAAACCAGTGAGCACAAAAAAATTTAGATGGTGTTTGGAGTCTATGGGCCTCAATGCCTCTAGCAGTTAAATCCTATTACTTTCATTGGCTCTTCAAAGGTGTTCGACAAGTGGGAGAATGTTGGAAAAAGAAGGTGTCTCAACCTTTGATTTTTCTAAAGATTTTATTTTTATAAATATTAAAATTTGTTGGTTTTCTCACTTTTTCTTTGTGAGTTACAACTTGTAGTTTCTATTAGGATGAGGAGCCAAGTTAGAAAGTTGCTTTTTCCAAGTGGAGTTGTGCATAAATGTTTTTTCTATTTTCGTGTTGAGTTTTTATGGAATGTGAGTTTTCAAGGTGCAGTTATTTTGGAAAGTGTAGATTTTGTAGTGTGGCATGTGGTGACATTTGGAAACTTACCATTGTGTGTCTACAGTGTTTTTGGTGCTTTCCATGTTGCACATTCAACCTTTGGTAGTTGTTTTAGAAATGTTTATTTTATGCATTGTAAGCTCTTATATATTGAGCACTTGTATTTTGGAGTTGTATGTTGCTATTTTGTTGAAGTACCGTTATGTTGTCGAAATTACTCCATAGTTGTGAAGAAGTGTGAAGACTCCTACAAGAGCATATCTCTACAATTATATTGTAACATTGTTTATTGTTGTTGAATATATAATTGAATTGTGTTTTGGATTGTGGGGTTTTTCTCCTGAAAGGGTTTTCCCCATGTAAAATTTTGTGTTATGAGTTCTTTGTTTATCTGTTTATGATATGTGTGTGCATGTAAATCTATAATAGTTAAAGGTGTTTATAAATTTTTGCAACTCTCTCCTGCTTAGATTAGTGTAGGAAGTTGCTTCCGCTTACTCAACTTCCTTTCAAGAATTAGACAGAAAATGGATGGAAGAGAGAAGAATGAGATGCACATTGATTAGCCTTTCTTTATGTTGGTTGATTCATAATTCCAACAAATCCATAATTATTCTAAGATTTTATTGGATACGATGATGAGAGAGATGATATTTCTTTGCTTCTAAGACTTTGTTTAATTCGTCATAGAAATTCTTATTTTTGATATAACAAATAGATACGATGCACCAAGGTATGAAGAACTAGGGTGACATATCTAATGTGATGGACTTTGACTTTGAAAATAGACAAGAGTATCCTTGTTCATACCTAACATACATAAACCTTGTTTGACCATGTGAAAGAATGAGCCATTGAAGTAAGGATACTAATACACAAAAGGTATGAAGAACCTGATATGTTCTAGCCATTGTTTTACTTGAGACTATCCTGGCACATGTAAGATAAGTATTTTCAAAGGTTTTACTACAAGGATATCCAACAAGCACAACAAAAAAAAGTAATGATCAATGCCCCATTCCTTTCTCTTTAAATCATTTGATAGAAATCATTGAGAGATCATCAGAATGGACCAATAAGATAAATCATAGGAAAAGATCAAAAATGAACAAACAGTTAATGTTATTCATATTTATTGCTACAAATATTTTTTTGATGTTCTTAGATGATATCTGGAATGATGCCCATTTTCAGAATGATATATCCTAGGAAATGCATTAGATAATGATGTTTTGTTAAACTTAATTAGGTAGTTGATATAAACTTAAATAATGTGTTTGAAGATTACCCTTGACTTAATGATTTTTTTCCATTAAAATTTACTTTCCAAAATGTTATACTTGCTTCTGCTTGCTTCACTAAAGGGCGGGAACGGTGATCAATTTATTATGAATGAAGATTATTATGGGTGAAAGGGAGATGAGATAGGTGGTTTTGATATTTTTGAAATATTTGAATATTTTTGACATTTTAAAATGTTTTGAGGCTTTTTAGGGTTTTTGATTATTTGAATGTTTAAAGTTTTTGAGTTATTTGAGGCTATTTTGAATTTTTCAATGTTTTCCAAATGTTTTTGTATTTTCCAAGGGTTAGAACAAGAATGCGACCTAAGAGGTACTGACCTAATGCCTTGGGGGCTCATTGATGATGGTCTTACCTATGTAAACATAGAGACAACGTAGTTCAATTGTCTCCTTAATAAGTTGTTTATTGATGAGATATGAGCACATTGAATTGTCAGTTTATTATTATGGACTCATAAAGGACTAAACTAATTCCTCGGGGGCTCATCGATGATGGCCTTTCTTATATAAGCGTAGATACAACATAGTTCTCCAAGTGCTTTTGATTTTTGATTTTTTAGACCTATTTAGCGGTTTGATGTGATCTGGATGTTTTTGAGATTTTTGGCATGTAATGCATGTTTTTTGGATTTCAAGATGATTTGGATGTTTTTGGATTTTGAACTTTACAAATGTTTTGGATGTTTTTGGGGATTTTAATGATTTTGCAAATTTTCTTGGTGTTTTGACATTTTATGATATTTTTGGATTTTTGATGATAAACGATACCTAGATCATGATGTCGATGACATGTTGTGAGATATAAGACATGGATCAAGAGTTATTAAAAAAAAAGGTCAAGTACCTACCCCTAGTGTCTATAAATGTTTAATATTCAATGAAAAACTCAAGATAATGACTAGATAAGTATGCAAATACTTTCAATAGATTTGTATCATGCAATAGGATTATATGATAGATATAGGCTATGCAACTTTATGAGATAAAAAGCTAAAGACCATGCCCAAAAAAAATTCATGAGAAAGTTTAAAGTGTACACTTAACCTTTGTCAAGATCAAGATAGTTTGGAAGATCCAGACAAAGATGGATTGGATGGAGGGATCTTTGGATTTCTCATGAAGGGGATGAGATGCCTTCCTCTGAAATGGTCTCTATAGATGCTCAATTCTACTTATGAATAGATAAGCATGTGAATATTTTCAATATATCTGTATTATGCAATAGGATTATATGCTATATATAGGCTATGCGACTTTATGAGATAAAAGGGTAAAGACCATGTCAATATTTTTCTATGAGCAAGTTTGAATTGTACACCGAACCTTTGTCAAGATCAACATAGTTTGGAAGATCTAAATAAAGATGGATTGGATGGAGGGATCACTAGATTTATCATGAAGGGGATGAGATTCCTTCCTTTGAAATGTTCTATATAGATGCTCAATTCTACTTATGATTCCTGTTTGCTAGGTTTTCATCATAGTACTTTCCCAAAGCACCACCAAAGTGGTTTTCACTAGAGGATAGTTTTTTTCTTTACTATTTTCTTGATTTTTTATTTTTTTGAGGATTTATGCTCATGTTGAGCCCCCTCGTGGTGTTGTTGTAGATGGAACTATCATGATGTGCCAATGATATCCTACCTAGAGGATTTTCTTTGCTAGGATACCAGTGATTGAATGTAACCCTTGAGAGTCTTTATCTATCTTGTTGATACTGAAATTAACCTCATCTGGGTGCGCACATTGTGATAGAGTACCCTTGGAGCCTTTATGATGAAGAGTTGTTGCGAGTATACAACCAATGCAAGAATTAGATATCATGGATGGTGAAGTGGATGACGACATGCAATGAGGGATATGAAATGGAGATGGATTAGTTGACAATTTGGAATCTTTGACTCTCCAAACTTGGGAAGATGAGAAATTATGGGTGGATATAGAGTTTCGAGTGGAATTAGGACCAAATTCTTGATATACTTTGTATGTCATGCATAAAGCCTTATTTTGTATTTGTGGACATCTTTTATGGATAGATTTCCCTTTTTTATTTTTCCCCATAGTTTCTTTGACTAATGGAGTATGATAGGGATGATTTTATTTTGTATTCTTTGGTATCCATTTGTATTTTCTTTGTCCATATTTCTTTGTTGCTTCTTTTTCTTCGACGATGCTTTCCTTTCTTTGATAGGAATCTTTCTTTTTGTGTTGGTCCCAAATTGCGAATGAAATGTTGTGTGGATGTTGATTCATGATATGTCTAGTTGTAGAATTGGTAGTGGTTTCATCATAAGGACCCTTTGTGCCCCCTATGTTGGTGTTTGCATAAGACAAAGTTTTCACTGATATTATGGAGGTATTACTAACATGCTTTGATTTTTCTACTGCTAAAAAACCATTTCCATGTTGCTCAAGATTGTTTACTATCTTTTCTAATTTCAAGATGTCATTTTTAACAAGGCCTAATCCTTTGCCTTGATAATGTATCCATTGATAGATGGCTATTGAGTATGACTTGTCTTGGATACATGATGTTACTATTTCTTCTCACTACTCAAGGATGCTAACTAGCTATACTAATCTTGAGATATCCTATTCATGTATACATGATCCTTTGTGTGGATAATGTTAGATATCTTCATACTCAATGTATTCAATTAGAATTTGAGATGTGTTATTTTTTTATGTTGATTCAAGAGATGTCAATGATTCACAGTTGTTGTGAGAATCGATAATTTCAAGAGTGGGAAACCCTTGTTTTGGGTGAAGATCATCTATATGTCGATCAAAAGAAAACATCTCATAGGTAGTATTTGGTATATATTTGAAGTTTTGAATGGATTGGAAGATGTTCATTAAATCATGATAATACTTTAGGGAAGTGGTTTCTTTATATTGACTAATGGTAGACCAACTATCACTTACAAATTGTAAAATATTCCTTAAATCATGATAATGTTGTGAGGGTAAGAGCCCTTGACCTTGACTTGATTTGGAGCCACTTTCATTATACTCAAGATTATTTTATTGACACGACTCTTGGGTTGGTATAGCATTGGTAAAAGACTCGTCACAAGCTTTATCTTTAGTAAGGGATGCTTCTTGTTGCATTGGAACTTATTTGATGTGTCCAATCATAAAGTCATATGAGGGAGGGATATTACAATCTAATACATACTTGATGCCATTTCTATATGAAACATTGCTAGACACTGTTGATTGATCTTGAATTTTCTTTAAAAAAGTATCTTGATGCATGTTTCATTCCTCATGTTGTGATGAATGAGTAACACGAATGCTTCCTATTACACTATTGTTAGTATGGTTTACACTATTGGAACTTGATTCCTTTCTACAGTATTTTATCTTCTTGTGATCAGGCATAGGATTTTATAGATCACCAAATTGTCATTCATTAATTTTTGATCCATATTGATTTCTCCTTGTTCAATAAGTCTTGAATAAGATGTTTGAGTCTTTTTTTTTTTGTGGTTTATGTCCCTTATATTGGTGGAATTCATAATGATCTTTGTCTCTCTACCACAAAGGTTTTATTTGAGGTTCTTGATAGTTTTTGAAATCTAAGAGTGTTATGATATTTGACTGAATCAACTTCTTCAACACCATTTCAATAGGCTTCCCTAAGGGAGTGATTTTTTTTTCAAGGAGCATTATTTTATCTTTGTGGTATGTAATTGTTTTGTCTTGGTGTTGGTCCTCATGAAGGATTTGTATTGCTAACATTTTATTGATTTTTATGTTTTGTGTTATGTTGTGTTTTTTGTGCGTTTCAAGGTGCCTTAATAACAACCTTTGCATCTACCACACCATCATTAGTATCATTCTTACCTTTGACCCAAAATCAGAGTTTGTCATTGAAACTATATGGTTGGTTTTGAGTTTGTGTGGTCCCCATAGCAATTAGGGCTCATTCAATGTTGATACCTTTTGATATTAGTTCCTCAAATAATGTTACATTACATTCTTAGTTGAAAGAATAAATTAGTTTCCACATTTTCTGTAATGATTTCAACTTGTTGTCTCTCAGGAATAGACCATTTACTTTTTCTTTCTCTATGTATCCATCATTGTAAAAAGGTAGCAATTTTTTTACCTTTGTTTTGTTATAGGGTGTAAAGCTCTTCTAATGTTACATCAGCATCAATGTTATAAGAGACATGTGCGATGAATCAATCTATGATCTCTTGAAATGTCCTAATTCCTTGAGGGAGATGTGAAAACCATTCCATTGCTAATCAACCCAAGCTTCTTGGGAATAGTCGGATGAGATATGAATCATTGTAGAAAACTTCCATCCAAGCAACATAAAAATATCTTATATGTTGCTTTGGATTTCCTCTTGCCTTATATTTGTCAAATTTTGGGATCTCAAAGTTTGGAAGAAAATGTATCATCATGATTCTTCTATCAAATGGATAGGGGCACAAGTCTTGGACTGCATATTATTTTTTTACTTTTGTTTGAATATCTTGTATATGTTGGGTCAACATTTGTAGTTGTTATGAAATGTCCATGTTTGTGTTAATCAGTGGTGGAGCATATGTATGATCTTGATATGATAGTGCATTGTATGTGAGATATTGTGAATTAGATGGTGGTGTGGGATGTTTGTTATATGCTCCCCCATATTGGTATTGTGGTGTGACATTTCCTTGAGATTGAATATATTGTTGACCTTGAGGATTAAAATATTATTGACCTTGAGGACCAATATATTGTTGACCTTTTTTTGAGCAAGAATTTGATGTGTATGCATTTTTTGGGCTTGTGATTACTATTGAGGTTGTATTTGATCACGAGAAAAACCTTTTTGTTGACTCGTGTGTTGTTGTGAAACATTTCTTGGATTTGTAACAATGCTTTTATTGGGAGCAATGGTTTGATTTGGAATAACATTTTGATTGAAAACCATGTTTTGATTTTGGAATATTGTTGCCTTGATTTGGAACCATGTGACCTTCGTTTGAACCCATGTTTTGTTTTGGAAAATTGTTTTGGTTTGGAAACAAGTTTTGATTTAGAACTATGTTACCTTGATTGGGATCATTTCTTGATTTGACATATTGCTTTGATTTGGACCCATGTGACCTTGGTTTGAAACCATGTTTCCTTGATTTTGAACAATGTATTGATTTGGACTCATGTTTTGACCTTGATTTGGAACCATGTTACCTTGATTTTGAACAATATGACCTTGGTTTGTAACCATGTCACCTTGATTTAAATAATTTTTTTGATTTGGAGCCATGTTTTGATTTGAAGCAATATTATTATTTGAACCCATGTTTTGATTTGAAGCAATATTTTTATTTGAACCCACATTTTGACGTATGTTTTGATTTGATAAATTTGGTTGTTGAAAATTGATGTATGATGATGGTTGTAGATTTCATTGTGACATCAATTGTTGTTGGGGACTTTTTTGTTGTTTCAATTTTTATAGAGTGGTATATTGTTGATGTTGCAAAGGTTGACCTCGATGTTGTGTTGGTGGTTCATTTTTCCCTTGAATCAAGGGTTGGTGAATAGTAGAAGATGATTGATTAATCCCATAACCTACAAAAAGAAAAAATTATGTATTGAATGTAGGTGGAATTGAATCATTGTGAGATTTGAATTGGTATTATGTGGAGCTTGAGTATTATGTAAAGGATTATCATGTTGATTTGAATGACTTGTTTGAGAAACCCCTTGAGTAGTCATATGCATTGTTGAAGTTTGATCTCAGGATTGTGTCATTTGTTCAAGAGGTTGTTCCTTCAATGTGTTAAGATAAATTTTGATGGAAGTTTGACACCTATTTGTGCAAGTTTGAGCATGTATTGTGTTGGATCTTATTTCATTACTTCCATTACATGAAGGAAATCTTGATTTTTTTGCAATTCTAATATGTCTCCTTGTGTGACTTCACGTGATTTTTGTTCCTCAATATAAATAGTTTCCACTTGAGGTTTGGTTGTAGTTAGAGGAATCTCACTTGTTACTTGAGGTTTTGTTGTAGGAGGAAGCTCACATGTTTGAGGCATCCCATATGGTTGATCACTAACATTTGAATTAGGATCCCTTTATTTAATGGAGTTAGACTCCATGATTTTCTTGTGACCATACAAGGTTTATCAATCCTAGGAAAAAAATGATTTTTACATGTATTTGTGACCTCAAATATATTGTCAATGATTATATTTTGATTGGATTTGGATCAATGATTATGTGAATTATATGAGGGATATGAAACTTTTGATTTAGAATACACTTAGGATTTTGATTGTTTGATTTGATTTTTTTGATGTGTTTTGATGATTATGAATTCACTACTTTGAAACTAGACTCATGACTCCAAAGTTAGTTTATCCACAATGATGTTTTCTAACTCAACCTAAACTCCTTGAAAAGAGATCATTTTCAAGTATGAGGCCATATTATTTGATGTGATAAAGGTTTCAAACCTAAGTGATTTATGTCCAAATGTTTGAGTTTGTTTGATTTGATATAAGATGTTGTGATGTTTGATTGGATGGTTGATGTTTAATGTTGAATTAATATGATATACTTGTTCCAAAGACAACCTAAGATGATGTTTGAAAATTTCCAAGTGATTTTGATAAAGAACTTTGTATAATGTTTCAATTTTTGATGGAGAATAATTTTTTGGTCTAATGATAACTCAAAAATTGTTTTTTATAAAAATAATATTCAGCATGATTTTCCTTCCTTGTTTGTTAGAATAATGTAACACAAGTGGTTTTGAATGTTATTTTTTAGGTTCAATTCTTAAAATCTGATTTAAGCATGAATTATTTTTACCACATAAAGATCTTGATTATGAGTTGTCTAGCACTAAGATGTCTACTATAAAGATTTTTTTTTCCAAAAAAGCTCAATATTGTGAAAACCAAAATGATAAATTATGGTTCCCTAGGTTTACTTTGACACAATGCATAAAGATATATACATTGATACTAGGAATCACACTAAGATATTATTTTTATAAAAATAAATAACCTAGATTCATGTAGTAGTATAATGTCCTTCAAGTGCATACAATGTGTTCAAAGGGTTTGAAATCTTTTCATAGCCATGTTTAATGTTTGTTTTGATTGTTTTGATGGTCAAGCAATATGTTCAACTGACTCAATAGGTAATGGGAAGATATTTTGTAAGCTTTCTTCCAAAAATATCACTAGCAATAGATCGATAGAAAAAAAAACCAAGAACAATCCTATTTAGTCAAGTAGGTTTATCTTCTTAAGTCGGGTTTGCATGATAAAATACTACCTATAGAATGAGTAGCTAGAGTATGCACGTGTACATGATACACCTCTTACCTTGAAAGGAAAAGTTCCTTACAAGGTTTTTGTCACCTTAACTATGATTAGTACATGGTGAGTAACTTCATGGAATGATGTCATTCCATTGCACCTCCTTAAGAAGATGTTAAATGGTCTTAGGCCTCTAAAGAAAATAGGTTTTTAATTAGTAGAACTAGGTGCACACTGCCAACCTCCCAGACATTTTAATGGGAAACCCACACAAGTCCAGAGTGTTACATGCAAAATTTGACCTACAACTTTCATTCTCAACCAATTTATATAGTGCACCCTAAAACGTTGCTTGAGTTTTCCTTGAGTTCTCCATTCCAAGATGTGTCTCAAGGAAGGCCAACTACTTAAAAGAAAAAAATTAAGGTGTTGTTCTATTTCTCTTCACCCAAGATTGAACGAAGCACAAGGGGAGAGGATACATAGCAACACCCTTATAGGGTTTTAAATGAACATATAATGAAAACTAGAAGTGTTTTTATTCACCAAATATCACACAAAGTACAAGGTCTAGAGGATATGCACTTGCTAGTCTACCAAACATAGAAAACAAAGAACACACTCTTGTTCTTTCTAGGTGCACCAAAGATAAATGTGAATAAATTGTTAAAGCACCAATTGAAGTGTGATATTTGTAAGTTATTTTTAAACCCAAATGAAGGTGAGGTTGTGTGGTTCAATTTTAAGCTTAAATTGACAAATAAAAGTTGCTTTGTCCAATTCTTAAGGCACCAAATTTAAATGTGAGATTCTAATCTAGAGCATGAAAATAAGCTCTAAGGTCATCCTTTACATAAGTGTTGATAAAAACTTCGGAATTTGACGAATACTTCATGATCTAGTGTTAATGAACACTTTACTCCATGCTTGATACCTCACCTAATTTCTGTAAAATGTTATTCTTAACCAAAAAAAATAAAAAAAAATGGATTAGGGTTAGATGTAAAATCAAGTTGAAATTAAAATCAAAACCCTAAAATTTAACCCTATATTTTACCTAAAAATGGGTCGGACTATCAATTCAACTACGTCAAACTGTCAGACAATTTTATCGCTTTTCCCCTCTTCAAATGCGTCACTATTTATAGATGTGTCACTCTGGTAAAATGCAATTGTGTTGCCAAAATGCAACTACGTCACTTAGTAATAGAAATATAGAAATTAGCAATTTCGTCACAATTTGCAGTTCTACTCCAACCTTTGACCAACATATGCGTCACAATTTACAAATCCATCACTCTACCTCCTGTTCCTACAAATTCTAAGAAAAATCAAACAAAATTGTTAGCTATGGATGTGGGGTATCAATGGGTGTGCCATTTTGTGAATGTATAAAATTGATTGATCAAATGACAATAATTTAAACTAAAATAGTTAAGAAAATGATCAATTAACTACACAATCCAATGAGATTGTTTGCAAGAATCAATTAGAAATTGATTGATCAAATGACATCAAATGAACTAAAATAGCTAAGAAAATGATCAATTAACTACAAAATCAAATGAAATTGTTCACAAGACTCAATTAGAATTCAAAAGCATGAAAGAACAAGGTAATTCAAATGAAATTCTAACTAAGAGATGCAAACCTCAACCCCATTGTGGGATTATTCCCAAATTGGATGTGGAGTGATTCAATTCAAACAAAATCCATTGTTATACAAAGCAATTGATGAAGAAATGAACTCAAATGACTCACAAGTGCTCTAAAATTGGGCATTCAATTCAAGAGAGTAAGTTTACTCAAAGCTTGTGGATGATTTATTATGGAAAAATGCTTACTATTTATAAAATTTTGAAATCGAGATCAATGGTGAGGATCAAAACAGAAAATCAATGAATGAAATCAATTGAGAAGAATGGACATGGATCAAGGGTGAATCAGACGATTGACAATCCATGAGATGTGGATCAAGGATCAGATCAATGGTCTCAAATCGATGAGAGACTCAACCTATTCCCTATTTTTTAAGAATTATGTTGGAGAGATGTTGGAGATATTTACATTTGAGGGGAACATTTGAATTTGAAAAGGGAATATTCATTGCACAAGTGGGAGAATTTGGAGGATTTGGAAAGAAATTAGCTAATTAAACAATTAATAAAATCCATTTAATTGTGTAAATGAATGAAAAAAGGCTTTAATTAAATAATCATGAATTATCTAATCAAAGTATGATTATGACACTTGCATTATTTAATCAAATAAGAATGGAATTAGTATGGAGAAAAGTGAATTAACTAAATAAAATTGATTTATTTAATTAATAGAGGAAAATATGAATTTAACTAAATAATTGATATTATTTAATTAAATGGATGAATTAGGTGAAATAGACTAGGAATGGTGTTAGTATGAGAAATCAAGTATGTGGTATCATAAGGATAGTTTTATATGTATACAGTCCCTTATGAGGTTGAACGTCAATGGGACCAATCATGGTTTGTAGAGGATCATCCTCATTATCGCTCTCATCATCATCAATCATGTCTTTTATCTTATCAACATTCATCACATCATTCTTATCTTCAATAGCTTTACAAAGGTGATTGAATGATTTGGCATTGGGTTCGTAAATATTTTCAAATTTTCTTTGGGTGGGGCAACAAACATATTCCCTTCATCATTAACACTGCCCAACTAGACGTGATTAGAATATATGAGGTCTTGCACTTGATGTTTAAGATGCATGCATTATTTTGTATCATGTCCAATTTTTGGTGATAATGACAAAATTCATTTCAGTTACATATGGTTTGGAGGTAAAGGCTTGGTTGTATCAATAGGTCTAATCATAGGTAAAGTGATTAAGTTCTTATTCAAGTGTTGCAACATAAATGAATGAAGGGAATCAGGGAGCAGGGTGAATTATCTATCCCTATCCCTAAATTGGTATGGGGTTATCTTTTTGGCATAAACTTGAGGCTCAACATGGAGGATTTTTTGAGGTGGATTTATTTTAATAAAACCCTTGGTTTTCTTCTTGAATTATTGAAAATTGTTGTGAGGTAGGGGTTCAAATTTCTTAGCATGATTCGAGGAATTTTTCTCTTCTTGTTGACTAACTGAATTTCGATAATCATGGAGAGCCACACACAAATGTGTAAAGGATGCAAAATTCAATATTCTAGAAGACTATCTCTTATGTCCTTGTGTAAGTTGTCAATGCAAATTCTTTGAAGATCCACATCGGGGAGGTTAATATTGATTTACGAGTAAACCAATTGATAACATGCTATAAAATATGTGACTTTTTCTCCTTGTTGTTGCTTACATCTCATTAAGTCAGGTAGATCCATCTTAGGACCAATGTGAACTTGGAAATGGTTAAGAAAGGCATCAACAAGATCATTGAATGAGCGAATTGAACTATTTGGTAATGAACAAAACCATTCCAAGATTTTTCCTTTCAAGGACCTAGGAAAGAGTTTATCCAAGAGCTTATCTTCAAAAATGAAGTCACTACATAAGGTTGTACACATTGATAAATGGTTACTAGGGTATCCTTTACCACATATTTCTCAAAGAGAGGTAATTCTATACCTTGTGGCACTTTTGTTTTCAATATCTCCAATGATAATGGGTTTCTTTTGACAAATTTTGAAGGTTGTCCATTTTGGTTTTGGTTCTATGTTGCTATTTATTGTTGAAGAGATGTGACATTTTGAAAAAGTTTCTTTATGATGGAATCATTGGTTGTATTTTGGGATGGAGGTGAATATGGTGGAGGTGTATATATGTTAGGTGGACAATATTGCAAGTTTTTGAGAGGTGATGGGTTTGTAGATATTATGTTTGAGCTCATAAAACTAAAGGGATTGCTAGTGGAAATACCCAAGGTTGGAGCTATACTATTGTTTGGTTGCATTGTTGTGGTAACAATTGAATTGGTATATGTGGGAATAAAGGTTATAGTTGTAGGGGAGGAATTTGATATCCTCCTTGGCTTTGCGTATATTTCAAAGCTTGAGCACAACTAGCCATTGTTGGAACATGATAATCAATAATATGGGCTAGGATATGCACAACCTATAATCCTTGGTCATTATCAAGAATTTTCCTCATGTTATCTATGATACAAATTGCAGTACCAACAATATATTCCATACTCACATAGTCTTGAAGTTTTTCTAAAGATTTGTCCAATTTTTTGAGCTTCTCTTAAGGAACATGGTCAACGATGGTTTCAACATCAGTAATGGTGGTTGACAGTAAGGTGGTCATGGGAAATATGGCATTAGGGATGGAGTCCAATGTGGGTTGGCTATTGTCAACACAATGTGTGAAGGATTTGGAAAACCTAAGATACATAGCAGATGTACCAACAACATGGGATGCCATGAGTCTTGAACTATATCTCACTAAAGTATTGGTAGTAGTACACTAGGTTGTGAAACTCATACAAATTTCACAATACAAAAAAGTGCACCCAAGATGAACACCAGGGTATGTGCAGGATCATGATGGCCCAAAAAGTGGCAATATGATGAGTATGTGGCTGAGACTTTTGTTTTACCCAAAATTGATGAAATAAAAAGGGTTTTTAAAGGAGATTCTCAACTTTCCACCAATATAAATTATGCTTTACTTTGAATTTAATAAGTAATTATTATTCATTTTCTATTTGAATTACGATTAAAGTCCTGATTGATAGGCTGATGGAAAAACATCTATAGCTTTCAAACGGTATCACATTTTTTTAATCTAAAACATGCATCACATTCTATGCTTCGCATACTATGGGATTAAAAAAAGAAAAATTGAATTTCATGAAGTTTTGACCAAGTTAAGGTGGTCAACATACGAGTTTTCATATTTTTTAAAAGTTATAATAAAAAATTCATAATTAATTATTTACTTGGAAAAATTTACAAAAAATATGCATCACATTGGGACATGAGTCCTCTACTTATATCTAAAATATTATAAAAACTATTATCATTTTATTGTGGTTAGGGTGGTCAAACAAACACCTACTTCTTATTTTTTCCCTGAAATTTATGTACTATTGCATTGAAATTTCAAATTTTCTCCAAATATATATATATATATTAAACAAACCTAGTAGTTTAGAAACTACATTCAATTTGTTGGAGATTCCATTCTTACATATTTTTGAAATAATATAGATAACTTATTCAAATTTTTACGTCAATTTTCCTAACTCTAAATTTTTAAAAAATTCCACTTAAGGGCATGTTTTTTCCATGATGATCCTGCATGTGAGATGGGGTTAGAAATCAAATAGAATAGATAAAGTGATAGCCAACACCTCTAAACTATTAACCTCATCCAAACAAGAGAAAACAAACAAATGGAGATTTCAAAATGAAAGAAAATAAAATAAAGTACTCCCCATATTGTAGTTGATTCCTTCTCTTGCTCTCCTATTTCTCCTTTTGCAAATATGCCCTCAGATTTGTAGTGTAACTTGTGCAAATACCTGCAAATGATAAGTAGAAAGTTGGAGAAGAATAGCTGTTAAGCTGAAAATGGAGAAGAAAGGTTGCTTTTATAGACAACCATTCGAATGGACGGTTGAGATTAATCTTCTAGAAAGATTCCAAGATCAATGGATGGGAATACATGAGAGGGATGTTACAAAATGGATGGTTGAGATTAAGTCTCAGAAAAGATGCCAAGATCAATGGTCCAGAATTGATGCACCAAAAATATGCCATGCATGGAAAATCTATGACGCTGACGGCTATGACATCTGACAACTATGATATACATGCAAGACATGCAATCTATGACAGGAAATGAATGTTATGACAGGGGATTATGACAAGGTATCTTTGACCAAGTGGTGCATAAATAATTTATTTTAAATTATTTATTCGAAAATTTTGGAAATGGACAAGTGGAAAATAAATAATTTATTCAAATTATTTATTTGAAAATAGAAGAAATGGACAAGTGGAGAATAAATAATTTATTCAAATGATTTATTTGGAGAAAATGAAAAGAGGATCATTTAATTAAATTTATTAATTTAATTAAATGGAGAGATAGAAATTAGACCTTAAATAATTAATTTAGATTAATTATTTAATAGGGAAGGTGGCATGGGATAGTTAAATGATTTTAATAATTATTTAACTATGGAAGAATTAAAGGACCATGAATAGATAAATAATTAATGGTAATTATTTAACTATAGATGAAAGATGACAAAATAATTAAATAAATAATAATTTATTTAACTATTGAAGAAGAGGAAGAAGTTAGTGACAATTAGTTTATTTAATCGGTCAGGATAGAATAAATATTAGAAAGTGAATTAATTAAATAATTATTAAAAATTATTTAATTAATAGAGGAATATAATCAAACATAATTGAATAACTAAAATTATTATCGAAGGACGAGGATGAAGAAAAATGACACTCGAAGGCTTAGGACATTTTTATGTGTCTACACTGCACATACCCACCAATAGACTAAATAAATTCAGTAAACACCTAGAAATAGGAAGCAACAAATGGAAGCAAAAAACACAAACAATAACAAAGGTCTCATAAAAAAAATGTTTAGCCAAGATAAGCAGGAAAGGGTCACCCAGGGGTGAATGGGTCCTACTCAAGGGTTTTGAGAAATGACAGTTTGGTTTTGAACTATGTTGCTTAAGGATCCTGAATCTATTTGCAAACAGTTGAAATAGTAAATGAAATTTCAAAATTTTCTTAATGTATTCCAATTTGATGTGAAATTCAAGTATGCAAGAATGTTAAAGATGCTTGAAAAAAATCAATGTTCAGATTTGAAATATGATAATTGACTGATTTAAAAAGCAGAGACCTAAAAATGATGACTTTTTAATACAAATTTTGATTCTAAACAATGCACTTTCTTTTTACCAAATGAACTAAATGTAAAATGCTTCAGAATATGTAATTTTTGAAAGTATAAAAGAGATATACAAATATAGGGAATCTGAGTAGATAGAGACAAAAAATTTTGCAAAAAATTATAGAAGCACCTACACAAGGATAGGGTCACCTAGGGGCGAATGAGTCTTTGTATACAGTTTTTAAAAATCAAAAATTGAGTGTATAGGTTACTATTTATGATTACTATTTTTGGTTTCAAAATGATTCTATAGTGACTATGTTTTCTAATTTTTTTTGATGAAATTCAAGTGTAATTGTATGAAAATGTATAAACAAAAGTGACAATTTTGAGTGCAATTTTGAATGAAATTATGATCTAAATGACTTAAACACAAACTAATGCAAAATGAATGCAATATTTTTAGATTTTTATGAGTTTTTAATCATGCAAGCATACAATATGCAACCCTAAACAAAGAATGCAAAAAAAAATGATGCAAAACCTAGATCTATGGTTTCAAAGATCTTCCAAATCAGAAAGTTATGATGCCAAACTTCTAGCTCACCAAAATGAAATGGTGGAAAAGGGGTTCCTAGGTCCTAAATGCAAAGAACCTAGGGTATAAGGGGCCTTTTCCAAGATTTCATTATCATACCAACCACAAAGCCAAGAGATTGAATTTCAACCTCAGTGGTGAGTTCTCACCTAAATAGTTTAGACCTTGAATCACTAACATTTTGTTCCTTCAACTAAAATGTATTACCAACAATATATTAGAATGTAAAATAACAGATATATAAATATATATATACAAAATCCAAAGATCCAAAGAAATCATTCAAATGAAAGCTAGATTTATCCCAGCCATGACAATTACATCATATATATATAATTAGTCAAAAGTAATGCATATCTTAACTTGTCAAAAATAGAGATCATGGAATACATTATCAAATATATAATACTATTTTAATCGAATCTCCAACTCTTAGAGCTTGTTGTAGGAACATCGATGGCGCACTGAGAGGAGGCACGAAACAAGCTTAGATCTATTTGAGAGAAGCCCTCACAAGGAATTCATCACATGTGATGAAGGGAAAACAGGGTGTGGGTGAATTAGATTTGTTGAAAAGGCTTAGGAAACTTGTCAAGAAAATGAAAATGTGATTTGAGTGTGACAAATTTATCTCATGTTGCAATTGCAACTATCATATTGAATGAAACACCATAACCATTCAATAAGAATTGAAATGTTCAGTATTAATTGAGAAATTCAATAGATAAAATCACTACCAGAATGACCTAGTTAAACAATCTAATAACTCAAATAGCTAAGATATAGTTGGTCATAATCTTGCACAAATTAATCTTAGCAAGGTCGATTAACATTCGTCGTTGGCCGCTACCGAAGAATTAAAAAGGAAAAGTAAGATGAATAGAATTGTTGAAGCAACAGTTTTAGGCTGACTATAGGAAGAGCACATACCGATTCCATCAAGTTTAAAAGGAAAAGAAAGAAATTTAAAGACCATTGATAGTCAAGACAATAGGTTGGTATTAACTGTGAAAGAGTATTGGTTTAGAAGATCACGATGGATCGATGGAAGAAAAGAGTGACTAATCAAAATTTGTTCAAGCCAAGCCTGAACTGGATTAAACTTTGTTCAACCTACGAATGACAATAGACCGAAGAATTCAATGGTATGCTAAAATAGGAAAGAGAGTGTTCATCCAAATAAAGGCTAAGGTAACAAGTTGAATATGCAAATATAAGTATCAATACAATTTTTCAGGCCTCTTAAAACTAGGAGATCGATAAACATCTTCGTATTTCCTATTAGCCTCAAGGAAGGTTTTAGAACCTCCAAGTGATTTATGGGTACAAGGTAAGGACGACCATTAGGCATGATGAAAATAGAGCTTATTAGATGTTATAGTTGCAGTTGTTCTGAAGACATTCATGCAAACAAATAGACAGGTGTAAAACCATATACTATAAGCATTCTCAGCTTTCACATATTTGCACTTAATTGTGATCCTTAGTTTTGATAAAACAAATATTATATTTACCAAATGAAAGATAACCCATAATGGAAAATGTAAATGTATCGCTTGTGAACTGAAAGATGAAATACCTAAAATTTTATCCTCCCTTAGTATTCCCTTCAGATTTCTCTCTCTCTCCCTGAAAACCACAACATCTAGCGCCCTTTTGTAGTGAGGTAAAACTTAGAATTCATCTTCCCATCCATTCCTTTCATTGCTGTGACATAGTTCAGGAGGAGAAAAATCTCGTAGAAATTTTCATTTTCAAGAACAATAATTCTGTTCAAAAAACTAAAAATCTTCGATGAGCCAAAACTTCCCCCAAAATGAACATAAAAAAATAAGAGAAGTGATTCGATCTTCCCCAGAAATTTTCTTGCAAACCAAGTTTTGTTTTTCTGAAAACTAGAAAAATTCCCCCCAAATCTTCCAAAAAGATCATTATATACAAAAAGGAGGCCACTTTCATTTTGAAATCCCAAAAATCAACTAAAAACTCAAAAAATCTCACATAAACAGCAAGTTTCATTTCAACAATTAGTTCAAAACCACGCATGAGCACAAAAGAAGATCTCTCTATCTTTATATCGCTTTAACAACTTGTTCCTTATCTCTTATAATATTTCAATCTTCTATTAACTACACATTCCAAAAGAAATAATAATATTTTATTTTATATTATCATATTTTCTCACATTCTAATTTATTTTATTTCATTAAATATTATTTTCACTTTTATATTTATTATTGACCATTGGTAAACATATTTTTATGTCTATTTTTATAAAATACCTTTACTTAATAATTTTATTTAATTCATCAAATAATCCAATAAACAAATTTAAATCAAGCAACCCAAAGCACTACTTATTGAACATCACAAAGAGGGCGGATCGTGGAGGGACACCACATCCTCCCCCCCTAAGATTTGACTTACTCTTGGAAGTCGCAAGGAAAAATAAAATGTAGATAATTCTAAGCAACATCATCACAAACAACCACGTGACAACACAATTAAATCAGTTAATGTGTAAAATCAAACAAGACCATTGACAAGTATAACAAACTAAATAGACAAGTTACCAGATAGGTACTCATCCTCATCGAGGATGATGGTGAGGTTGGGGACCTTGTTGTCAACTCCATTTTTCCACATCATACCCATTGGGTTTCATAAGGCACATTCAGACCTGATAGTGTAGGTGGAGACGATGCCTGGTACCTGCAACCTACATCAAACAAGATGTCAAGCATATACATATATATCAAATAACAAACACACCATGAGAGGAAGTCACATTGTAGCAAGGCACTCATGAATGAGTGATGCTACACCGTCCCTCTCACCAAGACTCCAAATAGTAACCACATCAAAATCACATCATAAAGCAATCACTGATCAACAACATAACAAACATAGTACAAGTCTATATGATAAACATAACCAATTTAATCCAAACACAACATCAAACTCCATGCATCATCATAACATAAACATCAATAATGAGTTTCATAATCATCCAAGTCAACTAAACTATCAACCAATAAAAAAAATGGTGAAACAACCACCAACACGGTCTCAAGGTACACAACACATTATAAAAAGTATCATCATAGAGAAAACAACATGAGAGGCAACACAAAGGTCCATAATGCATCCCTAGTAGGAAGAATATCGGTGCATTGCTCACTACACCAAGGGTCCTAACCTTTCCACCGGTTTTCTGCACCATTGGACCAACACCACCTAAGGAAAAACTTGGGTTGCTAAGTGAGAATGACAAAAGGGTGAAAACCTAAACTCAAGAGTCTAAATGCAAGGTTAAGATAATGGGCTCATAGTGCCTAGTGTATGAACCTTGGCTTTGATACCATGTTGTAACGCCCTTCCACGCAAACCTCAAAGGAAAACATAATATCTAACATTTATAGCATAATTTTTTTAAAAAAAAGTAAAACTAACATGAAGCGTACATTAACATATATCACTAGAAATGGAACCATACATACATACCACTTATCTAATCTTTTAGGGTACATGACTGCATTACATTACTATCTCTAGCATAGTCTAGTTCCCATAATGATGAAATTCAACTCATACATGTACATTTTAAAACCATCCTATAGAATGAACAAACAACATCTAATACATAAACATCTGACACACTTATGAATTTAATTATAAACAATTTCATAGATACAACACCATTAAGGCTTGTATACTATGAACCAATAAACACATAATAATATCAAGAATCAATATACATTACATTAATCATAAGAATTAACATCGTTCAAGGATCACAATGAACGAGAATAGTACAATAACATGGAATAATACAATTGATATAAATGGATACATAGCATCAAGACTGGTTCCAACTCTGGTACAACTCTGCACATCTCGATCTTTGGTTGGGGACCTAATGGGGTGCATAGCACGTTCCACCCAACCATGTGGACCCAAAGGCCCACCCCCCATGCTAGGAGATGACAAGGAGGACCCACAACAAAGAGCAGTCAAGTGAACAAGGCTAACAAGAATCCACAACCAAAGCAATAGTAAACAAAAGGAACATCTGCTTCCAACGGTACAAGAATAGCAAGAGGGGAACAACAAACATACAAGGTTGCTAAAGGGTGGAGTGTCATCACATAAGCTCAACATGGGTTACCCAATGTAGATCTTCATAGGTTACCGACTCCCTACCTGGTTAAACCCTGGAAACCTTAACTGATCCTCGGCCCCCATTCTCACTTATGCAGGATCAACATACGTTTCAAGAGGACAAGGTAGTTGATCTTTTCCATTCCAGGCCTTCCCACTCATCTCAAGCCTAAGCAAGCACTTGAGCCATGAGTGAGGCTAACTTATCTGGATTAATGTGAGATACTACCAAAACCCCCTAATTAATTATTAAGTTATCACTAATTAAAGAAACTCTCAATGAGTTACTCGTATGACACTTTGTGTGTTGACCCCCATTGAAAGCCACTCCCCCTACTAGCAACAAAAGCCTCAAAACCATAGATTGGGTAAGCCAACTTGCACAAAACATCAAAGCCAAATAAGTAAAAACATCAAGTGAGGCATTCACCATCTCACGCTAGAACTTCATAATAAAAAAACTTCCAAGTGCAAGGCTAAAACCCACCAAAACACAATCCAAGTATAAAGATCAACCATTATCAAAATGACAAAATCATGAAACCATCCACTTTCAGGTGAAACAATATAAAACTCATGTAAACACTCAATGTTTGATATGGGTTACCTAATGTGGATCCTCCTAGGTTGTCGGCCCCCATCTCGGGTTACCCAGGCAGCATCACCAAATCCCCAACCCCCATACTAGCTTATGCAAATAAAAATCATACTCCCCTCTAACCTCGGGAAGACTAACAACTCTTAACACCATGGTTTTCCCCAAGTCGTCAATAATGATATGATCTCAAAATCGAAACCAACCACAATAATCAATATCAACCTTAAATTTCAAATCAACTCAACATTAAAATTCAACCACAATAGTCCATCGTAAAAACAACCAACTAGGAATCCAAGGGAGACCTCAATTTTATCCTCACAAGATACCCAACCACAATAACTCGATCAAACTTATAATTTGGCTAATAAACAACTCACATAGAACCAACAAACAATCAACCGATTCACAATCTCAATTTGAAAATCAACCCACTCAAACAATCAAATCAATCATGATAACAATCTCAAGTATTCTAAATGTCTATCCATATAGAGAACTTACAAATCAACTATTAAATTAATATAAGGGAAATCGACATTCAAAAGATCATCTAATTTCATTCATTTGCATAAGCCCTTTGTTTATCTAAGTATAATTAATCAAAATTATTTATTGAATCTACATTTATTCAATTATCTAAATAAATGTGAAGGAAAATCGACATTCAATTCTTGACATAAGATGAGATAATCCATTTACTTAGCAAAACCTATACAATTATTTATAAATCACAATTTGACACATTCATAATTTCCTTATATAAAACAATGTTTATAAAATATAATTATTAACTTCAATACCAATAAAAATTCTTTACTTAAACATATATATAAACTTTACAATTAAAATATACTAATCAATCAATATTTCAATCAATATTTCAATTATTTAATTTACAAAACAATTTTACTAGTCAACCACTAAAGCATAATTGACAATTGTTTGCAAATTATCTAGCAGAGAGTGACCTCAACAATTACAATTAACATAAGTTTTCAAATAATCTATTCTTAATATTTTACCCCCATTAATTTGAATAGTAACATTTAGAAATCAAAAATAATTAATTAACCCATTTATTAAATCAAATCACTTTAAATCATCAACAACAGAATGACCTATTTACTTTCTTTAGATACTTCTAAGATTTTATAGTTGATCTTGTGTTTTGAAAAATTATTAAGACAATTATATAAGATATGACACTTTTTCCAAAAGAAGGGAAGAATTAAGTATTACAAGACAAAGACACAACTATATATATAGTTAGTTAGTTAGTTAGTTTAAAAGAAATCACTAAAATAATAATGGAAAACAATATCAACTGCAAGGGATATTTATTTATTTATATACTTAGCTTATTAATATAAAGAATTCTCACCTAAATAGTTTAGACCTTGAATCACTGACATTTTATTCCTTCAGCTAAAATGTATTACGAACAATATATCAGAATGTAAAATAACAAATATATATAGGCTATATATATATACGAAATCCAAAGATCCGAAGAAATCATTCAAACGAAAATTGGATTTACCGCAGCCACGACAATTGCATCATATATATAAAATTAGTCAAAAGTAAAGCATATCTTAACTTGTCAAAAATAGAGATCATGGAATACATTATCGAATACAATATATAATACTATTTTAATCGAATCTCCAACTCTTAGAGCTCGTTGTAGGAATAGCGATGGTGCACTGAGAGGAGGCACAAACCAGGCTAAGATCTATTTGAGAGAAGCCCTCACAAGGAATTCATCACATGGGATGAAGGGAAAATAGGGTGCAGGTGAATTAGATTTGTTGAAAAGGCTCAGGAAACTTGTCAAGAAAATGCAAATGCAATTTGAGTGTGACGAATTTATCTCATGTTGCAATTGCAACTATCCTATCGAATGAATCAACATAACCATTCAATAAGAATTGAAATGTTCAGTATTAATTGAGAAATTCAATAGATAAAATCGCTGCCAGAATGACATAGTTGAACAATCTAATGACTCAAATAGCTAAGATATAGTTGGTGGTCATAATCTTGCACAAATTAATCTTAGCAAGTTGATTAACATTCGTCATTGGCCGCTACCAAAGAATTAAAAAGGCAAAGTAAAAAGAATAGAATTGTTGAAGCAACAGTTATAGGCCGACTATAGGATGAGCACAGGCCGATTCCATTAAGTTTAAAAGGCAGAGAAAGAAATTTAAATACCATTGATAGTCAAGACAATAGGTTGGTATTAACTGCGAAAGAGTATTGGTTTAGAAGATCATGATGGGTCGATGGAAGAAAAGAGTGGCTAATCAAAATTCATTCAAGCCAAGCCTACACTAGATTAAATTTCGTTCGACCTACGAGTGACAGAAGACCGGAAAATTCAATGGTGTACTAAAATAGGAAAGAGAGTGTTCATCCAAATAAAGGCCAAGGCAACAAGTTGAATATGTTAGAAAATGTTAGAAAGTAATTTCTCCCATTGGTTGAGGAAATAGAAACATTGGTTGTGGAAATAGAAACTGCAGTTTTGCATGAGCAATATCTATTGTAATTAGAAATAAGTTAAAATTTAGTTAAATTTTTCTACAGTTTGCATGTTCTAGATTTTTTCTGTAAGTTGTAAAATCCTCTATAAAATAGGCATGATGTAATTGACTTTGGAGATGTAATCAAATCTGATGAAGTAATAAAATATATTTTGTGTGTAGCAGCACATTGTGCAAATTATTGTGTTTATTTGAATTTATGTGTTGAGCAAGTTGTTGTGTTTCTATGAATTTGTGTTAATCTCTTTAATGTGTTATGTTTATCTCCATCCAATCTAACATATGGTATTAGAGCTATGTTTTAAATCTAACATGTGGTATCAAAGCTATGTTTTAAATCTAACATGTGGTATCAGAGCCGGTTTGAAAAAATTATGTGGGTTTGAAAAATTGCAGCAGCAAAAGATGATGCAAAAAGGATTGTAAGAGGTGAAAAAAAGGAGATATGCATGTGTTGCTAATTATATATCAAGAAAAGGGTTGTGTTTTATTTTATTGCAGATTATATCTGAGTGCCAAAAAATTTCAAAGGAGATTGTTTGTTGTTAATCTCAGCTATAGAGAAAGTTGCTGATGTGAAGCTGCTTGAAGAAGAAAAATGTTGTCCAAAAGAAAAAAAAGGTTTGCAAGAGGTCAAAATTGTTCAATGAAGGTTCACTATTATAAGAAATATTGGTAGATCGTTGTTTAATGTATGGAAGAGTTAAGGAGAATATGTGAAGAGCTGATAGCCGTTGAAAGAAAGGCATAGAAGCCACCAGCCAAAGAGAGATCAGTTTAAAGTCACTGAAAGGGTAAGATAAAAAGTAAGTTGCAGTGTTTTATTTTGTTGTTGTTAAGGGGGAGATCTAGTTGTTTAAATTGAAAATCATAGTCTGAGCGAAGGAAAAAGAAATTGTTTGAAGTTGATTGAAAGGTAAATTGGTAGCAAAATCACAGTCAAGTGCAAAGGTAAGGTGTAAATCATTTATTTCAATGGGCAAAGCTGGTAAACGTGTTAAGAAAGCAAAAGAAGTTTTAGAGGAAGAATTGATGAAAGTTAAAAAAGATAATTTTGAATTAGCAAGAAAAATAAAGGAGTTGATAAAGGAGAAATATGAGTGTTTATGTGAAATTGAGAATCGTGGAAAAGAATCGGGTGATGTTAAAAGAAAGAATGAAGAATTAGAAGAAAAAATAAAATTGTTTGATGAGGTTAAGAAAATGAAAGAAGTTTTTGAAGAGAAATTGAAATTGTTAGAAGAAGAAAATTGTTTGCAGAAGGAAGAAATATGTAAGTTGAAAGAAGAAAATAAATGTTTAAGGACAAAGCTAGTGGTAAGTGATGTTGCTTGTGGTACAGAAGATTTGTATTGTTCAGTTGATAAATCAAGTGGTTTGTGTGATATAGCTAATACTATTTATGATGAAAAATGTATAGATGAAGAATGTAAAGATGATGATGTGTTTGGATCTGAAAATTATGTTAATTGTAATAAGAATGGTGTTGGTTTTAAAATTATGCAAAAAATGGGTTATAAAGGTAAAGGTTTGGGAAAACATGGGCAAGGGATGAGAGAGCCCATACAACCAATTGTGAGGCCAAGAAATGAAGGTCTGGGATATGGTGAGAAAGATAAAAATGATAATTTAAGTGTTATAGGTTCATGTAAATCAGCTAAAAGCATGGAGTTTATGCAATGTTCTCATTGTCACAGGGGAGGACATAAAAAAGAGAAATGTTGGGATCTTAATCCTTGCAAAATTTGTGGGTTGAAAAATCACTCAGAAAAAACTTGTTGGAACAGAGAATGGAATGAACAATCTATGAAAGATTGTATGAAGATCGATTATGGATGGATCGATGGATCTAGTTGGAGAAAAGTTACAAGTATGTTTAAAAGGATGTATAAGCCTAAATATTGGCATGGTAAAAGCAATGTTGGTTTTCAAACAAAGTTTGAAGGACTGCCACAACAGTTGGTGAAGAGTTGAAGATAATTTGAAGGTATCATGAAGATCAAAGATTAAGTGAGTCAGAAGATTTGAAAAACAAGATTTTGAAGAATGAAAATGCTAAAGCATGTGGTCGAAATTAAGGGGGAGTGTTAGAAAGTAATTTCTCCCATTGGTTGAGGAAATAGAAACATTGGTTGTGGAAATAGAAACTACAGTTTTGCATGAGCAATATCTATTGTAATTAGAAATAAGCTAGAATTTAGTTAAATTTTTCTACAGTTTGCATGTTCTATATTTTTCCTGTAAGTTGTAAAATCCTCTATAAAAGAGACATGATGTAATTGACTTTGGAGATGTAATCAAATCTGATGAAGTAATAAAATATATTTTGTGTGTAGCAAACACATTGTGCAAATTATTGTGTTTATTTGAATTTATGTGTTGAGCAAGTTGTTGTGTTTCTATGAATTTGTGTTAATCTCTTTAATGTGTTATGTTTATCTCCATCCAATCTAACATATGGTATCAGAGCTATGTTTTAAATCTAACATGTGGTATCAGAGCTATGTTTTAAATCTAACAGAATATGCAAATCTAAGTATCAATATGATTTTTCAGGCCTATTACAACTAGGAGATCGATAAACATCTTCATATTTCCTATCAGCCTCAAGGAAGGTTTTAGAAATTCCAAGTGATTTACGGGTACAAGATAAGGATGACCATCAGGCATGATGAAAATAGAGCTTATTAGATGTTATAGTTGCAGTTGTCCTGAATACATTCATGCAAATGAATAGATAGGCATAAAACTAGTTACTATAACCATTCTCATCTTTCGCATATTTGCACTTAACTATGATCCTTAGTTTTAGATAAATCAAATATTATATTTACCAAATGCAAGATAACCCACAATGGAAAATGTAAATGCATCGCCCATGAACTGAAAGATTAAATACTTGAAAGTTTATCCTCCCTTAGTATTCCCTTCAACTTTCTCTCGCTCCCTCAAAACCATAGCATCCAACGCCCTTTTGTAGTGAGGTCAAACTTAGAATTCATCTTCCCATCCATTCCTTTCATTGGTGTGACATAGTTCAGGAGGAGCAAACTCTCATAGAAATTTTCATTTTCAAGAACAATAATCTTGTTCAAAAAACTAAAAGTCTCAGATGAGCCAAAACTTCCCCCAAAATGAACATCATTAAAAAACAAGAGAAGTGATTCGATCTTCCCCAGACATTTTCTTGCAGAGCAAGTGTTATTTTTCCGAAAACCAGAAAAATTCCCCCAAATCTTCCAAAAAGATTATTATATACAAAAAGGAAGCCGCTTTCATTTCGAAATCCCAAAAATCAGCTAAAAACTCAAAAAATCTCACATAAACAACAAGTTTCATTTCAACAATTAGTTCAAAACCACACATAAGCACGAAAGAAGATCTTTCTATCTTTATATCACTTTAACAACTTGTTCCTTATCTCTTATAATATTTCAACCTTCTATTAATTACACATTCCAAAAGAAATAATAATATTTTACTTTATATTATCATATTTTCTCACATTCTAATTTATTTTAATTCATTAAATATTATTTGCACTTTTACATTTATTATTGACCATTGGTAAACATATTTTTATGTCTATTTTTATAAAATACCTTTACTTAATAATTTTATTTAATTCATCAAATAATCCAATAAACAAATTTAAATCAAGCAACCCAAAGCACTACTTATTGAACATCACAAAGAGGGCGGATCGTGGAGGGACACTACAACTCCCCTCCAAGAGAGAAGAAGAGAGACTATATAGTCCCCCGATGTAGAATCTCATGCATTGTTGGTGAATGCTTGACATAAGAAGCTAAAAATGATCCAAGATTGTCGAACAATATTCCCCCCCCTAGGAATAAAGAAAACCAAGGATGTATGCAAGATATCTTCCCTTTCCTGAAAGGAATATGAAGGAAGAATGATGAAAATGTATGATGTCTTTGAACTTTGCTCAGGTGTCCCCATGTCAATTTCAAAAGCTTCCACCATCAAATCAGGTGTTCTAGACCACATTGCAGAACATGACAATCCAAGACCTAGTGGAGATGGATGTAGAACAAAATGTAATACCTCTCATGTTGTCATTTTCCGATACTCTTCTCATGGTGTGTTGCGTACTTGAGACTATGTTGATGATTGTTTCACCAGTTTGACTTGTGTGGTTGGTAGCTTAGTTTGCTTGGATGCTCATGATATTGTCTTATGATAATGATGATATGATGATGCATGGTGTTTGTCTTTATCTATTTATGTTTATCATCTGGATGTGGTATTATGTTGTGATGTTATTCCTTAATGTTGGTTTCCTAATATTTATGACAATGTGTTTTCTGGTTGAGTCTGGGTGAAAGGATGATGTAGCATCGCTCATTCGCAAGCTCCCTACTACGCTGCGACTACCTTTCACAGTGTGCTTGTGACTAGATATATATATGTTGCTTGACATTGGTTTGATGCAGGATACATGTACTTGACACCGACTCCACCTATGCTATCAGGTCTGAGCATGCCCTACAACCCCAATGGGTATGAAGTTGAAAATAGAGTTGACAAGAATGTTTCCTCATCCAAGTCCGTCACCCCATCATTGTGTTTGACAACGTCATATGTTTGCGACCTCGTTCTCATTTTTGGTATCACTCCATTTGATTCATTCATTTTAATTGTTCATTTAATGTTGTTCTATTTTTTCGTTCAAGTTAATTGGCTAATTAATGTGTTTCAATTATTTGACATGGTCGTTTTGGGTTATGTTGCTCATAAGTGTAACATTGACTTAATTAAATTATTAAATTATTAAGAGAATGTTATGAATTAATTATAAAATTAATTCAAAGGTTATAATGTTTTGATAGCTTATATTATTACTTTATTAAAGATGAATATGTTAATGAAACATGAATTTGCATTTATAAATAATGTTTATTTTAAATTTCATATAATGGATTATTAATCCACTTATTAATAATGGTTGTTTTTTTAAATTCAAATATCATGGATAATGAGGTACTAAATAAAATATCAAATTGGATATTTTAATTTGATAACGATAAATTTTGAAAAAAAGTAAATTAAATAAATTACATTGATAAAAGTGTTTGTGATTAACAATTATGATTTATTAATATAAATAGTGGGATCTAATGTTAAATGGTAAAATAATATTAAAAGGGTGAAAACTATTACCCTTAGTTTTTAATCTCGTAACAATGGAAAAGTTAGGTTTCTGAATTAAATCAAAACATAAGGATTTATCTACAGGTGGAAAAACCAAGTTAAGAGAAAATGACGGGTGCACTCTTAGAAATGGAAAAATGGATGGGAAATTTGCCATTTGTCTTGTTTAGTTTATCGAAAACCTTAGAGAATTTCCTTAATTAATATGGGGAATTTTGTGGGAAAGAACATATGGGAATTTCAACAAGAATTTTTTTTACTTTGTATTGTGCTCTGGTTAAAAAAGTTAAAAGAATATTACAGCCAGGAGAATTTTGGAAGGAACTGTGTTTTTATGGAAAACAGAATATGGGGATTGCAGAAGGAAGAACATCCTAGCATATTGTCTCCATCACCAGCGAAAGGGTTCAAGTTAACCATTTATTATCCTTTTTGTACATATTTCATTTTCAATAGTGCAACTAGTGTTTTGGTATGGAGTGATTTATCTTGCCCAACCATTTTGTTTTACTTTGTTTTCCCTTATTGCCTTCATGGAATTTGATTTTTCCATTCATCTAGGTAGGTCGATCCATTGCACAACCGAGGAGATTACAATAGGGAATTCATTCTTTTCCAATGTTTGAGTTTAGGGTATCGCCAGTTAATATTTTCTTTTTTTGTCTTTAATGCTATTATGGTATCTTTTAAACCCAGTTGGACGTTTAATCATTGAGACTTCTATTGGATCGATTTCCTTGTATTCTTCCACTCTATATTGTGCTATCAGTTACTTTGAGTGCATGGTTCACCCTGCTTGTCTTGCTTCAATTTGTACATTTTGGTTGCCTTTTGATTGGTGAGTGGTTTGACCCAAAGGAATTAAAGTTGGCCCTTGCACAGATTATATGTTGTTTGCTATTAAGTTTTAGGCGCCTTGTTTATCATGATAAGACACTGTACTGGCTTTCTAGAGTTATCATCCTTAGAATTTGAAAATTACCTCTACTATGTCTTGGGCGTCATCATCTGTTTTTGGATGGTTTTGTGCTTTGTATGTTGGATGGTTACAAATTACATGGTAACCCAATTCGCTTGTGAAGGACGATTGTGTAGCAGGCACATCCCTCTGCCCTTAGCTACGGCTTGCTTAGCTGGTTGATATTCTCCGTTTGATGTATGTCTTTATGTTGTTCAATATTTTCCCTTTCAACTATAGAATATTAAGAGGAAACTTATTTAGTTACATACGTTAATTATGATTTGGTTAAAAAGAAAATTTCTTGGGAAAATGTGGATTTAAATATTGTATGGATCAATTCGTTTGTGTTGTAAAATGCTTAAGTAGACATTGGTAGTTAATTTCTAATTGAATTTATATCCTTAGTTTTTCATTTGTTGCGTGCAATACATCTATGTGCGTCCCTTTAACTGTTGCACTACAACTCATGGTTGTTGTGCACAGCCCATGGAGGGCGCACCTTCTCTCTTTTCCTCCTCATTCACCCCATTTCTCCCAGTCAATCATGTGGTTTATGCGTTTGGATGTTTGCATATTAATTTCTTGTTATGCCTTTAAAATTTTGTGGGTTAGTTTCTTAATTAAGTTGTTGGCTTCCATCCATTGGTTAGATGATGGTTAATGTTGTAATTGGATGTAGGCATCTATTTTATTACATATAAATGTGTGTGTTATAATCTGTAAACTACGCTTTATTAAAATTTCATTATGTTGTCTCATAAACAACAGGATCAATACATTTGACTCTGAATAGAGGTGGTGTCTAAAATTGCTATGATTATATATATATATATATATATTTATGTTCCTCCCTTCTGTGTTTGGAGTTGTTGTGTGCAGCCTCCCTTTAGCCGCGCCCCTGTTGGAGACTCTTGCATTTTTATTAATTGGTTTTCTAATATTCACATTACATATATATTTCTATTGCTCTGAATTTTTGTTTTGTTAAAGCTGAGGATGCTTTTAATTAGATTTACTTTAGTATTGTTAAAAAAATAAAATAGAGATTGGTAATAATGAGTTTTACATTGGTATACTTATGATTATGTTGATATTCATGTGAATAAATACATAGGTTGAAATGTATATAAATATATAGATGAATATGTAGCAGCGAGGGAAAAACAATTTTGTTGTTTAGATTTTATATATATTTATATGTGCTTTTAGTTTTCTTTTAGTGGTAGTTTTCTTTATGTTCTGTATGCTATTTTTTTTAACAAGCAATATAATACTTTTAAATTTCATTCTAAGATTCTATTAAATAATATATATATATATATAGTTATGTATAATTAAAATTACATGTATATAGAGATGTGTTTATCTTTTATAAAATTTTAGATTAAAGATAACTAGCTTTTTATAATTAAATCTACTAATGTTTATTTAAAATAAGT
This sequence comes from Sequoia sempervirens, assembly GCA_007258455.2. Classification (NCBI taxonomy): domain Eukaryota; kingdom Viridiplantae; phylum Streptophyta; class Pinopsida; order Cupressales; family Cupressaceae; genus Sequoia; species Sequoia sempervirens. The sequence continues at coordinate 253,541,396 of VDFB02270651.1, read as the reverse complement.
GGTGTAATTATATGAATGAATACATTCGATTGATTAGGAAAAAGATTTAAATAATTGAATGGAATAATTCATTGCAAATTATTTTATGATTGGATTTAATGGTAGAGTTAATTTAGTAAACTGATTAATTTATGAAATTGATTTAATTGTGTTAAAAAAATTGATTCATTGCAATCTAGGTTATTGCTTTACTGAATAAAGAATCTTTTGTGATTTCGCATGCCTTTGTTTAGTCAAGAATGATTGTCAAAATGAAATGGATATGTAAATGTATGTATTGTTTAATGATTATGTTCTTTAAAATTTGTCATATGGAATGTGCTAGAGAACGAAAAGTTGATTTTCATGTTCCCATTATTGGTTGCGTTATTTCCCTTGTATTATTTCCAATGTGTTGTGACTTTGTGCTTGGTCATGTGGGATAGTATGTGGGAATTCATAGCATGAGTTATTCGGCTTCTAGAGGCAAGGGGGAAAAATTGTTTTGTGTTGGTTTTCCGTGAGTAGACCCATGTGACTCGTTGATGATATTTGGTTTTAATTGTTGGCACCGTTGTTTTGCCTCTAGTTATGATTTTGAGCAAGAAGGTTCATGCCTCACTTATATTCTTGGTTGTTGAGGTTTTTGTGCTTACATGTTTTGGTACACCCCTTCATGTTGTGAGTTTTGTTTCAGGGTATTAGGGAGAGTGGCTCTTCATGGGGATCAGTGCACAAAGGGGCAACCTAGATAACCCATGAAAGAGTTGTTTAAGTAAGTGAAAACCAATGAAACACACTAGTGGGTTTGGGTAGGAACACTTTAACTAAAGATAAGTAAGATACCTCACCCACACCATTAGTGCTCTCACAAACTAAGAGTGGGCTGAGAAGGCCATGGTCAACAAGATCACTACCTTGTCCTCATGAGAGGCTAGTGGTCCCACACATGTCACCCTATGGGGTCAACGCCTAGTGAGAGGTAGCTAGGATAACCATAGATGGGGGTCGGCGCTTGATGAGAGGTAGTCAGGATAACCCATGATAGGGTCATGTGATGACACTCTCTCCCATCGTATCCCCTGCCATTACCTTTGTATACCTCTGGAAGTAGTCATCTTGTAAGTAAGTTCATTGTTGTTGTTTGTTATGTTTTGGTTGCTTTTCTATGGTTGGGTCTCATGGTCATTCTTCTTGACTATCTTGGATTTTGGGTCTTTCTTGTTAGCTCGTAGCACGGGGGGTGGGCCTTCAGGTCCACGAGTTTGGGTGGAACATGCTATGCACCTCGTTGGGTTCCTTGTCAACGTTCGTGCAATGCGGTGTTGTTCTGTTGTGGAGTGTTCCAGGGTTCATCATATATTCAGTTGTATATTATTCATTCCTTTTATACTCATGTATTTGATGTACTACTCCCACGTTGAGTTGGGAAACATTAATTATACTTATGACATTGAACGATGTAATGTAATGAAACAGATGTAATGTATTATTTCACCTTTGTAAACCTTATGTGGTTAATGATTCATGGTAGCCGTTATTTGATGTGTTGTATCTGTGGAAATATGTTCCATTGGATTCAAATGATGATAATATGTTTATGGTTATTGGGATTAAGTTAATCTTGTTTATGTTGATTTTTCATATGTGGATGTTCCTTATTGATGGAATTATAGTGGATGGGTATGTGTGGGATCATGATGGGCCAAAAAGTGGCGATATGATAGGTATTTGTAGGGTATGTGGCTGATGACTTTTTTTTAACCCAAAATTGATGAAATGAAATGGGTTTTTAAAGGAGATTCTCAGCTTTTCACCAATATAAATTATGCTTTACTTTGAATTTAATAAATAATTATTATTCATTTTCTATTTGAATTATGACTAAAGTCCTTATTGATAGGTTGATTGAAAAACATCTATAGCTTTCAAATGGTATCACATTTTTTGAATCCAAAATATGCATCACATTTGCTTTGCATACTATAGGATTAAAAAAAAAATGAATTTCATGAAGTTTTGACCAAGTTAAGGTGGTTAGACATACAAGTTTTTATATTTTTAAAAGTTGTAATAAAAAATTCATAATTAATTATTTACTTGGAAAAAATTACAAAAAAATATGCATCACATCCGGACATGAGTCCTCTACTTATTTTTAAAATATTATAAATTTTTTATCATTTTATTGTGGTTAAGGTGGTTAGAAAGACACCTACTTCTTATTTTTTCTCTGAAATTTCAAACTTTCACCAAATAGATTTAAAAAAAACCTAGTAGTTTAGAAACTACATTCAATTTTCTACAGATTCAATTCTTACATATTTTTGAAATAATATAGATAACTTATTCAAATTGTTACGTCAAGTTGCCTAACTCTGATTTTTCTAAATTTTTTGCCACTTAAGGGCCTGATTTTTCCATGATGATCCTCCACATACCCGGATGTATGTTTATTGTAAATGTATGTTATATCATGGTTTATAATGTATCTTGGAATTCATTTGTTTTCATTATGGCATGGGAATTTTGTTTCGTAATGTCGTCACGAGCACCCCAGAGGACAGAGTTGTTAGTGTAATTGTTTTATTGCATTTCATGCATTGTAACTTAATGTACATCTCTTGTATGTTTATTTTTTTTTTAAATGTTGTTATTGTTGTCCTTTGGGGTTCGCATGACGAGGCATTACACAAAATCTAAAGACAAACATATATCCTCTGAAGACAAAGGTGCCTCCTCCAAATTTTGCTCAATAGTGGCCACTGTCATGTCAAACTATGAAGAATGATCGTGTAGGTAAAGAACAAGAGGGTCAAAAGGTTTACCCTCAACATCTGAAGAAGACAAAGAAACTTCATCCAATAGAAGATGTATGCACTCAATTGTGTCCTCCAAGTCTACAAGATAGGACTCAAAAAACAAACCTAAAATGTTTGTCAAGTACTTATCCCAAGTAGCTATGTTTGGAAGAAAATGAATGTCATGTTGCATTGAATCGATAGAAGCCATGGATGTAGCAATACTAATATCATCAGAAATGATAGGTGATGTAGGAGATGGAGTATCAACACATGTCTCTTGAACCTCATAAATAATACCAAGATTTACTTGATCATACTGAATCTCCTCAAAAATGTTCATACTATGCCTAAGTGTGTACATTAGTCGAAGGAACATCAGAGGAAAATGTAAGAAGGTGTATACTCAAGACTGATGATCTGCCTCCCCAATTGCAACAATATCTCTACTATATAAATCCCAAATAATCAAAAAAATTGGTGTGAATTCAGTACTCTTTCCTTCCCCACCATGTTTCATCTGATAGATAGAAAGGATATTTGTTGGCAATGAAGGAACACAAAGAACATCATTGAATGATCATTCATCTATGTCAATAGATCCTTTCCCACAAACACGTACATATATGTGTTGTTAACCATCAGGATGTTTGGTGATGAACAAGTTTCAAATGAAGATAACATACTCTATGATGAAGCCATGTGATGTGAAGCTCTAGAATCAAGGATCCATCTCCCTGACTTAGAATCTGAAATTGCAACAAGTGATTTCCCCTTTTGTTTCTCTAACTTTGGTTTAGAAGAAGATGGTGAATCCTTTAAAATAGTTGAAGTTAAATCGATTTTATTCTTTGCTAAAAGATTTGTCAACTCATCAATTTTTTTTAAATAGCATTGATGTTCATCATGCCCAGACTTCTTTCAATATGCACATGTGGGCTTCTCCCTTTTAAATGATTCCCCTTTTGAGGAAGAGGATTCAAATTCTTTTTGTGGCTTGTTCTTTTTATTCTTTTGTTTCTGATCAAGATGCCCTGATTCTTTCTATACCTTAGGCTCACTACCCACCAATTCTTGTGAATTGGAAACCTAGATGAGACCCATTTGAATCAGCTTCACTTCCTCTTGGATTAGAAGATTTGAAAATGCATCAAATATAGGTACAACATTTGGTGTGAAATCTAGAAAAAAAACATTGAATACTCAGGACCAAGCTTCGATAACACATTGAGATTCAACTATAAATCCTCCTTAGTAATCTTACAGTCCTTTAGTTATGTACTTAGTTGCTTAATCTTGGAGATATAGTCTTGGATTTGGTCAAAACTGTTTGGATCAAGATTCATCAAATCATTTTCAATTTGATAACCCCTAATCTTATTAGTTGTACCATACAAGTTTTCAAGAGTCGTCCAAGCCTTCTTAGGTGTCTTGCATGATTCAAGATGAAATTGTAAATCAAAAGAGACTAGTGAACAAATGTAACCAAGAGTTTTCTCACAATTGATCTCCCACAAAACTTTTGCACCAACATCAATAGGTTTAGGAATAGATTCTTTTACATAGCCTGTGCAACCTTTTCCCCTTAGATAATTCCATACTGATTTTTTCCATGATTCATAATTATATGGAGTTAGGAGTTCAATGTTATGTTTCCCAATTGTAAGAACACACAACAAACAAAATGAAAGAAATCAAAACACCACAAGATCACCCCCCCAAATTCACTCAATCAGTGATCCCCCCCAGAAAAATATGATGGTGACACTTTATAATTAGTTTGTTTACAATTTTGAAGTTGTTTCCATAGTTTTACAATGTCCAATATTGGACCCAAATACTGAAAGTACAACATAATCTCATAATAAAAACCTCAAAATAGCACCAATGTGTAGTGCCTGGAAAAATATCAACTTTCAAAAAAAGAATCACCTCATTCTGAGGTCATATGTGAAAGTTACAACTGTTTAAAGTTCAAAAAACAAGAATTGTCCTTCAGATTTGCTGAGAAAACTAATTTTCTAGAAAATCTAGATCACTTGAGAAAAAAAATTCCACCACTATGAAGCTTGTAAAATTCTACCCCAAATAAAAAAAAATTGCTCCTGAAAAGGCCTTTGTATGGCTAAGAACGGGCCTCCCAAAGTTTGACTATGAAATAAAAAAAGCAAATGGAGCAGGGGGTGAAAATTTTGAAGGAATTGTTGACATATTGTTGACATTAGCGAATCACTATGTTAAATTTGACGGCCATTGGCCAATCAAAAAAATAATATGCTCTCCAAGTAGGAATATTTTCCCAATGAAATCTAGGCAAGATGCTTTCAAAATATTCTTTTTCGACCGTTGGTGTAAGAATCTTCAGTGGAATGTTTTTATTTGCCCTGGAATTATTGATCGTTTGAATCTCAAATCTCACCACCAAATTTTTGAATGGCCAGGATTTTTATGCTGTTGTGGGATTTCAATTGTTGGCGAGGAATTTTGTTGGCCATAGGTACAACGTACCTCTACAGTGGTAGTGGTGACATAGGTACCCTATGTAGCAGGGTATGGCCTTGCTCTACTTGGTTTGTTTTTATTTATTTCATTTTTACAATTTTTAAAAACAATTATATTTACAAAAAACAAAAAACCAACCAAATATAATTTTTGAAGGCATATAAAATTTCCAAGAAAAATTATATATATATATATATATATATATATATATATTAATGATTTTTGGAAAAATTTCACCTTGAAATGCATGCAAGGGTACCCAAGCAATTTTTTTCCCCAAATTCAACTTTGTCCAAATTGGACAAATTATATATGAAAATGGGGGTTTTCTAGCCTTCTGGACTCGATGGCATAGTCTATTTTTGTTCAAAATGCTCCTAGCAAAATCTCAATGTTGAATTCCTCCCAAATCGAGAAGGGGCTTGCAGATATGAAAACTCTGATACCATGTAAGAGTTGCTGATGAAATTGAGCACCTAGGATCACTTGTAAAACCAAGATTAACCTTCTACATGAGAGAAACAAGAGGATGAAATGATGGAATATAGTGCAATAGCAAAATAATGATATTATCACACTCCAAATGATACAATATGCATCAACACTCCCTTGAACTTGTTGAGTTGATATGAACTCATCTAGACTAGATAGGAGGGAGAGGTGAGTCTAATTATATAGTAGAATATGGGCATATAATTCCAAGAGGGGTAATAACTCCCAAATAACCAAATTAGGTGGGAGTTATGCCTACTTGGAAAATGCCAAATGGGTGGCATAACCTACTCAGAAAGAGACAGGAGAGTGGTTTTGTGAGGTGGCATAAAAGGCCAAAAGAGGGTGTGAGACTCAACTACCCAAGCGTGGGTGAGAGTGACACATGTAATCAATGGATTATGCCATGTGTCCTCACATAAACCATGTCTCATATAACCTAAGTATGCTTAATAATGTGTAGGAAAAATAAATATTAAAAAACCTACACTAACAAATATGATACTTGTAGACACTTAAATTTCACCATATCACTAATCAATAATTTTTTATCATTTAATTAATTAGATTATTTTTTTATTTGAAAAATTAATTAATTAATTAACTAAATATATTATTTAGTCAATTATTCTATTTAATATTTTTATTTAAAAATAAATCTAGTTTTTTCTTTATCATTCATAAATAAATGACTAAATAATTCAACCAGTCACATGATTAATTAATATATAAAATTCAAACTAATCTTAGATCTTTGGCATTCATTTTCACACTATATCATTAACTCTCAACCTTTCACATAAAGATACCATTTAAAAGAATCTTAAGAACCAAAATTTAATAAATTCATCTCAATCACAACCATTTATTTGCAATCAAATTGACTATTCATCTATTAAATTTCCATAGAATTTAACTTACTCTACAAACTAATGCATCTCCATCATGTATTTCTATACATATTTAAATCTATACCATTCAAATTATCAATCAAATGAAATAGAAATCTATAAATCTAAATCAATCTTCATACTTAGCCATTTCAAGGGAGAAGAATTTTCAAGCACATAGAACTAGAATTTTGATTGACTTTATGAACAACTACATCAATTTTATTAAAAAGTACATCTACTAACAACAGAAGAGGGGACAATTTTTTTTTCAAAAGGTCATGCATCTCACATAGGTCATCAAAGAGAGAGACTTTGGGTTCAATAGAAAGAGCACTTTGAGAGATTTTCAACAAGTGACTACATTAAATATTTGAATTAGTATTAAGATGAATATGATGATTTGAAGTTGACCCTATCATGCTATTTTTCTCAAAATTTGATGTGCTTTTTTTTCATATCTTGCGATTAAGAAAGAAAATTATGTTTTATTTTTTGAAAATGGATAGGAATTTCAATATGTATTTCTATACTATTTTATTTTTAGATTTTTAATTAAAAATTAATTTCATGAATTTTTATTTTAAAAATAATTAATTAATAATTTTTATTTTGAATATGATTATGTCTATGATGCAGAGCATCATAACAAACCACCACCAACCTTCATTCATCAAGGGAATTCAATCCCAAATAGAATCAAGAGAAGATCAAATATTCAAGCATCTAGATTGCTTTATCAAAACTCTCAATCTTAGTCATTCCAATCTCTTCATCAATCTTTAACATATTTGCATTATGGTCATATTGACTAATTCAAAGCAAAAACCATTTTAGAAAACTTTGATTCAATCAATTAGATCAACATGCATTTCCAAAACACCATTTCAATAAGGCACCAAATCAACTAAACCATACCACACTGTTATCAATCCATTATCAAATATTGTATTCATCATATTTTGACTGTAGCAGACTATTTACAGGTTACAAACTCCTGCTACAACAGAACCTTGATTATCATCTTGTGGTTAATCATCAAATCTGCTCAAAAGGCTTCATAATACTCACCCATCCAACCAACAAAGTCAACAATCCTATCTTATTCACCTTAACCAAACTTAGTAACATCAATCATATCATTAGTTGACAATAACTAAAGCACTCAATATCATCTTTTACACTGTTTAAGCAAACATCTCTATTTTTTTAGCAGTCAAACCCTCATCTTATTCATAGGGTACCACTTGAATAACTTAATACACCAAAATCATCATACTGGTCTTCCAAATTGTAACCAAGCATAAATACACCTAAAATATCATTCACTTGACTGTTTTTAGGCATCTAACAACATTCTTTTCATTGTTTTTACAAATTCTTTGTTTTGATCAATTAATGCAATACACCTCCAGTAGGACAACCAACCCTTAGATCAGGTAAATGCATTTCAATCACAAAGAATTTTATTAAAATCCTAGCATATTATGAGACCCATTTTGTTCTAGTTTAACATACTTCCAAAGCACTGGTATTTATTTGAAAACAAACAACTAAAAATTCAACCTTACTACTGGAAAGACACAAAATTAGGTTTGTTTTCCAAAGCACACACCTTTTATTCAACTCCAAATTGTCAATCAACCACAAAAATTCCTTAAGCATGTCACTAAACTTAGGTTTCTTCACTTTTAAAGATTGAAAGGCTCAAGAATGAACTGATTTTCTAGACCCTTGTTTATAGGGTGAAAACATAAGAAATAGGGAGGGTTTCTTGAATGAAACACTTACAGACCTCCAAACCTTCAGCCATAAGTTGGAACATGTCTTATTATTTCTACAAAAACATTTGGAAGCATATTATTACCCATGCACACGTTATTACTTCAAACCCTTGTTTGAAAGCACCATTTTTGAATGGAAAAAATCAGTTTTTGGCCTTAAAACAACAACTCCAATGCATATTCCTTTCACCCCTACACTCACACAAAAAAATCATATAAAAATGTTCTAATTATCCCATCCCACCATTCTACAAGGCTTACACCGGTGAGATGGGCCTTAAATCTCATTAATGACTCTCAAAACTACTGTAAGAAGGGACTCTGCCCGTGGCACAAAAGTTGCCCTGTATTCCTTTGTTTCTTAAAAACTGACTTTTTTACTTTTTTGAAATGGACACTAACTCCTAAAATGGAATCACCCAATGAGTTTGTCTTTTGAGACTTCCAAACAGTCAATATGAAGATAAAACAAGGAAAGATTGTTGTTAACACAGAAAAATAGAGGTTTTTTTATTCAAATTTGATTACAAGAATACTGAGTTCTCTTTTTGCATGCCTTACAAGGATCTTATAGTTTTCTTTCCCTCCTTTCAACGGATTTTCTAACTCCCATTTGGTTCAAACTTCATCTTATCTCCTAATATGCTTGATTTATGCCTTTTTGTTTACATAATCACATTTTGACAACAATAGTGTATTATTTGCATTTTTCCCACTTTGACCACTTTAGACCCATTTACATGATGTGAATACATTAAGATTAGTCATTCATGACCTTGACACATGCTTCTTATTTTTTTTAACTTCGACACACAAATTTATCAAACTAGCCCTTTGAAGGCATTTACAAGATCTAGGTGCTCCTACACCAGTCTAAAAAATTAAAGTTTTGTTTCCTGCAAGAATATACATTTACTTTTCAATGCACTTATTATGATTGAATAAGATAAAATAATCTAAATGTAATATATTTTTATTTTACAATTATCTATTTAATTAATATACTTTTCTTTTAATATACATATAAATAAATCTCTTATTTCACAAATCTCACATACATAAGTGTGAGTCAACTAAATTGTTGAATTTGAAAATGAGAATTGCAACAAAACCCAATTCAATAATCAATAACTACATCACTGAGAGAGTGTGCACAAACAATAGAGTAAATCAAATTGAACTAATATTACCTCCACAAACCTACCTATACCCTACTCTATTGTACTTGATTGTTGAAAATTGGTTGATATGTGGATTGCTCTTTATTTTAACATAATCTTGATTCACAAAGTGATAGAAAGACAATGTAATGATAACAAAAATTCTCATATACATTGTGGATGCTTTGAATAGCTAAATTATGGTTGTTTTATATCTTTCACCTAATACCTAATCAACAAAGTGGAATGATTCTAAAGATCAATCAGTGATATTGTGTAATGCCCATAATATTTTCCAAGAAAACTCGACTATTTTTTAAAATTAATTAAATACTTATCACCACCCAATTGTACATTCACCAACTTGCATTGAGAACCTAACCATGGTTTGAACTACACATCTTCATTTTGTGACATCTTGATAAGTGTGGAAGTTAAATCTAATGGATTCTCCATATGACCATGACTAGGGTTTATTTGCAAACATGTCTTCACACAACCTCCTCAAACTGACACTAACACTCAAGTTTCAAATTAGCCAAGGCACATCTATAAGGATGATACATAAGAACAAGGGTAACTTAACTCTTAATTGCTTTTAAGAACACTTAGATTTAAGTGGGTCAAACATTGGTTGGCTATTCATTGAGTTTGAGTGAAGTTAAGATACCAATGTTAAACTTTGGCTTAATTATTTAAAATAACATGATTACATATTCTCATTTTCCCCTTTGGACATTAATGTATTTCATAACTTATTTACTTATATCTTATCAATAATTTAAATCTTTATTCCTCAACCTGATATAATTAACTTGAACCTATATCATTCTTGAGATCATTTATTCCTTTCCATCCAATGATTAATCGCTTACTTTATGACCTTAGATTTGTATGCATTTAATATAAGTTTGATAATCATTTGAAGTCATAAAGGATTTAATCCTTAAACTTGAATTTTCCTAAAATTTAATAATTTAACATTATTCAAATTGGTCAACTATGACACAAATATCGAGGTATAGTGATACATACACAACCCTTAACTTTATTTGATAAATTAGTACCCTCGATTGATTTATGAATTTCACTTAAGTTTATATAGTTTATTTGTACTTGATTCACTCTAAGAATAATTAATTTGTAAAATTTATTGACTATTTAACATCTCAAGGTCACAAGGGTTTTCTAACATTAAGAAGGCTTTGGGATTTAACTTCTAATTAAATTCACTTTAGGAAATAAAGTTTCACTTAAGTTAATTTTTGTGAAGTCAAAATTTTATACTTAAATGTTTCAAAAAGTGGATTTAAGTCACAGCGTAAAGTCAAGGGTTCTAGTTACATAGACCCCCACAATGGGTCAAGTTAATATTAAAATGAGATTAATTAAAGTAACTAAAAATCAAAGAATAATAGAATGTGTAATCATTCATATCCATTGGATGAGTTTCAATCTTAACCCTTAGATTTTAGGGCAACCATACAAACCCTAAGTCATAAGGATACCTCTTTAAAAGTTTTCATTTCTACTATTTTAACTCATTTGTGGTTGCAGGTTGGAAATTTGAGGAAGAATTACATGGATGAGAGAGAAAGCCATGGCCTCCCCTTTTTTCCGTGTTTTTGTTGAAAAAACTGAAATATTGAGAGGGGGGTGTGAATCAGTATTCTATCAAATCTCGAACCCTTTAGAGAAAATAGAAATGCTAACCTCTATCACATGAAAAAGAACATGAAATATGAAGAGAATTCCCAACACAATGTAACACCAGATATACATGGAAACCCCACAAGGAAAAAAACCATGTTGAGAAAATATGCTAGGAGTTGTTGTCCTAATCCAGCCTCACAAGATGAATAACATTTACAAATTTATTTTAGGGCTACAACCCAAGGAAGCTACAACTCCCTAATTATAGATTTAGGGTCACTCCCAAGGAAGCTACAACTACTTGATCTGAGTACAAACTCAATAATGATTATAGAATGACAGTCCTTCCATTTTCTAAAACTAAAAATTAAGCTTGATCTCTTTTGATGATTGCAACTTTGCTTTGTCACTTATTCCAATGTCTTCTCAGCTGCTTACTAGCTCATTGCTTTTAACAATCATGAAGTAATTTCCTTAGGCTCATTTCCTCTAGAAAACCATTAAGAGAACTTCTTCAAATTCCTTTTATCATAGGGATATGATCAAAATGAAACCAGGCAGGATCAACAACAACTACTCTTTCTCTTTAAGTCACACAATCATCATCATTTTTTGCATCTTCTACACCATAGATCAATTTGGTTTACCATTTATACATGATATTACATTGATTACATTTCACATGTTGTCCTACAACAAAAATATTGCATCTGTGAGTCAGCCAAAGATAAAACAAACAACATGAAACATGCAGAAGACAAGACCCAAAAGACTTCACACAACACTAGGAAGGGGAAAATTACTTGTGTATCTCAACACATGCTTAACCTTGTCCCAAAATAGTCTTCATATATTTGATCTTCTATAAACATCATCTGCACAGTTTGCAAATACAAATTAAGTTTTCCATAAGCAAGAAAACATGTAACATGTAGCATGTTAGCCTTCATATCCATTGGCGGTACACAATAATGATAAAACATTAATTGCATATCTTCCAAATGAGTCGTCATGACCCATGAAACATCTTCAATTAATCCTTAAGCTCCACTCCCACTTGAACTTGTGGTGCACACCACCAACATACCTTATTCGGCCCTAGCAGAAGCATAAGCCAACAAAACATTCATTCCAGACTGTAGCCTATACCAGGGAAGATAGAAAACAATTTGCAGAACATCAACAAGAATCACAAGATATTTAGGAATATTTCACAACTTCATGCAACAACAAACTGGTGCAAGCCAATAGACATGAAACTGGTCTCCAAATAACACAGTCTAATACACTGTCACTTCCAACTTTCTCTATAGAAGGAATATTGTCATATAAATTTGGATATAAAACCTTCACATCATAATGAACTTAACTTCTGAACTGAAAGAACAAATCTTACTCTACAAAAGGATGCAAACCAAAATTCAGTTTCTCTACCTTAGAATATATACTATGAATGCCTTAGAAAAAACTTCTACAACTCGTCACTAAGTGTGGTAAACCAAACTAAAAAAATATTAGCGTAGGCATCTTGAAAACACATCAAAACATGAGTAATCATAACCACATCATAATTAGGAAATAATATGACTACTAATCTTCCAAATCACTACAATCCTAACCTACATCATTAGATATCTCCACATACTAACAATCTCCAAAGCTTATACAATTATAAGGATACTTTTGACATCAATGACAATCAAGCTTATAAAGCTGCAATGATCTCCACCTTTGTCATTGATGGAAAAACCAATCTAATGTACATATTCTCTCCCCATTTTATATCAAGGACAAAGGAAGAATGGAATTTATCTCCCTTTTTGGTGCACATTCTCTCCCTATCAGCAATGACCACTACCTTCTCCCCTGAGAGGTAGCCCCCATTAGTCCAAGAATAAATATATGATTTGAATTACTCCCCCTTGATAGATGCACCAACTATGAATATAGTAAGAAGGAGAAGAAATTACCCCTAACTTCTTTCTGAGATATTCAAATATATCTTTTGCAATGGACTTTGTGAAAATTTCTACAACCTGATCCTTTGTAGAGACATACTCCAAATTCACTTCTTTAGGTGCAACATGTATACGCATAAAAATGGTCATGTCTATAATCCTGGCAATTAATTAAATATTTATTATTTAATTAATTTATCTAAAAGTCCTCTACATATGATTAAATTTAATTAATTTAATTATATTTTTCATTCATCTTATTCTTCTTTCATAATTAAATAAATTTATTTTATTTAATTATTTTCATATGTCCACTTAATTAATTAAATAAATACATTTTATTTATTTAAATTAATTATCATTGTTTGAATTTAAATTAAATCTTTTGATTTAATTAAGTTTAAATATCTCTCTTTCTTCTATAATTAAATTCTTCTTCTAATTAATTAAATATGTCATTTAATTAATTTCATAAAAGTGATTTAATTAAATAAACCTTATTTAATTAAAGGATCTTATGCTTTCTTTCTAAAATCACAGCTAGATATTAAAATCTTATGTTTTCTTCTCATATCATAATTAAATATTTTATTTAAATATGAGATCTTCTGCTTTCTTCAAAAATCCTAATTAAAACTTTCTTCTTATCACAAACTTTCTTCTGCTTTCTTTAAAAGCTTAATTTAATTAAGAAAAGTTGAATATCATCCACAAATAAATAATTGAATTTTTAATTCATTATTTATCAGCTTTTAAATCTTTCTTTTATCTTTTTAAAGAAAGATGATTTCTTATCTTCTTATCTTTTTCTCTTTCATAAAAATAGAAAAATCTTGTTTTCAGGTTTTCTTCTATTTTCTCTTCAGTTTCATCCATCTTCAGCCATTCGATCTGCTAGGAATTATCACAACCGCAATCAAGACAGCCAATCAGAATCCTTCGAAAAACTCTATAAATACCTGTGTGAATCTAAGCATTGGGGATAGGCAATTAATTAGAGTTCATTGCATTTAATTCATTTAGCATTCTAATATCATAGCATCATGTTTATTTCAATCATCTTAGTCTTATTCCATATCATGGCTTAATCTTGCATCATGCATCATATTTAAATCTCGTTCTTTAGGAAGACAGTTTGTTGAGCCTAGCATATAATCTGAGAGCAAAAGTTGGAATCAATAAAAACACTGAAGATAGAGGACAATAGGATGACAATCGAAGCAGAATATTGAGTTTGCATCTACTTACCTTTTATTTTCTGTTTTGATACAATGTCTTATTGGTGTGCTTGAATAGTATTTATTTTATTTCATTACACATATATTTTTTATCACACATTTTTGGCGCCCACCGTGGGGCCCAATGCCCCCATTTTAGACTTCTTTCTTGTAGGTTTTCTTGCAGGTTTTTTGGCATTCGGCAGTGCATCTGGGAGATCCGAAAATTTACCGTTTTGCAGGTACTTTAGTGCATATGAATATTGTTTCGGCGCATATGGGAATTTCTGAAGAGCATTTAGGGAACAGAATGGCACATATAGGAATTTCTAAAGAGCATTTAGGAATTTAATTAGCGCATATAGGAGATCATTCGCCGCATTTACATTTTAGTCTAGCGCATATAGTGTATGTTCTTGCGCATCTGGGTTTCGTTCTTGTGCATCTGGGTTCCATTCTTGCACATCTGGGTTCTGTTCTTGCCCATATGGGTTCTTTTCTTGCGCATATGAGTTATTTTTCTATGCTTATACTGTCTGTTTTGGCGCATTTGGGTTGTAACAGAGATTCTGAGTCTGACACCTTCCGCAGATAGAATTTCTTTCTTTTCCTTGTTGGTTTTAAAATGAATCAATCTAGGGTAGCCACCACATCTTTATCATGCAGTTAAAAAGAACCCCATGCCTGTTATGAAGCAAAATCTTCACTTAGATTAAATCATTTTTGACTTTGGTGCATCTAAAATGAATCTATCTACTCTTTTTGATTGTGCTTGAAAGTGGTAGGTGACTATGCTCTCACCTTGTGCAAACTAGGTGATCAAAAAACTAGACCCACTTTTCCCTGTGTAACCTTGACTTGATAATCAAAGTATCCTCTCCCCTTGCGCACTTGTGCAATCCTAGGTGCAAGAGAAACGATTATTGATTCTAGAAATTGGGCCTACCTGGGGATTTCATCACCTCAACGCGACTCAAACCGGCAACGGAGCTAAGGCCAAGCTACCCCCGACCGGTATATAAATGTAAACCTTAAGGGAAAACCTAAGGTTGCTTGTGCGGATGTGTCATACGGACAGAGTTTTACTCCCTTAAACCCTGTTGAGCTTAACCTCTTCAGGCTAGAGTGCCACCTTGATGGTGATTAATCTCTTGCCCCATGTATGGCCACTCGAATGGGGGTCCCGAATTAAATACCATTGTTTAGAAAGCCAAAAACCTTCTATTTTCTAGTCCAACACCGGTCGGTGTGAAGCCTTCCACACTTTCGCAGTCTTTAGTAGAGGTGATCAATTTGCCATGGGAGTTTCATGGGGGTTGGAAGCTTGGTTGGCTTGAGAAGAGAGTGCATTGTAAGGGGGAGCCTGTGCAGCCAAGCTTCTGAATTCATACACTACTGATATGCGGTTGGGGAAACCCATGTGGAATCTAGTGGATATTGTCCTGGCCTAACTTAAGTTGTGCTTGTCTTATTCTGTGCTTGGTTACAATCAACTTAAATCAGATTGTTTGCTTTGTTTTCAAGAACATTAATTCAGATAAAAGATCATCCAAAATGAATATGAAAAACTTCAGCTAAAAATTTTCAAAACTGGTCAAAAACTATCTTTGGAAAACTGTTTTAGCGCATCTAGGAAAAACTGAAGCACATCTAAAATCTGTTCTGGCGCATACACTTGCTGGTTCAACGCATCTGAGTCATTTTCCAACACATTTAGGGACTGTTTTAGCGCATATGCTTCTTGGTTTAGCGCATCTAAGGTCTGTTTATGTGCATTCAAGGTATTCTGCAGTGCATATACCTCTTTCTGCAGCGCATTTAGGAAATAGAATATCGCTTAGGTTGCTGTCAAAATTTTTACACAGGCCCGAATTTCTAATATTTCTCTCCCATGTTGAGGAAGTGGAAATCAACCAAATTTGTCAAGAAATCAGTCTTCAATAGGATCAAGAAACCCAAAATGAACTTAAATTACAAGGAAACTTTGGACCGAAGAGAATTTTTGTATAAGAGTCGACACGTCTTGCTTCATTATCGCAAATTCCTCCATAGATACCAAGACTACGTTAGAGGATTCACTGATGAATATGCTATAGAACCTTTAGATACTCAAGCTTATTATCAAAGATTAGCTCTATCTCAGCGTCATAATCTTAATCAACCTCTTGAGTTTGAGAATATACCACAACCTTCCATTGAATATTCGACACACCCTAGTCAAATCCTTCAGTGACTGTCAATAGACTTACAAATCTTTTCAAAAGTAGGGATCAAAACTTTAGGATTGCACCTCACAAGAAAATTTTTGGATTATTGATTCAACTTCCCTCAACAAGATTCAGATATCCTTCGTCTTTGGAAGCCACAATCAAGAATTGGGAACATCTTTGATCATATCATAGGATTTTTGTTCATCTTATCAGATCAAGATATCATTATCATATGCCTATTTTTACAAGATCTCAATACAACAAACTAGGAGAAGACTCTCAATGAGAAGGTCCTACCCATAACATTCAAGAAGAAGGTGAACGTGGTAATCCTCATTATAGTGTGAATCACAATCCTCTTTTCAGTGGCGACGATATGGCTAATAGAGAAATAAACCCATTTCATAAGTACAAGGACCTGAACAAAACTCCTGTAGATAGTGATGACGAGCAAGAGGAAGAACTTCACATTAGAGAGGCTGAACAAGACCCCAAGTTTCTTAAAGCCATAGAAAAGATCCTGCAACGTGACAAAGAAAAATATTTTCTCTTCCTAGCTGATCAAGGAGCTAAACTGCCTAAGGATTTTGATACTGAGAAATTAAAGAGCAAAGAAGAAGCAACATCCCCATTCGATCTTACTGTTCTTACTCAACAATTTAAGACACTCCAAGGACAAATCAAAGAGTTACAAGGGGGGACCACAACAAAGAAATATACTCTTGATGACATATGTCCTTATCCTTTTGATAGAAGTCTCAATATGATTCCATTTCCCAAACATTGTGAAATTCCCAAATTTGATCGTTATAATGGGAAATCGGATCCAATTGATCACGTTAGAGACTTCTGAAACATGACTTTAGAATTTGCACATGAAGACACTTACTTGATGCGTTTGTTCCCTAGGAGTCTTGGAAGTCACTCTATGGAATGGCTATCGAAAATTACACCTCCTGTCCAAACATTTGAGGAATTGATCAATTTGTTCATAACACAATACTCCTACAACATCCAACACCAAATCACCATGATTGATCTTTGCAAAGTTGCACAAAAACTTGGTGAACCTTTCACTACCTTTCTTCAAAGATGGAGAAGAATGTTTGCTAGATATCCACGTCATGTTCCTGAAAAGGAAAAAATGGTTACTTTCATCAACAGCCTAAATTCGGAAATGAGCTATCGTTTAAATCTACATTGTCCACCTTCCTTTGAGAAATTGATTGAGGATGCCATGACCATTGAAGGTGCTTTGGTCAAAAGAGGGACAATAAAACTTGACAAGGATAATCCTAGCTCACCTAACCATTATAACAATCAAGACAAGTCTAAGTTTTGGACTCGCAACAAAAACATTGTAAACGATGGGGTGGTAGATGCAAACCATGTCTCAACTAAGCCATTTGTTCTGAGTACGCCAAATACTCCTCGCAACAATAATTACAACAATGTCAATTCTGTCACAAATGAAGGAAACAATCCTCCCCCTCCAAAGAACAACATGAATCAAAATCCTACCCCCAATCAAGGGACTGTCAACAATCAAAACTATCGTGGAAACAACAACAACAACAACACCTTAGGGAATGCCTCAAACATGAACCCACAACGCTTTTCATTCTTTTCTAGTAGAAGAACTTTCACTCCATTAGGGAAATCCTTGGAATCTACATTCAAAGAGGTTATGGAAAAAAATGCCCTTACTTTACCACCTCTACGCAATTATGAACCTAGCATAAAACCTCCATCATGGAATGAAGCGTATTATTGTGACTATCATAGGTGCAGAGGTCATCATACAAACAACTGTCAAGCTTTGAAGCATGTTATTCAAGACCTAATTGACAATGGCACTATCACAATAGAAGGACAACAAAAAAACAATGAAGATCACCAAGCATTTCGCAACCCCTTGCCAAATTATCAAAAGGGAGAGTCTTCTGACAAAAATCTGAATCAAATCGATGACACTGTAATCCGTCACCTCTATACGGATGATGAGCGAATCAACGTTATAAAAATCAATGAAAAGATAGACAATGGACAAGTTAATGTCACGACAAGAGCACAAGCTAAAGTTGTCTTGAAGGGTGTCTCTTCGAAATCTACTGAGCCCTTCCCTCAACATCAATATGACTTAGTTAACCAACTTCGAAAAACTCCGGCTCAAATTTCCATTTTAGAACTCCTGAAGATTTCCCCTACACA
Organism: Sequoia sempervirens; assembly: GCA_007258455.2. NCBI lineage: Eukaryota > Viridiplantae > Streptophyta > Pinopsida > Cupressales > Cupressaceae > Sequoia > Sequoia sempervirens. Next base: position 253,522,539 of record VDFB02270651.1, on the reverse strand, counting down.
TAAGGAAATTTTAGAGAAGGCCCTTTTTGAAACAACTGTATCCACGGATTTGGATGTGAACCAATTTCAAGCCATGGTAGGACATTTTTCCTCACCTACATGTCTTTCATTTTCAGACAAAGATGATGTTTCCATGACTCATCCCCACAATTCGTCATTATACTTAGAGGTCATGATCCACAAGTTCCGTGTTAAACGTGTCCTAATAGATGGAGGGGCTGGTTTAAATATATGTACCTTGAAGGTGGTTCAAGCTTTAGGATTTTCGGAGGACTCCATTGATCCTAGAAGGAAGATTACTATAAAAGCCTATGATGATGAGGAAAGAACTTCTAAAGGTCTAATCATGCTACCAATCAGAGTGGGACCTATTATCAAAAATACCTTTTGTCAAGTTTTAGACCGGGATCTTGCATACAACATCTTTTTGGGTCATCCTTGGATTCATGAAATGCAAGCTATTCCGTCCACTTACCATCAATGTCTTAAGTTTCCATATGACAGACAGGAAATCACTATATCAGCTGATAATTCAAATATCCAAACTTGTGCCAATGTCAAAGCTAGTCAGGATACTTCGGTTCCAAACAATCGAGAAGTGCTTGCTAATACTTCTCCTACGAATGATACACAAATCGGTCAATTAGCCAAAAGCTTTGACAAGAAACTGCAGTTCAAGGAAAGTGGAGTTGGGGAATATTCTCTCTGTCTTGCTAATCTACCTACATCACCTCAATCACATGGACAACCTTCTATTACACAACAACAGATATCAGTAGCATCAACATCAACACAACTACAAACAGAGCCAGCTACCATGTTCAATGGAAAATTCATCAAAGAAAAATTCCCCATGGGAGATCCTGAGGATACAACAATTCTGAATTGGCTTTATAAGGATGAAGATGAAACAGTTCTAAACGTCACCTTACCAACTAACTGATATGGGAAAGGGTATTCCATCATGCAAAATATGGGATATGACAATGGTCCTATTGGAAAAATAAAAGAAGGCGTAGTTGAGCCTATCCATCTTCCAGGGCTTGCTGCATATGATAAAACTGGACTAGGCTATGACGCTACCCCATCCAACCAATCATAGGGTAATGTTCTTACACTACAAGAAAGTTCTGATAAAAAGGATGCATGTTTGGCATCAACCTTGAATTTATAGACTCTGATACAGACTCTGCTGAATATGAATGGGATACCATTCATGATGATAAACTTTGGAGAGACAAAGAGGTAGATGTCGTACACAAGTATACACCAACTTTAATCAAAGGAGAAGGTTCAGGGTCCCAACCACAAGAATCTGAACTACAAAGCAACTATGAGTCTAGTGATACTGAGTTGGATTTTAACGAACAAGATTATCAGGAGAATAGTACCATCATTGATCTACCTCATACCTCGGATCCTACCGATAACTCTATTTTGACCCTAACCATCGCTGATTTCACACGACCAAATGACTTGTTACCTTTCATCCATCCTGATCTTATTGACTGGGATCTATCTAAACCTATTGATATACCAATTTTTCCAAATGACGAAGCTATCATAAACTTCCTTTCCATAGATGATGCAAATGATTGTTCCACTAGCGATTTTCGGCACAAAGTCTTTAATCAGGAGAGTTTCAAGTCTCCTAGCTGCAAAAATGAAAATAAAGAAGAACGATCTAGTGGTGAAAACCAGAATCTGGCAGTACTAGATCAACCAAAAGATAAAATAAAGAGTGTATCAGATGGTGAAAACCTTTTCAAGGCACCAACTGATGGGACACTTGACACTCTCCCGGAGCACTATCATGAATGATTGCCCATTTTGATTGAGCCTACAAAGGAAATCAATATTGAAACTACAGATAATCCAAGGATTCTACAGGTAGCTGAATCAATGACAGATAATGAAATCCTAGGGTTCATGAACTTTCTCAAAGAAAATCAAGTCAATTTTGCTTGGTCTTATGCAGACATGCCAGGTCTTGATCCTGATCTCATAATGCATCATTTGTCTATCAAACCAGGAGCTAAACCAGTGAAACAAAAACTCAGAAAGATGCATCCTCACGTTGCACTACTAGTTAAAGAGGAACTCAAAAAATTCCTAGATGTAGGATTTATAAGACCAATAGCCTATGCAGAATGGATCTCCAATATTGTCCCAGTAGCAAAGCCGGATAAACGCATTAGAGTGTGCACTGATTTCAGAGATCTTAACAAGGCCTGCCCTAAGGATGACTTTCCGCGTCTAAGCATTGACACTATAGTTGATTTAACAGCTGGCCATGCTATGTATTCATTAATGGATGGTTTCTCTGGTTACAACCAAATCAAAATTGCACCAGAAGACCAGGAGAAAACAACTTTCACTTGTCCGTGGGGAACGTACTGTTGGAATGTCATGCCTTTCGGTCTAAAGAATGCTGGGGCTACTTATCAAAGGGCTATGACTAAGATCTTTCATGACATGATGCACACATTCATGGAAGATTATGTAGATGACATATTGGAAAAATCATACACCAGAGAAGGACACCTGGAAATATTGTCTAAAATATTTACAAGATTGGAAAAATTCAAAGTTTGCCTAAATCCCAAGAAATGTGTTTTTGGGGTCACATCTGGAAAACTTTTAGGATATATTGTTTCAGAAAAGGGAATTGAAGTAGATCCTGCTAAAGTTTAGGCAATCATGGAGATGCCTCCTCCAAAGAACATCAGTCAATTGAGATCATTACAAGGGTGACTTCAGTCCATAAGAAGATTCATTGCGCAATTGGCCAACAAAAGTCTACCGTTCACACATCTCCTACATAAGAATGTTCCTTTTAGATGGGATGACAAATGTGAAATGGAATTTCAACAAATCAAGCAGTACCTGATGAACCCACCAGTTCTAGTACCACCAAATCTAGATAAACCATTGATCTTGTACATTTCCGCAACAAAAACATCCTTGGGTGCATTGCTAGCACAAGAAGACCATATAGGGAAAGAACGTGCAATATATTATATCAGCCAAACATTGACAGGACATGAACTCAACTACACTTTCATTGAGAAGGCTTGCCTAGAAGTAGTCTTTGCTTCAAAAAAAATTTGACACTATATGTTAACGCATACGATTAATCTTGTTGCAAAGATTGATCCGCTTAAATATCTATTAAGTAAAGCTACGTTGACAAGAAGGTTAGCAAAATGGGTCATGATTCTGAGTGAGTTTGACATACACTATGTTGATCGCAAAGCAATCAAGGGACAAGTTATCGTTGATCAACTAGCAGACGCTCCCCTACAAGCAGAGCACCCCTTGCACATTGAATTTCTAGATGCTGATGTTTTCACTACAGAATCTAAGAAGCTATGGTCCTTATACTTTGATGGTTCTTTTACTCAACATGGATCGGGGGCAGGCATTCTCTTTGTCACACCTCAAGGACATACTATTCCTCGGTCATATAGGCTAATGTTTCCATGCACCAATAACATAGCTGAATATGAAGCACTAATCACTGGACTAAAGACAACATTGGAACGGAGGATTACCGAGCTACAAGTTTATGGTGACTCACAGTTAGTCATTAACCAAATCAATGATGATTATCAAACTAAAGATGATAAATTGTTGCCATACAAAAAGATGATCGATGACTTCAAGAAGTACTTTGTGGACATCCAATTCACACAAATTCCAAGGCTTGATAACAAAGCAGCTGATGCTATGGCCACGATCGCTTCATTGTTACAACTCCCAGAAAAATAGACTCGCTATGAATTTTTGGTGGAATAATTATTTACACCTGCTTATGAGACACCCGAAAGCCAAATTATCTGCCACTTGGTAGGATCCGATTCGCCCTGGTATGGTATGATTTATGCCTACCTAAAAGATGACATTTTACCACCTGACTTATCTCGTAACCAAAAACATAACTTTATCTAACAATCCTCTCGCTATACCCTTATCGCTGATACCCTTTATCACCACGGTCTTGATGGTACTTTACTTCGATGTCTTGAACGTGACGAATCTGACAAAGCTTTACAAGAAGTTCATGGGGGAATTTGTGGTACTCATTTGAGTGGACTAACTTTATCCAAGAAATTGATAAGAATGGGTTACTACTGGCCTACAATGGAGAGGGAATCATTCACTTTTGTTAAAACATGCTCGAAATGTCAGATTCATGGGAATCTTATTCATGCTTCTGCACAAGAACTTCACTAGTTCACACCAACCTGGCCATTTTCTCAATGGGGGTTAGATCTAGTAGGTAAGATTCATCCTTCATCTTCAAATGGGCATAATTTCATCATCACAGTGAAAAAATATTTCACTAAGTGGATTGAGGCAGTACCTCTCTCTAAAGTCACTGGAAAACAAATTTCATCTTTCATACTCAACTACATTATTTGTCGGTATGGTATTCCTAATGCCATTATTACATATAATGGTTGACCTTTCAAGAATCAGGATGTTGATGAACTTTGTGAGAGATTCCATATTCAACACAGATATTCAACACCTTACTATCCACAAGGGAATGGCCAAGCAGAGGCCTCAAATAAGACTATACTAAAGATTTTGAAGAAGACTGTAAATGATTCAAGGAAAGATTGGCATGTTCAACTCAATCCCGCCTTGTGGGCTTACAAAACTAGTGTCTAAACGCCAATGGGAGCAACACCCTTTTCTCTTGTCTATGGAGCAGAAGCCATATTTCCTTTAGAAGTTGAAATACCATCACTCAGAGTATCACTGAAAGGTCTCATAACCGATGATGAATACAGAGTTTCCCGACTACAAGAGTTAGAACTTCTAGATGAAAAGAGACAGAGAGAAGCTGACCATTTGAAAGCATACCAACAAATGATGTTTCACAGCTATAATCACAAAGTAAAGCCACATACCTTTCAGGTGGGTGATCTAGTTCTGAAAGAGAACCCACGCAATCAACAATACAGAGAAAAGAAGGGAAAATTTGAATCAAATTGGCTAGGTCCTTATGTGGTTATTGCAGTTTACGGTTCAGGAACTTACAAGTTATCAACGCCAGAAGGGGACCTATTTGACGCACCCATCAACAGCATGCATCTCAAGAAATATTATGTTTAAGTCAGCTATCATCATTTAGAAAAAGTCCTAAAGAAATACAAAAAAATCAGAAAAAGTCCTGAAGAAATACAAAAAAATCAGAAAAAGTCCTGAAGAAATACAAAAAATCAGAAAAAGTCCTGAAATAAAAATCAGAAAAGTAAGAAATACAAAATCAAAAAGTCCTGAAAAAATTCAAAAAAAGCAGAAAAAGTCCTTAAAAAAAAAATTCAAAAACAGCAGAAAAAGTCTTGAAAAAAAATTCAAAAACAGCAGAAAAAGTCATAGGGTGAAAACCTAGCAAACAAGCAGTCTATTAACAGAAAAATACAAAAAAATCAAAAAGAAATTAAAAAAAAATGCAATAAACACAGATAGTGAAAATCTGGCAAACAGACGCTATCTGTACCTCTCCATCTATTAGTTCCTGTTTTGCACTTTAGCTTTTCAGCTTTCCTTTTTCCACATCTTTTTCTGCATCTTAGGGTTATAATTGCATCATCCTACCGTCATTTGCCTAGAGTGATAAAACGTCTTACCATGGCTTGATTATTGTACATATTCCTTTTTCGTAAGTTGTGTTAATAAAAGGGGCAAAAACTCAACTGGGGGCACTTAACTTTCATAGCATACTAAGACAGCTGGACAATGTCATAAAATATGATCATACGAACAAACAACCAACTCATACGAAACCTTATCCGATCATCAAGCCTTATCATGGGCAATTTTCAGCAGATACCATATCATTGTCTATTGGATGATCTAAAAATCTGAATAATGTTGAAATAATAGTATTACATTTTGAACAAAGTTTGTTTGATTTTCGATATCATTACTCTGGAGCACACTCGATGATGTACTAAACTAGAGTGGCAAGGAACGAGAATTATTTTTCTTTGTCTGTTGTCTCGAGGTTAACGATTAATTCGATACAAATATGTCATAGGACATGATTACCAAAGCAATATCATTAATGACAGTTCCACATTTGCATCGGAAGGGTGGTTAATCTTTGTCTATTTATGCAATAAATGCTCAGGTCATCTCGGTTCAATTATACCTCGATGCTTGTGTTCGCTTGCTATATCAAAAATCATGAAAGTTGTACTTAGGTCATCATTGGTGCTAATTTCCCCTCTAATGCTTGTACATACTTCCAACATTTTAAGATGCTCTATGATGATTCAAAAATGCTTATGACAGGCTCAGCAAATTGGTTAGTTTCATTTAGTTGCATGTTGGTTAGATCATTTGTATATATCTGCATATTGGATTCACATCAGTGTTCTAAAAGGTTGAATGAAAACATTAACGGTTGTCATGTAGTTTTGAACTCTTTGTGGAGGACATTTGGACATTTGTTTCATTTATCATTTCCCATCATTATCATTATCATTTCTATTCCATTTTTCTATCATTCATTCATTATCATTTTCTTATATCCTTATCATTTATCATTATCATGTCTATATCATTCATATCATTCATTCATTTTCATTTTCTATTTTCATCATTATCATTATCATGTATCATTTTTATTTTCATTCACTATCATTTCTCATATCAACATCATTTCTCATTCATTATCATTTCATCATTATCATGTCTCATTTTTATTTCATTTTCTATCATTATCATTTCTCATTATCATTATCATTATCATTTCTCATTCTTTATCATTTCATCATTATCATTATCATGTATCATTATCTATTTCATTTTCTATCATTATCATTATCATTATCATTTCTCATTCATTCATCATTTCATATCATTTTTATTTTTTATTTTTAACATCGTCATTTTTCAATTACTATTATCATCTCCTTTTCTCTTATATCATTATCTTTTTATCATTTATCATTTACTATTATCATCATCATCATCTAGTATCATTCCATTACCATTACACTCATTCGTTTCATATTATTGCATTCCACATTATAATTATTTCATTTTCATCACCATTTTCCATTACATAAACACTACCAAATATATCATTTATCTTTTCATAATTATCATTATCAGTATCACATTCATTATCTACCATTTTCATATCATAATTTCATGATGCATTTCATACACATACTATTCATTTCTGCATTTGAAACAAAGATTCAAAAAAATCAACAATTCATATCTACATTCTCACAATCATTGTATCTACATCCTAGATCATCCATTTGCATCATATCATTAGATCATCCTGCATCATAAGATTAGTCTGCAAAACAATAAAAACATATCAAAATCCATCTCATATCATACATGCATAAAAGTAGCATCCATATCATATCAAAAATGCACAAACATATCATCATCAAAATCATCGCCACTGCATATCATCGCTCATCAAAATAATACAAATATCCAATGTCCAATGAAACTAAAAATTTCAAAACATGATACATAAGATATGATCAAAACTCAATATACATGCCCTGCATATGTGCAAAATATATCTGTCCCAATCACTAGTTGGTAGATGCCCCTGAAGGAGCTGGTCCAGAAGGAGGTGGCCTACTGCTACCCCCTGCATTAGGATCCTGTCGAGGCCCTGTAACCTCTCTGCCATGTGTCGATGTTCGTGATCGGGTCCTCGTCCTAATATGTGATCGGGGATAAGGCTCTCGACGCTCGGGAGGACACAACTCCTCATATCGGACTCTGTAGTACTCGGCCTCTCTGGCTGACTCAAATCCCTCTGCAATGGCCTCCCATAATGATGTACTCTCTACGGTACCCATGAGTCGTTGTGCCACACCCTCGGCCTCCAGTGCCCGTCGTCTAAGTGCATCCCTCTCTGCTACCAACTGTGTCACTGGGGATTTGGGGCAGGCGCCTGAGCCTGTACCTGTGTCTAAGCCTGCGCTTGTACCTATGTCTAAGCCTATGAAAGTTGTGCCTGTAACTACACTATCACACTCTGAGCCTAAGCTAGCTGGCTCTGTAGCTGCGCTTGCTATCCCTGAAAAGTCTAAACCTAGCCTACAATGCAGCCATCTGTGCCTACTGAGATGAGGACGACACCCTAATCACTGTCCGTGGTCTGCCACCAGATCTGGCTCGCCGAACAATCTGTGCTCTACCCAGACTATCCAACCTCTGCTGCCTCTCCTCTCCACCATCATCTCCCCTATCATCTCCGCCATCTAAGCTATCGTCTCCATCCTCTCCATCCATCTCCGCTACAATAATCCATAAGCATAAATGTGCCATACCTCTGGCTGTAAGGTAGAATACTCTGTGTATGCTACCTGGTACTAGATACATGGCCCCCATCCTGGATCACCCTTGCGTCGCCCATAATGAGCAATGCCCTATGGCATCCCCTGTGTAATCATCCCTGTCTAAGGACCCGTAATGCCAGAAATGCTCTCATAATAAAGGGGGTCTGCCCTATCAGATATCGCGGTCTACAGACAAATGGCATCTCTAAGTGATCACTCCCCCATGCCTCACAATCCATGTACGGTCTCCATATCACTACATCTGTATCATCCAATACAAGTCACCAATACTCTATCTTGCCCAACTTTTGCTGGACAAAGGCACCAGAATATGCATACACATAGGGCCTCCCCACTGGCCTATCTCTCATGCAATGTGGTCTCATGATCGCAGTATGCTCCCACGCCTAGATCTGTAGAAGTGTCACTCCACTCGCCAAGCTAGTGGATCCTCTATATACAACCTGATGAAGATCATGATACATGTCTGCTAATATACAGCTCCCCCAAGCATACCTCCGTGGCTGTGTCACCAACCACTCCAACATCCTACCCCAACCAACTGCAAATCCCTTTGACCGATGGTCCAGTCCAAGGAAGCCTCCAATGAATGCAACCAACACAGCAACTAAGGCTGGATATCTACTGAAATCCTCCCAATCTACCCAATATCCACTAATGCTCGCATCGCCACATATCCGCCGCAGCACCTCAGTCCCACCAATCTCCTTGTGGTCATAAACCACAAGGGCACCGACAACTGGAACCCCAAGAATCCTATACACATCCTCAGGCATCACACTCATCTCACCGGTCGGCAAGTGAAAAGTGTTATGCTCCGAGTGCCATCTCTCTACCAAAGTGGTCAACAGTCCCTTGTTGATCCGAATACCTCGCGGCATCGTCAACAAAGGTCCTAGTCCACAATCTGCTATCCCCTGTAACTCTGGTGGTGTTAGCTCTCCTATTCCCTCCCAACATAGTGGGAACCGCTCTCTAGTCTGGAGGCTTTTGAAAGCCTCCTATTTTTTATCATCATAAAGGACACATTAATCAGACTCATATCATGTGATCTATCTATCCAGCAAATTCAATCAATGACCTATATCAAGTGTTAAATCAATCTATCTAACTATCCAATCAATCTACTCTATCATCATTTACTATTTGTTTTTCTTTTCAGGAAAGCAAATTTATCAAACACACAAATCATTTCCTATTTGTATTTCAGTCATGAATGCAAATTTATATCCTCATTTTACTATTTGGTTTCTATCACAGAAAGCAAATTTATCAAACATCTCCTCTTTTTTTGTCAATCACGAGAAGCAAAGTTATCCAAACACAACATCAATCCGTCAATCAAATTACTCTTTGTTGTTCGTCACAAAGTTATCAGCTATCTACTCTTTGTTTTCTATTTTGGAAGCAAAGTTATCAATTCTTTATTAGATTTTCTATCATTTTTTCCCCATATCAGCATGATGGTACTACAATTCATCTATCTATTGACTAAGGAAGCAATTTACATCATCATTTTTCATCACACGGGCATTCTGTGAAAATTTTCCCATATGCGCTACTCTGTTACCCAGATGCGCTAAAACACAAATGCGCTACAGTTTCACTCGAATGTGCTAAACTTTTTCCCAAATGCGCTATTCTATCATGTGGATGCGTGACTTTAACTCTCAAATGTGCAACTTTATCTATTTGTGGCCCTAACCCTATATGCGCAATTTTGTGCCCTAGATGCGCTACAGGATCAACCTAGCTGATTTTCACCTATATGCGCTACTCTATCTGTCGAATGCACTACAAGATGAATTTTAACCCGCCCCTATATGTGCTATGAAATTCTGTGAAAGCGCTAAAAGTTTTATCAAATGCACTAAAACGTGATGCAAAAACTAAAAATCGACCTAAGACATTTGCAAAATCGATTCAAAATGCAAAATTTGAAATCATAAATGGTTGGAATCACTCACCGGTGGTCCATACGTAGCTGGTCTCTGGTATTAGCATGCTCACTCGAATCTATGCCTGTGCAATGGGATCTCCATCTCGCCAAGTCACTATCAGAGCTCACTTTTCACTGTAGCAGCAGGGTGAAAATGACACTTCATTTTACCCCTTTTTACCTTTTCAGGGTCTACTAAGGTGAGAGTTCATTATTTTTCACCAGGCCATCACAAACATCATTTATCGGGAGCTAAATCACTGTTTCCCTATCATTCTTGACGCCATCTTCCGTGATTTACCTCCCGAGGGGGCACATCGACATCAAAAATTAGAAACATATTAGGGGAAAAATTTTTATTTTCTTTGAAGCAATGTGTTTCACACATCACTTCAAAGAGGGGAAAAATGTATACGCATAAAAATGGTCATGTCTATAATCCTGACAATTAATTAAATATTTATTATTTAATTAATTTATCTAAAAGTCCTCTACATATGATTAAATTTAATTAATTTAATTATATTGTTCATTCATCTTATTCTTCTTTCATAATTAAATAAATTTATTTTATTTAATTATTTTCATATGTCCACTTAATTAATTAAATAAATACATTTTATTTATTTAAATTAATTATCATTGTTTGAATTTAAATTAAATCTTTTGATTTAATTAAGTTTAAATATCTCTCTTCTTCTATTTTAAATTCTTCTTCTAATTAATTAAATATGTCATTTAATTAATTTCATAAAAGTGATTTAATTAAATAAACCTTATTTAATTAAAGGATCTTATGCTTTCTTTCTAAATCACAGCTAGATATTAAAATCTTCTGTTTTCTTCTCATATCATAATTAAATATTTTATTTAAATATGAGATCTTCTGCTTTCTTCAAAAATCCTAATTAAAACTTTCTTCTGCTTTCTTTAAAAGCTTAATTTAATTAAGAAAAGCTAAATATCATCCACAAATAAATAATTGAATTTTTAATTCATTATTTATCAACTTTTAAATATTTCTTTTATCTTTTTAAAGAAAGATGATTTCTTATCTTCTTATCTTTTTCTCTTTCATAAAAATAGAAAAATCTTGTTTTTAGGTTTTCTTCTATTTTCTTTTCAGTTTCATCCATCTTCAGCCATTCGATCTGCTAGGAATTATCACAACCATCAATCAAGATCCAATTAGAATCCTTCGAAAAACTCTATAAATACCTGTGTGAATCTAAGCATTGGGGATAGGCAATTAATTAGAGTTCATTGCATTTAATTCATTTAGCATTCTAATATCATAGCATCATGTTTATTTCAATCATCTTAGTCTTATTCCATATCATGGCTTAATCTTGCATCATGCATCATATTTAAATCTCGTTCTTTAGGAAGACAGTTTGTTGAGCCTAGCATATAATCTGAGAGCAAAAGCTGGAATCAACAAAAACACTGAAGATAGAGGACAATAGGATGACAATCGAAGCAGAATATTGAGTTTGCATCTACTTACCTTTTATTTTTTGTTTTGATACAATGTCTTATTGGTGTGCTTGAATAGTATTTATTTTATTTCATTACGCATATATTTTCAATCACACACAACATTCTCTCTCAAAAAGTGATTCCTAATTGATATGTGCTTGTTTCTAGAATGCATCACTTAATTCTTTGAAATATTTATGGAACTTGTATTATCACATAGAATATGAATGCTCTCATGTTACTTTATCTTGATATCCTTCAATATTTTCTTCATGCACAACACTTGAGTACAACAAGATGTTGTAACAATATACTCTGCTTTTGCTATTGATAAAGATACTAAATTTTGCTTCTTACTATGCCATGAAACCAACCTTTTTCCTAAAAGAAAAGCACCACCACTAGTACTCCTTCTATCATTAACACAACCAACCCAATCAACATCAGTGTATTCACTCAAATCAAATTCATTCCCTTTTGGATACCATAATCCATAATTTGGAGTTCTCTTCAAATATCTAAAGATTCTCTTGACTACCTTCACATGATTTTTTTAAGGATTAGATTGAAATATTGCAACCAAACATACCACATGCATAATATCAGGTCTTGAAGTAGTTAAGTACAATAGGCTTCCAATCATAGATCTATATAGAGTCTGATCAGCCAGGGGAGATTCACCATATTTTCTCAAATGAGAACTAGTTACCATAGGAGTACTCACAGGTTTGCAATCTTCCATACCAAACTTATTCAGTATCTATTTGACATACTTTTCTTGAGAAATAAATATTCCAACATCTAGATGAGAAATTTGAAGACCAAGAAAGAAGGATAACTCACCTATCATAGACATTTTAAACTCCTTTTACATTTCTTCAACAAACTTCTTACACATTTCATCATTTCCACCTAAGATTATATCATCAACATATACAACTATCAAAATTATTTCATCCTCAATCTTGAAGTAAAGATTACTATCTACGGTACCTTTCTTGAAACCTTGTTGAAGCAAGTACTTGTCCAACCTTGCATACCAAGCCTTAGGAGCTTTTTTGAGACCATATAATTCCTTTTTGAGTCTACACACCGTGTTTGGGTTTTCTGATAGCTAGAATCCATCAAGTTGCTCTATGTAGACTTCCTCTTCCAAATATCCATTGTGGAAAGCTAATTTTACATCTATCTGATATACTTTGAAGTCCTTGTGGGCTAAAAAAGTAAGAAACATACTAATTGCTTCCATTCTTGCTACCAGAGCAAATGCCTCCTCAAAATCAATTCCTTCTACCTATGAATAGCCTTTACATACCAGTCTTTCTTTATTTCTTACAGCTTCCCCTTCGTCATTCAACTTATTCTTGAATACCCACTTTGTTCCTATCACCTTCTTGTCAGCAGGCCTTGGAACCATTTCCCAAGTCTGAATCTTCTCAATTTGATTCATTTTTTCTTCCATTTCTTATATCTATCCTTCATCCTTGTTAGCATCAACAATTTTTTTTTTGTTCTATCTGTAATAAAAAATAAAAGTTTACTTGTTCACTTGCCTAAAAATCCTTGTCTTGTTTTGTACTCTTTCATTTTTGTCTCTAGTAATTTAATCTTCAGAATGATTCTTTTGAACATACTTGGCAAGAGTATTACTATGCTTTTCTTCTATTTCTTCTTTTTCTTCAACTTCTTCTTCTTATTCTGAGTAGGGAGGTGTATCAGATCCACATCCCTCAATTTCATACATATTTTGATGTAAATATTCATCAACCTTAACATTTGTACTATTAACTATCTTTCCCATTCTTTTGTTATAGCATTTGTATGCTTTGCTCTTAGTTGAATATCCAAGAAAAATACCTTCATCAACTCTTGAATCAAACTTACCAAAAACATCTTTATCTCTTCTGATGTAGCATTTTCTTCCAAAAAATCTAAAATATCTGATAGATGTTGGTCTTCCATGCCATTACTCATACGGGGTCTTAGTGTTGTTAACCTTAAATAATCCTCTACTGAGAATATAGACTACAATACAAACTACCTCTTTCCAATAAACATCAATAATATTTCCTTCCTTCAACATAGTCCTTTCCATTTCTTGAACAGTCCTATTCTTTCTTTCCACTCCCTCATTCTGTTGAGGAGTTCTAGCAGAAGATAGATCCCTCTTTATTATATTTTCTTCATAGAAATCATTAAACTCATTTGATGTGAACTCACCTCCTTTATCAAACCTAAAACACTTGATTTTAGCATTCACTTCATTCTCAACCTTTGATTTAAAAATCTTGAATCTACTAAAAGCTTCAAATTTATCTTTTAAGAATCTAACCCATCATCCTTGAGAAATCATCGATAAAAAGCATGAAATATCTTTCTCCTAGAAGACACTTTGTTCTAATAGGTCCACACAAATCAATATATGAATCAACTCCAATGGTGATCTAGAAGAAGAATACTATTTAGACTTGAAACTTATCCTTGTCTATTTTCCAAACTAACATTCCTTGCTCAAAGTACTTACAAGCTTGACTATCTTAGGCATATGTCTTACTACATCTGATGAATTGATCTTCAAAAGATTGTCAAAATTGATGTGTCCCATTCTCCTATGTGTAAGATAACACTCATTTGATTGTCCCATAATACAACTTCTTCCATTGATATCCTTTACAATATATATGTCACCATTAGTCCTAGACCCTTCTAACACCAATTTTCCAAACTTTCCTTTCCTGATTTCATATCCTCTTTCATTGAATATGAGATTGTATCCTTTGATGCACATTTGAATCACACTAAGAATATTGTTCCTAAGACCTTTAACATAAAGAACATCTTTTTTCTTGTGCATTCCATTAATACTTATTGTACCTTTCCCATAGATTTTTAGTATCATCTCCAAGCTTAACTATGCCTCCATTCCACTCCACAAGCTTGATAAACTTTCTCTTATCCCTTGCCATGTGGTTGGAACAACCACTTTCAATCACCTAGGATTTTTCCTCATCTCTTGTATCTTAGTTTCATCTTCAATCTTCTTAGCAGCCATGAATAGTATTTCATCCTCATTTTTCAAACCACTGGATTCCTCATCCTTTGAAGAGCAAGAATCTTCCTTGGAGTAGATAATCCTTTTGAACATATTTCTTCTAGAATTATTGTTTCTCTTTTCAGAATATTTTTAGGGACATTTAGAAGAAAAATGACTAACCTCTCCACACTTAAAGCATTTGAAAGGCAGCTTACCTTTGTACTTTTCGGTACCCATCTTCAACTTACAAATTTTTCTTCTTCTTCATCGGCGTCACTATTCTAATTAGCTACTTCATGCTTCTCCTTCATATCGAATTTGAAAGTTGCTTCCTTCTTTAGAGCTTCTTTGTCAAACTCTCTCATTTTATAAGTAGTGAGAGCACCATATAATTGATCCATTGAAAAGTTATCTAATTATCTAGCTTCATCAATAGATTTTAACCACCACTGGTTCTAGTTCTTCACCAAGTCCTTTGATTGCATTGAATGCTTCATCTACCTAGAGAAAATATCTTGCAATATCTTCATCCTCTGACATTTTTCAGGTTCTCAAACTTACCTCTGTAGATCTACAACTTGGCTTCTTTTACTTTAATGTATTCTTCATAGATGCCACTAAGATTTTCCTAGACCTCCTTTGCTAGCTTGCAATGCATTAATTTTACAAGTTCAAAGTTTGATAGCCCACTCAAGATAGCATTCTTAGCCTTTCCATTGTTCTCATATAACCTAATCTCTACCTGATCAATTAGAGGAGTAGCAAGAATAATATAACCATCCTTAACTGAATGCCAAACACCAAACCCTAAAGAGGTCAGATAGGTTTCCATCCTGAATTGCTAGAAAGAAAAATTTGTTCCATAAAACCTAGGCACCTTGTGAGGCCCTTCTTGCTCCATCCCAAATCTTCCTCAAGTTGTTAGACTTCTTTTGAGGAACATGGCTCTAATACCAAATGTTGAACACACTAAAATACTGAGAGTTGGGGGGTGAATCAATATTCTATCAAATATCAAAACCTTTGGAGCAAAAAAAAACTTTAACCTCTACCACATGAATAATAACATGAAAGATGAATACAATGCATAATACAACATAACACTAGATATACGTGGAAAAACCCACAGGGAAAAACCACCAGATATATGTGGAAAAACCCACAGGGAAAAACCACAATGAGAAAAGCTACTAGGAGCTATTGTCCTAATCCAACCTCACAAGATGAACAACATTTACAACTTTGTTTTGGGGCTAAAACCCAAGGAAGATAAAACTCCCTAATTACAATTTTAGGGTCACTCCCAAGGAAGCTAGAACTCCCTAGTTTGATCAAAACACTCAAGAATGATTATAGAATGATAGTCCTTCTATTTTCTAAAACTGGCAATTAAGATCAATCTATTTTGATGATTACAATTCCACTTTTTCACTTCTTCAAATGTCTTCTTAGCTTCCTACTAGCTCATTTCTCTCAATAATCAAGAAGTAATTTCCTTCGACTAACAACCTCCAACAAATAGTTAAACACACTTCTTCAAATGCCTTTTTTCATAAGGATATGATCAAAATGAAACCAGATAGGATCTGCAACAACTGCTCTTTCTCTTTTAGTCACTTACATAATTTTCATCATTTTTTTCCATCTTATACGTCTTCGATCAATTTGGTTTACCATTTATACATGATATTACATTGATTACATTTTGTAGGTTAGCCTACAAAAAAATATTGCATCTGCGAGTCATCCAAAGATAAAACATGTAAGGAAAGCAACGGTACAGAAACAACTTTCCTAACGTCAAATCCACAGGGAAGTAAGCAGACAGTACTTTTAACTTTTCTAATTACAATCCAATTAAGACACACATGAAAGATTTTTAGAAATAGAGAAGATACTCAAAGACAATGAACAACAGATTTACGTAGGAAACCCTTTCGGGAAAAAACCCACCACACCAAGCTGAATCTCTTTGTATTACAGTAACAACAATTACATACAATCAGAGATACAACTCTCTGGTATTAGTTCATAGTAGCTTCATTCACTGTTCATCCAGTTACATAAATGCTCTCTTTAATCTGATCTCACTCATCATGATTTCAAATTAGAATCGATTCTTTAAATCTTATCACATTCTGATTTTTTCCTTCTGTTCATCCTTATCCGCCATTGCCCCATCGTAGAAAGTTTCCTCTTGAGCAATTGATTTTTCCCTGCATGTTGTTCAGCTCTAGTGTCATAACAGTTGCAAAAAACTAACTGCCACCCATTTGAAATCGCTTCCTCTGATTGGTCCATGAGGCTCCACATAGGATGCTCAAACTGGTCAAGGGCATTCAACTTTGTTGGCATATCGGTGAGACACTAACAGTGTCTCCCCGATGCCACAAAGTCTTCATATTGATATCGGCATGACTTTCCATTCACCAAGATGTTTCGCTGGGTCTCCACAAGTTTCACCGAAGAACCTGACAGTCGGCAAGACATTCATCTTTCACCAAGACCTCCCACCGAGTCTTCATGTGGTTCCGTAGCATCCACCAGTCAGCAAGACTCGTCACTTTCACCAGGACTTCATACCGAGGTCCTAAGTCATACCGATTGCTTCAAACACCAGTCGGCAAGACATTGTCTTCGCCAAGACCTCATAGCGAGCGCCGGGACCTCCCATTGAGCAGCCAAGTCTTACCGAGTCAGCAAGACTTATGTCTTTCACCGAGACCACATACCAAGCACCCATGTCTTTGCGAGTCGGCAAGACATTTGACTTCGCCAAGACATTTCACCGAGCGCCGAGAGTTACACCGATGACATCAGTTGCATCCCCGTCGGCGAGACCAGGCACCCTTCGCCAAGACTTCATATCGAAGTATTTGTCACTGCGAAGGGACCAAGTGAAAACTCTCATCGACGTGACCTTTCATTGTCGCTGGGAGATCTTCCTGATGCCCTTGAGTTACCCCGATAGCCATATGCTATCGGTGAGACATTCTCCAATCGCTGGGACTTCTCCCCGAGCACTTGAGCTATTCAGACATCCGCAATAAAACCTGATAGGAACATACTATCAGCCAGAGGTCTCCAATAGACAAAAGGTCACAAAGAATGCTCTATGTTATAGCGATGGAGTTCATTTGGCATGACATCACCTCTGTCTTGGCGACATGGACATTTCAACAAGATTCAGAACAGTTAGTCGGCCATACATGAATAATGTCACAACGAACTTTTCCCTGCAGGAGTTACATGTTAGTAAGAATTGAGGCACATACTCCAACAAGCTCCCACTTGACGAAGATCTTACTGACACCTCCAGAGCATAATAAAACTATTGAAAAACATGGGCCAAGAGGCCCATTGAATTGGCACACCACCTGTATTTGTCTGTGCTCACAGGCTTCGTCAATGCATCTGCAACATTCTCCAGAGTATCCACTTTCTCCAAAGAAACCTTCCCATCCTCCACCATATCCTGTACAAAATGATACTGTACATCTATATGTTTCGTCCTGGCATGGAAAGTAGGATTTTTTGAAAAAACATATAGCACTCTGACTGTCACAGTAAATTGTAATTTTTTCTGCATCAAAACCAATGTTAGAACACAAACGTTTTAACCATATTGCTTCTTTACAGGCATGTGTAGCTTCCATGTACTCTACCTCTATAGTGGACAAAGCGACTAAAGCCTATCGCTTGCTCATCCAACTCACTGCACCACCATTCATCATGAAAACATATCCACTGGTGGATCTTCTGCTGTCAATGTCCCCTGCCCAATCAGAGTCCACATAACCTAGAATACTAAGAGTCCTCTATGATTCAACCAAGTTCCCATGGTAACATAGAGCATAGTATGAAGTACCCTTCAGATATCTAAACACTCTCTTCATAACATCCCAATGTTTCCTTCTAGGATTAGCCATAAATCGACTGAGAACTCCCACTACTCGGGCAATGTATGGCCTTGTATAGACCATTGCATACATAAGACTGCCAACCGCACTAGCATATGGCACACTGGTCATGTCCTCCATCTCAGTAGGGGATTTTGGACAATCCTCAGCAGATAGCTTTGTTCCCTATGTAACTAGAACAACTAGCTGCTTGCACTCAGTCATACAAAATCTCTCTAGAACAGTCATGATATACTTACTCTGACTAAGCAAAAGTTTTCTATTTTCCCTATCTCTGGTTATTTCCATTCCCATAATATACCCTGCTGCACCAAGATCTTTAATTTTGAACTTTGCAGACAACTAAGACTTAAGATCAGAAATCATTAGCTTGCTATTGCCTGTGAACAACATATCATCAACATAGAGAGCAATAATAAGGACTTGATCACTTTCAACTTTGTAATATACACAATGATCACATTTTGATCTTACAAATCCCAATGACAAAACAAAAGTGTCAAATTTCTGGTACCACATTCTAGGAGACTGTTTTAACCCATACAGAGATTTCTTTAACTTGCATACTAGTCTTTCCTTACCTTTTTCCACAAAGTGCTCTAGCTGTGACATAAATTTCTTCTTCAAGATCACCATGAAGAAATGATGTCTTCACATCCATCTGTTCAATTTCTAAGTCATATGTTGCTGCAAGTGACAAAAGAAATCTAATAGATGTCATCTTAGCTACAGGAGAAAAAATTTCTCCATAATCAATTCCCTCTACCTGGGAAAAACCTTTTGCAACCAGCCTTGCTTTGTATTTTTCTACACTGCCATCCAAACCAATTTTCTTTTTGAATATCCATTTGCAGCCCACAACTTTTCTGCCTTTAGGCAATGGAAACCAAACTCCAGGTATCATTCTTTTCTAATGATGCCATTTCTTCATTCATGGCTTCCAACCAAGAATTTGAATCAGACATTTTAAATGCCTCTTTCACAGTCCTAGGTTCATCAGTGCTAGAAATCAAAGCATAGGCACAAGTAGACTCTATTAAAGAAAACCCATACCTATCGGGTTGCTTTCTTTCACAAGTTGACCTCCTCACAGGCTGAGGTTGAGGTGGTTCTTCATCTTCTTCAGAACTTTCAGAACTATTTGAGCTCTCCTCAGTATCAGGTACATTTTGATTTTTCAATTCCTCTTTATCTGGTGTCGGAGGAATTCTTGCTACATCCTTTTCATTTTCTGATTTCTTCTCTGACTGCAGATCCAATGTAGAAGTTTTTAGCTCACGAAAGATGACACTTCTGCTATACAAAACCTTCTTAGTCTCAAGGTTCCAAAGCTTGTATCCTTTTATGCTAGCACTATAGCCAATAAAAATACACTTCACAGCTTTGTTTTCCAACTTAGATCTTTTTTCGAATGGCACATATGCATATGCCTCACAGCCAAAGACACGAATATGTCTCAGAGATGGCTTCTTTCCAGACCATGCTTCCAAAGGTGTCTTCTCAAAAAAAGCATAGTTAGGAGAATGATTTACCAAGTAACATGTTGTAGAGACTGCTTCATCCCAAAACTTCTCTTCTAAGCCAGCACTGCTCAGCATACTTCGTGCTCTTTCCATTACTGTCCTATTGAACCTTTCAACAACTCTATTTTGTTGTGGAGTGTAAGGTGTAGTCTTATTTCTTTTAATCCCATGATCTATACAGTACCTTTCGAATTCATCTGAACAAAACTTACCACCATTGTCAGTCCTCAAGCATTTTATTTTCCTACCAGTCTGATTTTCAACAAGGTTTTTAAATTCCTTAAACCGACTGAACACTTCTGATTTACTTTTCAGAAAATATACAAATGTTCTTCTTGAATAATCATCAATAAATGACACATAGTATCTTGATTTAGACAGAGAAGGAACATTCACTGACCAAAAACATCAGAATGAATATAATCAAGCAAACCAGAAGATTTGTGAGGACTGGAATAAAATGAAACATGGTGTTGCTTTCCATATATGCAATGTTCACAAAATTCAAACTCAAGGTTACAATCTTCAAGCCCTTCTACCAGGTTTTTATTTTTCAAGGTTTTTAAACCTTTTTCACCAATGTGGCCAAGCCTATGATGCCAGAGCATAGTATTTTCTACTAGAAGTTTAACCTCCATGGCATTTACTCCATTAGGGACGTTTCCCTTCTTATCTCCATGAGAAGCCTTAAGTGACTTTGCAGAGACACTATTGCATTGAATATCTTGTGCATCCAGCTTGTACAAGGTACCAATTCGAGCACCTCTAGCCACCACCAGAGAGCCTGTAGTCATCTTGCAGCCATTTCCAGAGAACATGACATGCACTCTGATATCATTCAGCTTACTTACAAAAAGTAAATTTCGAGCCAGACCTAGTATATGCATCACATCATTGATTCCCTTCACTCTTCCATTAGGGAATTGAATTCTGACTCTTCCATGACCAATAATTTCCAAAGATGAATCACTTGCTAAGTACACTTTTCCACCATTGTATTCTTCATACTTCATGAACCAATCTCTATGAGATATCATGTGGAAAGATGCTCCAGAATCAATAAACCATACATTATCAGATGCCCGTGTAGCCAAAGCTGCAATGAAGGCGTCTACATCACTCTAAGAAGAATCATTTCTAGAAGAGTTCTTCTTCTTCTTTTTCTCCTCCTTGCAATCCTTTCGGACATGACCAGGTTGCCCACAATTCCAGCACTTCACCTTGGACTTCTTTCCAGGAGACTTTGATCTCCCTTCTGATTTTGATCTGGATTTCTTGTCCTTCTTTCCTTTCTCCTTTGATCTGCCTATGACAACCAGAGCCTCCTTTGTCATCTTAGAAGATTTTCTTCTCATCTCTTCTGACAACAAAGAAGCAACAACATCTTCCATCTTGAAAGTGGATGTCGTACTCCCAATAGCCATCACCAGATGATCCCAAGAATCTGGCAAAGAACATAGCAGCAGCATGCAACGATCTTCATCTTCAATCTTCACACTAACAGATGTTAACTGAGCAATCAGCATGTTGAAAGCATTTAAGTGATCAGCAATAGATCCTCCCTCTTGCATTCTCAAAGAGTACAACTTCTTCCTCAAGAACAACTTGTTCACTAGGGACTTGCCCTGATAAATGGATGCTAGTCTTTTCCACAAGGAAGAGGTAGTCTTTTCTTCATGAACGTTTAGAAGAATAGAGTCTACCAAATAGAGCCTTATCAGCCCCTTAGACTTTCTATCTGAAAGATCCCAATCCTCTTGCTTCATGCCTTGAGGCATTGTTCGAGACACAGTAGTCCAAAGATCTCGATCTACTAATAGATCTTCCATTTTGAGTTTCCACAACTCAAAGTTGCTACCATTGAATTTCTCTATTTCCATCTTCCCAGATGTGATAGCCATCTTAATTTGTAATTAAATTAACAGAACTCTACAAAACTCCCACCGGAAAAGGATTGACACAAAAAACCCAACCCACTCACAAGGACAACACAACTGGCCAGGCTCTGATACCACTTGTAAGGAAAGCAACAGTACGGAAACAACTTTCCTAACGTCAAATCTACAGGGAAGTAAGCGGACAGTACTTTTAACTTTTCTAATTACAATCCAATTAAGACACACATGAAAGATTTTTAGAAACAGAGAAGATACTCAAAGACAATGAACAACGGATTTACGTGGGAAACCCTTTCGGGAAAAAACCCACCACACCAAGCTGAATCTTTTTGTATTACAGTAACAACAATTACATACAATCAGAGATACAACTCTCTAGTATTAGTTCACAGTAGCTTCATTCATTGTTCATCCAGTTACATAAATGCTCTCTTCAATCCAATCTCACTCATCGTGATTTCAAATTAGAATCGATTCTTTAAATCTTATCACATTCTAATTTTTTTCTTTTTGTTCATCCTTATCCGCCATTGCCCCATCGTAGAAAGTTTCCTCTTGAGCAATTGATTTTTCCCTACATGATGTTCAGCTCTAGCATCGCAACAGTTGCAAAAACCTAATTGCCACCCATTTGAAATCACTTCCTCTGATTGGTCCACGAGGCTCCACATAGGATGCTCAAACTGGTCAAGGGCATTCAACTTTGTTGGCATATTGGTGAGACACTAATAGTGTCTCCCCGATGCCACAAAGTCTTCATATCGATATCGGCATGACTTTCCATTCACCAAGATGTTTCTTCGGGTCTCCGCAAGTTTCACTGAAGAACCTGACAGTCAGCAAGACATTCGTCTTTCACCGAGACCTCCCACCAAGTCTTCATGTGGTTCCCTAGCATCCACTAGTCGGCAAGACTCATCGCTTTCACTAGGACTTCATACTGACGTCCTAAGTCATACCAATCGCTTCAAACACCAGTCGACAAGACATTGTCTTCGCCAAGACCTCATAGCAAGTGTCAGGACCTCCCACCGAGTAGCCTAGTCTTACTGAGTCAGAAAGACTTATGTCTTTCACCGAGACCACATACTGAGCACCCATGACTTGCTGAGTCGGCAAGACATTTGACTTCGCCAAGACATTTCACCGGGCGTTGAGAGTTACACCAATGACATCAATTGCATCGCCATTGGCGAGACCAGGCACCCTTCGCCAAGACTTCATATCGAAGTCTTTTGTCACCGCAAAGGCACCAAGTGAAAACTCTCGTCGGCGTGACCTTTCATTGTCATTGGGAGATATTCTCGATGCCCTTGAGTTACCCCATTAGCCATATGCTATCGGTGAGACATTCTCCAATCGCTGGGACTTCTCCCTAAGTGCTTGAGCTATTCCGACATCCGCAATAAAACCCGATAGGAACATACTGTCGGCCAGAGGTCTCCAATCGACAAAAGGTCACAGTGAATGCTCTATGTTATTGCGATGGACTTCATTCAGAAAGACATCACTTCTATCTTGGAGACATGGATATTTCAACAAGATTCAGAATAGTTAGTCGGCCAGACATGAATAATGTCACAACGCATTTTCCCTACAGGAGTTACATGTCAGTAAGAATTGAGGTACATACTCCAACAAAACAAACATGAAACGTGTAGAGGGAAAGACACAAAAGAATACATGCAACACCAGGAAGGGTAAAGTGCCTTGCGGATCTTAACACATGCTTAACCTTATCCCAAAATAGTCTTCACATCTTTGATCTTTGATCTTCTATAAACATCATCTGTACACTTTGCAAATACAAATTATGTCAGACATAAGCAAGAGAACATGTAACATGTAGCACATTGACCTTCATATCCATTTGTGGTACACAAGAATGATAAAAAATTAATTGCATCTCTTCCAAATGAGTCACCATGAACCATACAACATATTCACTTAATCCTTAAGCTCTACTCACACTTGAACTTGTGGCGCACACCACCAACATACCTTAGTTGGCCCCAACAAAAGCATAAGCCAACAAAACATTCATTTTAGATCGCATCCTATATCGAAGAAGCCAAAAAACACTTTGTAGAACACCAGCACGCCTCACATGAAATTCAAGAATATTCACATACATCCTTTCACAACTTCATGTAGCAACAACTTAGTTCAAGCCAATAGACATGAAACCAGTCTCCTAACAACACAGTTCGATACACTGTCACTCCAAATTTTCTCTACAAAAGGAATATTTTCAAGAAAATTTGGATATAACACCTTCACATCACAATGGACTTAACTTTTGAACTACAAGACTAAATATTGCTCTCTAGAAGGATGTAGACCAAAATACAATGTGTCTGCCTTAGAATATATACTGTGAATGCCTTAGATAAATTTTTTGCAATTGTCACTGAGTGTAGTACACCAAACTAACAAAATATCATTATAGGCATCTTAAAAAGACATCAATACATGGGTACTCACAACCACATCATACTTAGGCAACAAGATGACTACTAATCTTCCACATCACTGCAATGCTAACCTACATCATTAGATATCTTTGTATACTAACAATCTCCAAAGCATATACACTTCTAAGGATACTTTGGACATCAATGGAAATCAATCTTATCAAGATGCAATAAGTTTACCATTTGTTTGAATAACATTCATATATGCAAGAGAGGTGTTTTAAGTGTAATACCACTTATTTTCATATGTATATATGAAAACATATTTCTATATTTATTTACCCTTTCTCATATGATTTATTTATTTTCTCCTTTTTCTCTGTTTATCCAAAAATATATGCATAGTGAATATTATATATATATATATATATATATATATCATACAATAGACCTAGTTATTTAATCTCCCTTTGTATATATATATACATGGGTATGTGCAGGATCATGATGGGCCAAAAAGTGGCAATATGATGGCTATGTGGCTGACGACTATTTTTTTATCCAAAATTGATGAAATGAAAAGGGTTTTTAAAGGAGATTCATAACTTTCCACTGATATAAATTATGCTTTACTTTGAATTTAATAAGTAATTATTATTCATTTTCTATTCAAATTACGACTAAAGTCCCGATTGATAGGCTGATTGAAAAACATCTATAGCTTTCAAATGGTATCACATTTTTTGAATCCAAAACTGTGTCACATTCTATGCTTCACATACTATAGGATTAAAAAAATAAAATTGAATTTCATGAAGTTTTGACCAAGTTAAGGTGGTCAGAAATACGATTTTTATATTTTTAAAAAGTTGTAATAAAAATTCATAATTAATTATTTACTTGGAAAAAATTACAAAAAAATGTGCATCACATTGGGGCATGAGTCCTCTACTTATATCTAAAATCTTATAAAAAATATTATCATTTTATTGTGGTTAGGGTGGTTAGACAGACACCTACTTTTTATTTTTTCCCTGAAATATAAGTACCACTGAATTGAAATTTTAAATTTTTGCCAATAGATTTTTTTTAAACAAACCTAGTAGTTTAGAAACTACATTCAATTTTCTATAGATTCTATTCTTACATATTTTTTAAATAATATATATAACTTATTCAAATTTTTACGTCAAGTTGCCTAACTCTGATTTTTCTGAATTTTTTGCCACTTAAGGGCCTGTTTTTTCCATGATGATCCTGCACATACCCACATAGCAGATTTAAACTATGTTAATTAAATTGTCTATGTAAATTTTGTGTTTATTTAGTAGTTTAAAACTATTTGTATGAATATATTTATAACTTTTTTTTTACAACCAACGACCCTTCCCATACAAGGGAGGTTGCGACCCTCACACCAATGGGGTGGAAGACCCATTTTGGTCACACCTCCATTTGGGGAGTCATTGCCACTCAAGGGTCATGCCCTCCAGGTGGGGGTGGGGATGACACCCCCTCTCCCCAACCATGGCTAGGGTTTGGGGGGTCATGTCCCTCCCACTTCATTTTTTTAATAATTAATTTTTATCTTATTTATTTATTAAAAAAACTCTCTTTTTAAAAAATTAAATATTAATAATGGTAATATTTAAATAAAAATTAAGTGAAATTTATATTTAATTAAATATATCCCCTTTTCTTTAAAAAATAAAATAAAAACTCTCTCCTCTTTTGTTTAAAAAAAAATAACTTTTATTTATATATATTGCTTGATTAATAAAATATATTTAAATATTTCTATAAAATCAATTAGTATATATAAAGTTTTGATTATACGGGAAAAGCAGGTTTTGAATGGACTCAAAACCATTTACAAATAGGTTTTAAAGGGACCTGAAAATCAAACATGGACGATCATGCTGTCAAAAGAAAAAGCAATGAACAACCAACAACGAAACAACAATAGCACTTCAAAGGATCAACAAGATGACCCAAACCAAAAATAAAACCAAGCTTCAAAAAATGGTTTTGGAGGGAACCAAAAACCCAATAAAATTGGGTTTTTACAAGGACCTTGATCCCAAAGGTTTCGAAGGGACCTTGAACCCTTAGACATCACCTGCATCAACCACACAACAAAAAACTAGTTGCTTAGGAAGACCAAATAACATCTTGAGATAGCCAGACAACTAATAGCGTGTGACATCCAAACATCAGTGTAACACTTAGCAACAACACCCATCCAAGTCTCCAAACCACTAGCTAAAATAGCCAAATCACAAAAAACTAATTGATCCAAAAAACCAAATCCCATCAACACCCCCTCTCCACCTCTATAATAGTATACACCATGGGAAGCCAAGCTGCCATTGTAGAGGAACTCTAGCCAATCCACATTCCACCTCCATAGGAATGGCCTCCTACTCAATATAAGATACACTGGAGAAAACTCATAGAAGAAGTGTGAACAAACCACCACACCAACAACACCCATCTCCACCTTAATAGGAGAGGTCTCCACCTCAATAGAAGACACCAACTATAGGACACGAAAGAAAGCCAACACTTCAGCAAAACGAGTTAACATAGTAATTAGGGGGACCAAAAATATCAAGGTCTTCAAAATGAACAAAATAAGCAACCTTGTCAAATCCAACCCAAGGGTGGAAACAACACGCTTAAAATCTTGTGAAAGAAGAGAAACCCATGAACTAACCAACACATTATCCACCTTAAAAGAGGAACACCCATCAAAAGAAATGGAAACCAAGACTCCCTTAGGACACGAAAAACACCTAGGATAGCAAAAAAACCTTGTTGAAAAACTAACCAGCAGCTTCAAAACCAAACCCAGAGTAGCAGCAACACCTAACTACACCAAGAACATTTGAGACAAGAGAGAAAAAATCCCAACCAAGAAGACAACCACTTGGAAAATCCTAGACAATAAGAGAGGCACCAACGAAAAGCCACTAGGACCCAAGAGAAGCAGGACATGGAAAGGAAAGCACCCAAGAAGAGAGAATAGAGAGAAGGAAAGACCATGAAGAACAACCTCTAACCCTACATTCCAATCAAGGTCTAAAACATGCCAAAAACTCTCCATAGATAGCTCCACCAAAGGAAAACCAAAACCCACAATGTGTAAAAAAGAGGAAGTCTCATAGAAGCACTGAAGAAATCCACTAGGACCCGAGAGAAGTAGGACAAGGAAAGGAAAGGCCCCAAGTAGAGAGACTAGAGAGAAGGCAAGACCATGAAGAACAACCTCTAACCCTACATGCCAGTCAAGGTCTAAAACATGCCAAAAAATCTCCACAAACACCTCCACCAAAGGAAAACCAAAACCCACAACCTACAACAAAGAGGAAGCCCCATAGAAGCCACAACCCTAAAGCCACATAGAAAGAAAGCTTCCACAAAGAGGCACTAGAACCCTCAAAAAGGATAGGTCTAGGAGAAACTACAAGTGGAAATAAAAGAGAGAAGGAAAAACCATTAAAAGCAACATCTGACCCTACATGCCAATTAGGGTCTAAAAAATGCTATAATCTCTCCACTATAAAACCCACTATAGGCACCCCAAAAACCCCACCCAACGCCAAAGCAAGAGCCACATAAAAGATCAACAACAAGGGTATGTGCAGGATCATGATGGGCCAAAAAGTGGCAATATGATGGGTATGTGGCTGACGACATTTTTTTTACCCAAAATTGATGAAACGAAAAGGGTTTTTAAAGGAGATTCTCATCTTTCTACCAATATAAATTATGCTTTACTTTGAATTAAATAAGTAATTATTATTCATTTTCTATTCAAATAATGACTAAAGTCCTGATTGGTATACTGATTGAAAAACATCTATAGCTTTCAAACGGTATCACATTTTTTGAATCCAAAACATGTTTCACATTCTATGCTTCACATACTATAGGATTAAAAAAAGAAAAAATGAATTTCATGAAGTTTTGACCAAGTTAAGGTGGTCGACATAAGAGTTTTATATTTTTAAAAGTTGTAATAAAAAATTCTTAATTAATTATTTAATTGGAAAAAAATTACAAAAAATACGCATCACATCAGAACATGAGTCCTCTACTTATATCTAAAATCTTGTAGAAAAATATTATTATTTTATTGTGGTTAGGGTGGTTAGACAAACACCTACTTCTTATTTTTTCCCTGAAATTTAAGTACTATTGCATTAAAATTTCAAATTTTCACCAAATAGATTTTTTTTTTTAAAACAAACCTAGTAGTTTAGAAACTACATTCAATTTTCTACAAATTCTATACTTACATACTTTTGAAATAATATGGATAACTTATTCAAATTTTTATGTCAAGTTGCCTAACTCTGATTTTTTTGCCACTTAAGGCCTTTTTTTTTCCATGATGATCCTACACATACCCACAAAGATAACAAGAAAACCAAGCCCACAGGAAGAACCGAATAGGCACCCAACTACACACCTAGCAAAGAAGAACTGGGAAAAACCCCACAGGGCGAAAGTAGCAGCCAACACCAAACCTCAACTTCCCAGAAGGATAAAAGTAGCAAAAAGACCCACAACAACACATCCCAGGCCAAAGAAAGTAGCTAGCTCCACTCCTTAGCAACCCCATAGAACAACACCAGCATCTAGCCCAACATTAAACCACTTGTGTCTGCACAATCATCACCATCCTCTCCAGAATCATCCCCAGATTTTAAATCCCCCCTGCTCCTCTTCTCACTCCCACTCCACTCCATTAGTATATATGAAGTTACTTCATGTAGTTTTCCAAAGAAAAATGCTAAATATTGCACATACTTCATTATTTACATCTATACATACGTACAAACATACACACACACACACAGACACACATATATATCTTATATTTCCCTTTTATTTTTTCTTTCATAAGTTTTTATATACACTTATTTACTCTTGATAAAATAGGTATAAATATGAATTTGGGGCAATTTATAGGAAGGTATACTTAAATTAAAAAGGTGTCCATTTACTCTTTTTTTCTCCTTTCGTTTAATATACTTGATAAAAAAAAGACATGCATGCAAGCATTTTTCATTCATTCTTTTCAATAATAAGTAAAAATGTTAATACTAATCTATTATTCTTACACAAGAATTGTCACTCATATACCATAGTTATAAGGACCCTTTTTCTGGTTATTTTTCCATACATTTGACTTAAAATCTATCAATATGGAAATGAGAGTAGTCATTTCTTTATTTTAATTTGCATCTTCAATTCCCCCAAACCTACACATGGACACAAACTTTTCCAATAGCCATGGGAAGCTCACCTCCCAACCATTGACCTACTTGTAGGTCACCCTTGAGCTATGAGATCTCTCTAAGAACTAGGTTACACACAAACTCATACAACATTTTGCAAGCACAATAAGTAATCTCCAAAATAAAAATGAAACACATATTCAACCCTTAACCCACTTTCTCTCATAAACCAAAAATGCGACATCATAAACACATAACCCAAAACTCTGATTTTTGTCATGTACATAAAATAGGGATGATCTAACCATAAGGATGAGTTTATCCCTAGCTCCCCATCCAATATTTAAAACATAAACCAGCAAGAAAACAAAAAATCTTAAGAATGAAACATCATCCATAAATTTTAAATCTATTTCACATACCTTGCACAATTAAATCAAGAAGCTAAGAAACATACCTATTTGAGTTGTTCCAACAATGAATATGTTGATTTGAGAACATATTCAACTTAAAACATATCTTACAATCCCTTCCCAAGCCAAGAAAAAAGATCCTTCTCCTAATTAAACAACTGAAAACTCCAAAAAAAAATAAAAATGCTCTTCCTAAAAATCTACCCTTTTCTCATTTTCAAATGAGAGTAAATAGGAAACTCTAATTTGAGTTCCATGAATGAGGGATTGACACTTGTTACTTTCTCATTCCTCCCTAGGGCACACTCTCCCACAAGTGCTCTCACATTTGTGAGACCTTTTTGGGAGATGGGGAGTGTACTTGGAAACTCTTCACATGATATCTTACAAAGGGGGCTCACACATACGAGTCCTTCGTGGGATTCACCAAGTTCATAAATGAACCTAGGGGAATGGGAATGAGACAAGATAAGTCATATTTTGCTCATTATAATATTGGCAATTTGATTGTCATTGATATCAAAAGGAGATTTGAGTAATATCAGTCGGTGAGGTTGTTGATGGATGTCAAAAGGGAGATTGTGGTTAGTCATGATGTTCATTGATGTCAAGTGGTCTCTCTTTGAATGATTTATATCAAGTTGCAAGGAAAGCCTTGAAGAACTACAAAAGTTTGAGCTTCAAACCTAGGGCTTACTCTAGACAGCTTACTAAGAGAAGAAAAAGTTAGTCATTTTTTGCTTAGGTCGAAAATATGTTGGGCATTGGACTTTGTCATTAAGGCTTACACCTTAATTGAAAGTGATGAAAGGGGTATGAAGGAACCCCAAACCCTGACACCTGAAAAGGCTTGGGTGTTTGTGGGTCATTTTTAAAGTTTAGGCCTTAACATGAATTGAAGAAAGGGGTATGAAGGAACCCTGAACCCCAACACCTGAAAAGGCTTCAGTGTTCATGGGTCAGAAGGTTGGCTTACACCTTACCATCAGGTAAGTGATAAATAAAAATCTTGAAGGCTGACACCTTAAAGGGTTATGTCAACTAACATTTGTGAAGGAAGTGTTCATGCATCATAGAGTGATAAGATGGCTTACGCCTTATCAAAATAAAAGAAAGAGATAAGCGGTATGTGTGAACCCTGATATTTGATAACTCAAAGGACTCATCAGAGTTTTAGAGTTTGGTGGTATGTCTCATGTTTACATATGAAGTGAAAGGAGGTAAATGGTAAAGGGCAAGGCTGATGGCCAAACTCTAGTGACAGGTGTAAAGAGCTTCAAACTTAGGTGTTTGGGCTTGTTTCTTAAGCTCTTCAATGCATCTCAAGCTTAAGGTAAGGTGGATACCCAACACTTGACCCCCGATGGAAAGGAAAATTAAGGTTGGTGATAGTGATGGAGTATTTCTGCCATTATGTGGGAAGCTTACATTGACCAATATTGACCAATGCAGAAACATTGGGAGAAAACATGTGGAAACTGTTGTTTGGATCGGGTATCTCAAGGAATTTAAATGTTAACCAATAGATCATGGTGTGAATAACAATATCAATGACCAACATTTCACGATTTTTTTTTGACAATGGCTAGGCAGCAAAATGGTGAAACTTCTAGTGAGATCAATGTGATTTTGGCACAAAAAATGAAATTTATCATTGTAACTACTCCAAAGATATGTTTGCTAATTTATTAGAAGAATTAGACTTCATTAATGCACATACATTCACAAAACCTATAAGAGGTAAATCAATCATGTATGGCATGAAATGCATATGAAACCCTAAGATTGATTGATGCCAATATAGAAAAACAATGTATAAGGTTGGTGTGTGTTGAAGGATGTAATAGTGTGTATAGATTCAATGAGAATATAGTGTGTGAGGAGAAGAGTGAAGAGAGGAGAGGAAATTCTTGCAGAGAAAAGTAGATATTGAGCAGTTGCATATTGAGTCTATAACACAAAATTGGATTCATTTGAATCATATGTAACTGGAGTTGTTGCTCCACATAAATTATATTGTAATTCTAACTAGTTGGTGCCATCAAAAAACTAAGTTGGTCCTTAGATTAGGTAGTGGGTGCTTCCTTAGATTTGGTGCTCTTAAATTAGGGTATTGGTGTTTCCCTCAAGTTGGTTCCTTTAAGCATTGTAACGAGTGAGGTTCTATTGTTAGGCTGGATTAGGAAAGTAGATCCTAGCAAAATTTCTCACCATAGCTTTTCCCATATTGGGTTTTCCATGTATATCTGGTGTTATGATTATTTGTGTGTGTGATCTCTGCATATTTTTTTAATCTGCATAACAAGGGTTAAAAGAAAAGTTTTAATTGATCTACAGATTCACCCCCTCTTAGTAGATAGTTTTGTTCCAACAATTGGTATTAGAGAAAAGGTTCCTTTGAAAATCTTAATTAGCTCAAGTAGATCTTGGATAGTGAACATAAGATGGCTAGTAAAGAAGGTTCTTCCTCAAATAAAGAACCTCTCTTTAATGGATCAAACTATTCTTTTTAGAGCGTCAAAATGTAAGCATATTTATCATCTTTAGGGTTTGATGTATGGATGTCTGTAGAAAATAAGTATATGATTCTTGGTACACCACCCACTAACCAGGTTGATAAGAAAGTATATGAGAACAATTCCAAGTCAAAGAATGTTATTCTTTGTGGATTGTCTAACTCAGAGTTTTTCAAAGTGATGCACTGTCAAATAGCCCATGAAATTTGGGACAAATTAAAGAGCATCTATGAAGGTGATAAAAAGGTAAAGTAGGCCAAGATACAAACATGAAAAGGTAAGTTTGAAAGGCTTAAAATGAATGAAGAAGAGAAAATAGTATACTACCTTGTTGCAATATTGTTGCAAGTATGAAGGTGTTGTCATTGATATGAACAAGCTTGTGTTGTCATTTATGTCAACTGTGTAGTGGTTGAGAAACGTTGTTGCAGTATTGTTATGTGTTACAGAGGTGTTTTCTAGTTTTTCTCCACATTTCTTCTAGGTTGAAGATCTACTTGTGTGGTTTAGATATGCTGGTTAGAGGTGACCAAAGATGCTATGTTAAGAATTTGTGGTGATGGATCATTGTATAAAAAAAGCCACCAGTGTGTGAATTGTGCATTATAGAGGTGTCTGGGAGAAATCCCTTTTCTCTAAGTTTCTCTACAGTTGTGTTTTAGGTCTTATTATTTTGAAGGTAAGTTGATGGTGTTGGTCTCTTTCTTGTGTCAAGAGGATTCGTGGTTTGGTGTTTTAGAAGATAGTCTTTCGAGTTATAGTGTGTGCTAGTGTTGTCTAGATGTACTGGGGTTGTACATTCTTCAAGTGAAAGTTGTTACAAAGGAGTTTGATGGATTTTAGGAATGTTCTAGATAGTGTTGAATTTTGGTGTATGGTTCACAAGTCGTCTTGAGATTGGTGAAGTGTGTACTTAATTTATTAATGGTGTTTGCATGGGTAACAATCAAACTAGTGTTTACACTACATGCAAAGGATAAATATTGTTTGTGGTAGCATGTGTTTAAGTGGTGTTGGTTCTTTTGGGTCCCAATTAATTTTTTATATGGTTCACATTCAATTCTATTTGCCACATAAGTGTTTTGGTGCCGACCTAATTTGAAGATATATGCAATAAAGATGAGTGTGCAAAGTGCATGATGTT
The DNA here is from genome assembly GCA_007258455.2 of Sequoia sempervirens. Classification (NCBI taxonomy): domain Eukaryota; kingdom Viridiplantae; phylum Streptophyta; class Pinopsida; order Cupressales; family Cupressaceae; genus Sequoia; species Sequoia sempervirens. Next base: position 253,488,656 of record VDFB02270651.1, on the reverse strand, counting down.
AGTAAGTACAAAATTGAGAAGAGTAGTGTGAACTTTCAAGTGTTGGACTATTGGATGCAGTCAATAGATGGTGTCTACAATCATACAAATAGACTACAAAGGTGTTGGAGCCATTGTGGTGGAATCCCTGGTGCATTGAGATCATGTTCTATATGTAACATTTCTTCTCTATCTTCTTTACATTCTCATAGTGAGCCTTGGTTGTGAGCCTCTTGTACCGATTTTGTAATTACTTATATTGTCAGTTAATCCTCACCATGGTTTTTCCTTCATTACGTTTTCCACATAAATCTTGATCCAGAGGATCTTCACCAAAAATTGAAGTTTCTCAATTTTCTCCAGAAATGACATCATCAGAAAGAGCCTAAAATTTTGACTCCAACACAACTCGAACGAAGTCAAACAGAGCTACGAAGCTTGAGTTATGCTCCGTCAAACCTTGGTCAACTAAGGGCTCAGGTCAAAGAAAAAGGAAAAAATTCAAAGTCACCAAAAGTGGTCATAGTTGGCATCATCGTGAAGAGCTTGTCAAGAGCTTTTTGACGGCATTTGTTTTGTGTGAATTAGGCTTCATTTTCCCAAGTTACGAGCAGTCAAAGGTCGCACAGAGAAGGTTGACTTTTGACTGTACAGACGTTGACATCAGCATGATGACATGGCAGTCCGTATAGTACGGATAGTGACATGGACCAACCCTGGTGTGACACATGGCAATCGATGTGGTGAGTGACGCCATCTGTATGGATCAATCCGGAAATGACACGTGGCATTCATACAACACAGTCAGCAGACGGGATAGCCCAGTCAGCATACGGATTTGCTTTGCCAGTAATGACGTGTTTTCTCTGGTGAATTAGAGGATGCTAGGTGGCACCTCCTTGGTGCGCCACATGGCTCTCCCTCCATTCTCCTCATTCGGTAGTTGAGGTCAGTTTTACAAAAATAGAGTGGGGGGATTCAAACCCCTCACCTTATCCTTTCAAACCAAAGACCCCGACCATCATGTCGTGCGATTCGCGCTTTACCTTGTATGGAAGCTGGTTTCTTTTGATAACTAATTGTGGAAAATTCTTTTTAAAAATAGGCTACTAGGGGGGTCGAACCTACGACCTCCCCAAGCCTAAAATGAGTAGCCACCAATGAGCCATTTGTTGGTTTCAAGCTATTATAGGAGATAGGTCGATTTTGTTAAAGCCCCAAAACTGAAAAATCCCTCTTTTTTCAATTTTTCACCCCTATATTAGAAAATTCAAAACCTCTAAGGCTCGAGAATAACATGTTTAACGAATTATTGAAGATTTGAGGATTATTTTAAGGGGGGATTATTGTTTTCATCTGTAAAAAAGAGGGAGATTATGGGAGATTTTTACTTGTATGGGAACTATTGTAAAATCAATTGGTTAGTAACCAATTGGGGTAATATTGGTGTATAAAAATGGGTAGTGTAGGATGGGAAAAGCTAAGTGGTGATTTGGAGAAAAATTCTTTGGAGAAATTTTGCTCGATTTTTGTGCTATTCAGGAGGGTGCTCTTGCACACTTTGAAGGAGGGCTTGTCAAATTTCTTTGTAAACCAAGGGGAGATTATCCTAACATGTACTAATTTTTTGGAGAAGTAATCAGATCGGTCCACTCATTGGAGAGGGACCCAAAGACGTAGTCATTTTTATGATGAACTCCATTATCAATTATGTTTTCGTTCTCTCTCTTTCCTTTCATTTTGAATTTCATCACTCTGTTACTTTCGTTTATTTAATCATGTTCATGTGTTAATTTTGATTAAGTAGTTCATATTTCTTTAATTGTAATCATTACACATTCAATGCATTTGTCATAGATCTATAAAACAGACCAAATATTGTGTTGTCTTGTGTTTGGTGTTGAGTTTTTTAAGCTTTTGTTATCTGATTTTCATGTTAAATCTTCATAACAATTTAAGGGTCTAATGAATGCATGTGGATCTGAATATTAATGAGGGTTTTTATGTTTTAATAAGATACAACTGATTCACCCCCCCTCTCAGTTGTCTTGTTCATTCAAAAATTGGTATCATAGCAAGGTTCCTTGGAGAAAAGCTTAACAACTTGAGCTAGATCTAGGATGGAAAACGAGAAGGAGATCCCTATGTTTGATGGCATAGACTATGCATTCTGGAAAGTGAAGATGGAAGGCTATCTAGTTTACCTTGGATTTGATGTTTTGCAAGTAGTAAATACTAATTACATTATACCTACAAATGGAACGAGCACAAGTGATGAGATCAAGGCCTATGAAACAAATGGTAAATGAAGGTTTGTCCTTTTGAGTAGTCTTGCAAATTCTAAATTAGTGAAAGTTATGGATCTAAAAACTGCTAAAGAAATTTGGGATAAGTTGGAAAGCATTTAAGGAGATATTTTGGTAAAACAAGCTAAGATGAAAAACTTGAAAACTACATTTGAGAACTTGAGGAAGTCATAAGATGAAAACATTACAAGCTATATGTAGAGGGTAGATGGATTTTTCATCTCCATCAAAGGTCTTGGAGGCAAGGTCAAAGAACCTGTGCGAACCCTTCCTAGTACCTACAAAACAACATGAATAAATGAGTTAGACAAGGAAATGCAAACTAAAAGAAGGATTCCCCATGAAATCCATTTACAAATTAAACTAGGAATGAAAATAATGAAGAACACAAAGAAAATGATAAAAACTTGATTCAATCCTAATTCAAATAGAAAACACTTGATCCCATGGGGGAATTGGTGCCAATTTGAAGTGAAAATTGGCCCTTTCCCAATTCCTATGATGCAAGATTCGAATGTTGAAGATGATGTTGATCCACTTTGATGAGAAGATGAGAACTCCAAGCCAAATTTGCAAAAAGTCTAGCTAAGAATTCGAATGATAAATGGAAATGGCTAAGTATTTTAGCATGGCAACTTTGCTTGGATTGTGGATGATAAAATGAGAAGAGGAGCTCTTCATTTATAGGATTTCAAGATGGATGAATGCCCAAACTTGAGCAATGTGGGACTAACATTCATCCAATGATATGGTGCCACTTGTCAAGCTATGAATGGATGATGGTTGTGCAAGATTTGAGGTTTGTGCCAATAAATGCCAATATTTGAAATTCAAATTTGTTGAAATGACATGTAAGAGGGAAGAGAAAATGCAATAAATGCCACTTGGCTCAGGGCAAAGGACATGTAAGAGGTTTTAAATGCCTTGTTGGATGTACATGTTGACTTGGAATTTTTGAATTCAAATTGAGAGAATATTCAAAAAAGATGCCTTGTGAGGAAAATAGGGATTTAATAAATGACTTAAATCCATTTTCATGTGCAACTTGCATTATCTAGAGGATGTGACATGAGATGAGGTTAAATTAATCAAGGGTTAATTAATTTAACAGGAGATTAGATGATGTGACTTATTTGACTTAGATTTATGGATATATTTAAATCAGATAAGAGAGGAATATGATAAGAGGCTAATTAAATAAAGTTTTTGATTTATTTAATTAAGAGGGATGGTGTTAGATTAAATCAAATAAGGTTTTAATTTATTTAATTTAATGGATAGACTTTAGAGATTTAATCAAATAAATTGATTATTTAATTAAATAGGGATAATTAGATCAGATGGGTTGATTTAATTAACAAGAGAAAGTGACTTAATTAGAAAAAAATGATTTATTTAATTAAGAGATGAATATTGATGAATTTAATCAGATAGGGGAATTTGATTAAATGGTTAGACCGAGGGATGATTTAGGAAGAGATGATGTTAGTAAGTCAAGATCGAATGCATGATGTGAATCAGTATATTTTTGATGTCTACATTTGCCCCTCTTTGAAGCAATGCACTCGTTGTGTTGGTTCAAAGAATACACGATCTCGATCAAAGCCAAAATTTTGCCCCACTACTGCATGGTGAGAGAAAACATGCCATTATAATGCCCCCTCGAGAGATCGGACAAAAATTTTAATTTTTCGGGTGATCTCACGAAAAAAAGTAACAAAGTGCCCAACATGTCTAAAAGGGGTCCACGAGGCTAAAAACGTGTCTAAACACAATAAAATGATGAAAAACAAGCCTCAAATGGACAAAAAAAAGTTTGGGGGTCCAAAACCCTAGCAGGACAGCCCTAGAGGGTCAAAAAACCCTAATTTTTAGGCTTAAAAGGGGCTCGAGGGGTCACTTTCAAATCATTTTCACACACCTCTACTAGCAAACCTTGAGATTCGAGCTCCGACCTCCTGACGATATGGCGCAACGACAGCTTCCTCTGCACATTTCAGACCAAGTTTAGACCTACCAGCAACCACCTGGCATCGGTGCCCCGGTATGTGACCCTAACTGAAGCTTCGTTTTTTCATTTTAACACATTTATTACTGCTTTTAAGGAGAGCTCGCCTTTAGCGGCACTATTATAGCATTGCTCAGTGTTTAAAGTGCACCACTAATTCCCTCTTTGCGCCGCAGCAGCACTGTTTAGCACCGCAGTGGTGCAATTTGGAGTTTAAAAACTCCACCACTGGGCTCGAACTTGGCTTGGACTCGGCGGGCCAATTTGGAAAAGTGTGCTGCGGCGGTGCCCTTTTCATGAAAATTGCGACGCAGGGGGCTAAAGTGTGTTGCGGTGGTGCTATTTGGCTAAATTCCAGGTCCAACGTCAGAGTTTGAGAAAACTCAAACTACAACGCCTTCACAAAGTGCGCCGCTGGGAACGAGTTTGGAGCGTTAGGTCAGGAATTTTCCAAAAAATTTAACATGCCAACTTTGCGTGATGTAGGATGGACCTAGGGAGCTTTATTCTCGGGAGCACCGGTCACGGGATTTAGCGATCATCCTATGGGACTTGAGTGATAGAGACCAGGACCGACTGGGAGGCACTGGCTTATGGCACATTGCATATGCAACACCTGTGCGCACACACCTCGGGATGTTGTCTACGCTGGCGGAGCAGTGGCATAGCGAGACGTCGTCATTTCATCTTCCCACTAGTGAGGTGACAGTCACATTGGAGGACGTTTGGTGCATATTACGTTTGCCCATTCATGGCTGCCGAGTGATCTATGATATGGATGAGGGTCATGAGTACTGTACTCGAACCCTCGCCACTCGAGATATTATTTACTGTGAGGGTCAGATCGAGTTGGAGAGGTACAGAGTTATAGCACCTCCCTTCCGCTGGGCCGTTGCAGCGATCATTTCGGGTTTGGTTGCCCCAGACAGATGAGGGCGGTATTTCAGTCCTAGATGGGGATACTTCTGGGAGAGGATGGTCTGGGACAGACCAGTTCAGTTCACATGGGGGCCCGTCCTTCTGGCTTCGCTTTATAGGGATCTCCATGAGTATGCATACGTGGATGGTAGAGCGCTGGGAGATGGGGTGACACTTCTGCATGTTTGGGCATGGGAGCACATTTTTGTGCTATGTCCATGGGTTGTTCCGGTTTTGATGGGGGCAGAGGATGCCCTGGTGACACGATACAGAGGTGGTGTGTCCTTCACACACACTAGAGAGCATGGGATCCCCTACTGGAGGCGGGTCATAGATGAGATGCTTGTGTTCACTTGGAGACCATACCTCAGTCTGCCCAGATGGGCTGATGATGCATATCGGCTCTTCTACTGCCGTTAGGATCGATACATGCAGGGGCAGGAGCACACTATGATAGAGAGATACCTACCCGAGCATGTACAATGTCAGTTTGGGGAGCCACAGGATCGGCCAGATGACAGCTACGTAGCCGTGTTTGCACGCAGCCTGACACAGGGATCATGGGGGCCTGGTATTCCTACCGCGGAGGCGGTTGATAGTTTTTGACATTTGGTGGTCTGACCTTGGGCTTATGATCAAGGTTTGGCAGATCCAGGCACCACACAGGCCTACAGAGACTGGTTTAGACCTCATCTTCGGTTGACTGTTCCAGGTGAGGATCCAGAGGCATACAGGGTCAAAGGCAGGGGTAGAGGACGAGCGCGAGGGCAAGGACCGAGGATCGAGATCCAACAAGATCTGCCAGAGGTGCCCCCAGTTCCACTAGGCCAGGGAGATGTCCCCATGCAGGACTAGTAGTAGGATCCATCAGTCCCACCACCATGAGCCGAGGGTGAGGGTCAGGTTCATGCGCAGCCACGGGCACAGCCAGCAGGGCAGGCAGATGCACAGGATGCCTTGATTTTACAGTTATAGGCACAAGTACAGGCCGTGACGACCGAGAGAGACCAGGCACGGGCTAAGAGGGAGCAGCTTAGAGCAAATAGGGATCAGGCTATGCAACAGAGACAGGCTGTAGAGCTACAGGCAGCGACAGAGCTAGGCCACAGGCAGCAGATTGAGAGTATGACAGCCTCCTCGTCCTAGGGTACTATGCCGGTCCGATCCTAGAGGGATTCTATCTGAGAGATAGAGTACTACCACCGGGCCTACCATGACCATGTACCTAGAGCAGATTGGGTTCTCGAGTACTCAGAGCAGGCTAGCCAGAGACCACCAGAGGGTCACGGTGACAGGGGCGAGGGCAGCATCCATGGAGATCGGGCTTGATCCAAATTTTATGATGTACTTTTTGTGCTTTATGGGCTCATTTTTGATAGCCCGATGAGAATTTTGTACTGATTGACATATATGTACAGTGATCCAATTATTATTTGTACTATGATAGTTGATGATATGATATATATATGAGTCGATTTTGATGAGATGTACCGTGTACTTTTATTTATGCATGGATGGTTTATTTCTATATGCTTTGCAATGATGTTCCTATGGATGCATTTATTTCTAATGATGTATGTGATGCTATGATGTGCAATAATGTGTGTAATAATGCTTTATTATGAGATGATTTATGAATGGATGTAATATGATGCGATGGTCATGATATGATGCAAATGGTTTTATGAGATGCTTTAGAATAACAAATCTTGTTATCCTAACTGATGATGTATGTGATGCAATGATATGGTAATGCGATGATATGCTGATGTGTAATGAATAAAATGCTTATATGTCTATTTGCTTATGATTATAATGATTATGGAATGCTTTTGTAGATGATATGTGATGATTTAGATGGTAATATGAAATGGTTATGAAATGCAAATGAATGCTATGCAATGTAATGCAATAGGTGAAATGCGATGACATGTATGGACCTTTTTATGGATGTTCATGATAGCCCGTTTATGCAATGCGTATGATTTCTATATGATATGCTTATGCAATATGCTAATGATTTGTGGATGCATGATCGATGATGATGATGGTGATGATGATCAACTGTCATAGTACCTTGTTAGCACGGTTAGTAAGGAGAGAAGAAGTCATTTCAACAAGATGCAAGATGACACAAATGTAGATGATGATGATGATGATAATGATTACTTGCCGAGGAATTGGGATTTTCAAAGGGCCAAATTTTCTTATGTTTGATAGCACATGTGGTATGATGCATCAAGGTATATCAAACTAGGATGGCGTGGTACTTAGTGTGATGGACTTTGACTCGACAATCAGATAGGAGTATCCTTGTTCACACTTGACATACGAAAACCTTGTTAGGATGTACTTCGGAAGTTTCAGACACCTTGGACCAAAACACGGAAAGGTAAACCTATCCTTGTAATAGTCAACAAGTTGCCCTAGACCTCTTCCATACATACCTAACAAAGCAAGTATTCGCCAAGGTTATATTGCAAGAACATCCAACAAGCATAGCAGACAAAAGATAATGATCATTGCCCCATTCCTATTTCTCTAAATCCGCTGTTTTGGGATATCATCAAGACGTCATTGGAATGAGCACAAAATAAGATAAGTTAAAAGATAAAGACCAAGTAAACAAACAAATTGATGCTCTTCAATACCGCTAACGGAAAGGGGATGTGTTTTCTAAGATGATAACTAAAACTTATTGCCAAAAGATAATGCCCATTGTAGGAAGGATTCATCCTAGGACATGTTAGTGGATGGTGGCACGTCATTTCGTTTATAAGGGATGATTGATATGGGACCATTTCAGATGATGTGTTACCAATATGAAGAGATAACCAACTTTCTTACACACTGACTTAGACTTTAGACTTGACAATTGGAGTTTTTTCGTTAAAACCTGCTAGACTTGTTTCCAATTGTTTCACCAAAGGTTGATGATGACGATCAAGTTATTATAGATGATGATTATTGTGGGTGCAAGCGAGATGAGATGGATGGATTTTTTCAAATATTTGGATGTTTTTGATGTTTTGCAATGTTTTGAGGCTGTTTTTGGTATTTTTTGAGGTTTTGCAAATGTTTTGATTTTTGATTTTTCAAATGTTTTTGGGATTTTATGAGATTTTGACCAAGATACTAACCTAAAGACCTATCCTAGGGGTCTCGAGGGCTGATCGACAGATTATCCTTGCCTATGTTATACACGCAAAGACCACATAGTTTGACTGACGACTCGACCGATTTACAGATGAAGCTTTACATGATGAAATGTTAGTTTATTATGATGAACTCCTATAGGACTGACCTAAATGTCTCGGGGGATGATCAAAGATCAACCTTGCCTACGTTCAAGCTCAGAGACAACGTAGTTCGACAAGACGACCTTGTTTTTGGCTTTTTGAATGACTTTTTGACATGTTTTTGGATTTTGATATGTTTTGAATGTTTTTGGATTTTCTGATTTTCTGATGTTTTTGGATTTTCTAATTTTTTGATGTTTTTGGATTTTCTAATTTTGAGGACTTTAAGACCATACACGAATCTAATCCGATGAGAACGTGCCCCCAGCGTGATGCAATAGACTACTTTGATAAAGGCAATACAAACTAACCTTGAGGATGAGCCGAGTAGTACTAGGAGGGATCATGATACGAACGCAGGACCAAGCTATGGTGCGAATGCGAGTGGATGTGTGATGGATGGAGACCTGAATGCAATGGATGATGCCGAACAAGCCATAAAGGTCCTGGTATTTCGAAAGTGCTTATTTATGCAAGGCGCCTGTTTGCCAGGTTTTCACCGAGGTACTTGCCCAAAGTGCCACCAAGGTGGTTTTCACTATAGGACGATTTTTCTTTTATTTTTTTATTTTTTATTTTATCTTTTTTCTGATTTTTTTGAATTTTTTGCTTCTTTTTTTTTTTTTTGTCACCAAGACACTGTTGCCGTTTTCGCCAAAGTAACCATTTTTAGGACTTTTTCTAATTTTTTGGATTTTTGGGTTCTATACCTTGAAAGATTTAGGCATAAAACTTTTTGAGATGGGAGCTATTCATTGGCTCCTGCAGAGGTTCCCCTTGAAGTGTTGATAACTGATATGCCCCGATTTATAGCTTTCTGTGATGATGAAAGGTTCTAACCAATTAGGTTCGAACTTGCCTTTGCTGCTGGGATTCGGGACATTCTTCTGATTTTCTTTTAAGACCAGTTCTCCGACTTGGAAAGTCCTGTTTGATTTTTTGTTGTAGCTCCATTTGAGTCTATTCTGATAGACTTGCAAGTGATTTAAAGCATCTATGCGTCTCTCATCCAGTAGCTCCAGCTCGTTTAATCTTGACACCTGATAGTCCTCATCAGTATTGAGATTTTGCAATGATATTCTGAGGGATGTGAGCTCAATCTCAATGGGGAGGACAACTTCTGATCCGTAGACCAAGGAGAATGGGGTGGCGCCGGTGGGTGTGCAGATGCTAGTTTGATAAGCCCAGAGGGCGGGATTAAGCTACAAGTGCCAGTCATGACCTACGTCATTGACTGTTTTCTTAAGGATTTTGAGGATGGTTTTGTTTGTGGCTTCTGCTTGGCCATTTCCTTTGGGATAGTACGAGGTGGAGAAGTGATGCTGGATTTTGAATTTCTCGCACAAGTTGTGAACCTCCTGGTTCTTGAATGGTGTTCCATTATCTGAGATAATAGCTTGTGGGACACCGTAATGACATATGAGATAGTTCAGGATAAATTTTGAGATCTGCTTCCAGTGATATATGTCATGGGTATGGCTTCCACCCACTTTGTGAAGTACTCAATTGCAGTGATAATGAATTTGTGGCCATTGGATGAGGTGGGTGTGATTTTTCCAATCAGATCGAGTCCCCACTGCGAAAAAGGTCATGGTGTGATAATCATATGAAGCTCTTGAGCTGGAGCATGGATGAGATCTCCATGCTGCTGACATTGTAAACACTTTTTAGCATGACCATGTGCTTCTCTTTCCATTGTGGGCCAATAATACCTCATCCTCAGCAGTTTCTTGGCGATGGTCATTCCACTCGAGTGTGAGCCACATATACCGTTATGAACCTCGATTAGAGCGGTTAATGCCTCCTCAACATTTAGACAACGTAACAAGGTACCTTCTATGCTTCTACGGTATAAGGTATCACCTAGAATGACAAATCTAGATGCCTTTTTGATGAAGGTTCATTTTAGGCTCGATGGTAGGTCAGCGGGTATGACTCGTATGCAAAGAAATGTATAGATGTCATGGTACCAAGGATCGCCGGGACCAATGATTTCACACACGAATTCTGATTCTGGTACCTCGAATGAGGGAACGAGAAGCTGCTCAATCAAGAATTCATATTTGGGAACATTATGAGGGATGTTTAATAGAGACCCCATTGTAGCCATGGCATCTGCTGCTCTGTTGTTGGATCTCAGAATCTGCTCAAATGTTATGTCAATGAAGGATTCCTTTAGAGTCTCCACCAATTTCTTGTATGGAGTTAGCTTGTCATCCTTAGTTTGATATTCATTATTGACCTGATTTATGATCAATTGAGAGTCTCCATAGACTTTGAGTGTTATGATGTTCCATTGTACTGCTATCCTGAGACCTATAGTCAAAGCCTCATATTCCGCAATGTTGTTAGTGCAAGGGAATGCTAGTTTGTATGACCTTGGTATGCAGTCTCCCTGTGGGGTGATGAAGAAGACACCAGCTCCTGAACTGTGCTATGTGTATGAGCCGTCGAAGTATAATTTCTAGTGATCAGCTACATTGAGGTTAAAGATGGACTCGTCTTGAAACTCTAAGACAAGAGGATTCCGAGAATAAATGGGTGCTTCTGCTAATTGATCTGCAATAACCTATCCCTTAATGGCTTTGTGCTCCACATACTCGATGTCATACTTTGACAGTATCATTACCCATTTTTCCATTCTACCTGTGAGCATTGCTTTTGATAGTAGATACTTGAGGGGATCAATTTTGGCAATGAGCTTTATCTTGTGTGCCAACATGTAATGTCTAAATTTTTGGGATGCAAACACTATTGCGAGGCAAGCTTTCTCGATGAATGAGTAATTTAGCTCGTGACCGACCATTGTCTTGTTGATATAGTAGATAGCCCTCTCCATTCCGTTTTCATCATGCTGAGCCAAGAGAGCTCCTAGGGCTGTTGTTGTTGCTGACACATATAAGATCAATGGCTTTCTCGAGATAGGTGGCATTAACACTGGTGGCATCAGTAGATATTCCTTGATTTTGTTAAATGCCTCTTCGTATTTTGTGTCCCATTTGTATGCTACCCCCTTGTGGAGTAGGTGAGAATATGGATTCTGCTTGTTTGCCAGTTGTGCTATAAATCGTCAGACGGATTGAAGTTGGCCTTGGAGGCCTCTCAGTTGTTTTAATGTCTTTAGTGCTTCCATCTCGAGAATTGCTTTTACTTTTTCCGGATCCACCTCGATACCGCTCATGGAGACTATGTATCCTAGAAATTTACCTGATTGTACGCCGAAGACACACTTCTTGGGATTTAGTCTAACTTTGTATTCCTCCAGTTTGTCAAAGATAGCACCTAGGGTTGCTATATGATCTTGTCTTTTTCTTGACTTAGCTAGAGTATCATCGACATAGTCTTTGACTATTTTGTGGATCATGTCATGGAATATTAATGTCATGGCCCTTTGATAGGTTGCTCCTATGTTCTTTAGGCCAAATGGCATCATGTTCCAATAGTAGGTCCCCCATGGACAAGTGAAAGCCGTCTTATGTTGATCTTCTTTTGCTATCATGATTTGGTTATATCCTGAAAATCTGTCCATTAGGGATAGCATCTCATGCCCTGTTGTCATGTCTATGATCATGTCGATATTGGGAATTGGGAAATCATCCTTGGGACATGTTTTGTTCAAATCTCTAAAATCCATACAGATTTTGATGGCTTCGTTAGGTTTTGATATAGGTACCAAATTTGATACCCATTCTGGATAATCGATTGGTCAAATAAATCTGGCATCTAACAGCTTTTTGAGCTCCATTTTGACCAATAAGGCTATTTGAGGATGCATCTTTCGAAGCTTTTGTTTGACCGGTTTTTCTTTTGGATACACTGCTAAATGATGAACCACAGTTTCTGGATCTAGCCCTGGCATGTTAGCATAACTCCATGCGAAGTTTATTTGTCTTTCCTTTAGGAATGCTGCTAGGAGTTCTTGCTCTTCTACTAATAGTGATTCCGCATAGAATGTGATATGCGAGGTCTCCTCTGTTCCTATGTTGACTGGATTGCACTTTTCGGCCAAAACTGTTGATTTCTCTTGATGAATGACTCTTAAGGGAAGATTGAATCCTTCATCCTCGGGCACCTCAGAGAGGTTTTCACCGTTGGATACGTCCTTTCTTTTTACTATTTTCTTGTGAGAGAGTTCCATAGTGTGGTTTTCACTCAAGGACTTGGATATGATTCTTAGTTTCTCACTTTTGCGACTAAAGGATTCAATCATTTCCCCATAATAGGCATGTGTGTCCAACTCTATTATAAATCCTACTTTGTGATCTCCAACTGGCATGTTATCCCTCAATCCCATGAATTCTAAGAGCGCCTCATCATTTTTGAATGTATCGAGAACTGGTGGTCCTCATTGGTCATAGTCGATCAGTTGGGGGTAGACTAAGCGGATCTCATGATTTGGATGGTCTGGTTCAAAGGAGATGGTGCTAATCATACATAGGGTGGTATCTTCGAATAGCCTAGGTAGAATAGTCAAAGTATCTTCGTCATCGCTACTAGTACAGACATCGGTTACCTCAAATGTAAAATTATCTATGACATGACCTGTAGATACGGGTAGGTGTAATTCTACGGGGGTTAGCTGAGGAGGATTGTTAATGGTTCTAATCGGAGGACTTCGGCCACGTATGGTTATTCTCAGAATGGTACATCCAAGGCCAAGATTTGTTATGGGTCACGTTTCTGATATGATAGGTATAATGAGCCCATTGTCATTTTGTCCCAGTCGTTGATTTCTGTCATAACCCATTGCAAGCATCATTTGTAGGCCTTTGCTTGTCTCATCCATTGGTAATTCAGGTATCAGTCTTTCATCTTGATAGAACATGTGTGATGGATCTACTTCAATAACCTCATGGCCAAGATCTCCCCAGCTTGTGAATTTGGGATAATCTTCAAAAGATGTTTGCGATGTGGAAGCTTGATTTTCCTGTGGACGTCCCCATGATCTAGGAGATTGTGGTAACTCTCATATCACAAAAGCATTGTTAGGGAGTTTTTAGCTTCCACAACCATCCTCTTGGATGATGAGCTTGATATCGAAGATGGTGGGGATGGTGGGTGTCTCTGTCGTAGAAGTGGACGTGAGAATGGCGGGGTCAATGTATGGTGTGGATGGGCCCTCATCATTCTTTGGCACTTGGGGGATTTTGTAATACTTGGCCTCAAGATTTTTGCAATATGAAAATGGTTCAAGATCTCCATGGATAGTGACTTCTTGTCCATTATGTGTAAATTTCACACATTGGTGGAAGGTTGATGCTACGACTTTCATTGCATGGATCCATGGGTGTCCTAGGAGGATATTATATGGTAATTTGAGGTCCAAGACCTGACATGTAGTTTCCATGAGCATTGGCCCTACTTGAATAGGGAGTTTAATTGTGCCCTGAGACACTCTTTCTTGGTCATCATATGCTCTTATCGTGATGCCCTTTCCTTTGTTAATGGAATCTTCTGATATTTTCAACTGCTTGATGAGGCTAAGAGAACGGATGTTCAAACCTGCACCTCCATCCACCAAGACCCTTTTGATTTTTCTCTTGTTGACAATGGATTCCAAATGAAGTGCACGGTTGTGAGATGGTTGGGCGGGGAAATCTTGGTTGGAAAATGTAAGGAGATTAGGCGTTATGATATTTGCGACCATAGCTTGGAAATACTCTGCATCGAGATCTGCGGGGATAGTGGATGAGGCTAATGCTTCCTCAAGGATCTTTTTATGCACTGATGAGATTTTTAACAACTCCATGATCGAGATGTGTGCTAGCGTTCTCTTGAGTTGTTCTACAACATTGTAGGTATGTGGAATGGCTCTAGATGAAGGGACTCTGTTAGGTTGGGATGATCCTACAATGGTGACTTTGCCGCCTCTTGTGGTGACTCCACAATCTTTGGCATGGGCGCCCTTGATGGTGATGACCATGCAATATTCATTTAGGGAGGAAACGACCATTTCGTACACATGATTTACACTGCCCTTCCCTTTATCATTTTTATTCCCTTTGTTGCCATGATTTGGCATCAGATTCGTGTAGATTTTAAGATCCTGATTTCCCATCGGTTGTTCCACGTTTATGATTCTCTTGTCAATGAGATCTTGGATGATGTTTTTGATTCTCATGCAATTGTTTGTGGTATGGCCTTTGATTTTATGAAATTCGCAAAGTTGATTTTCCTTATACCAAGGAGGTTTGACATCGGGTTCTTGGTAATTCTCAAAGGTAGGGGCCTAGATGAGTTTTTTGTCTATCAACTTTTTCATTATGTCCTCAAGTGGTTCCCCCAAAGTAGCGTATTTTTGTTTGGGGTAATTTTTGTGCTGGGGTGCTCCTCTTTGATCATTTAGGTTATTGATGGTAGGATTGTTATTGGGTTGATATGTTGTGTGATGAGTGTTTTGGCATTGATTTTGAATTTGCGGTGTGGTTGTATTTTGGCATGGCGCACTAATGACCACCTTGGCATCGATGACACCATCATTAGTAACGTTCTTGTTTCTTTCCCATGTGTGAGTTTATCATTGTAATTGGATGATGGGCGGTTGTTTTGCGGTTCGTGATATGATGTTGATTCTGGGGGTTGAGTCACAAGGGCTCTTTCGATGTTGAGCGCCTTGGAGATCAATTGTTCATATGTATTGATACCCTAAACCTTGGGGTGGACTGCTAAGCGGCTTTCAAGGTTAGCTATGATGGTGCACACTTGTTGTTCTTCTGGCATGGTCCACTTGCTCTGATTGGCCTTGGATCCCATCGTTGAAGGAATTAAGCAAGAGATTAATTCTTTCCTTGTTTTAGAGCCGAGAGTTCTTCGAGACTAACATCCATTGCAATATTACATGTGTAGTTCCTGATGAATGCATCTCTAATTTCCTGGAATGTTCTAATGCCTGAAGGTAAGCGAGAGAACCATTCTATAGCGGGGCCTTCCAAGCTCCTAGGGAATAGCCGCATCAGATAAGTATCATCATATGTGACCTCCATACAATGAACCTGGAATTCCCTTATGTGATCTTCAGGGTTTCCCATCCCTCGATATTTGTTGAATTTGGGGATTTCAAATCCCTTGGGGAATGGTTTCATGTCTAGGCTCCTATCAAATGGATAGGGACACAAGCTGCTTGGCATTTTGGTTGTTCACCCTGATTGAAGGTCGAGCACTTGTTGCGAGAGCAACCTAAGTTGTGTTGTCACATCACTTTGTGGATCAAGGGGTGGGATGAAAGTATTTTGAGGTGTTTCAATTGTTGGTTGGGTGGACGGGTTGGTCGGTGCATTGTTCGATGGTATCGGTATGTTGTGGCGGGTGAAGTAGGCTTCTACTTGCTTTTGGATGAACAATGCTTGTTGTTGATCTTGTTGTTGTTGTGCTAGGATTTGTGCTTGTTGTTGCACTTGTTGCTACTTTAACAACACTTGTTGTTGTGCTTGCTGTTGTTCCCATAGTGCTTGTTGTTGGGTTGCCAATTCTGTCGCTTCTTGCTGCTCTTGGTATTACTTTAGTGCTTGCTGGTATGCTTGCACTTGTGCTGCTTGTGCAAGAAGTTGTGCTTGAGCTTGCACTTCTTGTGCTTGATGTTGAGCTTGTGCTTGGGCTTGCGCTGCTTGTGCTTGTGCGGCTTGTTGCTGCAATAATAGTTGTGCTTGAGCGACTCTTTGTGCTTGCAATGCTTGTGTGGCTTGTGCAGCTTGTTATTGTTGTGCTTGTTGCGCTTGTAATGCGGCTTGTGCAGCTTGTGCGGCTTGAGCGGCTTGTTGCAAGGCTTTTTGTTTTTGAACTTGTTGATATCCTCTTTGAAAAGCAGCTTGCAATGTTGCGTCATATTGGTTTGATGTGGTGAACATCAGTGGTGGTGGGGGTGGTGGTGGATTTGGAATGGTGGTAGATGATGATGTTGTGTTGATGTTTTGTGTGTTGGATAATGGTATTGATGTGATTGGTCCTTGTGAGACCATGCTTTGTGAGGTTAGGGGTGTGTTTGATGATGTTGCCATTGCTTGTGTTTTTATCATTTGTTGTTGCGATATCAATGACAAATTTTGTGTGTTTGGTGCAATGCTTTGATTGATGGTTTAGATGTAGGTTTGATTGATACCTGGTAGGGGAGGAAGCCCTAAACCGAGTGATGCGGATGGTAATGGTAATGGTGGAAGAGGTGGAAAGGTGAGGGGCGTGAGTTGTTGTGAAAAAGTCATGGTGTCGAATAAGCCCCCTAGTCTGAACGTATCTCCCTCTTCTTGTGAATTTGTGAGAAGAGGTGTTTGAGGAGTTGCGTGAAAGAATGAAGACAATGGATCATGATGAAATGTGAGAGGAGCATTTTTGTGTAATGGGTTTTTGGGTATGCTTTGTTCCAATGTGGTGTTTGCGTCCAAGTTTTGGTTATTAACACGGGGATGTGTTTGAAGAGCGTTGAGAAATGTGTTTCCCTTGTTGACATTTGGTTGAGTTGGAGCAAATGATGTCGTGATTTGCAGAATGTTTTGCGTGATGTTTTGGGATGGAGGTGTGGATGAAATAGGGATGGTGGATGAAATTGGTGTGAAGGATGTCTCTACTATAGTACTTACATCAAAATCCGAAGGCAACTTGGCCCTTGTTTTGCTAGTTCAAGCATGTAAAACGAAGGGTTGAGTCTCATCATGATATTGATGATTTTATGATTCTCCGGATTTTGAAGCATTTCTGCCATTTCTTTGCGAGACATTCCAAAGGTAAGGTCCTCTCCTTGATTTTCTTCTTTCGGATTTTGCGATGATGAGAGGGTCAATGGATTACTTGATTCTGCTGGATTCATTTCTGGGTTGGTTTGGCTAAGGTCGCTTGAAGCATGTGTTTCTTTGTTGGCTTCCATACTCTTCTTGTGTTGAGATCTCGTTTGAACCATAAAACAAGGATCATTCTTTGGGAATATGGGAGATGAATCTCTTGATTCTTTGGATCGATCGTTATTTTATGTCCCAAAGTAGAAATTTTTAGGATGCCTTGAGGATCAAATGTGATGATATGATGATGATGTTTAGGGATGGATGATATGGATGTTTTGGATTTTGATAAATCTTGAATGAGACACTAGGCTTCTAGGACTTTGGATTTTGATTTGTTTGGGTTTTTTGAGATTTTGAGATTTTGCCCTTGATTTTGATTTGGATTTTGATTTGGATATTTGAACAAAAATACCCTAAGATGTTGGATGATGATCTAAGGGATAGCTTTTTTCAAAGGATGATAATTTGAATAAGTGTGAGGAGAAGGATGCATCTACCCACACCTATTCAAACAAGATGATTGTTTTACTAAGCATATGGAGAAGGATTCATCTACATATACTAAGCTAGACAAGATGATTTTGATAACTTTGACTAAGTATATGCAAAAGGATGCATCTACACATACCTTAGCCAAAGATGTTTTTGCTAATGTTTTCAAGGATTTTGTCTCAATGATATTGATGGTTCTGATTTTTCCATAAAGCCTAGTATCAAGGATGATTTCAAGATTTATCAAAAGGTGATGATGAGATGGAATTTTTTTTGATGTTTTGATGGATGGATGAAAAATATTTTGATGTGTTTTGATCCTAAGATGAACCTAGAAAGATATACTTTGTTTTGCCTAGATCTAGGTATTGAAGAGCCTGCAAATGCTTCCTAATGACCTTTGTAACCAAGAAATGATTTCATTTGAACATTCATTTTCGGATTTTCAATCAATGATTTGTGCTTTGGGATTTGGAGTTTTCAACACATATGAAAGTTCATTTTTCTTAGCTTTGCTTAATGTCTTTATTTTACCAAAAACACTTTCTTTAATTAGGTTTTCAAACTAAGATTTCCAATGTCTTAATTTCTTCAAACCCCACAACATATGTTATGTGGAAATTTAATGAACTTAAGGCAAGGGTTTCCTATTGTTTACTTAAGAAGACAAATTGAGATTTAATCCAATGCTTAGAAACCTCTAAGGACGTGAATCCCAAGGGAAAGCAATAACATATGGATTGAGTCAATTGTATTTGTCCTCAAAAAGGTTTGAAATTTGGATGATGTTAAGTGTTTGTTTTTGAGATGTTTTCGATCAAGCAATGCATTTTGTAACCCAAGAATAAGTACAATCCTATGGATGTGTAAGACAATATTTGTTGGATTCCCACTTGGACAAGTCCAGCTATGCTTATCTCTAGCGGATGGTTAGATGCTTGACCCCACTGGCTCCCCTCCACGACACTCACTTATATGGGGCAGCCAAGCATCAACACCCATGAAACTCCCATGGCATACTTTCCATCTCTACTAGAAGATCGTAAAAATGTGGGGTGGCTTCAGAACGACCATTCTTGCACCAACAAATAGATAAAGGATTTTGGAAAATTCTAGCTCATGGGTTTTAGTAAGGACTTTCCATTCGTAGGAGTTGACCCAATGTGGCAAGAGTCCCCTTTCAGATCCATCTTGTCAGAGTCAACCACGTGATATTGGTGTTTCTTCCAATATCCACATTTATATCTTGGCTAGAAATACTCTTGGCTTTAGAGTGTTACTGGTTGAGTCGTTCCCTTCGATGATTACTTTTTCCCCAAGGTAGGCCCTCTAGGATAAACAAAAGTGAATGAAGAACAATATTCGTAACTCAATCAATCCTTGTTGGCAACAAGGAGAGAGAATGTACGCAACAAAGTCCCCACTCACACTCGCACAATAGTTTGTTCAATTTTAAGCCCAAATCGAAGTGTGGAGGTGATTGCTTTGTCTTAAGCCAAAGTCATGGAAAAGACCTTTTTATTCTCAAGATCGCTATAAAGCACAAGAGAAGTGCATACATCCTTTTCCAATGCCTTTAGTCTAAGTAAGCCCTCACAAAAAACACAACTATACTTGTTCTTTTTAGATCCTCAAAGCAATATGTGAGTTCATTTTAGAGCACCAAATCACAAGTGAAAAACATTTGTTCAATTTGTTAATCCCATAAACGAAATCTAGTAAGTTTTTAGTCCTATTGTTTGTTTTAACCTTTGCAAGAAATGGAATTGAAAGGTTCTTTTTAAGCCCAAATGAAAGCTAGTGTTCTAAAGATGAAAATATGACAAATTCCTAAGGAAGTGTTAAACAAACACTTAAGTGTTTAAAAACACTTTGATTGGTCAAGATACCATCACCATGCTCCTTCTTCCTTTACTTTTTGGTTTCCAACCTACAAAGGCGAAAAACAATCAGATTCTGGAAAAACATAGAAATTTAAAAAGCAGAAAATAGATGAAGAAGCAATCATAAATTAAAGCACGTGCTAAAAATAAAATTTCTCCCTTTTACTATCTTCCAGTGTCGCAACTTGTGAAGGTGTCGCTATTTTTCCCTCCCAGCGTTGCTCTTATAGTGTCGCTTACCAGTCAGCAGTGCTATGTGTTGGGACAGAGAGCATGATTGCATCACTCTTTTCGCCCAGCGTCACAGTTTTTGAAAGCGTCAAAGTTTAGAATTTTTTGAAATTGATGCAGATCGGCGAGTCTAGCGGCAGAGTTTAGGATTTGAATTTTTTTTGGCAGGATGAGTCCAGCGGCACTAAAACAACGATGTTGACGAGCCCGCGGTGCTAAAACAACGACACTGATGAGCCCGTGGTGCTAAAACAGTGACGCTGACGAGCCCGCGGTGCTAAAACAGCGACGCTGACGAGCCCGCCTTGGAATTTCCTGTGTGTCAAGAAAACGCAGAAATTTTGAGGAAATGTTAGAAATGTTGATGTCAAGCCCTCCTTCTAGCGCCAAATGTGCGAACCCTTTTCCTAGTACCTGCAAAACAACATGAATAAACGAGTTAGACAAGGAAATGCAAGCTAAAAGAAGGATTCCCCATGAAATCCATTTACAAATTAAACTAGGAATGAAAATAATGAAGAACACAAAGAAAATGATAAAAACTTGATTCAATCCTAATTCAAATAGCAAACACTTGATCCCATGGGGGAATTGGTGCCAATTTGATGTGAAAATTGGCCCTTTCCCAATTCCTATGATGCAAGATTCGAATGTTGAAGATGATGTTGATCCACTTTGATGAGAAGATGAGAACTCCAAGCCAAATCTGCAAAAAGCCTAGCTAAGAATTCGAATGATGAATGGAAATGGCTAATTATTTTAGCACGGTAATTTTTGCTTGGATTGTGGATGATAAAATGAGAAGAGGAGCTCTTCATTTATAGGATTTCAAGATGGATGAATGCCCAAACTTGAGCAATGTGGGACTAACATTCATCCAATGATATGGTGCCACTTGTCAAGCTATGAATGGATGATGGTTGTGCAAGATTTGAGGTTTGTGCCAATAAATGCCAATATTTAAAATTCAAATTTGTTGAAATGACATGTAAGAGGGAAGAGAAAATGCAATAAATGCCACTTGGCTCAAGGCAAAGGACATGTAAGAGGTTTTAAATGCCTTGTTGGATGTACATGTTGACTTGGAATTTTTGAATTCAAATTGAGAGAATATTCCAAAAAGATGCCTTGTGAGGAAAATGGGATTTAATAAATGACTTAAATCCATTTTCATGTGCAACTTGCATTATCTAGAGGATGTGACATGAGATGAGGTTAAATTAATCAAGGGTTAATTAATTTAACAGGAGATTAGATGATGTGACTTATTTGACTTAGAATTATGGATATATTTAAATCAGATAAGAGAGGAATATGATAAGAGGCTAATTAAATAAAGTTTTTGATTTATTTAATTAAGAGGGATGGTGTTAGATTAAATCAAATAAGGTTTTAATTTATTTAATTTAATGGATAGACTTTAGAGATTTAATCAAATAAATTGATTATTTAATTAAATAGGGATAATTAGATCAGATGGGTTGATTTAATTAATAAGAGAAAGTGACTTAATTAGACAAAATGATTTATTTAATTAAGAGATGAATATTGATGAATTTAATCAGATAGGGGAATTTGATTAAACGGTTAGACTGAGGGATGATTTAGGAAGAGATGATGTCAGTAAGTCAGGATCGAATGCATGATGTCAATCAGTATATTTTTGATGTCTACAAAACCTAAAGTGGTAAAGAAAATTCTTAGAACTCTTCCTAAATCTTACAGTCATAAAGTTGCTACTATTGAGGAATCTCAAAATCTAGACCAATATTCTAGAGATTAATTGTTTGGCTCTTTAACTACATTTAAGATGAGAGAGTTTGGTAATATCAATGGTGCAAAGGTTGAGACTACTTGTAAGGCTACAAAAAAATAAAATATTGAAGAATCAGATCTGGATGATATTGATGATGTGGAAGCTAACTTTGTGAGAAGGATGAAAAAAGGCACTAGCAAGTACAAAGATAAATTACCTTTCAAATGTTTTAGTTGTGGAAAAATTGGTCACTATGCTTCAAGATGTCCTAACAAGAGTTTGAACAATAAGAATAAGGAAAACAAAGGTAAGATGATCAAGAAAAACTATTATGTTAAAGAAGATGTTGGTATTTTTGATGATGAATATGATTATGGGGACTATGATGATAATGAATGCTTTTTCTTGGCTTTAAAAGATGATTTTTTTTTGGCTAACTTTGAAAGATGTGTGAAAGAAAGTACTCCACATAGAGAGAGGATAAGACTGAAGGTACTTTGGTATCTTCTTTTCATGTTAGGCGGGATAAGAACTGTTAGATCATTGATAGTGGTTTCTAAAATCTATGATCGAAGACAAGAGTAAGTTTGTTAAACTTGTAAAATATGATGGAGGAGGTTAAATTTGGAGATGATTCAGGTGCTAGGATTTGTGGAATAGGTTCAATTAGTTTTGATGGAAAGTATAATACTGATAATGTTTACTATGCAAAGGGTTTAAGACAATCTTTTGAGTGTTGGAAAAATGTGCAGCAAAGGATATAATCTTATGTTTCAAGATGATGGATGTGAGATCAGAAAAGGTATAAAACTATGGTTGCTACTAGAAAGAGGACAAATGGAAATGTTTATCAACTCAAGGGTGTTGATGGTCATTTTTTTATGAATTAGATTAATGAAAGATGGTTATGGCACAGAAGGATGTGTCACATCAATTTTGATAATCTAGTTAGAATCAGTTTAGTTCAAATAGTGAGAGATTTTACAAGGATTACAAAGACTATCAATGTTGTTTGCAAGGAGTGTCAGATTGGAAAGGAAACAAGAAGTGTCAAGGATAAAGAACAATCTTCTACCAGATTGTTGGAATTGGTGCATACAAACCTTTGTGATCCTACAAGAGTGAGAAGTCTTCATGGTGACAGGTATTCATTCTTTTGATTAATTATTATTCTACAATGACATGGGTTACTTTTCTTAGAGAAAATATGAAGCCCTAGATAGATTCAAAACATTTAAAGTTATGGTTGAGAATGAAATGGATTTGAAGATAAAATGTTTGAGGTTTGACAGAGGTGGAGAATTCACCTCCAATGAATTTAACATGTTTTGAGAGAATCATGGCATAAAGAGGCACTTGTTTTCCCCTAGGACTCCTTAGCAAATTGGAGTAGTTGAAAGGAAAATATGACTGTACAAGAAGCTGCAAGGACTATAATGAAAGAAGATAACCTACCAAAATTCTACTAGAGAGAATCAATTCATATTATTGTTTACATATTTAACAGAGTTCAAGCAAAAGAAAACAACACAAAAACTCCCTATGAGTTTTGGTATGGAAGGATCCCTACTGTCAAGTACTTTAGAATGTTTGGAAGAAAATGCTATATCAAAAGACATGATGAAAACTTAGGAAAGTTTGATGCAAGGTCTGATGAAGGTATCTTCCTTGGATATTCTACTAAAATCAAAGCTTACAGATGTTACAATAAAAGATTGAGAAATATTATTGAGAGGGCAAGTGTCAAAGTGGATGAAGATTTGCAGAATTCAATGGTGATAGATGGATACGAATCAAATGAACCTACCTATAGAGAAGAAGAAGAAAAATCTAAGGAACATAAGCATAAGATGAAGAGGAAGAAGCTTTGAAAAAGACCCCTAGAACCCCTAGGTATGTGAAGAGAAATCATTTTGAAGAATAGATTATTGGAGACAAAAGCAAAGGTGTGTTGACAAGAAGGAAAGGTTCTAAAGAAGAGGTAAATTTATGTCTACTTTCTAAAGATGAACCTAAGAAAGTGATTGAGGCATGTAAGGATGAACTTATGTAGATTGAGAAGAATTATACTTGGGTACTTGTCCCAAGACCTACAAACAAAAACATGATTGGACCAAAGTGGGTGTTTAGAAAAAAAATCAATGACAATGGAGAAGTGATAAGAAACAAGGCAAGGCTTGTGTGTAAGGGCTATGCACAAGTTGAAGGAATATAATTTAAGGAGACATTTTCTCCAGTGGCTAGAATGGAGGCAATCAGGTTGATTTTGGAATTTTCATCACATAAGGATTTCAAATTTTATTAGATGGATGTGAAGTCTACTTTCTTGAATGGAGAGTTGGAAGAAGAGGTATACATGGAACAACCAAAAGGATTTAAATTATCAAATAAATAAAATATGGTTTATAGATTGAAGAAGGCATTGTATGGATTGAAGCAAGCTCCTAGCGATTGGTATGCAAGGTTGGATAAGTATTTGATACAAGGATTCAATAAAGAAACTATAGTTAGTAACCTTTACTTTAAGGTTGAGAAATATCGAATCTTGATTGTAGTTGTGTATATTGATGACATTATTTTTGGAGGCAATGAAGCTATTTGTAAGAAGTTTGTAGAAGAGATGATTTTTTTTTTGAGATGTTTATGTTTGGGGAGATGAATTTATTCCTTGGGCTACAAATCAATCAAATAGATAATCATTTTACGTTCAAAGTATGTCAAATAAATTTTAAATAAGTTTGGAATGGAAGACTCCAAATTGGTGTGTACTCCTATGGTTACTAGGTGCAAATTGAGCAAGAATGATGAATCCCCTAAGGTTGATCAGAGCAAGTATAGATCTATGATTGGTTGACTGCTATATCTAACTACTACTAGACTAGATATCATGCATGAAAATTTTCTTGAGGCTATATTTCAAGAAGATCCTAGAGAGTCACATGTTCCAGTAGTGAAGAGGATATTCAGATACCTAAAGTGCACTCTAGATCATGGCTTATGGTGTCCAAAAGATACTAATTTCACATTGAGTGCTTATACAAATGTAGATTGGGTTGGTTATGTGGACGAAAGAAAAAGTATAAGTGGTGGTGATTTCTTTCTTGGATGTAGATTGGTGTCATGGTTAAGTAAGAAACAAGATTCAATTTTTGTATCTACTGTTGGCATTGAGTATATTGCAACAACATCTTGCTACACACAAGTGTTGTGAATGAGGAAAACATTGAAGGATATTAGAGTGGTGTATCATGAGCCTATTTCTATCTTTTGTGATAATACAAGTGCAATAAACATTTCAAAACCCAATGATGCATTCAAGGAAAAACCATATTTTAATCATATATCACTTTCTGAGAGAGAAGGTTGCAGAGAATGAAGTGAAACTTGAGTATGTACCTACAAAGGATAAGATTTCTAACATATTCACTAAGGCTCTTCCTAAGGATGTTTTTGAGTATCCCCGAGAGAAATTGGGGGTTATTTCCCCTCCTCTGAACTAGATGTATAATTCTAGTGGATCACATGATCTATCCTTTGTCTAGACTGATGTTGGTGGCTACCTCTCAAGGGGAGTAGGTAGTGACATTATTGTAGTATGGAGTGAGTGTTGTCATTATGCAAAGTTTTTTGAGTTAGTATAGGTTGGTGTGTACTCCTAAGGGGGATTATTCAAAGCAATAATGGAAAAGAGTATTTAGAGTAGTTAAAAGTAGGTTGTGCAATGTCAAAGGGGGAGAACAATGCAAAACATTTTATCATTTTCCATTGATGTCAAAGGGGGGGAGAGAAACATGTGAAAAGTGCAAGGTATTAGGGGGATAAAGTTGTGTATGTTGTCTAGTTATTTTTATCAAATGGAGTCTAAAACATATGAAAAAGAATAAGTTAAAAGGGGGAGAGAAAAATGTTGTGTAAGTTGTCTAATCAATAAAAAAGAAAGGAGAGTTATCTTTGATGCTTTTTCACATCTTGTGTTTCCATCAATGACAAAGGGGGAGATTGTTGCAAGTGTGAAGGTGTTTTCATTGATGTCAACAATCTTGTGTTGTCATTGATGTCAACTATGTAGTGGTTGAGAAAGGTTGTTGTAGTATTGTTCTATGTTATAGAGGTGTGTTCTAGTTTTTCTCTGCATTTCTTCTAGGTTGAAGATCTACTTGTGTGGTTCAACTATATTGGTTAGAGGTGATCAAAGATGCTATATTCATAATTTTTAGTGATGGATCATTGTACAAAAGAAGTTGTGTTCACTAGTGTGTGAATTGTGAATTACAGAGGTGTTTGGGAGAAATGTCTTTGCTCCACATTTCTCTGCAGTTGTGTTTTAGGTCTTCCAATTCTAAAGGTGATTTGATGATGTTGGTCTCTTTCCTATGTCAGTAAGATTCATGGTTTGGTGTTCTAGAAGATGGTCTTCTGAGTTACAATGTGTGTTAGTGTTGTTTAGATGTACTGGGATTGTACATTCTTTAGGTGAAAGTTGTTGTGAAGGAGTTTAATGGATTTTAGGAATATTATAGATCATGTTGAAGCATGGTGTATGGTTTGCAAGTCATCTTGAGATTGGTGAAGTTTGTACTTAATTGGTTAATGGTGTTTGCAAAAGTAATGACTGAGCTAGTATTTACACTACATGTGAAGGATACATATTTTTTTGGTAGCGTGTGTTTAAGTGGTATTTGTGTTGGGTCCCAATTAATGTTTGATCTGGTCCACATTCACCTCTATCTACCATGGAAGTGTTTTAGCATTGACCTAATTTTGATTTTAATTTTTGAGGTGAATTATCGACCTTGGAGAGGGTTTCAAGGTTGAGGATGGTATAAGTATGAGTTTAATTATTGAAGGAGGCTAAGATAGATGCAAGAAAGATGAGTGTGTGAAGTACATGATGCAAGTAGTGTGAAATTGAGCAGAGCAATGCAAACTTTCAAGTGTTGGAATACTGGATGTAGCGAGTAGAAGGTGTCTACAATCATTCAAATAGACTATGAAGGTGTTGGAGCTATTGTAGTGGAATTCCTATTGTATTGAGATCATGTTCTCTATGTAAAATTTATTGTCTATCTTCTTTACATTCCCATAGTGAGCCTTAGCTATGAGCCTTTCTGGATAGTGCGTCATATTCTGGTAGTGAGCCTTTTGTACGAGTTTTGAAATTACTTATATTGTGAGCTAATCCTCACCATGGTTTTTCCATGTAAATCTAGTGTTTTCTTATGTTTAGTGTTGAGTTGTTTAATTTTTTGTTATCTTCTTTTCATGTTAAATCTTCATAATAGTTTAAGGGTTTAATGAATGCATGTGGATCTGAATATAAATGAGGGTTTTGATATTTTGATAAGATACAACTGATTCGCCCCCTCTTAGTTGCCTTGTTCATTCAAAATACCTCCATAGGGTAGATGAAATAGTTAATGCAATTAGTGGCCTTGGATAAGAAATGAAAGAATCTATCATTGTCAAAAGGTCCTAAGATCCCTACCATCTTGGTATAACTCTAAAATTTCTACAGTAAAGGAAGCAAAAGATCTCAGAAAACTTATTGTTGATGAGTTGCATGGAATCTTCAGTACCTATGAGATGAAAATATGAGACATTTATAACTACAAGAGAGAAGAAGCATTCAAAGTAGCCGAAAAGGAAAAGTTAGAAGCACCTTCATCTAAATCTTAGAAGACAGATGAAGAAGAAGCTAACTTTGTCAGAAGATTAAAAAAAGGCTCTAGAAAGTATAAAGGTAAGTTACCTATTAAATTCTTTAATTGTGGTAAGATAGGACATTTTGTTGTTAAATTCCATTATGGAGAAAAGGATAACTTCGAGCAAGTAAAGGACAATCAAAAGAAGAAACCTCACTTCCCAAAGAAGAATTTCTTTAAAAATAAGAAGTTTGTACACACAAGAAGAAATTGATCTCTATGATGTTAGTGATAGCTCAAATGATGACCATGATTGTACATTTGTGGTTGAGGGAGATGAATCCCTATTCATGGCATTAGGATCAGCCTTTGAGGATCAAGAAAATCAAGAAGTGGAAGATTTTGATGATGAAGAAGAAGGAGAAGTGGATCTAGAGGGTAAACTCATTTGTGCTCTAGATGAGATTGAAATGTTGAGAAAGGAGAACTCAAATCAGAAGAAGCATGCACAAAAATAAATTGAAAGTCTATCCAAAAGGCTTAAAGAATATGATTAGATGATAGTTATCCTAAAGACACAAGTTGAAGAAGCTAAAATAATAGAAGATGTAGTCAAATCTGAATGAAAATATAAATATGATGAATTCATGAAGCTAGAAGCAAAAATAGTGGATTTGAGAAAAGAGCTAAAAAAGGCTAAAGGAAAAATAGACAAAGGTTTGAAGATAAAAGGAGGTTCTAAAACTCTTGATAATTTGATTAACTCTCAAAATCCATCAAAAGAAAAAGATGGTAATGGTTTTGAGAAAGGAAAAAGTTTTACTATTAGTAAATCTATAAACTTATATGATAACTTCATAGCAGAAGAAAATTCTAGAACAAAGAATGAGAAAGGTTGCAAGGAGAATGCCTCTGGAGATGGAAAATCAGACAAAGACACTCCAGAGATGAAGAAATTTGATGGAGAAAAGAAGCCTATAGTAGATAAGAAGATTAATAAGTCAGACCCTATAGACTTGAAGAAGAAGAAAAACATAAAGGGAGTTGATACAAATGGATTTACAAGGGTGAGATACAAGAAGACCTTTGCATCTTGCACAAATATATGTTATTACTAGGTATTCCTCATATTTCTATGGTTACTACTATACTTGTAATTAGTTTGGTCATAGGGCTAGTGAATGTTGTGTTGTACCTAAAAGGAGAACAAAATTTGTTAGTAAATTTTCATCTACTCATTTGTTAGATACAAATGTAATATGCTATAATTGCAATAATTTTGGTCACATAGCCAAACAATGTAGAATTTTTTTTGTAAGACCAAAATTACAAGATAAGAAGAAAAGCATGCCCTCCAAAGTGAACAAAGGTTCACAAGTCTCTAAAAAAGAGAAAAATGAATTAGAAAAGAAACCCAATAAAGTGTGGAAAGTGAAAGGGCAGAAGGTTGCACAATCTATGATTGCTCAAACTACACTCCATGTCAAGAAGCATAATTTGTGGGTAATAGACAATGGTTTCTCTAAGAAAATGACTGATGATAAGAACAAGTTCATCAAACTAAGTAAATGAAAAGAAGGATCTATTAGTTTGGGAGACAACACTGCTATGAAAATCTATTGTAAAGGAACCCTAAGCATAAATGGGAAATTACCTACACATGATGTCCTTTATGTTGAAGGATTAAAGCATAATTTGCTAAGTGTCATACAAATATTTGAAAATGGATACAAAGTCACATTTAATTTAGAAGGTTGTGAGATAAAGAAATCAGGGAGATTAGTAGCGTAAGGAAAAATAACTGAAAGCAATATTTACAATCTCTATGAGGTGAATGGTCAAAGATGCATGATATGACAGATTGATGGGAGTTGGTTATGCAATAGGAGAATGGGCCATGTAAATTTTTATAATCTTGTAAAAGTGAGTTCAAAAGGACTGTTGAGACACATGCCTAAGATAACCAAACCTACAAACACCACTTGCAAGGAATTTCAACAAGGAAAACAAACAAGGGTCAGATTTTAGACAAAAGAGTATTCAACTACAAAACCCTTAGAGTTAGTGCATATCAATTTTTGTGCCCCCACAAGGACAAAAGGATTGAGAGGAGAAAGGTAATTCATGTTATTAATTAATGATTACTCAAGAATGACATGAGTAACCTTCTTGAAGGATAAGTATCAAGCATTTGAAAGATTCAAAATCTTTAGAGCCATGGTTGAGAAAGAGATTGGTAGAAGGATAAAATGCTTAAGATCAAAAAGAGGTGGATAATTCACATCAAATGAATTCATAGAATATTATGAGAAGCATGGAATGAACAGGTAATATTCAAAAACAAGGAATCCAATATAGAATGGAGTGGTTGAAAGAAATAACAGGATAGTCAAATAGATGGCCAAAACAATGCTAAATGAGGCCAAGTTACCCAATCTATACTAGACAGAGGAAATACATACAACAATATATACTTTGAGAAAAAATTAGCTGAGAATAAACAACAAGAAGACACCTTATGAATTGTGGTATGGAAAACCATCATCTATTAAATATTTCAGAGTGTTTGGTAGAAAATGCTATATCAAGAGAGAAGAAGACAACTTAGGAAGCTTTGAATCAAGATGTGATGAAGGAATATTCCTTGGATATTCCATTCAAAGCAAAGATTACAATTGCTACAACAAAAGGCTACACAAAATTGTAGAGAGAACCAATGTCAAGATCAATGAAGATTTGAAGCATGTTGAACTTGAAAGAGATAGCTATGAAGTTGAATCAAAGTCTGAAGAAGAAAATAAAATGGCATCTACAATATATGTTCAAAAGGATCATCCTAAAGAGCAGAATATTGGCAACAAAAAAGGAGTTTAGATAAGGATGATATTTGCAAAGAAAAAAGAGAAAGTAAACTTTGCACTATTATTTGAAATAGAGCCCAAGAGCTATGTTGATGCCAACAAGGATTAGAGTTGGATAAAAGCAATGGAATAAGAACTAAGACAAATTGAAAAGAACAAAACTTGGGAGTTACTTCCAAGATCCTCAAGAAAGAATTTGATAGGATCTAAGTGGGTCTTTAGAAATAAACTTAATGAAGATGGAGTTGTTGTAAGAAATAAGGCTAGATTGGTGTGCAAAGGGTATGCACAAGTTGAAGGTATATATTTTGAAGGAACATTTGCACTAGTTTCTAGATTGGAAGCCATAAGAATGTTTCTAGCATTATCTGCTCATAAAGGATTCAAAGTCTATCAAATGGATGCCAAGTCAACTTTCTTAAATGGGAACCTAGAAGAATTTTACATAAAAAAACCTAAAGGTTTTCAGCTATCAAAGGAAGATTATGTTTGTAGATTGAAGAAAGCACTATATGGTCTAAAACAAACACCTAGAGATTGGTATTCAAGATTACACCAACACCTACATCAATAAGGATTCAAGAAGGAATGTATAGATAGTAATTTTTACTTCAAATTTGAAGGTGAACATATGATAATTGATTTTGTGTATGTAGATGACATTATTTTTGGTGACAGAAATGAAAAAATGCCTAAAGAATTTTCTTTCCAAATGCAAAAGGAGTTTGAGATTTCTATGCTAGGAGAACTTTCTTTCTTCCTTTCTCTACAAATAGCATAAACTAATGAAGGGATACTCATATCTCAAACTAAGTATGCTAAGGATATGCTCAAGAAGTTTGAGATGGAAGATAGCAAGCCAATTGGTACCCCCTTGATAACTAGATGCAAATCAAGCAAGATAGATGAATCCCTAGATGCAAATCATACCATGTATAGATCAATAATAGGTAGCTTGTACCTAACTGCATCAAGACCTAATATCATGCAAGCAATGTACATGGTTACAATATTTCAATCCTTCCTAAAGAATCTCATGTCAATGTAGTAAAAAGAATTTTCAGATATGTCAAAAGCATAATTGACAATGGATTGTGGTATCCCAAAGGTGAATATTTCACTTTGACAATGTATACATATGTTGATTGGGAAGGAAGTGTGGATGATAGAAGAATCACTAGTGGTGGTGCATTCTTCCTTGGAAACAAAGTTGTTTCATGGCTGGGAAAAAATCAAGAATCGATTACTCTTTCTATAGCTAAAGTAGAGTATGTTGCAACAACATGTTGTATTGAAGTGTTTTGGATGAAACAAACACTTAAAGAGATCAAGATAGAATAAAAAGATCATATCTCTATTATTTTTGATAATTCAATTGTCATAAATATATCAAAGTATCCAGTCATGCGTTCTAGGACCAAGCACATCTCAATCAAGTATCACTTTTTAATAGAAAAGGTAGTAGATCAAGAAGTCAACATGGAATATTTTCCAACCAAGGAATAGGTTGCAGACATATTCACGAAGCCTCTTCCCAAATATTAATTTTAATACTTGAGGAAGAAATTGGGAGTGGTTTCTCCCACATAATATCACTAAATCTTAATGGTAGGGCAAGAGTCCAAGGGAGCTTCACAAA
Source organism: Sequoia sempervirens (assembly GCA_007258455.2). Classification (NCBI taxonomy): domain Eukaryota; kingdom Viridiplantae; phylum Streptophyta; class Pinopsida; order Cupressales; family Cupressaceae; genus Sequoia; species Sequoia sempervirens. The sequence continues at coordinate 253,456,874 of VDFB02270651.1, read as the reverse complement.
AAAATTATTCATCCCTAGAAGAAGAGAAAAAAGGCAAGTCAGACATGCATGATTTTACAAATTTCTAATGACTTGATGGTTGTAGATTCTTGGACACATTCTTTCACTTTGCATGGCATGCCAAAGGGGAGAACATCAGTAGAAAAGGTTGTTTATACACTGTACCTTTTCTATTGATGTCAAAGGGGGAGATAAGACTAGGGGGAGAATGGTTGTTGAGCAAATTTTTGTGCAGAACATTTTGTTTTGCCATCAGTTCCAAACATGGAGATTGTTGGCAATTTGATTGTAATTGATGTCAAAAGGAGATTTGAGTAATATCAGCTGGTGAGACTATTGATGGATGTCAAAAGGGATATTGTGGTCAGTCATGATGGCCATTGATGTCAAGTGGTCTCACTATGAATGATGCATATGGAGTTGTAAGGAAAGCCTTGAAGAACTATAAAAGTTTGAGCTTCAAGCCTCATGATTACTCTATATAGCTTGCTAAAAGAAGAAAGAGTTAGTCATTTTCAGCTTAGTCCAAAAAGGCTTCAGACATCAGGATTCAGTGTTAAGGCTTACACCTTAATTCAATGTAATGAAAATTATATGAAGGAACCTTGAACCCTGACAACCAAAAAGGATTATATATTCATGGGTATGTGTTAAAGTTTATGCCTTAACATGAAGGGAAGAAAGGGGTATGAAGGAACCCCGAACCCTGACACCTGAAAAGGCTTCAGTGATTGTGAGTTGGAAGGTTGGATTACACCTTACTATAAGGAAAGTAAGGGGTAAAAAAAATCCCAAAGCTCGACACCTAAAAGGGTTATGTCAACTAACATTTTTGAAGGGAGTGTTTAGGCATTGTGGAGTGGTAAGAAGACTTACGCCTTATCAAAAGAAAAGAAAGAGATAAGCATTATGTGTGAACCCGGACATCTGATACCTAAAAGGACTCATCCAAGTTTTGGAGTTTTGTGGTATGTCTTATTTTTTGCACATGAAGTGGAAGGTAGTAAATGGTAAAGGGTAAGGCTGATAACTGAGGCTCAATAGGTGTAAAGAGCTTTGGGCATAGTTGTTTGGGCTTGTTTCTTAAGCTCTTGAATGCACCTCAAGCATAAGGTAAGGTGAATATCCAACACCCAAACCTCGATGGAAAGGAAAATTAAGGTCAGAAATAGTGATGGAGTATTTCTTCCATTTTGCAGGAAGCTTGTGTTGACTAGTGTTGACCAGTGCATAAACACTAGGAGGTTACATGTATCAACTATTGTTTGAATTAGGTAGCTCAAGGAATTTAAATGTTAACCAATAGATCATGGCATGAATAACAAGATCAATGACTAGCATTTAACATTTTTTTTACAATGGCTAGGTGGGAAAATGGTGAAGCTTCTAGTTAGATGAATGTGATTGTGGAACAAAAACCAAAATTGATCATTGTAACTACTCCAGCGATAAGTTTTATGATTGATTGGAAGAAGTAGACTTCATAAAGAATAGATAGTCATGAAACCTAGAAGAGCTTAATCAAACATGTATGCAATGAAATTCACATGAAACCCTAAGATTAAATAACATCAATATAGAAAATACAATGTATAAGGTTGGTGTGTGCTGAAGAATGTAGTAGTGCATATGCATTCAATGAGAAGATAGTGTGTGAGAAGAGTGAAGAGAGGAGAGGAAATTCTTGCAGATCAAAGAAGAGATTGAGCAATTGTAGATTGATTCTATAACATAGAATTGGATTCATTTGAGTCATATGTAACTAGAGTTATTTCTCCACATGAATTCTATTGTAATTTTTATTGGTTGGTGCCATCAGAAAACTGATTTGGTCCTCAGATTAGGGAGTGGGTGCTTCCTTAGAGTTGGTTCTCTTAAATTAGGGGATTGGTGTCTCCTTAGGGTTGGTTCCCTTAAACATTGTAACCAATGAGGTTCTATTGTGAGTCTGGATTACGATAGTAGACCTAGTAGGATTTCTCACCATGGTTTTTTTCCATACTAGGTTTTCCATGTATATCTAGTATTGTGAGTATTTTTGTGTGTGATCTATGCATATTTTTTTAATCTTCATAACAAGGTTCAAAATAAAAGTTTTAATTGATCTATAGATTCACCCCCTCTCAGTAGATAGTTGTGTTCCAACAACTAAGACCTTATTTTCGCCACTCCTCTTAGTGGGTCATTAAGAGGGGTCAAATCAAGTCCCTTGACTAAGTTTTGGGTGTAAATGAACCCCATACCCATAGGTACTTACCCTAGGGAACCAAAACCTATGAAAACATATTAAAAAAAATTTAATACCCTAAAAATCCCCATGAAAGAAATCATCCAAAATTTTCTACCTAGGATGCCAACTCACATCCTAAGATCACATGAAATTAAATAAAAATCATAAATAGACATTCACAATTAGCATTATAAAATTAATCACATCACAAATGAGACTACATCCCTCCATATGGACTATAATGTTGGTTTCACAGTTTAATCACATTGATTTCCTGAGAGATCTCTGATTGCATAGGCCATGGAATTATACCTACACACTCAATGCCACATGTCAATATGTTCAATAATAATCATAGCCAAAGCAACGTAATTAAACAACCATGTGTAGATATATTCACAACTCAAATCTAATTATGAACTATTCATGATGTTACCTTCTATCAATCTATCCTATTTCCAATATAACCCAATTTTCAAGATTTATAGCTTATTAATTTCACAAGGCATATTCATTTAATTCGTACAAACAACATTACTTAGTTCCAAGTAATCCTCTAATTGTTTTATATTATCATTTCATTGCACTTTATCTAACATTGCATTCCTATTTTTTTATATAAAATTTTTCAAGCATATAATGATAATGTTAGAAGACACTGATATACTGAGAGGGCAGGGGATGAATTAGTATATACCATAATTAATACAATTCAAAATTTACAACCAAATCTTCTTATTGCCTTAAAAAAATAAAGTATCAAACTATGAAATTTAAAATCACAAGAACACAACCATAACACCATGTTAATGTGAAAAATCCTAGAAGGGAAAAACCACGGTGAGAAAGCTACTTGGAACTACTATCCAAATCAATCCTCAAAAATAAAAACAAGATTTACAACAAGATTTATGGGCTACATCCCAAAGGAAGCTACAACTACCTAAAATACATTTTTTATGGCTTCAACCAAAGGTTGCTACAAATCCTTACAGAATTCAACACTTATAGAAAGAAGCTACAACCTCAGTACAAATTACTTGATAACATCTCCTAATCAATCAACTCTGCAACATTAATACCTTTCACACTGACATTTATCTTCAACACCTATGATCAACAAATTATTCTATCTTCAACACATCCACACACATATATACTCACATCCACACTCATACATACATCTTCGCACACTCATACCTACTCATTCACCATCACAACTAACCCTAATATCTCTGCAAAAATGTCATTGTTGAACTGATCCTTTCCAGATTTTAGTATCAAAACAACTTCTATGGTTATCATATTCACACATTACCTTTTCTGGAAATCCATACACAATACATACATATTTCATTAATATTTATCTTACATTATATCCTCCACAATACTCGAAAGACTTTCTTCTTTGTCGGCCAAGATGAAACATATAACAAGAAATGTGCAATGGCCATGATTTTTCGCTCCCAAAAAATCTGCACTAAGTAGAAGACAAACACAATTAAAACTAAGAGATAATCAAGAACATTTTACCTTAGAAAAAATCTCCACACTATTGCACACTTCCAACCACTTGCCGCAATCATCTCAACATACCAAGTCAACCCAACAAACACCTAACCTTCTATACATCAACTCCAAACTAAAATCAGTATTGGAGAGACAATATAGCATCATGCATATAATTTTACAAACATTATAAGAAATATAAAAGTATTCTTATACACTCCTTTCATAACTTCATGCTAGCACAAACAAACAAACACTGAACCAAACATTTATTTCAAATTTTGAATACACGATCTTGAAATAGAACATTGAAAACCAAACTTGTGGTACTCCTCAACACTTGAAACTAGAAATGGGAAATCATACAAACAATCTTAAATTATCCTTCAAAAAAAAAAAGACAAATATTGTAGTACGTTGAAGTGCAGTGGGTTTTACTTTCTCCCACTAACAATTCTAAATAGCAACATGATTTTCCCTTACTTTGTAGACTTTAAAGAACCTCTACAGTACATCTTAACATTTGAAACTTGAATCATGCATACCTCTTATATGTATCTGACTAATCTCCAAGCTGCAAGATCACATATTTAAATGCAAAGAAATGTGGAGCATTCCTTTGACCCTTTTCTATTGCAACTACATTGTATTGTTGTCTTCATTATTCTAGCACTGGAAAATTCAGTTGTAAATTTTATGCACTAAAATCAGGAACATACATACTTTACACCTTTCTCTATCTAACTTCCAAATCGTAAGGCCATATCTTCAAATGTTGATGAAGGTGGAGTATTCTCTCGATCTCCTTTAGTACAACTTGCTATGCCTTTGACTACATGAAACCTTATTTACTTTCTTTCATCAATAATTTACATCAAGGGACAAAGAATACAATATTCACAAAACCATAGATAATAATTACAACTCTTTTCATCACAAACAATAAACTACAAATTCTTCATATCAACATACACTTCAACTTGTCAACTTTCACCCATTCATGAATTTCAGAAGATATAGTGCAATTTTGTATAACATGCTTATGAAATTCATCACCATGTCCTCCTTATAACACTTATGAGAATCACTCCTTTTCTCCTATGGACCGCTCCTTTGAACTATTACCCTTTTGATATCCCTAATCACCACTCTGTTTGCATCACATGCAACCTTCCACAATACTTTGCTTCAGAGATAAAAATACCATCATCTGAATGAGCAATTTGGAGTCCAAGAAAGAATGATAACACATAGACATTTCAAATTCCTTTTGCATATCTTCTACAAAATTCTTTCATATTTCATCATTTCCACCAAAGATTATATCATCAACATATACAACAACTATTAGAATTTGTTCATTCTCAATTTTGATGTAAAGATTGCTATCTGCAGTACCTTTTTTTATGCCTTTCTAAAGTACTTTTCCAACCTTACATACCAAGGCATAGGAGCTTTTTTGAGGCCATATAAATATTTCTTAAGTCTACATACCATGTTTGGGTCCTCTGATAGATGAAATCCATTAGGCTTCTCTATGTAAACTTCTTCTAAGACAACATTTAAGAAGGTATATTTAACATCCATTTGATATGTACCTTGAAGTCCTTGTGAACTTGAAATACAAGAAACATTTTAATTGCTTCCATTCTTTCCATCAGTGAAAATTTATCCTCAAATTCAATTCCTTCCATTTGTGAATAGCCTTCACACACTAGCCTTGCTTTGTTTCTCACCACCTCTCCATCTTCATTCAATTTATTTTTGAACACACATATTGTCCCTATCATATTTTTGTCGATAGACCTTGGTACAAATTCCCAAGTCTTATTTGTATCTATCTAATTTAGTTCTTCTTCCATTTCTTATATCCATTCTTCATCCTTGCTAGCATCAACAAAAATTTTAGGTTCTATTATTGACAATAAAGAAAAAATTACCTATTCATTTGACCTTGCAAGTCTTATTCTATTCTAAACTCCTTCATTCTTATCTCCAATTATCTAATCTTCTGAGTGATTCTTCTAAACATACTTGGCAGGATTCTTGGTGATCTTCTCTTGTGTTTCATCCTTCTTCTTCAATTTCTTCTTCATATTTCATGCAGGCATATTCATCTGACCAACAATCTTCTTGCTCATATGTGATTTGGTGTGACTCTTCATCAACCCTAACAATTTTACCCTCAAATATCTTCCTCAATATTTTATTATAGCACTTGTAAGCTTTGATTCTACTTGAGTATCCAAGAAATATTCCTTCATCAAATCTTGGGTCAAATTTTCCCAAACCTTCTTCATCTCTTTTGATGTAACATTTTCTTCCAAAACTTCTAAAGTACTTGACAATTGTTGGTTTTCCATACCATATCTCATAAGGAGTCTTGTTGTTGTTCACTCTTAGTTGAAATCTATTAAGAATATAGATAGTAGTATGGATTGCTTCTTTCTAGTATACATTAGACAACTTGGATTCACTCAACATTGTTCTTTCCATCTCTTGGACAGTTCTATTCTTCCTTTCCAGTTCTAAGGAGTTCTAGCAAAAAATGAAGGCCTCTTTATTCCATTTTCTTCACAAAATTCCTAAAATTTATTTAATGTGAACTCACCACCTCTATCAGACCTTAAACACTTGATTCTATCATTCATTTCATTTTCAACCATTGACTTAAAAATCTTAAATCTACTCAAGGCTTCTGATTTTTGTTTTAAGAAGGTAACCCAAGTCATCCTAGAGAAATAATCAATGAGCAACATAAAATACCTTTCATCTTGGAGACTCTTTATCTTGGTAGTGTTATGCCTTGCATAATCGCCCCATTTTATTTTTATTTTGGAATAAAATGGGTCCCCCTTTTTGTCTTCGGTTTTGTTGGCCTTTGGTTTTTTGGTTGGGTCTTAGGAGTTCTTTGTTTTGCTCCTAAGTCTGTCTTTTGTTTTTTCGAATCTGGGTTCGGAACCAAATCTAAACATGGAACTCTTTCAAGGTTTCTAGTTCAGATATAGTTCTAACTCTGACTCCGCCTTCTCTTTGTTTCTCCGCTACTTCTGCTGGTTGTTTTTTGATGAACATTTGTGTTGGTTCATCCTCTTGCGTTTTGGTCATTCCTTGTGTTTTTGTTTGCTCATGTGGGAGCAGAACCAGGATTGGAACTCACGTAGGAAGTGTCAAGTTTCCATTTTGTGTTCCTGTCCCGACTCCGTCTCCGCTCTTTTTCTTCCTCGCTTTCTTTGTTGTTTGGGCCAGGTTCGGTGTTCGCTCCGTTCCCACTTCCCTTGTGCTTGCGTGTTTTGTTTTTTTCTTTTTGGTTCGGACCGGATCCGGACCTGGAATCGAAATTCAAACTTTGTGAAGTTTCATTTCAGTTTTGTCTCCGCCCCCATCTTCATTTGTTGTTTTTGGTCAATCCTTTTGTCGGGGTCAGATCCAGGGTTGGAAATGAAATAGGGAACTTTGCGTAGTTTATTTATCTTGTTTCCGACCTGGCTCCATGTCCACCTTACCTTTTGATGTTCTATGGACTTGACTTAACTGTCTGTTTGTGTCGTTGGCTCCGTCCCCGAACTACCGCATTTATTGCATTAAATGCAGCCTGTTTGCACCCATAAATTAATGATTAAAGGTTTAATTATGCTTAAACTACCTCATTGTTATTATTATACGAATTGTTTAAGCAAGCCGCGGCTAGGAAAATCTTGAAAGAATTGATTTGATCGCGAGGGTGAATTGCGGAGTGAATCTTGGCAAATTTCTGGTCAATCCTAAGGAGCGTTTTGAGGTAGGTTTCTTTGTCTTTCCTTCTCCTATTTTTCTTTCGAGTGTGTTGTTTTGGCACATTCGCGGGAAGGGTTTTTTTCTTTCTTTTCATTTCCTTTGTTGGTGTTTGTGCTTTTATTTTTGTTCTGCTTGTTTGGTTCTTTCTTTTTCGTTCCATTCCATTTTGGGTTTGTCTGTCATTTGTCGTTCTTGGTTTTGTTGTTTGTTCGGCTATCACTTTCGTCATAGGACTATTTTGTCATGTTCTGGTTTTAACTAGGGTTTTGATTTTTGAAGGGGGTTTCCTTGCTTGGGTAATGAATTTTGTTTTGAGACCCTGTTCTGGTATTCTCACGTCGGTTTTGGGTTGTTCGTATGGGTTTCTCATTGTGCCCTAGTTTTTGGAAATGATGTATTGAGCGAACTAGGGTTTTGCAATATAACCTTTTCCATGGTTTTAATGACTTTTGTACAGAGGAGCTGTAGGAGGGATAAAATTATGCTATTTCTAGTTTCCTTTGGGGCCCATGTGACCTAGGGTTTAGGGTCTGTATGACCATACCTTGTTTGAAATACTCTCCATTTGCTAGAATTATTCTGCTCTTGCTCATTATTATGATGTTACTATATCTTTACTCTTGGTCGGAATCGGATTCAGAGGGGAAGTTGAACTTGGTAGATAACATTTGTTTCTAGTCTGATTCTTGTTCTGGTCCCGCCTCTGACCCTGTTTCGGTTCTGGTTTGGTTCCCGTCCCACCAACGACCCTGTTTTGTTCTTTGTCTAGTTCCCATCTCGGCCTCGCCACATGATAAGAGAGATTGTTTATGCCTAATACTTCTACAGTTTCGCCTCCGATAAAGGCATAGTTTGACCAAGTAAATATTATTTTAGGAGGGTGGAGGAGGGATTATATGATTGACTAACTTAGATGCTTTGTTCATTTAATACAGGGAATCGTTGCAAGTATTAAGAAATGTCGGGGGCATCAGATGAGGCCTCTTAAAGGAGCCAGCTAGGTGAAACTTCATGGCAGGGAGTTAGGCCGAAGAAGGTCAAAGTGGAAGAACTCCCGTATACCTTGAGATGTAAGAATAGGGAGTTTTTCATCATGACTAGCAAAATTGATTCTGACTGGGCTGATATTACTAACACCAATTTCGATCCTTTTAACTATGAAGAATTGCATGAGGAGACATTCACTGAGGAGCAGGTCACAGGAAGGATAGAAAGGATTGTTCAATCCAGGCTGGCACATGTTGCACTCTTCCCCCTATCTGTCCAATGTCTGAAGTTGATTCTTGCAGCAACTGGAGCATATAACCCTGCTACTAGGAAGTGTGTGGATGTAAAGGGTAATGCCATTATTGACTTCACACCTCCAATCATCAAATTATTGTTTAATATACCTGATCCCAAGAACCTTAAGCAATTAAATGAGGTGGAGGCTTTGAAGCTTTACAATGATAATAAGGAGAGGAATAGGTTTCACATGAATAAGACTTGGATGAGGGTGGAGAAGAAGTCTTTGACCAAGCTTCTAGACCAGCCTAAAAGGGTAGACTTTAGTAAAGAAATTGCAGATATAATCATGTTCCTTTCTAGGGTGTTTGGGAAAAGGGATGCTTCACTATTTAAGGAATGGATGTTTCCTTTTATCCAAGCTATTTTGGATGGGAGGCAACAATTTGACTGGTCAATGATAGTATCTGACAACATTCACAATCGGATGATAAAAGTTAGAGAAACCAAGCATTTCTTTATGACCTCCTATGTAGTTTATGCAATTGCTCGTGTGGGGCTTTTTCCTAGACTTCAAACAGTAGGTATATTGGGAAAGCCTAAGGACAAAAGAGAGTGTGGGAGTATTATAACCAGCTCACCTTGTAGGCATCAGAGCAACATTATAGAAGGGTTAATGATTCCTTTCTTTATGTCATTATTAACAAGCTTAATGGTGATGCAGGGTATAGGCTTATCAGGGAGGCAATGGCTTTTGTGAATGAATGGGGTCATTGGTTTATCCAGTACCCCACATTCACCTATTTTAGGTTAGTAGGCTTTGATGGTCACCCCCATTTGCTACCTAGATTTTGTGGTGATAGGATCATTTTAATGGAGTTTATTTATCAAGCCTTGGTTGTTAATTTCCAATTTGGCAACAAACATAAGACTGGGTGCCATAAGTTTCCAATGAAGCTAGGGGCCTTTTGTTGTCCACACATTCAGGAAGCTAAGCCTGTTTGTGATGAATTAGTTTATTTGAAGTTGGGCTTGTACATGGCTAGGAAATACTATGACCCCAAACACAAGATGAGGGCTTTGCTTCCCAGTGTCTTTGAGAAGCACTTTAATCTGTTGGAGGATTTTTGGGAGGATTTGCAGGATGAGTATGATCTTAGGAAGAAGAATTATGAAAGGATACCTATCCCACTTATGATTGAATTTGGGATAAAATAAGACATTCTAGAAACATTATCTGATGATGGGATCGTTTTGGATCTCGGGTATGATGCAGACAAGATTGGTACTAAAGATCTTGATCCAATAGATTAGAATGTTGAGGAGACAATCGGCATAAAGCATATTGCAAGACCAGTGTTGGATAGGAGTATTCAATGGGTGAGTTTGAGGACTAATCAAGCCGAGGCTATATTATCTAAGAAGAGGAAGGATGTAGGTACCACCCAAGGATATAAAAGGGCAAAGAGAAGGATGGAACCTAAGGAACCTTTAGAGTTTATGCATTCTAGTGCACAAGAAGAGGAGGTGGTTCCTCAAGACCTTCTAGAGGTGCAAGAAGGTGAAACAATTGTGGAGGTGGGGGCCTCTACATCTACTGCAAGGGACGTACCTATTCAGCCCTCTGATGCACAAGAATTAGGTCAAGAATCACCAAAGGGATCCCTCCATGGTGAAGCAGAGGTCTTAAGGAAAATGGAGGATGAAATTGAGATACATAATGTAGAAACAGATTTAGAAAATACTACATCTAATAAAGAGCATACGACATTAACATCTTTTGATATGACAGATGATGTAGGGACTAAGCACATATTGACTAAAGAGGATCAATGGAAACTCTTTGAAGATGCGAAAAGAGAAGCTAATGCTACGACACAAGCTGAGTCATCAGCTAAGCAACAGGAAGAGGAGGCCAAGGCACAATCTGAGTTGGCAGTCAAGCAGAAGGAGTTGGAAGATAAGGTCAAGGCTGATGAATTAGCTCTGTTGGATCTCAGTTGTGATCATATGGTTTGTCCTTGATGTCAAAACCCCTTTCAATTGATTCTAATTGTTGACAGTTTCAGTTTGGTTTCTCATGCTCTATTGTGATACAAATTTGTCTATATGGTTTACTTGTCTTGGCATTCAGTGGACAATTTACATTCAGAATTTTAATATCTTATGGTACTGATAAGTTTGAGCTTCGTGCAGTCACAGGTTATCTTATTTGTACATTGTTTTGGTGACAGAAAAAGAACATATTAGCGTGAGACTACTTGGGTCTCCCCAATCCATTTCTCTGATAAATGTCTATGTTGCCTTTCGGCAAGACATTTCTGATGTCATGTCGACTGAATTTAACATACAGGCTGATTTTAGCATGACATTCTCGTTGTCTTGGCGACTGGCACAAGAAAGGTTATTTCGGCAAGACTTGGCTTTGGTTTCGGCGACAGAAAAGTGTTCTCTATCTGCAAATGTAATATCGTCGGGATAAGGTCTTATCAATTTCATTATGTCTCCCCGACCCACTTCAAAATAAGCATATCAGTAAAGGAAATTGTCTTCGGTGTAATGTTTCATCGAACATGCAATGTCACACCGACCCGCTTTAGAATAAGCATATCGGCATGAGTTTGGCCGTCGAGCTGAGGTCATAGTGAAATCATATTGTCACTCTGACTAGAGCATGTGGAAGTCTTATCAGAAAAGGTTATGGCTTCACTGAAATGTCATAGCAATTTTGTTATGTCTTACCGACTGGAGGATGAATGGGAACACATCGAAAAGAGTGGCGGCATCTATATAAGGTCATAGTGAACCCTGTGGGTCTCACCGATAGAATTCATATGGACCTTGTCGGCATAGGAATTGATAAGTCTCAGCGATGCATAAAAAAAAAGAAACCTTTCGGTATGACTCAAACATTCTACGAGAGGTCTCCCTGATGACGGTATGCTATAGCGACACTCATAAGAATGAAGGTTACTTTTCGGTGAGAGAACTGTTGTGTCTTTCCGACCACTGATAATGAAATACATTTCGGTAAGACTCATGTGTTTCGATGTAGAGTCTCAGCGAACCCGTCAATTCTTGGCGACAAAGTCTAATGAATGACTTTTAGCGATAGGTTGGTATTGTCTCAATGACTCTTAGTGGATAAAATCTTTCGGTATAACGAAGTTATCTATATCAGGTCTCCCCGAAAGTGATATGTCATGGTGACAGGAATGATCACGTGAGCTTTCGATAAGACACAGGATGCTCTACAAGATGTCACCCCAACTACACCTTGTCTTGGCGAAGGCGGATGAAGGATACATCTCGGCAAGAGTGTGTTTTTGTCATAGCGACTAATAATGGATAAAGCCTTTCAGTAAAACAAAAGGTATTATATATAACGTCTCCCCAATAGTTGAGGTTACAGCAACAAACAGAGGGATGAATGACTGGCGATAAAGTTGCCTTCGTCATACTATTCAGAATGTCTCAGTGACACATTAGAGACAAAAGGGCTTTCAATGAGACTTGATGTGGTCTGTGAAAGGTCTTCCCGACTTCTCTGGGTCACGGCAAAAGAAAATAAGGAAAAAGAAACGCAGCTCGCATAAGGTCATAGTGAATCACAAAGAACACATGGCGACTGTTGTCTCAATGAATGATTTTCGAAAACTCATACACTATGGCCGACATGGATTTTTCTAAGTATAGTTGCATGCCAACTTCTTTTGTTGGCATCAAATCTCTAGAAAAATATTCTCTGAGATTTCAGAGGATATGATTTTCTTTTGTGGGAAGTCATGGCTTTGGTGAAAATCTTTCTGTTACAATTTGAAATCTCCTTATTCAGCGCAGAAATTAAAAGCTCTATGGATAGGCGTTACTCTGATTTTTACCATCATCTACAGAGCATTATGAATCAGCTTCATATTCTAATAATGGAAAGAGAGTTTCAGAATATTGTGAAAAATGCTTGTTGAAGATTTCTTGATAACAGTCATACTTGAAATGTATATAAAAACTAGTGTTGAAAATAGTGGAGGTGTTGTTGGCTAGTAATTCTGAGAGATAGTTATTTTGGCCGTATCAAGAGATGTATTGGAAAACTCTGTAATACAGAGTTGGATTCTTAGAGTATGAGGTAGATAAGAGTGTTGAGTTTCTTGAGCTTACTTGAAAACAGAGTGATCCTCTGATATTATTATTGTAATTTTGTAATCTGAGTAAGGGGTTGGTGCTCCTTGAGATTGGTGTCTCTAAATAAGGGGTTGGTACTCCTTGAGATTGGTGTCTCTAAATGAGGGTTTGGTGCTCCTTGAGTTGGTGCTCATAAATTAGCCTATAAGGCATTGTTAACAGTGGTTTTTGAAGATTAAGCAAGTAAGGTAGTTTAGGAGTGGTTTTTCTACCCCAGGAGGGTTTTCCACTTGGCACATCTTTTGTCTCTTTGTTCTTCTGTGTGCTCACTGCTTTTCTGTGTTGTTGTTTATGTTCACTATTGGATTATTACTGTTCTCAATTCTATTTATGAATGATTACATTCAACTCATGAATGCATTAATCAGAATAATATTGAGATCTAATCTGAGCTATGTTTTGGGAAATGCAAGATATCTCACTCAAATCATGTTTTCATAAGTTGTCTAATAGACTGAGTTAATGTTGTCATATCTTTGTGCTTTCAAAAGTGATTACTTTACTCTATTGTTGAAAGAAAAGGAAATCATAATTAAAAGACTGGGTCAAAGTTGAAAAAGTTTAGATACTGATTCACCCCCCCTCTCAGTATCTATCCATAACTCCAACAATTGGTATCAGAGCGTAGGGTCCTCTGTTAGGTCTAAACCACCTAGGATTGTTCCTGGTTTCTTGGAGTAGTTTGGATAATATGGGAAAGAACAAAAGGAATAAGGGAAAAATATGTTCTTAGCAAAATGCTATTCATCATGCTCAACCTGAATCTAGTATAAGGAATAACAAGGAAGAGCTCATAATCAGTAGCTCTGAATTGGTAGAGTTTCCTAGATCTAGAACTCCTTAGTTCGAAGAAACAAACTTTATTATATGGAAAAATAGGATGGAAACATTCTTACATTCTTTAGGATCTAAAGTGTGGGCAGCAGTTGAAAAGGGTTGTACTACATCTACAACATCTCCTTCCTCTCTTGAGGAGATGAAAGCTCTTGAATTCAATACCAGAGCTATAAATGCTATTTTTAATAACTTGCCAAATAAACTCATTACAAAAGTCATTCATTACAGTAGTGCTAAGGAAGTTTGGGACAAGTTGACTGAAATGAATCAGAATAGTGAATTACAAGAAGAGATATCATTGGATACTGAAATAAGTTGTGAAACATCTGAGAGTGAAGAAGGTGTAAACCTTCATAGTTATGAAAAGAAGTACAAGGAGATCATTAATGAATATTTAAATGATCAAGAAACTTGTGTAAAAGTAGATCAATCTTTGGGTGAAGTTAACTCTGAATAGGAATATGACGAATCAAAAAGTGAGGTTGATTTGGAAGGTGAACTCCTATGTGCCTTAGATACTATTAGGCAGCTTAGAAAAGAAAACCAGCTTTTAACAAGACAGCTTCAGCAAAAAGAGAGTGTGGAAGTCAAGTTAAAAGACAAGGATGAGTTGTGTAATAAACTAGAAAATGAGATTGATTCTTTAAAGAAATGTTCAGATAATGATTCCTTGTTAAAAGAACTAACTCTTAAGGATGATATGATTATTAGTCAGAAAATTGAGATTGAAGAATATAAGAGGATTGCAGATTTTGTGAGTTCTGATTTGGAGATCAAAAAGATTGTTTGTCTAAAACTTGAAGAAGAAGTAGTTGCTTTAAGAAAAGAGCTTGAATGTATCAATGCTCAATCTGGTAAAATTCAGAAATTTGATCATAGTACTAATATATTGAATGAGATGTTGGGTAGGCAAAAACATTCTAAAGATCCTACAGGAGTGGGATATGAGGTTGCACAAAGCTTTGCAGACAAATCTAAACATGAAATAGTGTTTACTACTTCAGATGGAAAAAAGTTTACAGCCAAGCAAACACCAAGAATGAAGGTAGATCTTGGTTACAGTATTGTTGCATCAAAGGATAACACTGACACTAGAAGACAATCTAAAGGTATTCATAGAGAAAGGAAAAATGTCTTCAGATCTTCACATCCTTGGCATGATCATTCATTCAGGTATAATCATTCTTTCCAAGGATATTGTTATGTTTGTAATGACTATAGTCATAAGGCAACTGATTGCATAAGATGGTCAAATAAGAATCATTCTAATGTCCCTAGAAATAAGGATGTGGTGTGTTACAACTATAACAATTTTGGTCACTTGAGAAGAGACTGTAGAATAAATACAAGTGAGAATAATGTAGGGAACAATGCTGGAAAAGTCTGTAGGAAGTCTTCTATTTCTCAGAACAATCACAAATTCATTTGTTTTAGATGTAATAACATTGGACATAAAGTACAACAATGCAGATTCAATAGAAAGAAAGGTACTTTAAGTAATCAAGTGAAAAAGTCTTCATTGGAGTGGAGAAGAAAGAGCAATAAAGATGCTTTTGAGAAAACTCCTTGTGCACCCCTTGCACAAGAGTTTCCTTCCAGGTCTTGAGTAGATGCAAAGAATCAGGGGGAGTCTATTATGGTAATATGTTTTACCCCTATGTAGTCTAGAATGAGGTATGACATCTTGTATTTGCTTTTGGTGATATAAGATGTAGAGAAATGGCTTGTAAATGCCACTATTTCATTTTTCTTTTGAAATACAAGTTAGAAGTATATTGACAGATCTTTGGTGAGGTTGATGCTCATTTCTTAAAGTGCTGATGAATCTAGTGTCTTGCCAGTAAACTAGACAGTAATTTGAAGGAAGAGAAATGGCTTAAATTCCTTAACCTTTTGTTATTTCTAACAAAGGTAATCATCTGATTTGAAAGGTAATGGATAAATATTTGCATTAAGGACTGTTTTTGCTTGGTCTAATGGTTGATAGTTTTCAGAAGTTTTTGAAATGACAGTGCACATTGTTTTTAAATGAACCTTTTGGATGCTTGGGTTTTGGAAATAATGTTATGTCCTTATGGCATCTTTGAGTGGTGTGGAGACATATAGGTGAGTTCCTCAACATATTAAAGATAAGAAAGCCTTTGTTTTTGAAGGGATGTCAATGGTTTTATCTTTGGAGAACAGTGATTGAAAAACATGTTTGATGTTATGAATTATTTCTGTGATGATATTATTCGGTGTTGCATGAAGAAGCTGAGTTAAGATTGTGTGCTGAATGAAGATACTTACAATGTCTTTTGCAAGATGTTATGAAGGAATTGAGTGTTTTGGTCTTCTGAGTATGGTACAGTGATCTAAGTAGGTTTCTACAGCAATCTTGAGAACTATGTATGTTCATGGGATATGCTCTGATGTTTGTGTTTCGATGAAGGAAGGTGACTGGTAGTATTAACCTCATTGTGTATGGCTGGGACTTATTTTTGAACTTTGAAATTGAGTGTTGTGTGTGAAAGTCAGTGCAAGTTATATATATGAAAGCTACTTGAATTCATGTTTTGATAGAATCAAAAGGAGAGAGCTCTGGTGTGCTACCTTGAAGATAGATTATCTGCATGATGATTATTAAATTTTTGATTTCGAAGTGGGAGTTATTGCACGGGTTGTTACTGCTGATTTCTCTAATAATTTCTGTGCATTTGAAGTGAGTGAAGTTGTGTTTTTATAGTATGATGCTCTATCTTTCATTGGTGATGTGAAGTTATTCAATATGTCTGCTGCACTATTGCTCTATTTGCAGCCGGTTCTTATGGTATTTGGTTGGCTTCTCAGTTGTGTTTCCTGGCAATGCACATTCTTCTCTTCTATTCTTTGTCATTGAGGAAAAAAGGGGGAGAGTCATTTGTGTTTTGACATCAAGGACAAAGGGGGAGTTTGTTGGATCTCAGTTGTGATCATACGGTTTGTCCTTGATGTCAAAACCCCTTTCAGTTGATTCTACTTGTTGACAGTTTCAGTTTGGTTTCTCATGCTTTATTGTGATACAGATTTGTCTATATGGTTTACTTGTCTTGGCATTTAGTGGACAGTTTACATTTAGAATTTTAATATCTTATGGTACTGATAAGTTTGAGCTTCGTGCAGTCATAGGTTATCTTATTTGTACATTGTTTCAGTGACAAAAAAAGAACATATCGGCGTGAGACTACTTGGGTCTCCCTGATCCATTTCTCTCATAGATGTCTGTGTTGCCTTTCGGCAAGACATTTCTGATGTCATGTCGATTGAATTTAACATATAGGCTGATTTCGGTGTGACATTCCTGTTGTCTTGGCGACTAGCACAAGAAAGGTTATTTCGGCAAGACTTGTCTTTGGTTTCGGCGACAGAAAAGTGTTCTCTATTAGCATATGTAATACTGTCAGGATAAGGTCTTATCGATTTCATTATGTCTCCCCAACCTGCTTCAAAATGAGCATATCGGTAAAGGAAATTGTCTTCGGTGTAATGTTTCATCGAACATGCAATGTCACACTGACCCGCTTTAGAATAAGCATATCGGCATGAGTTTGGCCATTGGGTTGAGGTCATAGCGAAATCATATTGTCACTCCGACTAGAGCATGTGGAAGTCTTATCGGCAAAGGTTGTGGCTTCGCTGAAATGTCATAGCGATTTTGTTATGTCTTACCGACCAGAGGATGAATGGGAACACATCGACAAGAGTGGCGGCATCGATATAATGTCATAGCAAACCCTGTGGGTCTCACCAATGGAATTCATATGGACCTTGTCGGCATAGGAATTGATAAGTCTCAGCGATGCATAAAACAAAAGAAACCTTTCGGTATGACTCAAACATTCTACGAGAGGTCTCCCCGATGATGGTATGCTATAGCGACACTCATAAGAATGAAGGTTAATTTTTGGTGAGAGAACTGTTGTGTCTTGCCGACCACTGATAATGAAATACATTTCGGTAAGACTCATGTGTTTCGATGTAGAGTCTCAGCAAACCTGTCAAGTCTTGGCGACAAAGTCTAATGAATGACTTTCGGTGAAAGGTTGGTATTGTCTCAATGAATCTCAGTGGATAAATTCTTTCAGTATAACGAAGTTATCTATATGAGGTCTCCCCGAAAGCGATATGTCATGGCGACAAGAATGATCACGTGAGCTTTCGGTAAGACACAGGATGCTCGACAAGATGTCACCCCGACTACACCTTGTCTTGGTGAAGGCGGATGAAGGATACATCTCGGCGAGAGTGTGTTTTTGTCACAGTGACTCATAATGGATAAATCCTTTCGGTAAAACAAAAGGTATTCTATATAACGTCTCCCCGATAGTTGAGGTTACAGCGACAAACAGAGGGATGAATGACTGGTGATAAAGTTGCCTTCGACATACTTGTCAGAATGTCTCAACGACACATTAGAGACAAAAGGGCTTTCAGTGAAACTTGATGTGGTCTGCGAAAGGTCTTCTTGACTTCTCTGGGTCATGGCGAAAGAAAATAAGGAAAAAGAAACGCAGCTCGCATAAGGTCATAGCGAATCACAAAGAACACATGGCGACTGTTGTCTCAGCGAATGATTTTCGAAAACTCATACACTATGGCCGACATGGATTTTTCTAAGTATAGTTGCATGCCGACTTCTTTTGTTGGCATCAAATCTCTGAAAAAATATTCTCTGAGATTTCAGAGGATATGATTTTCTTTTGTGGGCAGTCATGGCTTTCGTGAAAATCTTTCTGTTACAATTTGAAATCTCCTGATTCAGCGCAGAAATTAAAAGCTCTATGGATAGGCGTTACTCTGATTTTTACCATCATCTATAGATCATTATGAATCAGCTTCATATTCTAATAATGGCAAGAGAGTTTCAGAATATTGTGAAAAATGCTTGTTGAAGATTTCTTGATAACAGTCATACTTGAAATGTATATAAAAACCAGTGTTGAAAATAGTGGAGGTGTTGCTGGCCAGTAATTCTGAGAGATAGTTATTTTGGCCATATCAAGAGATGTATTGGAAAAATCTGTAATAAAGAGTTGGATTCTTAGAGTATGAGGTAGATAAGAGTGTTGAGTTTCTTGAGCTTACGTGAAAATAGAGTGATCCTCTGATATTATTATTGTAATTCTATAATCTGAGTAAGGGGTTGGTGCTCCTTGAGATTGGTGTCTCTAAATAAGGGGTTGGTACTCCTTGAAATTGGTGTCTCTAAATGAGGGTTTGGTGCTCCTTGAGTTGGTGCTCAGAAATTACTATAAGGCATTGTTAACAGTGGTTTTTGAAGATTAAGCCAGTAAGGCAGTTTAGGAGTGGTTTTTCTACCCCAGGAGGGTTTTCCACTCGGCATATCTTTTGTCTCTTTGTTCTTCTTTGTGCTCACTACTTTTCTGTGTTGTTCTCAATTTTGTTTATGAATGATTACATTCAACTCATGAATGCATTAATCAGAATAATATTGAGATCTAATCTGAGCTATGTTTTGGGAAATGCAAGATATCTCACTCAAATCATGTTTTCGTAAGTTGTCTAATAGACTGAGTTAATGTTATCATATCTTTGTGCTTTCAAAAGTGATTACTTTACTCTATTGTTGAAAGAAAAGGAAATCATAATTAAAAGACTGGGTCGAAGTTGAAAAAGTTTAGATACTAATTCACCCCCCCCCTCTCAGTATCTGTCCATAACTCCAACAAGCTCAACAACAACAACAAAAGGAGCGTGAGCTGAAAATTCAAGAAGAAAGGGATAAGTTGATGATGCAGTAGAAAATTCATAACCTTGAAGAGGAAAAGGCCTAGCAAAGAAGAGAAAAAGAAGCTATTGAAGCTAAGCTCAAAGCACAAGAAGAGGCTTATAGGAAAAAGGAAGAGCAAGAACATTTGAATAGGGAAAGAGAGGCTGTTTGAAATTGCTTAATATGAAAAGAAGTCCAAGGAGGCATGGGACTATGTTGAAGAGCTGAAGAAGTAGCGGGATCAAATGTTAGAGAAAAAGAAAGAGGAAGAGGAATGTTTGAAGAAGGAGCTAGAGGCTAAAAAGCTGCAAGAACAGAAGGATAAAGAGGAAGCAGAAAGGTTAGCACAAGAAAAGGAACAAAGTAATCAGCAAAATGTGCAGGAAGTTGATTCTCAACCAGGGCCTACATTATTACAACCTTTGTCTTCCACTACTGTTGCTTCTTCTTCAGCCCAGGCAACCACTACTCCTATTGCTCCTACTTGGTTAAAATTGGACTTGGAAAGAAAACAAGTTGTTCAACCACAACCGTTGAATTGGGAAGAAATGGTGACAGAAATTGGGAAAGAGAAACCTAAAAAGAAGGCCCGGGTTCTTCACTCTACTAGGCTCACTGATGCTGGAGAGATCATTGTTGAATGTGCCATACCTGTAATGGAGAAGAGTCATGATGATATGAAAATCATTGATTATCAGTTGGGGGCAGTAAATTTGGGAAAGCCTACGAGAAACCAGCAGATGAGTTTGATTTATATAGTGGCCTCTTCAACTAAATCCCAGATGATTAAAGATAAAAAAAGGGAAGGATGAGCTTAAGGCTCAATTGGATCAGCTCCATGGTTTTTTGAAAGATGTTTCAAGTCCCATTTCTCAACAAGCTTCTCTTCTTAAATCCCCATTTTTGTTAACAAAGAGGAAGCAGATGATTTGATTCAAATGAAAATCAAGGTGGGGATGATGGATAAATGGTTGGATAACCTCAACCAGGAGGTTGATGATGTTCTTGTTGAAGGTTCTAAGATTCATAAAGCTGCTCTTGAATTAGCAGAAGATCTAGACTAGCATGCTAAGGATCTGGATAAGAGGGATGATGAATACAAGGAATATGTTAAAAGGCTTGAGGATATGAGCAAAGTGCCCAAGTCCACCTTGCTGGAATATCCAGCTCTTGAGCAGGGTAATGAAGATTTTGTGGAAAAAAAATGTGAGCATCATAAGATATAAGTCTAGGGCTATGCATGGACACCAAGAAGAAGTCTGAGAAATGAGTAAAGACTTGAATCAATAGATGGTAGAATTAGAGGAAATTGTGGCCATTGTAATCAACTTAGATTCCTCAAACAAAGAAGGCCTGTCTTTGGATAAACTAAGGGAGAGATGGAGGGGTAGGTTTGAGGAAATAATGCAAAAGGGAGATGATGGGGAGAGTTTATTGTTAGATTAGTTTATGGATATCTGGGAGGAGGTAAGAACTGCTAGAAATGAGCTAATCAAGTGAAAGGAGATGCAAAATTGGTTTCTACAGAATTTGAAAGAATCAAACTTGAAGGTGATTGGTTGGATGGGATGGATTTGGGTACTCTTCAACAGATGTTCTCCAGTTTTGACGAGTACATTCTTGAGAATTCAGTGCAAATGTGACTGACTCTTTTCATCATTCTCTATCTGCTCTTCTCCTCTTTTGTGGGTTTGGACATAAGTTCAACTTTGATTTTGATCCGTGGGTTTCATTTTATTCTTGGAGTATCAGATTTCCTTTTTTGTACAATGGAGTGATCAGCCTTGAAACAGGGATTCCTTAGTCTACTTATGTGTTTAGTTTCAACCCCATGAATTGTGGATCTTGATTGATAATTGAGAAATTTGTGCATGTGGCACCCTATATGTACTATTAGAATCTACTTTTTAAAGTTTGGCTAATTGAAGAAAGATCATCCACCTGATGATAGAAGATAGAAACTAGATCTAGGATTTCAATGTTTTAGAAAGATAATCTGAAAGGTTCAGTAAAAAGGCTTGATTATTTTACAGTTTTCATACGTTTTCATGTCATGATTTTAAAGTTTGGATCTATTTTGATAAGGTTAATGGTACATGATCAATCCATATGCCAATGATTTTTCTATGCTTAATTGTTTCTTATTTGATGAAAGTCAATAGAAGGAACTGGATTCAAGATCATATCATTGGATTATCTATGAATTAAATTGTTATTGTATTCATTTGATTTGTGTTTTGGATAATGAGTGAGTTATTTTTTTGAAGTAAGTTTAGTGAATGTTGATGGTATCTGAATTAGCATTATGGATGTATGCAGTAGCATATTTTATTCTACGGATTGCATCTTTCTATAGTTATGGTTAGGTGGAATAAACACTCATTATTGATATACATGTCTAGATACATAAGGATTTTACTCACATTTCTTTGATTTAAAGCTTTGTTTCATCTTTTTATTTTATTTAAAACCCCCCAAACGTAGACTACTTGATGTTGTGTAGTCTTATTCCTTGTTACCAGCAAAGGCCCCTTGAACATTATAGTTATATCAACCATTGAGTGAAATCAGCATAATTGAGAACCAATTACCAGGACCTTGGGAGTTATATCTCCATGTGTTATCTTTCTCTTTCAGGAGAAATAGAATAGTAATATTCTATTTAATGTTGTTGTGTTGTTTTGACCCTCAACAGGTAGGTCTGCACAAATTAGTATGAATAAGTTCCAATGGCCTTGTAGAAGAATACTCCTTGTTCTTGAATCTTATCTTTGTTTGCTTCCCAATCTGACATTCTTACACAAGGTGATTTCAAGCTTGATAATTTTTTGCATATCTTAGTGTTTGTATGGATTTGATCTTCACAAGATTATCAAAGCTGATGTGTTCCATTATCTTCTATCAATTTCATGCCAAAATATTTGTGTTCCTAGCTTCTATTTGTAGAAGCCATAATTATTCAGGGAGAAATAGATATGTAGTCTTTAGCTCCCACTGATCCTATGCCTTCTCTTAATCAACTATGACATCTTTTGCACTAGGAAGAGGCACAATTTCTTCCTTCTCATTATCTTGCTTTGATTTATTTCTCCATATATTTTCTATTTCCTTTTGTTGATTTTAAGTTTCCTATATCTTCTTATGTTGAACAAGTGGTTCCATAGAACCACTCTTGCAGAATCTTGCTTTATGCCCAAATTTATTGCACTTGTAGTAGAAAACATTATAATTCAAATCCAAATAATTTCTCCTTACTTTAGTTGTAAAACCAACAGCCTTATGACCGAACGTATTGCATGCATAGGAGTAACCATAAAAGGAATGGGAGATCATAGCATCATGTCTTGGGGACAAAAACAAGTTCATACTCATGTAATCATTTCTTCTTGCTTTGGTTCTACAATCAATAGACTTATGAAAAAACTTATTGCAAGAGTGGCAGTAACCATGAAAGGATTGAGAGAACATGGAAGTAACAAGTTGTCCTCCAGGAGGACCCCAAAATCTCTTATGTCTAGAGACTGGGAAAAAATCATCATCTTCCTTCTTGCAATCCTTTGTCTCCTTGAATTGATCAGACTTTTTGTTTTAAGATGCAATCACATCTAGATCCTTAGTAACCACCTTCTTAGGGAGCTCATTGATCTTGATGAAATCATCCATTTTTTGTTCTTTAGCTTTGAAAATATCATATATGCTTGCAAATGTATCAATTGTTGAACTGTTACCTTTCTCAAAACCAAGACCTAATTTATTCTTTGATGGTCTTTGATTGATATTTATTTCACCAAGAATGGTAGTAACTCCTTTTAGTTTTAGACCCTTGTCAATATGTTCCTTTTCTTTATCTTGTTCCCTCCTTAGGGAGACAATTTATTCTTCATGTTTGAAGCACTCAACTGATTTGTCATTGAACTAAGCATTTAGACAATTTGCAACCTTCATACCTTCTTTAACTTGAACTTTCAAATTGAAAATTTCTTCTTTTTATTTTTTGATCTTGATCTTATATTCATCATTTTATCTCCTTGCTACATCTAGATCTTCTAGTGTAGAAATAAGTTCTCCTTCAAAATCAGCTTCACAAGCTTCTTCTTTAAACACTGTCATATCTTTATCATCTTCCAGAGGATTCTTATTAATAATTGGTACTTCAGTTACCATGTGTTCCATTCTAAGATCTACCCTCAATTGTTAGGTTGCACCAAGGAACTTAGCTTTGATACCAATTGTTAGAACACTAATATACTGAGAGGGGGTTGAATTGATATATGCCATGATTGATCCAATTCAACTTTATCAACCAAATATTCTCACTGCCTTAAACAAATAAAGTATCAAATTATGCAATTCAAAATTACAACCACACAACCATAACACTAGAATTATGTGGAAAAACCTAGAAGGGAAAAACCATTATGAGCAACTTGCTTGGAAATACTATGCAAATCCAATCTCATAAAGAAAAACAATATTTACAACAAGTTTTTTGGGCTACAAAACAAAGGAAGCTACAACTCCTTAAAACACATTTTTTATGGATTCAACCAAAAGAAGCTACAACTCCTTACAAAATTCAACACTTATAGAAAGAGGTTACAACTGTTAGAAAACCAAGATCTTATTGCAAACTAGAATAGACCTTCCACAAAAGAGAAAAACGAAAAAGCAGAAGCTTTGCATAAAAACATGCAATTTGATATATTCGAAAAGACAATTAATTACAAGAGATAATTTGCTTTATAAAAGCAAAGATGTGAAAACCTAATATTATCTTGAGCAACAAGATAGCTCGATAAGATAAAGATGAAAGCCTAAAACTTAGGAATTAAATAAAGCCTAAGTAAACTTATGCAAAGTGTAATTAATAATTAATTACACCAACACCCCCCCATAAGTGCAACTTAGGGAGAAGCAAATAAAACATGCACCTAAAACTAAGATGAATGCAAGAAAGCATGAATGGGTCCTGGCAACAAGGCCTGATCAGGTACCCAAGTACAAATGCAATAATGAAGTGAGAAGGAAAACCCAGTGGGACAAAACCCCCCTACAATGAGATGACTATTGCAAGAAGCATTGGAAGAACACTGTGGAGTAACACTGGAACCGCAATCTGACAAGCAAGGAAAGATACCTCTGTCTACAACTGAAACCAAAACCAGAATCATGATAATGTGACAGCAGACCTGATGCCACGGAACACTCGAAAACTCACAAACTAGAACAACCCTAGAATATGTGAAGCAACAGTAGATGCGATGATGACAGAATCTGGAAACTGTGTATCTTGATGCCAATGCCAAACTGAGACTGAAACTCTTCCATGGGAAGGAGTACCAAAAATAGACTTTGGAACAATAACCACAAAAACATGGCCCTCAAACTGAGAAGAATCTGAACCAATGAGGATCAAGAAATGTAATCTCCCAACTGAAGTGTGAACCAATGAATCCGACATGTGTCAAGTTATAGCGAAAAATGTGGCCAAAAGAAACTAGGAGACCAGATAACCCATGCGAGTTGCCATCAAAACAAAATGAAATATGGTGATCAAAGTGAAAACTACACTCTAATCAGATTTATTATGCAGGAAACCCCCCTGAATGGAACTTTATCTCAGTTCGTTTATTACAATAACCTGACGATTGTAAAAGGAGAGAATACTGGCATGCATAGATAGAAAATATAAATTGATGTTAGATCTATGTAGAGGACAGAATCAGCTTTCCAATGCCGCAAGAATGACGAAAAACGAAGCACCGAGTCAAAAGATATGCCCTCCGGAGTGAAATCTGAACATCTGACTTCAACTAGAAAAAACTCCCATCAAACAGCATAATTTATGGAAACAAACTATACCATCAGAAAATTGGGCTTGCCAGCTTTCTGGTGATATCTCGTTTCAAAAAATCTGCCTCCTAGATCAAAAGTTATGATGAAATGAAAAAAAGGCCTATAAGAGGGCAATTTGGGGACAACACAGGCTAAATAGGGGCAAAAAAATAGCTCCCAGGCGCTAGCCCCTGGGCGTTCATACGACCGACTGTGCCAAAAAATAAAAAAATAAGAGCGTCGCCCCCCCCTCCCCTTGGCGGCGGTGAAGCGGAGGTGAAGTGGCGGCATGGCCGGGCGCCGCTGATGGGTGGCTGAGCTCTTGGACACCATAAGACCATGGGCTTGCCGAAATAAGCCCACAGGGGCTGAACAGAAGGTGAGCGGCGCGGTGAAGAGGAGCCGTCGGTGGCGGTGGTCTGGTAGTGGCCGGCAGGAGGCCACCTGGTGGTGCACGAGCTTTTATTCGAGCGGCGCAAAAAAAACCATAGGTTTTTTTGATTTTTTGATTTTTTTTTTTAAAACGGTGCCTCGAAAAATGTGTCCGGGGGCCGTACAGCCCTCGGGCAAAAAATTGTTGCCTCCCCATTCGACAATGTCCAAATCAGACAAATTTTACATGAAAATGGGGGTTTTTGGGCACTGTGAATCCAACGGCAAGGTCCGTTTGGGCCCAAAGTGCTCCGAAAATTAGGTGACCCCTAGATCTATCAGATAAATCACCGAGCTTGAAACCCTCGCAGATCTGGCAAATAGTGATGAAAATCAATGAAATAAAAGTCATTTCTGACTTTTTCCAGTGCTCTGAATCTAATGGAAAACCCCGATTTGATCCAAGACGCTACATAATGATGCTCAAGGATTGAAACCCTCGAGGGACCTCGAACAAGCTCTACACTGTGTTCCTCCAAAAATGCTAAGAAGGGGCTATGAATTGAGGCTTTGATACCATGTTAGAAAACCAAGATCTGATTGCAAACCAGAATAGACCTTCCACAGAAGAGAAAAACAAAAAAGCAGAAGCTTTGCATAAAAACATGCAATTTGATATATTTGAAAAGACAATAAATTACAAGAGATAATTTGCTTTATAAAAGCAAAGATGTGAAAACCTAATCTTATCTTGAGCAACAAGATAGCTCGATAAGATAAAGATGAAAGCCTAAAACTTAGGAATTAAATAAAGCCTAAGTAAACTCATGCAAAGTGTAATTAATAATTAATTACACCAACAACAACCTTAGTAAAAAATACTTGACAACATCTCTTGAACAATCACCTCCACAACATCAATACATTTCACATTGAGATTTATCTGCAACGACTTTTCTCAAAAACTTTTGTTATCTTCAACACACATCCAAACACACATATATACTCACATCCACACTCACACATACATATTCACACACTCATACTTACTTATTCATCATCACAACTAACCCAATTATCTCTACAACAACATCATTGTTGAATTGACCCTTTCTAAATTTCATTATCAAAACAACTTCTCTAGTTATCTTATTCATACATTATCTTTTCTGACACTCCATACACAATACATACATATTTCAATAATCTTGATATTACATTTATATCTTCCACAATACTTTTAAAACTTTCTTATTTGTCAACCAAGATGAAATGTATAACATGAAATGTGCAATGACCATGATTGTTGACTCCCAAGACATCTATGGTAAGTAGAGAACAAATTCAATTGAAATCAAGAGATAATCATGACCATTTTTCCTTATCACACATCTCCACATTGAAACACACTTACAACCACTTGGTGCAATCATCTCAACATACCAAGTCGGTCCAACAAACACCTAACCTTCTATACATTAGTTGCAGACTGAAAGAAGTACCAAAGAGACCAAATAACATCATGCAAATCACTTTACAAACATTATATGACATGCAAAAACATTCTCTTACACTCCTTTCACAACTTCATGCTACTTCATGTTGGTGCAAACAAACAAAAATTGAACCCAACATTTCTTATAAACTTTGAATACATAGTCTTGAAATAGAACATTGAAAACTAGACTTATGTTACTCCTCAACAATTGAGACTAGAAATGAGAAAACATATAGATAATCTAAACTTATCCTTCAAAACAACAAAACCAAATATTTTAATGTGGTGAAATGTGGTGGCTTTTACTTTCTCCCATTGACAATTCTAAATAGCAACATGATATGTCCTCACTTTGTAGACTGCAGAGAACCTTTGTATTATATCTTATCATTTGAAACTTGAATCATGCATACCTTCCATCTATATCTAACTAACCTCCAAGCCGCAATATCACATCTTCAAATGCAAAGAAATGTGGAGCATTCCTCTAACCTTTTTTTACTACAACCACATTGTGTTGTTGTCTTCATTCTGCTAGCACTAGAAAGTTATACAATAACTTTTATTCATTGAAATCTAAAACATACATACTTTAGGCCTGTTTCTATTTAACTTCCGAACCGCAAGGTCATATCTTCAAATTTGGAGGATTGTGGAGCATTCTCTCAAGCTTCTTTAATAAAACTTGTGCCTTTGAGTGCATGAAACCTTACATGCTTTCTTTCATCAATACTTTACATAAAGGGATATGGAATCCAATATTCACAACAACATATACAAAAAATATAACTCTTTTCATCACAAATAATAAACCACAAATTCTTCATATCAACAATCACTTCAACCTATCAACTTTCACCTATTCATGAATTTCATAAGATATGGTACAAATGTGTGCATGCTCATGACATTCAACACCATGTCCTCCTCACAACACTTCTGAGCATCACTCATTTTCTCCTTTGGAATGCTCCTTTGAACTCTTACCCTTTTGAAATCCCTGATCACCACTCTATTTGCATCACATGCAACCTTCCACAATACCATTTTTTTGACATCAATGACAAAACATGCAATAGATAAAGCATATATAACTACCATACTATATAACCCAAATCAAAATCTACTAATAAGCCATATATATCAGTCCTCATATTTAAGAAAAATATCACGAGACACATTTCCTTTAGTCTTTCTAATATAGAACATCAATTAACTCAATTAATCATCTAAATATTCCAGGTTGTCATTTCATTGAAAATTCATCTAACATCACTTCATAAATTTTACCTTTGAACACATGATATTGTAAGAACATATTTGAATTCTCTACTCCTATTATACAATCATGATCAATGTTATTTTCTAATCAAATATATCAATTATATTAATCATGTGAATAATCATCCAATATCCAATCAACATGATTCAACTAATGTAAATTTTAATTTCACACCTTAGGGTCTCCATAAGTGTTTTAAGATTCACAATCCATTTCATCATAATGCATGTACATTTTAGTTAAGCTAGTTAATTGATATACTACCTTCCAAAATTGCATACTATTTTATCTTAGGTTCACAAGATACCCTGGGGTGTTTTAGGGATATGTCACACAATCCTTTAAGCTAGATGACCATATTGGTTTATGAAATGTGAGCTCTGATATAAGATTAATCAATCTCCTATTTATGAAAATAACTAATACATTATTAAAAACCTTTGCTACTTGAACATATTCATGTCTTGGTGTTTATATAAAGAGGGATAATTTCCATAGTATTTACCTATATATCCATATGATATCTCAACATTCCAATCCTAGTTACTTAATTTGTCAATTTTGTATTATCTAGCTATCAATTAATATATTGCACTAGAAATTTGGGTTTTATT
Source organism: Sequoia sempervirens (assembly GCA_007258455.2). Classification (NCBI taxonomy): domain Eukaryota; kingdom Viridiplantae; phylum Streptophyta; class Pinopsida; order Cupressales; family Cupressaceae; genus Sequoia; species Sequoia sempervirens. Next base: position 253,427,765 of record VDFB02270651.1, on the reverse strand, counting down.
AGTTGTACACAAGGCAATACCTTATAGATTGATTGAGAGACCATGATGGATATGCAAGTGACATGTGTCAATATAAAGGGCTTGAATGATTAGTTAGTTGGCAACATGGATTAGATGACTAGTTGCATGGATGAGTGAAGTAAGAGTGAGTGAGAGTGAACTGATTTTGCTTTTTCAGTCAACTCACTAAATTAGGAGATAGAAGAATATTAATAGAATTAAATAAATGAATTTATTTAATTCATGTGCATGAGATGAAGATATATTTAAGAAATAAATGAAATATTTATTTTATTTATTTTTAGAAGAATTAAGGATAGAAAAAATAAATTAAAATATTTATTTAATTTTAGAGAAAATATTAGCTAATTAAATAATTAAAATTATTTAATTAATGTTTATGATGGAAAATGATGAAATAATGAAATAATGAAATAATTAATAAATATTTAACAAAATTAGATGAGAAAAATTAATGAGAATAGTGTTAACTCAATTAAATAATTAAAATCAAATTTAATTAATATTAATGGATAGATGGATGAGAAATGATGATGAGAGATGATGATGATTTAGAAAAAAATTGTCAGTCACTTTTAGGTGTATATTTTTCCCCTCTTTGAGATAATGCGCTTCTTGTGTTGCTTTGAAGACACAATGTTGGTATTAAAAAAAATAGGGATGGCATGCCCTATTGTGTTCCAATGGACCAAGGGATGGAGGTTGGTTTCCCCTCAAGAGATCAATCAATTTTTTTATCAAACTCATAATAGGAAAATAGGGTAGGTTTAGTTAAACAAAGGTCAAAAAATGAGATTGAATAGAAAAAGAATGAGATTTGAGGGATAGGTGATGAAATAAAATGGATTGGGAGAGGGGTGATGAATTAGGGTTTGGGTGGCTATATAGAGGCATAGGGGATCATTTTCACCTTATTTGGACTCTCCAAGTTATAGAATTTTAGAGCCTCTAGAGTCTCCAAAGTGTAAAGGAGTTGGTGAGATGGTAGGTATATTGAGGAGAAACCATCATGTAGAGCATGTCTGTTAGTTCTAGAGGCAAGTCAAGTTCCTTGTGGCAACATGTACATAACCTTGAGGTCAATAGGTTTAGATTAAGTGCAATAAATGCTAGGTAAAATAGGTCAAACCAAATGCATCAAAGTAGGAAATTGTGCAATTGAGGCTCGAAATGGAACTTTTGATGCATATTAGCGCATTTGATAAGTGCATTAACACCTTTGAAATTTTGGGTCACATATGATTTTCATATTACAATTGATTTATATCTTTTGATGACTAGTTTAGTGTATGTGATTTAATAATCCACATGTGATGTGTAGATTGGTGCATTGGATAAAATGGGCTGCATATGATAGATATTGTGGTACAATTAAAAAATTGGACCATAGTCGATTTTAGGAATTTAGTGCATTTTATGTTAAGGTTAGGTTTAGGATTATTTTTTTGCAATTTTTTTGATGTGTGCACTATTTTTGTAGGTTTTACTAGAGCCTATTATGTCTAGGGAGTGTCATCTCCTAAAATTTCATATGAGGATGGAGTTGGATGAGATGGAGTGGGTCTTCTTAGTAGTAGTTGGATTATGAAATATTACCTATATGCTTGATATTCAAGCACATAGGGCTATTATGTTAACCCTAGTTGATAAATGGAATTGTGAGCCATGTGCATTTATTTTACTGACTAGCAAGATCACAATTACTCTAGAGGATGTATGGAGGATTCCTAGGATCCCCATTCATGGTGAGTGGGTTGTATATGATATTGATTTTGGAGAGAGTGCTTTGGAGATATTTTTCTTGATGTATGACCTAGGTATCAAGGATGGAGAGATGTATTTAAGGAAGACAAAGAGGGGGTTTCATTCTCTTGCATTGGTTTTGACGAGGGTGGTTGGAGGGGTATAAGTTCTTGATCATAGACCCTAAGGGCTTCCCATTGGCTAGGGGATGGTGTTGGAGCCAATGTTGAGTGATGGAGTGGTATTTTCTTGGGGACCATGTGTTCTTTCACACTTGTATCATGACATGCATCAAGTTGTTTATAGGTACGAGGCCATTTTATCATGCAAAGTCACATTGTTTTATTTTTGTGCTTGGGAGCATATCATGGTGACATGACCAATTGGATGGAGGTAGGAGGATATGGGGATGGGGTGGATGTGGTTGAGGATACATATATGATGGATGAGGTGTGGAAGTAGAGGATATTGGAGGTGATGATGTAGGGGATGGGTACTTACAAGTACAACTAGCTACCACCCTATTTGAGTGTGATCAGGCTCAATAGGAGAGGGATGCATTACGAGTGGAGAAAGACTAGGTCCAGGTAGAGATGAATAGCCCTGTTGTATAGCTTACTCAGAGGAATATAAAGAGAGATACCAAGACAACTAAGTAGTAAGAAGAAAAGGTAGCAAGTGGTATGCCTATGATGCAGGTTATAGGGAAGGTTTGTTGGTATTCCTAGGAGGCTACCTACTATAGGATCCTCTGTGAGAGAGAAAGAGGTACCTGTAGATTGTCGAGCTCCCAATTTATCACCTTAGATTCAGTTGAAGGCCTCTCTATCAGTGATATCAAAGGGTAGGTCGGTCATGGGAGAAACATTGAGACCATGACCAATTCTTGCAACATGGGTATAAGATCTAGTGGCACAACCCATAGTACAACTAGCAATGGGTCTTTATCCTCATGCACCATCACCTAGTCACTCAGAGGGTGGGAGATCTACCTAGAGAGGAATTTTGTATACTTGTATCATTTGATGTAGACACGTATGATTTTTCTTGTGGGCTATTATATTTATGGCTCATGCAACCCATTGTATAAACATTTATTTATGGATGTATCATGAAATAGTTTTGATATAATATAAGATGATATTTTATTGTGGTGATATATGATGTGTATGATGATGTATGTATCTAATGGTTTTTTATTTGATGATGTTATATGTGATGCATGTAATAATTATTTTGTTTGATGATGCTATATGCGATGTATATGATGGATGTATTCATGTAATGCTTATTTCATTTGATGATGTTATATGTGATGTATATGAGGGATATATTCATGTAATGGATATTACTAACACTATGATGATTATGAGGATGATGATGATGATATGTTTTTTTCCTTTGATGTAATGATGACCTATGTGATAATTGTACTATGATTTGATATTCTAATGATTATTGATGCAGGATATGTCTGATGTTATAACCTATACTAATGATTGTATATGTAAGGATTGTGTGGATGCACTGGGATATATTTTTATGTGCCATGATATATGGAAATAATGGTTAGTAGGATGAGGATGAGTTAGTTATGATAGAAGAAATGATGTAGAATGTAGGATAATGATGAATAAATGAATTTATTGATCAAATATCAAATAGTGAAAGATATAGTTAGGATATGGGGTGGGTAGTGAATATGAGATGGATAAGTGTTAGTGGGATGAAAAAAGTGATTTTTCTTTTATTTTTTGGTTATGATAAAAAAATATTTAAAGAGAAATCCTTATTTTGATGTAGAAAATGGACATTAAGCACCATGGTATGAGAAACTAGGGTGATGTATGCATTGCATGGACTTTGAGTTTGCAAAAAAAAATGATTCTTATACATACTAGACATGCAAAAACCTTGTTTGAATGTGTGAGAGAATAAGACTTAGAGCATGATAGTCCTAGTACAACAAGAGTATGGATGGATTGATATGAAAAAGGACATTTATTTATTCAAGAAGCTACCTCAATACACACAAGGTAAGTATTCACCATGGTCATATTATAAGAACATCCGACAAACATAGAATACAAAAGTAAAGACCATTCCCAATTCTATGCTTATCTAATCAAACCAAGATATTTAAAGGTCAAGATGGCTTCAAGTAAGAGTTGGAAGGAGACAAAAAGGATAAATCAAAAGAAAAGACCGACTTACAAAAAATATCAATAGACATCATATGTCTTGCCAAAGAGGGTATGTTTTTATCCTATATTGTGCCTATTATAAGAAATATGTATTCAATAAGGCATAGATTGGGATGATGAATTGAATGATTGAGAAACATGTATGTAGAAAACAGGTTGATTCAACAATGATTTTAGCTTGTGATTTGTCATGAAAGCTCTATGTTTCAATTAATGAGTAATTTTCTTTTTCTTGAGTGCCAAAGATGGATTGTGGTGATAAATGAGTTATTATGAGTGATTATTTTATTATGTATGGGTGAATTTGTGTAGGTGTTGATTTATTTTTGGTATTTCTGGAATATTTAATTTTTTGGATTTTTGGAACATGTGATTTTTTGGATCTTTGGAATGTGATTTTTTTTTAATTTTTGGAATATGTGATTTTTTTTGGGGGGGTTCAGTTTATGGCAATAAAAAGGATCCAATCTGATGATTATGTTTAAGAAAAATTCCCCTAGTTAAGGTTAGGATCATTTATTGTGGGATGGGTGGAATGGATAATGCTAGACATTGGTAATTACCAAGCCATGCTAGGTGGGTAAGAGAAATATGATAGGTAGATGGATATGGATGGGATGTTGACTTTGTTGAATTTATTATGAATGGAAAAGATAAAAATTTGATAGATACAATATGGTACTTACTACACATGGCACTTGTAAACAAGTTTTCACCATGGTACTTATCCAAAGTGCCACCAAAGTGTTTTTTTATTAAAGGACTATTTTTTTTTATTTTTTTCTATTTTTCTATTTTTTTATTTTTTGTATTTTACTAGACATGGCACCTATAAATATGTTTTCACCATGGTACTTTCCCAAGGCACCACCAAAGTGGTTTTCATTATTGGATGAATTATTTCTCTTTACTTTTTTATAATTTTTTTAATTTGATTTTTATTTTTTGAATGATCATCAACTATGTAGGACCACTTGGAGGTGTTGATGTAGATGTTGTTGTCATAATGTACTAATAATGTCCTACCTTGAGGATTTGCTTTATCGAGATTAGGGCACTTGTATATAGCCAATGGATATTATTTTGATATTTTTTGATACTATGGTTGGCTTTATCTAATGACACACATTGTGATAGAGTGCCATTAGAGTATTTATGATAAAGTGTTTCTTCTAGGATATGGTGAATGTGGGATTTGGGATTTTTAAATTTTAGGCGGGGTGTTGGATTTTGATGGGGGATGTGAGATGTGGATGAATTATTTAGTAGTTTGGATGTAATATTTTTTATTTCCCAAACTTAGGATGATGGATGATAGAGTGTGGATGTCAAATTTGGAGTATGTTTATGACCAATGATTTTATACACCTTGTGTGCTAGTGTTAAAAACTATTTTTAAGGTGGACACTTGTGATTGATAGAAATATTTTTTTGATATGGCTTGATAGTTTTATTAACTATTGGATTTTGATCTAAATTAGATGCTATACATGATTTGATTTTATTTGGGATCTATTTTGACTTTATGTGTCCATTTTGAATTTTGGATTCATTAGCTTCAAAACCTTGACTTTGACCTTTTTCTTTGTAAGGATTTTTTTGTTGGTCCCAATAAGTGGGTTGAAGGATTTTGGAATGACGATTTATGATGTGGATGGAAGGAGTGCTAGAAACAAACTTATTGTAAGGGCTACTCATGGCCTCAGTCTTTATGTTTGAATTAGATTAAGTTTCCCTCAGTATTATTAATATTGTCAAGAAACTATATCATCTCCAAAATACATTGTTCATGTAGGCCTAATCCTTTTCCTTAATACTACATGCTTTGACAAAAAAATTCACAATAGGATTATAAGTATATAAATTCAATTGATCAAATAACATAAAATGAAGCAATTAAACTAAGAAAATTATCAATTAAAAGTAATACTCCAATGAAATTAAATTAACAACACTAAGAAGATTCAATTAAAAAGGATTAAATAGAATTCAAAGCAATTGAATCTAAACTAGTGTGCAAACTCCATTGTGGATTTGAAGAAAATTGAGTGATATGGAATGTGAATTGCTCAAATTTTCCTAATCCATATTGTTTTCAAAAGCTTGATGATGATTGATAAGGTTGATTCACACAAAAGGTTCTCAAATTTCTCAAAGATGAGTGTTCAATTTGAGAGCATAACTTTGCATAAGAATGTGTGTTGAATTGATATGAAATTGGCTTGGTATTTATAAATTCTTGAGATATTCATCAATGGTCATGACTCAAAATACTAATCAATGGATGAAATTAAATTGAGGATGAAAAAATGGATCAAGAATGGATCAAGGGGTTGATAATTTATGAGGCATGAATCAAGGATGAGATCAAGGGTTCATAATCTATGAGAGACTCAACAATATCCCTTAATTTTAGGAATTATGTTGGAGATATTTTGAGTTGGAGGGAAGAATTCAAAGTTGAAAAGGGAATATTCCATGTGGAATATTCTTTATGCAAGTTGGAAGATTGGAGGAAAATTAGCTAATTAAAAAATTCATGAAAATATTTAATTGTGCAAGTTGGAATAATTAAGAACCTTAATTAAACAATTGTGAATTATTTAATCAAGTAGGATTATTAGAATTTAATTAAATAGCTTGACATTATTTAATCAAAAGGGGAGAAAATGACAAATTGTGATGAATTAATCAAATAACTTTAATTATTTGATTAATAGGAAAATTAGATGAATTTAACTAAATAATTGGATATTATTTAATTAAATAGAGGAATTAGGTAAATTATGCTAGAAATGGTGTTAGTAAGAAAAACTAGGTGTGTGATATGCTTAGGACATTTTTAGGTGTCTACATTTTGCCCCTATTTGAAGCGAGGTACCTAATGCATTGCTTCAAAGAATTGATATTGCTCAAATCTAAATTTATTTTTTTTATTTTTTTTCTCAATGCCCCAATGTGCCCTAGCGGATGAAAGAATGCTGGTGTGTTGCCCCCTTGAGAGATTCAGCAAAAAAACTAACTTTTGGGTCGATATCATGAGATGATGATGAGAGTAGTTATGTTGCACAAAAGATGAAAAATAAGTCCTAAAAAGGCTAGAAAAATGAGTTTGAGGGTTAAAACCCTAGTTTTAGAAGGGTATGTATGCTCATTTGAAGAAAATTGTAGCTCATTTGCACACATTGCTTTGAAAATTCTTGAGACCTTGAGAGCTTCCTTGAGAGAGTCTATTTGGAGACCCTGCTATAATGGAGTTAGTTATTCATGCTAGACACTAAGCTGATCGAGTCCGCGAGTTCTAGTGCCCTCCTTGTTTGGGTGGCTGGGTATGTATTTCGTTAAACTTTCCTTGCATGTTTTTCTAGATAGTGAAAAATAGCATAGAAGTTAGGTGAACAAAAGCGTTGGAGTTTATTTTGGTGCACCTTTGTCACTGATGTCGTGCTTTTGTACAAAAGTGTGGATTCTCTACAAAGGCACGGTTTTCCTGAACTCTACCTACGCTAGTGTAAAATATTGGTGCTATTGCATTTTGCTATTATAAAATCTTTGCACTTATGTTTTTTCCTAATAGTGCACACTTTTGCATAAAACCTGTGCTTTTGCAATAAAATCACGCTTTGGTACCTTGAAAGTTACACACTTTTTTGAAATTTCATGCTTTGATTCTTTTAACATTTTGACTTAAATTTTCCTTCCAAATTTTTGAAACTTAACATTGTGCACATTATGCATGTAGGCTAAGCTAGATACATTGAATTCTCGAGAGTCTAGGATGGTTCTTCTAGAGAAGATGTCTAGTTTCGGTCTTGAGGAGATTACCTTCTTTCATGCTTTAGTATTTTTTCATTTCTTGTACATGCCAAAGATACATGCTCACTCTACTTTGATCACTACTATTGTGGAGAGATGGAATTCTAAGACCTCTTCATTCAATTTCCTAATCAACAAGCTACCATTACCTCAGAGGATGTATGGTGCATCCTCAAGGTTCCCATTCATGGTCCTCATGTTATATATGATATTGATGGAGGTGGTCAAGCCCTTCTATGAGTGCTAAGAGTGTAGCAGATTCCTTTTGTTGAGGTTCAGATTGATCTTTGAGCTTATGTTGATGCCACTAATGATGTAACTCTTGTTCTTGATGGCCTTATTATGGGCACAATTGTTCTAGATAGATGCTCTTGATTGTTCAGTGTTGGATGAGGTTGCATTCTTGAGAGGATGCTTGAGGATGTTGTATGCTTTGCATGTGGTTTGTGTATTCTCACCCACTTATACCATGACATGTACCAAGTGGTTTACAGGGGTGGTGTTTCTCTACCTGCAGGATGTACTATGCTTCACATTTGGGCGTGGGAGCATATTGTTGTCCTTTGACCTATTTGTATCATATGCCAACTTGACGGGGATCCCTTTGCCTCATAGTATGAAGGTATCTTGACTCACCACCACTTGGGTGAGTTTTCCTATTGGAGGAGACTCATTGATGACTTTTCAAAGTTAACATGGAGGTAGTGGTTAGGATTCAAGGCTTGGGATGATGACAATGAGTACCTTCCTTACTACTATTAGACCAGATAGCTCATTGGTTGGACTACTTCCATCATTGAGAAATACCTTTGATATAATTGTATGAGACAATTTAGGGAGACACAAACTATTCCCCATGTGGACTATATGGTTGTGTTCACTCGTACCCACAAAGAGAAAAGAGAGTGGGGTGATATGCCTAACATACAGGCAACTATTATAGACTTTGATCAACTAGTTCATTTTCCATGGGTATACATTGAAGGCCCAATTGATGTCGGCACAATAGCTAAGTATGATGCATGGTTCACAGCTAGGAGGTCATTCAAGTTGAAAAATCTAGAACGTTTTCCCTAGAGACAAATGGGTGAGTCTAGTTGGTTGAGATGACAGAGACTTAGAGTAGGTATTGAGGGACTATGAGAAGATAGAGTATAGGTGCATGGGCATGGATCTCCATAGAGAGGTCTTGAGGGACCACCACCAGTACATGATCAACAACAATAATAAGGAGTACAACAAGCACCAAGATAGGATGTCCAACAACTTCAAGTTTCTCTAGATTAGAGGATGGTTGAGCAAGATCAAACTTTCTAGGAGCGGGACTAGCTCTAGGTTCAGTTAGATCAAAGGACATAGGAGTGATATGTAGAGATAGCAAAACACCAAAAAATAGAGCTTCACTTAGCTCAGAAGACTATGTGTCAACAAAAATTAGAGACCTAGGGAGATACTATTCCTATTTCTAGATATACATAGGAGTTGAGAGTAGTGTAGGATGAGCTCTCATATTACAAGACTATATAACTCATGCACGTTTTGGCTCACAAGAGGAAATCAACTTACTCTCATAGGAGCACCTTGGGACCCAATCGGTCATATGGTGTGTTTGTAGGCCAGTTAACCAGACTAGGACCATCATAGGATCAAGGACATTCAAGTGAACACTAGTGACCATCGATAAAATCACCATCATGCCAATGCTCTACAAGTAGAGAGGACCAGGGGAGTAGGTGTAGCTATGAAAAACTATTTCATATTCATATTTTGATGTATACAACCTTGATGTATATCCATTCATCATCTTTTTGATGGCCTCATGTATATTTTTGAGATATATCACACACTTGACATGTATCATGCCATTTATCTTTTTTGATAGATATGAGATGAGTGATTTATGATGCAATCATTACATTGTGTATGCTTTGATATTTTATGATATGATATATGGATATGACTATGACTATGGATGAAGATGTATGTATGGATGCATATGCTTCTAATGATCTATGGATGCAGGATGTATGATATGGATGATCTTATTTTGTACTTTTTATATGTTATATGACTATTATGTTGGATGCATGGTATGAGATGTATGCTAGCCGTTTGTGGATGCAGGAAGGATGCATAGAAATTTTAGTATGGATAGAAGAATGAGATAGAATGAGATGATAGAGTATATTAGCATTGTTGATTGAGATTGATCAGTATATCAAAAAACGTATGATTATTTGAGATTTTATTGGATATGTGATGAGATAGTGATGCTTTTTCTTTTTCTCTTTAGATTAGTCTTAATTTCACCATAGGAATCCTTATGTTTGATATAGCCAATAGACACGATGCACCAAGGTATTAGGAACCAAGGTGCCTTTGTATCTAATGCATGGAATTTTACTCACAAATAGATAAGAGTGTTATTTTTTATACCTAACATACATAAAAATTGTTTGGTCATGTGAGAAAATGAATCCATCAAAGTAAGGAGACTAATACACAAAAGGTATGAAGAACTTGATATGTCCTAGTTGTTATTTTACTTGAGACCATTTCTACACATCCAAGGCAAGTATTCACTAAGGTCATGTTACAAGAACATCCAACAAGCACAAGATATGAAAGCATTGATCAATGCCCCATTCCTTTATCTCTAAATCATTTTCAGATATCCTTGAGAGATCGTCGAAATGGAACAATACGATAAATCAAAAGAAAATATCAAAATGGAAAAAATGTCAATGGTATCATATCTATTGCTAGAGAGTGTTGTTTTAGATGATATACATGGATACCTATTGTAGGAAAGATATATCCGTAAGACATGTTTGGATGTTGATTGATTAATAGTTGTTTGATAGGTCATTGATATGATGTTGACTGGCATGTTTGGTAATGATCGATATTTTGATTTTCTATTTGAAGTTTAATGTTTTTTGGATAAGTGTTATACTTATTTTTGTTTGTGTTACCAAAGGATGAAGGTGATGATCAATTTATTATGGTTGAAAGTTTATTGCAGGTGACTGTGATATGGGATGGGTGATTTTTTTTCCAAGTTTTTTTATTTTTTTGACTTTTTGAAATGTATTGAGGTTATTTTTGGCATGTTTGAGGTTTTATGAATGTTTTAACTTTTCAAATGTTATTAGGTTATTTTGGATTTTATGAAGATATTTGAAGTTTTTTTGAGGTTTTAAAATATTTTAAATGTTTTGAGTTTTCCAAAATTTCCAAATGTTTTGGCTTTCAAAGGGTAGACCAAGTAAACAGGACCTAAGGGGGAAAGACCTATGCCTCAAGGGATCATTGGAGATGGCCTTGCTTATGTAAGTGCATAGAGAATTCGTAGTTTGATTATTAGAATGGGATAATAGTACATGATGGCTAATAATGTTTTTGATTTTGATGTTTTTGACCTTTTTATGGAGTTTTTGATCTAATTTGGGTGTTTTTAGATTTTCAAATGATTTGGATGTTTTGAGATTTTTGAGAATGTTTTGGATGTTTTTGAAATTTTGACATGTTATGTATGTTTTTGGATTTTGACATATTTTGAATGTTTTTGAGTTTTATAAATGATACATAGATCACAATGTTGAGATCATGTTGTGAGATATAGGACATGGATCAAGAGTTATTTGAAAGCAAGATGTAATTTCCTACCCCTAGTGTCTACTAATGTTTGATATTTCATGAGACCATGCATAGATCAGGATAAAAAAATGTATAAGCAAGAAAATGATATGAAGAATTTTTTCTTTTCTAGATAGTGCTTGGATATAGGCTCTAGGACTTCATGGGATAAAATGGTATCAAGGATAAAGACCATGTAAAGATTGTGCCCTGAGCAAGGTTGAAGTGTGTGTTGATACTTTTTCAAGATCAAGATACTTTCATAGATTGGGATGAAGATGGATTGGATGGATGGAGGGAATGTTGGATTTATTATAAGGAGATGAGATTCTTCCACTTGAAATGATGCACGTAGATCTCGATTCTACACATGATGCATTTTTGCTAGTTTTTCATCATGGTACTTGCCCAATGCGCCACTGAAGTGGTTTTCACTGGAGGATGATTTTCCTCTACTATTTTCTTGATTTTTTTATTTTGATTTTGATTTTTTAGAATTTTTTAAGGTTTATGATGGACCACCCGGTGGTCTTGATGTAGATGTTGTTGTCATGATGTGCCAATAATATCCTACTTGGAGAAGTTGCTTTTCCAAGATATAGGAACTTGAATATAACCCTTGGATGTTCTTGTCTTCTTTGTTAATATCGGAGTTAACCTTACCTAGATGTGCACATCATGATAGAGCACCCTTAGAATCCTTATGATAAAGTGATGTTGCCAAGAAATGGTCAATGTGAGATTTGGATACCATAGATGTTGGAGTGAATGGTGGAATGCGATGAGGAATATGAGATATAGATGGATTGGTTGACAGTTTGGAATTTTTGACTCTCCAAACTTGGGATGATGAGCAATGAAAGGTGGATATGGAGTTTTGAGTGAAATTAGAACCAAATTCTTGATATACTTTGTAAGTCACACTGGAATCTTTCTTTTGCATTGGTGAAAATCTTTTATGGATGAAGTTTCCTTTGTTGTTTTTCCCCATAGTTTCTTTGACTAATGGAGTTTGATACGGATGATTTTCTTTCTTTTGTTTAGGCATCCATTTGAATTTTCTTTGTCCATTTTGTTTTTCCTATTCCTTTGCTTCAGTGACTTGCTCTTTTCTTTGATATAGAATTTTCTCTTTTTGTTGGTCCCAACTAGTGGGTGGAAAGGAACAAGAATGGAAACTCATGATATGACTGGTTGTAGTGTTGGTAGAAGTTTCATCATAAGGACTCTTTGTGCTCCCCATGTTAATTTTTTCATTAGATAAATTTTCCCCCAGTATTATGGAGGTATTGCTGACATGACTAGATTCTTTGACTACTAAATAATCAATACCCTACTACTCATGATTGTTGACTATCTTTACTGATTCCAAGATACCCTATTTGTATATGATTAATCCCTTGTCTTGATAATGCATCTATTGACAACAACCACTAAATATGACTTTTCATGGAAACATGATGATACTTCTTCTATGCTTTATTGGGAATCCTCACAAGGAGTAGTATATACATATTATGATTGTTCTTCAATAGATTCTTGTGGCTCCCAGTCTATGTAAGAGTCTTCTTCATGATCTATGTTTGGACTGCCACTCTAAAACTCTATCATCACTTTCAAGATCATTTAGAGGAACGCCAAGAGTAGGAGACTCTTGTTTTGGATGAATATCATCTACATGTCCATCAAAAGGAAGCATCTCATGGGTAGTGTTTGGTATATGAGTATGCTCATCATCTTTAAATTCTTAGATAGATTGGAAGATTTTCATTAAGTCATGATAGTAATTTGGGGAAGTGAGATCTTCATCTTGACTTATGTTAGAGAAACTATTAGTTATGGATTGGAAAATACTATGTAGACCATGAGAATGTTGTAAAGATAGAATATTTTGATCTTGACTTTATTCGGACCCACCTTCGTTATACTTAGGAGTGTTTCCTTGAAATAATTCTTGGGTAGATGGTGTAGCATGGATGTAAGAATTTTTGCTAGCCTTAATGGGTTTGGATTAGGTGATGGGGATTTATTTTTTCCTTGTAACTTCTTCAATATGGATAATAATGAAGTCGTATGAGGGAGTTGTGTTGCAATCTAAGACATATTTAATGTCATCTCGGTATGAAATATTACTAGACACTATTAATTGATCTTGATTATGCACTAGGAGCATGTTCTGATACATATCCAATTCTTGTTGTTGTGATGAATGAGTAGTAAAGATATGTCCTACTACGTTATCATAGGTATGATTACAATGTTATAGCTTGGTGCCTTTCCAGATTCTTTTTCCTTCCCATGACTAGGCATAGGATCTTTATAGATTCATAAATATTCAATCCCTAATTATTTATCAACATTGACTTCCCCTTTATTAATAAGGTCTTGAATGAGATGTTTGAGTTTGATACAAGTTTGTGTTTTATGACCTTTTATTTTAGGTTCGGGATAATTACGATATGCTAGAATTTCAACGTGTTTTGATTGAATCAACTTCTTTAACACCATTTTGATAGGTTCCCCTAAGGGAGTGAATTGTCATCGAGTAGTATTGTTTTGTCTTGGTGGTGGTCCTTATGAAGGATTTATGTTTTGAACATTTTTTTTGTGTTTTTTGTTGTGTATGTGGGTTAGATGGTGCCTTGATAACAACCTTTGCATCCATCACACCATCATTAGTAAAGTTCTTTTTTTTAGCACAAAATCAAGGTTTGTCATTGGAACTAGATGGTTGGTTAAAGGTCTAGATGGATCCCTTGGAAATTAATGCTCATTTATTGTTTAGACCTTTTGTTATGAGTTCCTCAAAATTTTATACACATTGCATTCTTAGTTGGAAGGCAAGGTCCATGCCTAGGTTCCCAACCACAATCTCAATGTGTTCCTTGGGTATCAACCATTTGCATTTGATTGCTTTATGTCTCCATCTTTATAAGAAAGAAGCAAAATCTTCTTGATTTTTTTTCTTCAAGGTGTATAATTCCTCCAAGGTTATTTCTATGTCAATGTTGTAGGAAAAATGTGCTACAAATTAATCAATCATTTCTTAGAAATTTCTAATCCCTAGAGGTAGATGAGAGAACCATTCTATTTCTTGTCCAACCAAACTTCTTGGAAAAGTATCATAAGGTACGAATTGTTGTATGACACTTCCATGCAAGCTACATAGAATTCTCTAATATGTTCCTTAGTATTTCCACATCCTTTTTATTTATCAAATTTTGGTATTTCAAAGTGTGGGGTGAAAGGTAACATGGTTATACTTTTTTCAAATGGATATGGACACAAGTCTTGAACCGTGCATGATTTCTTTGTTTCCCCCATTTGAATATCTTGAATTTGGTGTGTCAACATTTGAATTTATCAGGATATATTTGTTGGAGGAACATTTTGTGATGAATTATATGTGTACAAATTTGGATCATGGTAAGGAGGAACATTCATGCCATAGGAACTTGTTTGAGATTGATGATTTCCTTGAGGAAAAAGATTGATTTGATATTGAGGGATTCCTTAAGGTAAAGGACTAGTTTGATATTGTGGATTCCCTTGAGGTAAAAGATTATTTTGATGTTGAGGTTTTCCTTGAGGAATGGGACCATTTTGACAATTTCCTTGATATTGGGGAGATGTATGGTGAGATCCATATTGATTTTGAGTGACCATGTTTTGTTGTAATGGATTTGGTTGTTGATAATTGGTGTGTGAAAATTTTTGAAAATTCTGTTGTGACACCAATTGTTGTTGAGCACTTTGTTGTTGATGATGTTGCAACTATTCTAATGTGGTGTATTGTTGATGTTGGGAGTTTTGTGATTTTGTGATTTTGTTTGTGGTTGATTTTGAGATTGTTGATTTTGTTGAGTTTTAAGACCATTCAAGCTCAAGGATTGTGAAGGTATATTTACCCCATAACTTGTCATGTTTGAACCTTGAGCATTATAGGTTGGTGGTATATTTATGTTTTGATAGCCTAGGTTTGTGTTGGTGTTTCCTAGACTTTATGTATTGTACATTGGATTGATGTATTGATTTGTGAAATTGGTTTAATCTATCCCTTGAGAAGTGCCCAGATTGACCTAGTACATTTGAAGATGGTTTAGATATATGTTCAATAACGTGATTCCCTAAAGGGTCATTTCCTTGTTGACAAGTTGGTGTTCCAAAATTTAATGATGTTGGTTGTTCTCTAAGTTGATTTATGTCAAATTGGGGGGGGGGAGTTTAGCAACTTTTTGTGAAAGTATCAACATGTATTGATTGGGGTTTTGAATTATTACCACCTCTATCACTTTGATAAATTCTTGGTCTTGTTATATTTCTAAGAGTTCTTTAGGAGTGAAGTCATGAGTTTTGTTAGTGATACCCCCTATGATGATTGTTTCAACTTGAGATGGTTGATTTGATGTTTTGATCCTTTTTGGAGGAAGTTCATCCTCTTGAGAATTTGTTTGTGGCATTCCAAAAGGTTGATCACTAACACCTATGTTGGTAGGAGCATTTGTAGAAATAGGAACATTTGAAACATTTGTGTTACACTACATGTTCTTTTATCTTTGAGACCTAGTTATGATCATGCAATTTGTGATAACCTTAGGAGATTGTGATGTTTCACCCAAATGATTTTGTTTCAAATGTTTCTTCAAATTGGGATAAGAGTGACACCTTAATCAACTTTGGAAAAAAAAAAAATTGAATCCAGAGCTTGGGTGAATGAATGATATGGAACCTTCAATATATATAATGTTTGAACTAGATCTAGGATTGTTTTGATGTTGATGATAATGAATTTGCAACTTTAGGAGTAGACTTGTGACTTTAAGGTATACTATCTCACTATGGTTTGATAATAATTTGATCTAATAATTGAGAAATAGATTATTTTCCAAGAAATATGACAAACTAAGAAGTGATGATGAAGATCAAAATTCAAATGGACAATGTCTAATATTAAGTTTGTTTTGAGTGAATTGAATTTGATGTTTTCTATTATTTTGGAAATTTGATCCAAAATAAGGACTAATGATGTTTTGATGTTTCCAATATGAAGTTTAAAAGACACAATTTTGTTGACATTTTGAGTAACTCAAATATTCACCAATTTTTTTCATAAGTTTTAGGTCTGTTTAAAATTTTATTGATCACAAATCAATATTTTTAAAATTTATTAAGCTTGTTGTATTTTACAAACATACGGAAGCATGACACTATCACAGAAGCATGTCACTATTCACTATGCAAGAATGATAGTGTTTATAAAAGCATTGATATGTCTACAAAGGCACATTGATTCCCACAAAAGCATCACACTATGGAAAAAAAAGTGTGGCTTTAAATTTACCTATGTTCACTTTGGAACAAAAGTGCAGCGATGCAGATAGAAGTGCGATAATGTTGTAAAGGAACTTTAAAAAAAAAATAGAAGTGTTGAGATGCATAAAAAAGTGTGGCAATATCAATCAAAAGTGATGTAACTTGTTCAAAGGTTAAAATTTTGCAAATTTGTCAACATGTTTGATGTTTGTTTTAGTTTTTTGATTATTTTTCAAATGATAAAAACATAGTAAAAAATGTATTCAACTAACTCGATTAGGTGATTAGATGCTTTCACATCTCATTCTTCCACAAGACCACACTAATAAGTGTCACAAGGTCTCCACAAGAAAATATGCCATGAAGTACAACCTATTTAGTGGTATTACAAGGATGTCCAACTATAGTAGGCCTACCACACTTGTATGTTAATCCAAATTTGAGGAAGGGTAAAGAGGGTATGATAAGGTCATGTACCACCTTAACACCCCTCACCTTGAAAGGATTATATCCTAATAAGACACCTTATCACCTCAACCAAGGACTAGACATGGTGAGTAACTTCTCATGCCAATAGCGTCATGATGCACCACTATAGAGGATGTTCGATAGGTCTTAGGCTTCTATTACAATTGGTTCCTAGTGGGTAGAACTCCATGAACATAGCCAACTACTTATACTTCTCCTTGTGCCCAGAATCACCCAAGACCACTAGTGAAATTCTAGTATGATACATACATAGATCAAACCACAACTTTCTCTCTCATCCAATATCTATAGTGTGCCGAAAAACATTGCTTGAAGTCGAACCCTAAGGTGATGAAATAATTAGGTAGGCCTCTTACCAACAAAGGGAAGGATTCATGTTGCTATGTTATTGTCACCCAAGATCACACGTAGCACAAGGGGAGAGGATAGATATACAAATCCTTCAAGTAAAAGAGAAAAAAAATACAAGTTAAAGATGTTTCTCTTCACCCAAGTTCGCACAAGGCACAAGGGGAGATGATATGCATCTAAAACCTACCAATCATGGAATACAAAGAACACACAAAATTCATTTTAAGGATACACCAAGGATCAACTATTTGGTACATTTTAAACACCCAATCCAAAGCGTGCAAGTTGTATTGTTCTTTTTAAACCCAAAGGAAAGATGAAAGTTGTGTTGTTCATTTTATTTTACCAAAGTAATGATGAATTCATTTTAATGCACTAAATTGAATTTTTTTTCCTAGATTAAAGCTCTTCAAGATAAACATTAATAAATGCTTTTTTCCAAATTTCACATGTTGTAACAAGTTAGTTTTGTTAAACACAATCAAAAAATAGTAAGTGATTAGGGTTAGGTCAAATCCAAATCTCAAATAAATTTGAAAAACTAAATTAGAAAAAAGTGCATTGTTTTTTATAGAAGCATAGAGTTTCTGATAGAAGTGTGATGTTGTTAGAGAGCAAAGGTGTGACCCTTTGAAGAAGGTGCAGACCTTTAACAAAGGCATGAGACTATTCACAAAGATAGATGTGTGAAGATTTGAATAGAAGCACAAAAATATAACAAAGGTGCGGACCTTTACACTTGCAAATGTTCTGACCTTTACCAAAAGCATGAGATTGTCATAACAAAAATATTGTATTGTTTATGCAACCTACAAATATGAAAAAGCTCAAGAAAAATTAATTAGATAGGGATGTGGGTCCCACTAGGAATGCCAAAATGTAATTATATGAATTCAATTGATCAAATAAAATAAAATGAAGCAATTAAACTAAGTAAATGGTCAATTAAAATCAATACTCCAATGGAATTTCATTAATAACACTAAGAAGATTCAATTAAAAGCCATTAAACATAATTCAAAGCAATTGAATATAAACTAGTGTGCAAACCTCCCCATTCCATTGTGGATTTGAAGTAAATTGAGTGATATGGAATGTGGAATGCTCAAATTTTCCTAATCCACATTGTTTGCAAAATATTGATGATTATTGATAAGGTTGATTCACACAAAAGGATCTCAAATTGTTCAAGGATGAGTGATCAATTTGAGAGAGGAACTTTTCATATAAGAATGTGTTGAATTGATATGAAATTGGCTTGATATATATTGATTCTTGAGATATTGATCAATGGTCATGACTCAAAATACTAATCAATGGATGAAACTAAATTGAGGATGAAGACATGGATCAAGAATGGATCAAGTGGTTAATAATCCATGAGGCATGGATCAAGGATTAGATCAAGGGTTCATAATCCATGAGAGACTCAACAATATCCCTTAATTTAGGAATTATGTTGGAGATATTTTTAGTCGGAGGGAATAATTCAAATTTGAAAAGGGAATATTCCATGTGGAATATTTTTGCAAGTTGGAAGATTGGAGGAAAATTAGCTAATTAAAAAAATCATGAAAATCATTTAATTGTGCAAGTTGGAAAGATTAAGAACCTTAATAAAAAAATTGTGAATTATTTAATCAAGTAGAATTATTAGCATTTAATTAAATAACTTGACATTATTTAATCAAAAGGGGAGAAAATGATGAATTGTGATGAATTAATCAAATAACCTTAATTATTCGATTAATAGGAGAATCAAATGAATTTAACTAAATAATTGGACATTATTTAAGTAAATAGAGGAATTAGGTAAATTATGCTAGAAATGGTGTTAGTAAGCAAAATTAGGTGTGTGATATGCTTAGGACATTTTTAGGTGTCTACAAGGATCTATGTAGTTTTGGAAACAAGATGCTAACTCTTATTTGTGCTAGTTTTGGATACAAAAGTGAGTGATCCGAATTGATAGGATACTAGTGATTTCTCTATCTTCATGCTTGTTTCTTTGTCATTATATGGGATGTTGATTGGATCCATAGTAGCTTGTTGATCTTTATATAATTGATATGAGTTTGAGAATTAAGAAAGTTATCTTGTTTCTCAAAATATGTAGTTTCCTCAAATTTTATTTAAAAACCATTCTTGTGGTCATCTACTAGAATATAATCATAGGGTTCCATTAACTTGGCTATAGCTTCATAATTTTCAAAATTTTCTAGAGAGAAATACTATTGTTTTGGATGAACAAGGAGAAGATCATATATGTGTCAAGAGGAGGCAAGTGTCTCATTTGCAAAAATGGAGGTTATTGGAATATGGATGGGGTCAAACTTAGTTTTTGGATCATGGATGGAATGGAAAGGGATGATGAGATGGGATCTTCATCAATGATAGGATGATATTGGAGGATTTTGGTAACTTGATCTTCATTCATTTGAGGGATTGCTTCTTTATGGTTTGAATTATGTTTTTGATATATATTTGATTCTAATAATGGGGTATAAGGGAATATTGGATAGACGCAATATATTGGTATGGCAGTAATGAATTTTGAATAGGACTCTTTGCAGTAGGCATGATGGTGTTTGGTCTAGGATTTATTGATCATTGGTTGAATTTATATCAAAATTTAGATTAGCTTGTAGTTCATGATTGTATATCATGGATATCACTTGGAGAAAATCCCAAAAGGTGTAATTATTGGATAAGATTTTTGATGGGGATGGTGTGGATTAATATTGCAAAGGTTCTGAGGATGAAGGATTGGAAGGAGAGATGGAGGCTTCTTGTGGGAAAGATTCTTCAAGATGACTTATTATGGAGTCAAATGACATGGATAAGTCATGGATAGGGAGATATTAATGTGATTTCTTTTTTATGAGCCATTGCTACACATGGATGGATGATTTTTAGCATTCTTGGGAAAAGTATCTTGATATATGCCTAATTTCTCATTATATGATCTATGGATATTGTTGATGTGATTGTTTTTGGATGGATTGTCAAGATGATCTTCAATGGTGATGTCACCTTGGTCAATAAAATCCTAAATGACATTTTTAAATTTTATACAATAAGGGATATTATGTCCTTGGGCCCTATGATATTAACAAAATTTGTTAGCTTTGTACCACGAGGATTTGAATTGAGGTTCATATTTTCTAACTTTTCATAATATGACGAGATTGGAGTGGACCATTTTTTGTAAGATAAATTTTATACGCTCCCCTAGAGTGTATTTTCATTGTGGCTTAGAGTTTAGCCTAGGTGATCCTTTAGGAATGATGACACCTTGGGTGGTTTGCTACATGTTTAATGATGATTGTGTATTTGATGATGGTTATATATTTTTAGCCCATAGGTGAGGTTTTTCATTATATTGAGGGCCAATTTCCTTGTTTTCCTTATATATTTTCATAAGAACCTTAGCAATGATATCTTTTTTTATGATTATTCCCTTTTCTATTATTTTATCAATTGTGTTAGCGTATTGGACCCACAAGTGAAGTAATATCTCTTGGTTTAGGTTTTGTATGAAGATGTGCACAAGTTTTTTTTTAAGGAATAGGCAATGGGAATGATTTTTTCATGTTATTCCATTGTTTTAGGAAGGAAATAAATGATTCTCAATTTTTTTGTCCTGTGTTACATAAATCAGCCATAGATATTTCATGTTCAATGTTATAGGAGAAATGACTGATGGATATTTTTGCTATTTCATGAAAAGTCTTGATTCCATGTGGTAAATGAGAGAACCATTCTATTTCTTATCCTCCTAAAATTTTGGGAGAGAGGCACATTATGTATGTGTCATTGTAAGAAACTTCTAGGATCTCCCCTTCCCTTGTTGAATTTAGGCATTTCAAAGTTGTGAGGGAAGGGTGTCATAGGTATTGATTGATCAAATGAGTAAGGCCATATGCCTTCAAGTGTGTAATTTTTCTTTGTATGTTCTAGTTCAACATTAGCTATTTTCTTGTAAAAAAAATTGAATTTTTTTGCCAAGTCATTTATGAGTGTGATGGTGGACATGTTGATAGGAGGTTGAATGGTGAAATGTGAAGGAATCCATGATTGATATTGGGTAAGTGCAAAAAGATGGGGGGCCAAAAATGGGCCTTAAGTGGCCACTTTTTTATGAAATTGGGAAATACTGACCTTGGATGTGAAATTGAGGATAGTTACACTCTAAAAGTTTAGATGCAACAAAAACAAGGATCGTAGTGATCTGAGTCTACTTTCTAAACTACTATTTTTTTAAAATGGTAGAGATTAAAGGGTTCAAAAGAGGGAGCTACAAAAATTGGTGTTTTTTTTGTCAAAAAAATCATAACACAGTGATTTTTGTGGCTCCCTCAAAAGGTTAACCTTTTTGGTATTTTTAAAATTGCTTCAGTGAGAAATTAGCTAACAACATGTAGTTTATGCCCGATTTTTCTGATAATTTTTTAATGAATATTTGATTTTTTACAAATTTTCAAAGTGGACACTTCCTAAAAAATGGAATTTTGGCCGTGCTACTCTATAAATTTTGAAAACCAATTTTTTTCTTTAATATGTGTAGAATGGAGTCTAGTTTCTAAAAATTAGTTTATTTGAGATTTTGATGAATGGTTAATTTATAAAGAAAAAATTACCAAACACTGGTTTTTGCAAAAAAACAGACACACGAACAAAAGAAATTAAAGATAAAAGGCTTAACATTATCAAAATGTGAAAAAAATTACATCGTTAGATAGCTAAGAGAGATCCTAACATTATCCAAGTATTTGATTTGTTTGACCTTGAAACACATGCAAACCTGATGCTTAGCATGAATGCAATTATGTGAAATATTGTATAATTTGCAAAAACATGTCTTTGGACATTGGGAAGGCACTTTAAGCCTTTGGGTTGGTATTCCAAAGAAAATACCATGCCCAATGCTTTGGGATTCCCAAAGCAAGAAATAATGCAAGCACATTATAACATGCTCACGTTATTTCATAGTTTTTACACATAATTTTATGTTTGTGCTTGAGTTTCCTAAGCAAGACATAACACTAGCATGTTATAACACACTCACATTATGCATTTCTTTGTGTTAAATGATAGTCTATTAAATGTATGTATATATAGTTGTGTGTATGTATGAATGTATGCTTGTATGACATGCATGTATGTATGTATGTATGTATGTGTGTATGTGTATATGTATGTATGTATGTGTATGCATGTATGCATGCTTGTATGTATGTATGCATACTTGTATGTATGTATCTATGAATGTATGCATGTATGTATGTATGTGTGTATGTGTATGTATGTATGTATGTATCAGTGTATGTATGTATGTATGTATGTATGTACGTATATATGTATGTATGTATGTATGCATTATTGTATGTATGTAAGTATGTGTGTACATGCTTGTTTGTATGCATGTCTACTTATATGTATGTATGTATGTATTTAGAGGGAGGGAGAATTGTAAGAGAGAGAGAAAGAGTTGTCTAGGTGGGTTGGGAGGGAGAGAGTGAGGGAGAGACATGAGAGAGAGAGGGGTAGTGGGAGGAAGAGAGAGGGAGTGGAAGAAAAGGGGTTGGAGTGAGAGGGACTTATCTAGGTAGGGTGGGAGGGATAGAGGGAGAGAGAGACCTGAGAGAGAGAGTTATCTAGGTAGGGTGCTAGAGGAACATAACTAAGAGATAGGGAGATAGAGGGAGTGTGAGAGAGAGAGGGAGTGGGAAAGATAGGGAGTGAGAGAGAGGGAGTGTGAGAGAGATAGAGGGAGTGAGTGAGTGAGAGAGAGAGTTATCTAGGTAGGGTGCCAAAGTGAGAGACCTGAGAGATAGGGAGAGAGAGAGAGTGTGATAGAAAGGGAGTGGGAGAGGAGGAAGTGAGAGAGAGAAACTTGAGAGAGGGAGATGGTGTCAGAGGTAGAGAACTAAGAGAGAGGGAGAGAGAGAGAGAGAGAGAGGAAGTGGGAGAGAGGCTGTTGGATTGAGAGGGAATTGTCTAGGTAGGGTGGGAGGGATAGAGGGAGAGAGAGAGTTATATAGGTAGGGTGCTATAGGGAAAGACCTGAGAGAGATATGGGGGGTGGGAGGGAGAGACCTAAGAGATAAGGATAGAGAGGGAGTTTGAGAGAGAGGGAGTGGGAGAGGGAGGGAGTGAGAGAGAGGGAGTGGGAGGGAGAGAGAGGGAGAGAGGGGGAGAGAGAGGGAGAGGGTGGGAGAGAGAGAGAGAGAGAGAGAGAGGGATTGGGAGAGAGATAAATGGATTGGGAGGGAGATACCTGAGAGAGGGAGAGGGGTGGAAGAGATAGACTTGAGAGAGAGGAGAGATAGAGGGAGTGGGAGAGAGGGGTTGGATTGAGAGGACATTTCTAGGTAAGGTGGGAGGATAGATGGAGGGAGGGGGTTAGAGTAAGAGGCTTATCTCGGTAGGGTGGGAGGATAGAGAGAGAGAGAGAGAGGGATGTTTCTAGGTAAGGTGAGAAGGATAGAGGGAGGGAGAGAGGGGGTTGGAGTAAGAGGGACTTATCTCAGTAGGGTGGGAAGGATAGAGGGAGGGAGGGAGGGATGGGGAGAGAGAGAGTAGAGATAGATGGAGAGAGAGAGAGTTATCTAGTTATGTAGCCAAGGTGCTTGAGGGAGAGACCTAAGAGAGAGAGAGAGAGGAGGTGTGAGGGAGATGATTGAGAGAGAGGGAGAGAAAGGGAGTGGGAGATAATGGGATGAGAGAGAGAGAGAGACCTAAGATACAGAGAGGGGGTGGGAGGGAGAGACTTGAGAGAGAGAGAGAGAGGTTGCTCTGGTTGTATGGGTAGGGTGGCAGGGAGAGACACTTGAGAGAGAGGGGGGTGGGAGGATGAATTGAGAGAGAGGGAGAGAGAGATGGAGTGGAGATAGAGGGAGGGGAGAGAGATAGAGCGAGTGTGTGATAGAGAGACCTACAAGAGGGAGAAG
Source organism: Sequoia sempervirens (assembly GCA_007258455.2). Lineage (NCBI taxonomy): Eukaryota > Viridiplantae > Streptophyta > Pinopsida > Cupressales > Cupressaceae > Sequoia > Sequoia sempervirens. The sequence continues at coordinate 253,403,236 of VDFB02270651.1, read as the reverse complement.
AGGTGGGAGGGAGAGAGAGTTATCTACTTATATAGTTCGGGTGCTTGAGGGAGAGACATGAGATAGTGTTATCTATTTATGTAGGTAGGGTTCTTGAGGGAGAGATGTGAGAGAGAGTTATCTAGTTATGTAGGTAAGGTGCTTGAGGGAGAGACATGAGAGAGAGAGAGGGGGTGGGAGGGAGATAATTGAGAGAGAAGGAGTGGGAGAGAGAGGGAGTGGAAGATAGAGGGACATGAGAGAAATAAAGGGAGTGAGAGAGAGACCTGAGAGAGGGAGAGAGTGTGGGAGAGAGATGCTTGAGATAGAGAGAGATGGAGGGAGTCAGAGTGGGAGAGGTGTTGGGAGGGAGAGACATGAGAGAGAGGGAGAGAGAGAGTGGAAGAGAGGGGGTTGGAGTGAGAGGGACTTATCTAGGTATGGTGGGAGGGATAGTTGATAGAGAGGGAGAGAGAGGGAGTGGGAGATAGAGGGATGGGAAAAGGATAGCGAGAGTGAGAGATAGAGAGGCCTTAGAGAAGGAGAGGGGTGGGAGGGAGAGACTTGAGAGAGAGAGAGAGGGAGAGGGGGTGGGAAGGAGAGACTTGAGAGAGAGAGAGAGAGAAGACCTGAGAGAGGGAAAGGGGGTGGAAGGGAGAGACTTGAGAGAAAGAGAGAGAGTTATCTAGTTATGTAGGTATGGTGCTTGAGGGAGAGATGTGAGAGAGAGTTATCTAGTTATGTAGGTAGGGTGATTGAGGGAGATACATGAGAGAGAGGGGGTGGGAAGGAGATAATTGAGAGAGAGGGAGAGAAAGGGAGTGGGAGATAGAGGGATGGGAGAAAGATAGAGGGAGTGAGAGAGAGAGACCTCGAGAGGAAGAGGGAGAGAATTGTGGGAGGGAGGACTTGAGAGAGAGAGGGGTAGAGAGAGGAGGGGAGTGAGAGAGGGAGGGGTGGGAGGAGGGATAGTTGAGAGATAGGGAGAGAGGGTGGGAGAGAGAGGAACAGAGATGAGGGATGGGAAAAATATAGGAGTGAGGAGAGAGAGACATTAGAGGGAGAGAGGGGGTGGGAGGAGAGACTTGAGAGAGAGAGGGGTGTGGGAGGGAGAGACTTGAGAGAGAGGGAGAGAGATGGAGAGAGAGAGGGAGAGAGAGATAGAGAGAGAGAGGTTTCTAGATTGTATAAGCGGGGTGCCTTGGGAGAGACCTTCTGAGAGAGGGGGAGTGGGAGGAGACTTGAGAGAGGAGATAGAGGGGGTGAGAGAGATACCTGAGAGAAGGAGAGGGTGGGATGGAAAGAGACCCTAAGAGAGAGGGAGAGAGAGAGAGAGAGGGAGTGGGAGAGAGGGGGTTTGAGAGAGGGAGAGACTTGAAAGAGGGAGAGGATGTGGGAGGGAACTTGAGAGAGAGGAGAGAGAGGGGATTGGAGTGAGAGGGACTTATCTAGGTAGGGTTGGAGGGATATATATATAGAGAGAAAGAGAGAGAGATAGTTATCTAGTTATGTAGGTAGGGTGCCTTAGGGAGAGACGTGAGAGAGAGAGGGGGTGGGAGGGAGAGAGAGGAAGTGGGAGGTAGGGGATGGGAGAGATATGGAGGGAGTGAGAGAGAGAGACCTGAGAGAGGGAGAGGGGGTGGCAGGGAGAGAGAGAGGGAGTGGGAGAGAGGGGGTTGGAGAGAGAGACCTAAAAGAGGGAGAGGGTGTGCGAGGGAGAGAACTAAGAGAGGGAGAGAGAGGGAGTGGGAGAGAGGGGATTGGAGTGAGAGGGACTTATCTAGGTAGGGTTGGAGGGATATAGAGAGAGGGGAGAGAGAGAGAGAGAGATAGAGGGAGTGAGTGAGAGAGAGAAAGAGAGAGAGATTATGGTTTAGGTTTTAAGGGTATATGGTTGAGGGATTAGGGTTTAAGGCATAGTGTTTAGGGTTGAGGGTTTAGGGATAGGGTTTAGGGCTAAGTGAGAGACCTAGATGGATAAGGAGAGAGAGAGTGTGAGGAAACCTTTAGAAAATTAGCATTTTCATAATGTGAACATGTTTTGAAGAAGTTGAGATTTAGTCATTTTGTATAGCAAGAAAAAATGCACTCGCATTATAACATGAGTGCATTTTGGATTGATTTAAAATAGTAAAAAAGTCAACACACTCGTGATCCAGGACCACATGCTCTTTTATTCTCCTGGTTCTGCATGTTTTTTGACAAAAAGGATATTTTTGATGTTGTTGGGAAGTGCACATGCAAATGTTTTCACATTCTACCACCTTTGGATGAACTTTCCACCATCTTTTTATGGTTTTCCAACTTAGGAAGGAGGAAATAATAGAGTTTTCACATCGAATTTGATATATAGCAATTAAAGACTCAATTTTTGTAGTGCTGCAATGTTAATTGTGATTGAATTATAGGAATTTAAAATTATGCATTGGTTATTTGTATTGTTGTTAGTAATTATATTTGAGTGATATACAATTGAATGTTGAAAAGGAAGCAAGCTTGTGAAAAACTCAAATTACTGAGGAGTTTGATTCAAGAAGAAGAAAAATACTACATAATTGGGTAGTTCCTCCATTCAAATATTTATTTTTTAGGTATGCCAAGTCTTTACACATTTTATTTACATTTTCCTTAATTCTATTATGTTTCTTTATCATCCCTTATCATACATGCTTAATACAATGCTTTTATTTTGTTAATATGCATATTCCATGTTCATCAAATTGTTTTTTTATCATTATATCCTTAGCCCCTCTTGGCACATATTAAACTACACAATTATTTACCCTTTACAATTACATTTTAAACATCTCTTTGAGGAATTTTTTTAAACAATTGACCTACCTTGTGTATGCATCCACATTTTGTATACACATTTACAAGAGTAGTTATAACTATGTAATATAATACATCATTTCTCATTCCTTTTTTTATGGATATGCATACCCCTTTCCAAAGCTTCCATTTTGGTATAGGAATAGGAGATGTTGGAAAATGCTTTGGAATTTAGTTTTACACCTAGAAATTACATTTTCTTGAAATTTTATAAAGCTTTTTCAACAAATCAATTTTGTGCATGTCCAGCAATCATTCTAGTCCATGTGGACATATCTCAATGAGGCATTTTGTCAAATAGTTCATGTGCCTTGCCTATACATGTCTACCAAAGCATTTTATCAAACATGTTAGACAAGGAAATGAGCTATCTGAAAAAATGACTCAAGGAAATGTGGTATCATGGTGATGGAATGCCATTCCATCACCATGAGACCAAATTTATTTGAGGAATTTTTTCAAATAGCTCACTAACTTGTCTATGCTACCACATTTTCCATACATGTCTACCAAAGCATTTTATCAAACATGTTAGAAAAGGAAATGAGTTTTTTTTTAAAAATTCCTCAAAGAAATGTGGTCTCATGGTGATGGACATTGACCATGAGACCACATTTCTTTGAGGAATTTTTTCAAAAAACTCATTCCCTTGTCTATGCTACCAAATTTCTAGACATTTTCCATTTTATGCATATCCTACAATCATTGTAATCCATGAGAACATATCTCATTGAGGAATTTTGTCAAATAGTTCATGTGCCTTGTATATGCATCCACATTTTGCATGTGTCTAGTAAGGCAAGGTAAAAGCACAAACCTGTGTCACACTCTATAGAGGAATCAACCCACAACAAAAAACATTCTTAACTTCGACCACATAAAAGTGGTATTTATTTTTTGAATTTCAAAATGATGTAAACTAATGAAATGTAGAACTTTTGATGAAGTTTATTCCTATAATTTTTAAGATTTTTTTTAAAAATTTCATTAATTTTTTATCAGTTTAAGAATAGATTTTGGAATGCTAAAAATTTTAGAAAAAAGTGACTTCACGGGCCATCAAGAAATAAATTGAAAAAAACTTCATTTCTCCCTATTTTTTTTTCTCCAAATAGGTAACTTCAATATCTTGTGCATGGAAAAAGAAAAATAAAATTTTGATGTATATTTTTCTTGTAATAACTTTTTAAAGTTAAACTTGTCATAATTTGATAGTTTTCATGGGTCATCAACTATTGCCTATTTTTTTAATCATTTTCAAAAAACAAATTATACGCTTTTGAAGAAGACTCTCTCCTCTTGTGCCCCATATATTTTTTAAAAAATAATAATATGATTTACTTCTTTTTTTAATTTCTAATCAACCTCTTTTTTAACTTTAACAACCTACTTGCATTATTTTAAAAATAAAATATATAATCAAAATATTTAAAAAATCACATATTTGGATTCACCACTACGAGCTCAACAAAAGGGTATTTTTCTTTTTTGTAGAAAAATCATTTTGAATGAAGAAATACTTAGTTGAAGTTGAAAGTTTCAAAAAATTCTGAAAAAGCCAAGTTGACTGCCAATTAGGATGCCACATGGACAATTTCGGTAGAAAGGGTTTCTATAGAAATGGTTTTTCCTGAAATAATTTCTATAGAAATCTAACATATTAAAAAATCCAATTTCAAAGAGGGAAAATAAAAAATTTAATTTTTTGGGATTCAAGTGAAACTTATTCGACCGAAACTTGTGTGCCATGCATAGGCCACATGGTTTTAGTCGAAACCTATTCAGCTAAAAAATTTTCAGCAAAAAAATATTTCGTTCGAAACTATTTATTTGGCTGAAAGTGTGACAAAAATTTGTTCTTTTAACCAGAAATTGCAGCCATAACACTCACAAAAATCCTCCATTTTATGTTTTGATAGATTTCATACCCCATTACAAGGTAGTGGGTTGTTTGAAAAAATGCCTCATAAAAATGGGGTCTCACAGTGATTAGTGGGTTGTTTGAAAAAATACCTCATAGAAATGGGGTCTCAGTACATCACCATGAGACCCTATTTCTACAAGGTATTTTTTCAAATAGCCCACTACCTTGTCAATTCTACCACATTGACTCACTAGCTTGTCAATACAGTAGCATTGACAAGGTAGTGGGTTGTTTGAAAAAATGCCTCACAGAAATAGTATCTCACAATGATGTACATCACCATGAGACCTCATTTCTATGAGACATTTTTTCAAACATCCCATGCCTCATAGAAATGGGGTCTTAGGGTGATGTACATCACCATGAGACCCCATTTCTATTAGGCATTTTTTCAAACATCCCACTACCTTGTCAATGCTATCGTATTGACAAGCTAGTGAGTCAATGCGGTAGAATTGACAAGGAAATGAACTATTTGAAAAAATACTTCATAGAAATGGGGTCTCATGGTGATGTATTGAGACCCCATTTCTATGAGGTGTTTTTCCAAACAACCCACTACCTTGTCAATGCTACCACATTTTAAATACATGTCTACCAAAAAAAATTGTCAAACAATTCACATGCCTTTTCCATGCTTCCATTTTGTGCCTATCTTGCAATCATGGCATTCCATGCGACCACATTTCTTTAAGGAATTCCATCAAAAACTTCGTGTGAGCTTTTTCTATGCTAGAAATACTTCAAAAAAATTAGCTTTGTCTACTAAGGAAATTGCAACCATAACACTCATGAAAATCCCCCCTTTTATGTTTTGATAGATGTCATACCCCATTCCAAGGTCCCCATTACAAGGTCATGAGCTCACTGCCTTGTCAATGCAGTAGAATTCACAAGTTAGTGGGTTGTTTGAAAAAATGACTCATAGAAATTGGGTCTCACGATGATTGAGACCCAATTTCTATGAGGAATTTTTTAAAACATCCCACTACCTTGTCAATTCTACCACATTGAAAAGCTAGTGATCTCGCTCACTACTTTGTCTATGCTACCACATTTTTCATACATGTCTACTAAAACATTTTTTTAAACAATTCACATGCTTTGTCCATGCTTCCATTTTGTGCCTATCTTGCAATCATGGCATTCCATGAGACCACATTTATTTAAGGAATTCCATAAAAAAAATCATGTGAGCTTTGTCTATATGCTAGAAATACTTTTAAAAAAATAGCTTTCCATTTTCCTTGTGTTCTTATTGCACTTGTTTATTCATCATGGTTGAGTGAAATTTACTCTTCTATAGGATGATTGTAAGTATTTTGTATGAAGGGTTGAATTAAATATATTTCATTTATTTGTATGTATTCATTTTTTAGGAACTAATATTTGTCTCTTTATCATGCTATAGATAAAATTATCCGTCATGCTGAAGAAACGATCAAGGATTAAACCAACACAGGAAGAGATAGAAGCTAAGAATGAAAATAAAGAAACATGGATGAGGGAACATCATGAGAAGAATAAATTGGAAATGACTGATGAAGACATGCCAATTGAAGAGGAATCTCAACCATTAAGGAGACATATGGAATTGGTGGCACAAAGGTAATGCATGTGAAACCTTCATGCTAAGAGAGATTTGAATACCATAGTTGGAGACACACCATCTACCACAAGTGAATATGGAGGGACACCATCTACTGCAAGTGAATATGGAGGGATACCATCTACTGCATCTCAAGTTGAGAGTACATCATTACTCACATTTGAGGAAGTAGGTACGCCATCATTCCCACCTCAACCTCAAGGTACATCATCTTTTCCATGCTCAATTGAAGGTATGCCATCTAGCCCATCTCATTTAAATATTGATAAATTCCTAATGTTGAGATGAATTTACCTTTGAGAACACTACCTAGAATTTTGTATAGAAAGCCAAATTTTTTGATTAATATTGATGAGAATATTTTATAGCCAATGGAAGGTAAGGTTCCAACAATCACTTGTAGAAGATATGATCATAAGATTTGGAGAGTGTTCTTTGAAAAGTTAAATGAGATTGCAAGATGTAAACTATTTGTTGAAATATTGTGAAGTACAAAGTATAGGTCCATCATGAAGATTATTGGGTTGAGAACATTAGATGCTTCAAGTGAAAAAACTATTGTGAAGGATCTAATTGATGCATATCAGAGTGTGGGTAAGACCTCATCTTCAAAAGATAGTGTAGACATTGAAAAATGTCCTAGATGATATCATACACTCAAATCAGGTTTACTAACATCATTTCCTCTTGAAACCCATCCTCTTTTCACTTAATTGATTAAATTAGCCTAGCTATTTAATTAATTGCATCATTTTCATTAGGTGAATTCACCCCCTTTCATGCTAAGAATTCATCTCATTACATTAAATAGGTCATCTTATTTAATTTAATTCCCTAAGTCATCCTATTTAATTAAATAGCCCCAAGTTATTTAATTAAATATCATCTCACCTTTCCACCTTTCATTAAATCATTTTATTTAATGAATATCACTTTAATTCTTCAAATCCCCTAATTGCATGATTAAACCTTGTTTAATTAACAATTAAACTAATCTTCCTCCAAAAAGAGAATATTCCCATGGAATATTCCTTATCCCCTCTTTGCACAATTAAAACTTTCTTTTAATTTACAAAATATCTTTATCCTCACCCATGAGAATATTCCAAAGAATATTCTCTCTCCTCCAATCATCTCACTTGGCTTCTTGAACAAGCTAAACTTGTGACCTATGTGTGCGAGTCAAAACTTTGTTTGTTTGGAACAAATGTGAGCCCTTGATTAAATCCCATCTTGCATTCTCACCAATTGATGATAATCCATGATAAATTCCTTCTATTTCCTCCATCTTGGACCATTGATTAGCTTTTTCAATATCAACCCTTCATTTCTCATTTTCACTCCTATAAATAGAACACTATTTGGTGACAAATGGATCGATATTTCAATTGCAAACTTATGTTGTTGAATTCACTCTTACTCACACTCATATTTTACTCAATTTTAGCATATTTTAGTTCATTTTTAGTTGCATAATAGCTTCAAGCTTCCATTAATGGATTCCATGCATCCATCTTAGCTAGTTAATAAATTAGGGTTTGAATATTTTAGCTTAGAATTATCTTATATTAGCTTAGAAATTGCATATTTAGATAATTTTTAGCATAAAATCATGTTAATTTAGCTTGCATCATGTTCAATTTAGCATAAAATCATGTTTTCATCAATTTATCACAATAGTTTCATTAATTCTCTTCAATAGAATTGATTGAAACAGGCTCACTAATCATAGGATTGGGAAAGGGTCACTGTTCCACATCAACACAACACCAATTCCAAAATGGGATAAGTTTCAAATGGGTTAGAGTAGGCATTTAATTGTTTTCGTAGTTTGTAATTTTTAGTTTTAATAAATGCTTAGTTTAACTTTCAATTTGAATGATCTTGTTTGAGATTGAGGTTTAGTGGCTAAATTATGCTTCGATTCATCATGGATCAAGCGTAATCGACCCATATTGATAATCCTTGGTCACATTCTAGCACTAGAAGGAGGGAAAACTGATAGTTTAACTAGTTTCTATCTTGAATTATGTTCGTTTGTTTTTTTTGCAAGATACAGTGATGCCCAAATCAAATACAACAATGCCTTTGAAGTGCATCACCATATAGCAATGCTATCTCCATCTAAAATTTGGATGCCAATTAAATGCTCTGATGTCGATTAAACCAACAACAACGCTAATTCAATATAGAGGTATTGAAGATTTTAAACTACGACACCCCAAATTCACCAGAGCCACACTCAGTAAAATTGTGACACTATCATGCTCTCTAATTTTTGCTACAAAACAATGCCTAAATTCACTAGAGCGATGCCTAGATTTCAAATCACAACGCTATTGTGTGCAACGACACCCAACTCTAGTAAGAAGTTTAACGATCATTTTTTTGACATGTGCTTTAATTTTCTTGATTCGTCAGATCACTAATGCACTTCTAACATTGTTCTAGTTGTTATACTAATATGATTTTGTAGGTTGGATGACATGGAGCTAAAGTGGAGAAATCCTTCATACCTTGAAATTCTATGATTGTAACAATTTTTTGATGTTTTTGGAGCAATTATAACCCAACTTTTTATGCTTTCTACTTTCTACCCTAGGACCTCACTAAATTTCAATTGGGTTTAAAACAAATGATCAAAATGGACTAAAATTGAACCCTCATCTCATCATTATCTGTTGGGTTTAAAATTGAACAAGGAAACTTCATATTTCATTTGGTGCATAAAATGAAGTCATCTTAGCTTAGGGGTTAAAATTTACAACAATTTGCTATGTTTTGTGATTTACACTTCTGTTATTGAATGTGTATTCAATTCTCTTGTGCCATTTGGTGACCTTGCAGAACAAAAACATTCCTTAACACTTTGTATAATCACCTACATCTTTCAATTTGGATTAAAATTGAACCCCTTGTGAGTGTGAGAAAAAGGTGTGGTGTGTGTTTTCTCCTCGTTTCATGCAAACTAGGATGATCAAACTACAAATTTACTTCCTTGCTATTGTTCATCATTAGAGGGCCTGCCTCCCTACTTCAAAAGGAGGGAACGAACCAAGCAATAACGAGCTAAAGCCAAGCTCTTCTAAACTACTATATAAATGTGTGGTTGCAATGAAAATTGTGATCAATGGGATGTGGTACATGATAGATCTCCCCTAGTATCTTTATGATGCATAAATTCCTTGTTCTAAGGGTTGAGAGACCTCTTGACGAAGTTTATCATAGTATCCCCTAAACTAGAAGCCCTTATTACAAACCCTTTTTTAGAAGCCAAAATCCTTAATACTTTTTGGTGCAAGAACAATCGTTCTGAAGCCGCCCCACATTTGTACTATTCATTTTTGAAAAGAAAAAATCCTTTTGATCTCTATATTTTGAGGATTTTAAGATTGGTTGGCCCCGAGAAGTGTGTGTCATGGAGGCGAGCCAGTGTCGCCAAATCTCTAATTGTTCCCAATGTCTTAGTGTTTGGAGAAATCTGAGTGGGGACTCAACAAGTATAGCCATTTCGAACCTAGGGTTGTAAATGATTGTGAGTCCGTTTGATACATTGCTTGGTTCCAAAATGATACAAAAACAAACATTCACTATTTTCCTAAAAATTTCAAACACTTTGGCCTAAATATGGATATATTTTGAAAAAATCCTTGATATTACTACTTGTCCTAAGGATTCTATCCTTGGAGATTTCTAAATATCTTGAATTATATCTCAAATCCATATTTTCCAAAGATAACATAGGAAATTATGGCTTCAACCTCATGATTCTCACAAAATGGACATTGTGAAAGTTATGATGTTTTGGATATAAACATTTAGTTTAAAAATTGAATCAAGACAAGTGATTGTGGTAAAATAAATTAACTTAAGCAATATAAATTGACAAATGAACCCCACATGACTATTTGGAGACCGATTTCTCCCATTGAACAACTTGATCTTCTAGGTGCTATAATTCAACCAAACTTTGAAATCATTAACGAAGAACAAACTGATCTCATTAGAAATTTGAGAAGCTTCACTTTTGAAACCAAAGAAACACCTACCCAGTGGAGAAACACAACACCCATTTTAGTTGAAGAAGAGGAACAAGATGATATTGAGGCTGGGAAGCCCACATTACCACCACCCGCGTGGCAATAAATATCTTCCTTTCTTCCATAAACTTGAACTATTTCTAAATGATGTCATGCAAGGTTAGGATCCATAAAGTAAGTTATACAATTCATCATTTTAGACATAGGCATCTCAGTCCAAAAGCTCTCAAGAAACACCTTTGGGCACTTCACAAAACTAGAACTAGGTTGGTATACAACTTTTATAAGCATCCTTCAAGACACAATCCAAACTTGTATTCCTTCTATTACTATCAAAATCTTGGTCTTTTCCAACATTTCCAATTTCTCACATAATCATTATCTTGAACTCCCCTAAATGATCTATCACAAAATCAAAATCCGTAGGGGAAGATCTACAAGTCACCATTACAGACGTAGGTATCGTAATTCCAAGTTTAGTAGGAAGTAGGACTTAATACTTTATTGCAATCACAACCTTTTGTTAAGAAACCATTATGCTCAAGCTAGGAGGAACCCAATATGTTTATGTACCCACATCTACCCTCTCATTTAGACCAACATTACTCTTTAGGGTTTGAAAACTTCTAAGGTCTAGCATCATTCTCACTACCTTGGTCTTGTCAAAACAAAGGTTCACTTTAAGTCAACATTGGGTCAAACATCTCATCCACCCCTTCATCAAAATTTCATCCTCCACTTCACCTATCTTTGCAAATTTTTTGAATACACCAACACTTTGTGACTTAACATCTATCAAACCAACCCCTAGCTTGGTTATTTTGTAAGTGAAATGTATCATTTTCCATGCATTTAGACAATTTAGTTATCATCCTTGGACTAGTTCATCTTGAAGGTCATGAGTCTACCCTAAAGATTTATAAGTTCGTCAACATCCCTTATCCAAACATCAAAACATTAAGCGAAAGTCAAAAGTGTTGCCCCAAAACATTTGCAAAGATCACTCTCCACATCACTCATCTTTTCATCCCCCATTGTCATCATTGCTCTTAAAATACTTAGAGCATCCCTTTTACCTAGATTTGAGTCAACTAGAGAGTTCAAATATCACAAATCACAACACAACTCTGCCACAGGTGACACAAAATTTATGGTAAAGACTAGATCACAACACAAGAGAATCATGGAGAAAAAAAAGTTACATTTACCTCAAGTGATTCAAATCCTTTAGAATTTGATCCAAGAAGTCAAGTTACATCATCGGAACAACCTTCATCCCCATTAGGACCATATGAGATAGAAGATATCACAAATAATCCATTTGAACTCACTAGGGAAGAACTCATGGAACATCAAGCCTTTGAAAATGTAGCTCCTATCCTCCCATCATTTGTTGCATAGAATTTGACACAGGGCTCCACAACTCCTTCACTAGGGCTACATCAAACCTACATTCATGGTATTGCAACAAGTCTTTCCAAAGAATTTTTTTCATGCTCTTTCATTTTAAAGTAGCACACTTGTGGGAACACTTGAAACTAATCCCCCATCTCACATGACCACTTGGACACCTAGATTTGGTGTTCCTCCCATTCCTGAAGATCCTAAACAGCTATACAAAACTCTTGACCTTCATTACTCCACCATGACTTCCACATATCCAGGACATCCTTCTTCATCCATACCCATGAGTACCACAAGTGTGGCTACCATCACACAAAGTAGTGTAGATCAAGTATCTCAAAACAACATGCAAGGATATATAAATATCATACGATAGAGTCAACCCTTAGAGAAAATAGGGACATCCTTACCCAATCCTTCAATTGGTTCATCCATACCATTGGTTTTGAAAAACACACCCATCCCATCCATTATCAACCCATCTCAAAGAAATCCCTTGGTAACAAATCCTATCAACATAGGTAATACATTATCTACATCACTAACACAAGGGAATCCTCTAGAAATGGGACAAGGAAACCTTTTTAATCAATGGACTCAAGGTCCTAGTGTGTCATTTCCATCACATAATTTAATGGCACCATCCTCATCTTTTCCCACAGTCCCCTTTACTATTCCAAATCAAATAGGATCTCAAACATACATTCCTCCACCCCAATCTACTATCTTACAAGGAATGTTGAACCAAGCGAATCCCCAACATCTCATCACCAATCCATTACCCACTCAAAACATCAATATCCATAATCCTCCACTGATGTCCCAACAACCACTTGATCCCTCATTGCAAGTGCACTCCTTAGCCTTATAACAAGCACAACAAGCCTATCAACAAACCTTATCAAAAAAATAACAACAACAACAATAGCAACAATAGCAAGCAACAACACAACAAGCAGCCTTAGTGCAACAACAACAACAAAAATAATAGAAAGCAACCTTAGCAGCATAACAAGTAGCCTTAGCACAACAACAAAAAACACCAACAACAAGTAGCCTTAGTAACACACCAACAACATCAAGCCCATCAAGCAACTTTAGTAGCACAACAACAGCAAACCCAACAACAAGATCAACAACAAGCTTTACTAGCTCAACAGTATGCCCAACAACAACAACAACAAGGTTTCTACTATAATCCTCAATTGAACATCATCAATCCAAATTCTTTAGGAACATATACATCAATATCCCAATCATCTTCACTAAATCTCACACCACCATACATCCCATATAATTCATCTATCATCTCACCATATGTTCCTCCACCCAACCCGTAAGATGATCTAGCATCACAATTTAAGGCACTCTCAGAAGAAATGTAGGACCTTCACATGGGCAAGGAAAAGAAGCCCCATACATAGAATTTGTTTCCATATCCATTTGACCAAAACATCACAATGGTACCATTCCCTCTTGATTTTGAATTACCCAAATTTGAAAAATATAAACAGAGAGGAAGTCTTGTGGACTGTATTAAAGAATTTAATGGTATGTGCATGGAGGTGGCTTACAATTATTCATATTTGATGCGCCTCTTCCCTTGAAGTTTAATAGGTCCTACTATGGATTGGTTTTGTCATCTGCTTGCTGGTATCAAAAAATTCCAAGAAATTACTAATAAGTTCATCGATCATTTCTCCATCAATCTTGACATGGATGTTAGTCTATAGGAATTATACACTCTTAGGAAAAACAAAGGAGAAACTTTCACTAATTTACTACAACGGTGGAGACAGAGAGCTAGTAAGAGCAAGTGGTCTCTTCCCGATGAATAATGATTGGGAATCATCATTTCCAATCTAGATCCAAATATATCATTCCACTTGGTAAAGTAGTGCATCACATCATATGGTGAGCTTGTTGCTATAGCCTTTAACATTGAGAGAGCTCTAATCTCACAAGAAAATACTCAAGCTTACAAATACAACCACCCATCAACTAGTTCAAATGAAAATCCTTGTGTCTGGGCTAAGAACAAGAACGTGACAAACGATGGTGCGGTAGATGCTAAGGAAATCCTAAGTGCTCCTAGACTGAACAACAATCAAGTTGCTAACATCCAACCAACTATGCAACAAACAACACCTCCTTAGAATAATTAGATCAACAACACCAACATGCAACAAAGGTGAACCCCTAACAAGAATAACTATCCTAAATGCAAGTACACATAGTTATCTAAACCCATTGAAACTAACATGAAAAATTTGGTAGAGTCAAATCTAATAACATTTTCCAACTTTGAAAATTACCAAGAATGACAAGAGAAACCATCTTGGTACAACAAGAAGGACCTTTGTGATTTTCACAAGATGAAAGGACACAAAACAACAAACTACATGAGGCTCAAAAATATTATCCAAGACCTCATAGAGAATGATACCATATCTATTGAGGTACCATCTAGGAACCAAGATCTTCAGATATAAAAGAACCCTATGCCAGATCATAACAAAGAAAAAACCACTGGAAAAGCTAAGGATTCATGAATGTACAACATACCTATTCTAATGTAGTTACTTTCTATGATAGCATCATCACTATCATCACCATCTAAGGGCATATTTCAGAGTGTGGAGTCACCACATGACATGGTAAAGTCACCATCCAAGGAGTCCCATCTCAATCTAGGGAACAACCTACTCCGCTAGCAACAAGTGCCGACAAATACAATCTCCTAGAACAACTCAAAAAGACTCCCACAGAGATATCAATCCTAGAATTGTTGAGGCTATCACCCACACATAGGGAAATCCTTGAGAAATCCTTATCAGAGTCATCTATTCCCAAGGATATTGATACTGATCAGTTTCAAGCTATGGTAATCCATATCACGAATCATCTTCTCACATTCTTTGAGCAAGACCTATCATCACAACCATCTCATAACTATGCTTTACACCTTGAGGTTATCATTCATAAGAACAAGGTCAAAAGAGTCTTAGTAGATGGAGGTGTTGGATTGAACATTTTCTCCCTTTAGCTGATAAAAAATTTGGGCTATGCATAGGATACTATTGAGAGGAAAAGAGTACCATCGTCAGGGAATACGATGACCAAGAATGGGTATCACAAGGTATCATTGCACTTCACATCCAAGTAGGCTCTCTCATTGCAGAAACTACATGTCAATTGTTAGAAATTGATCTTCCTTACAACATACTACTTGGTCAACCCTAGACACATGCTTTAAAATCCGTAGCCTTGACTTATCATCAATGTGTGAAATTTACTTTCAAGGGAAAATAGATTACTATCCATGAAGATCCTGAGCCATTTTACTACTGTAAATTTCTTGAATCCAAGCTCTACAAAATCCCCCAAATACCTAAGAATGACGAAGGGCCTACACCTCCCACCTCATTTTTTGACCCATCATCCCTTGCATCTATTTCTGAGACAAAGGCACCAATTGTACAAAACATACATGATATCATAGCAGTGATTCAAGATGATAGTTATGGGAACTACAAACTAATGAAGAACACCTTTGTCTTAGAAGAGTTACCTACTTCTCCTCAGTCACATGGGAAACCTACAACTAATAGAAAGGATCCAAAACTATCAAGATGGAAGCTACTACCTTCACCAAGTGGGGGATTTGTATCAAGAAGATGTCAACGAGGATGATATCTCTAAAATTATCTATCAAGATGAATGACTTGTCCCCGCTCTTCCTGTGGAAGATGATAACAAGGGCTTGCAACTCATGAAGGGAATGGGATATAACAAGAATGAGAAGCTAGGACAAAATAATAATGGTTTACTAGAACCCATCATTCTTGATAAACGGCTAAAGAATCTTGGTCTAGATTGTACTACTAGCAAGGTCACCATTATTGGAAAAGGTACTTCTACTAAACGGGCCGAGGCTTCCTCTTGGTTACCTACATCACACGATACAACCTTAGATGACTTCCCCTTGGATGTTGTCAACCTGTTTGAAAACAATTCCCTCTTCATGATATCTATTACATCATTTGCTCCAAGCAATCAACCAACTAAAATATGCCCAGTCTACCCACAACTCATTGACATGGACCAACAAGGACTACCAATTCTTAATTTACTCAAAAATGATGAAGCGATCTTAGAATTCATGGGACTCGATGACAACTTACCATGGGTAGATCAGAAAGCAGGTTTTGACATAGAGCTAGATACAGGGGCATACTATGAGGAGATGATTGAATCCTTCAGTCGCAAAGTAAACGAAATGCAACTAACATGCAGATATTTAAGTGAAAACCACACTGTGGCACTTTTTTGTCCTAAAAAGGTAAAAAAAAGGTACATATCCAATGGTAAAAACCTCTATGAGGTGCCCAAGGATGAGGGATTCAATATCCCCCTTAGTGCAATGCATCCAAAGAAGTCAGCAGTACTAGTGAAAAAGGCCACACCAGTTAATGTGAGTACCAAACAAGCACCTAAGATCACTTTCTATGTCGAATCCTTGTTGGATGAAGAATAAAAGAACCTAGTAGCATTATTGAAAGAGAAAAGAGCTAACTTTGCATGGTCATACACAGAAATTCCAAGGCTTGACCCAAAAGTGGTTGTACATCACCTAGCAGTATATCCTGAAGCTAAGCCAGTCAAGTAGAAATTAAGAAAGATACACCATCGGATAGCACTCTTGGTTAAACTTGATTTACAAAAGCTTGTTGATGTTAGATTCATCTAACTGATAAATTATCCTAAGTGGGTTTCAAACCTGGTACCAGTCTCAAAACCCATAGGGGGCATCAAAATATGCACTGATTTCAAAGAATTAAACAAGGCATGTCTGAAGGATAATTTCCCTCTTCCTAATATCGACCTCATTGTAGAATTAACAGCTGGGCATGAAATATTGTCACTCATGGATGGTTTTTTAGGGTACAACCAAATCATAATCACCAAGGAAGATCAACACAAAACTGTGTTCACTTGTCCATGGGGAACATATTGTTGGAATGTGATGCCATTTGGGCTAAAGAATGCAGGAGCAACCTATCAAAGGGTAATGACCCTCCTCTTCCACAACATGATCCACAAAATAGTTGAATATTATGTGGACGATATTTTGGAAAAATCAAAGAAAATAAGTGAGCACATACAAGTCTTAGGACCCATCTTTGACATGCTAGAAGAATACAAAGTAAGGCTAAATCCAAAAAAGTGTCTTTTGGGTCACATTATGGAAACTTCTTGGCTTCATCGTCTCACAAAGAGGGATAGAAATTGATCCAGCAAAGGTAAAATCCATCCTAGAAATAGAGCCACCACAAAAACTAAAGTAGATGAGAGGGTTACAAGGAATATTGTAGTCCATTAGGAGGTTCATAGCACAACTATCAGATAAAATTCACCCCTTTTCACATCTTCTAAATAAAGGGATAAACTAAAAGTGGGATGAGAAGTGTGAAAAAGCTTTTTAGTAGATCAAAGACTATCTGCTAACACCTCCAATGCTCATGCCACGAATATTGAGCAAACCACTAATTTTGTATATCTCAACAACACCAACAACACTAAGAGCTCTTTTGGCACAACATGATGAAAATGGAAAGGAGAGAGCTATTTACTACATTAGTAGAACTTTTGTGGGCTATGAAATGAACTATTCACCTATTGAGAAAGCATTCCTAGTAGTAGTTTCTGCTTCACAAAAGTTTAGGCACTACATGCTGTCACATCAAATAAAACTTATTTCCAAAATTGACCCCTTGAAATACCTGTTATCCAAAGCAACTCTCACAGGTTGAATGGTCAAATGGGTGATGATCTTAATGGAGTTTGACATAGAGTATGTAGAGCACAAGGCAATCAAAGGATACGTGATCATATACCAACTAGCAGAAGCACCTATCTATGCTAAGAACCCTCTGATATCTGAGTTCCCTAATGAATCAACATTCCTTATCAATCTCATAGCTTAGTGGAAGATGTACTTTGATGGATCGTTCACTCAACATGGATCAGGAGTAGGTATTCTTTTCATCACCCCTTAAGGAGATTGCATTCCAAAGTTATACCAACTATCATTCCCTTGTACTAACAACATTGCTAAGTAGGAATCCCTAATCAAAGGTCTAAGGATAGCAGTTTAGTGGAAAATACAAGAGATGGAAGTCTATGGAGACTCACAGTTGGTTATCAACCAAATCAACGATGACTATCAAACTAAGGATGACAAGCTCACTCCTTACAAAAATATGGTGGAAAATCTCAAGGATCTTTTTATAGCAATAACTTTTGAGCAAATTCCTCGCATGAATAACAGAGTAGCAGACACCATGGCAACGATCAGATCACTACTAGACATGTCGAACAACATCCTCCAATGTGAATTCTTGGTAGAACAACTTCTCGTACCAACTTTTGAGATCCCTAAATCAAAATTCGTGTGTGTCATTGTTGGTCTCAGATCCCCATGGTACCATGACATCTTTACCTGCCTAAGCAGAGGAACCCTCCCATCCGATATCACCTTGAACCTTAAAAAGACCTTTGTTAAAAAGGAATCTTGATTCATGATCTTAGGTGATACCCTTTACCGATGAAGCATCGAGGGGACATTGCTATGATGTCTTAACCAAGAGGAAGCCTTGATTGCTTTAAAAAAAGCACACGATAGCATATGTGGGTCCCATTCTATCGATATGATGTTACCTAAAAAACTATTGAGGATGGGATACTATTGACCAACCATGGAAAAGAAAGCTCATCAGTATGTGCAAAAGTGTGTCCAATGTCAACAACAAGGGGATTTGATTCATGCTCTAGCTCAAGAGTTGCAACCCACGATCACACCCTGGATTTTCTCGCAGTAGGGACTTGACCTCATAGGAAAAATCACCCTAATCTCATTCAATGTCCACAAGTTTATCATAACACCCACTAAGTACTTTACTACGTGGGTTGAAGCCATTCCTATGACCTACATAATGGGGAAGCAGATTGCTAAATTTATCTTGAACTATCTAATTTTTCATTATGGTGTTCCACAAACTCTCATCTCAGATAATAGAACACCCTTTGAGAATCAGGATGTGAGATAGCTATGTCAAAGATTCAACATCCAACACTGATTCTCTACCCCATATTATCCCCAAGGCAATGGCCAAGCTGAGGCTACAAACAAAACTATCTTGAAAATCCTAAAGAAAACAATCAATGAAGTTGGTCATGACTAGCATCTATAGCTAAATCTCACTCTCTAGACCTATTGAACCAATATTTGCATGCCTACAAGAACAACCCTGTTCTCCTTGGTCTATGAATCATAAGCCATCTTTCCTATTGAGGTTGAGCTCCCATCATTGCGAGTGTCACTACAAAACCTGATTACTGATGAAGAATACAAAGTGTCTTGGTTGAATGAGCTAGAATTCTTGGACGAGCGTCTTCTTGATGCCCTCAATCACTTCCAAGTATATAAAATTTGATTAAAATAGAGCTATAACAAGAGGATCAAATCTTGGTCTTTCTAAGTAGGGGATCTTGTCCTAAAGCAGAATCAGAAGAACCTTCCAGATCAAGACAACAAAGGGAAGTTTGAGCCTAACTGGTTGGTTCCTTTCATCATCACAACAAGCTAGCCTGAAGGTGAACCCTTGCAAGAACCCACTAATAGCTTGCATCTTAAAAAAATTTATGCCTAGTCTTGAAGGGTGTAAATCTGAAAATACAAAAAAAATCAAAAAATGATCAAAATCCAAAAAAAATGAGAAAAAAGGATTGAAAAAGTAAAGAAAAAAATTGTCCTCTAGTGAAAACCACTTCGGTGGCACTTTGGGAAATTACCTTGGTGAAAACCTGGAAAATAGGTTCCTTGCGTAAATAAAGCACCTCCATTTATTCTTTGACTCGTTACCCTATCATTATTTTCATCACCACCCCTCACATCCTCCATCCATTGCATGTCCATGTCCTTATCATAGCTTGATGTTGTGAAGTATCACAATCCCTTTAGTACTACTTGGCATATTCCAAAGGTCAGTTTGTCCTACCTATATCGAGGTAGTCTATCAAATGTCACACTAGGGGCAATTCGTTATGGATCATATCTAGTTCTTGTATATCTTGAGGCTATCTAAAATCTCATCGAAAATCCCAAAAACATTCATAAAATCTTATCAAAAATCCCAAAAACATTCATAAAAAGTCCATCAGAAAATCCAAAAACATCCAAAATTCAAAAACATTCAAAAAATTATAAAGTCAAAATCCAAAGCATCCAAAACACATCAAAAACCCTAAAAAATATTGAACATCAAAAATCCAAAATAGTACCTCTTGTCGAACTATGTCGTCTCTGAGCTTGAACGTAGGCAAGGCCATCATTGATGTGCCCCCGAGACACCCTAGGTTAGTCCTTTAGGATTCCATCATAATAATCTAAAATTCCATCACTTGTTCATTTTTCATCTTGTAAATAAGTTGAGTCAGTCGAACTACGTGGTCTCTGCATGTATAACATAGGCAAGGATTATCTTTGATTAGCCCCTGAGGCCCCTAGGATAGGTCTTTAGGTTAGTTTCATGGTCAAAACTCTTGAAAATCCCTAAACATTTGTAAAAATTTGAAAACCCCAAAACATCCAGATAACTTAGAAAATTAATGAGAACAAATTTCCACAATCCATAAAGATTATCGCTGCAAGTTTCTAGATTAGATTGTGTCAATATTTTTTAGCATCAACATTTTGGATCACACTGCGTGATCCATCATCAGGATGAAGAAGAGAGCATGAGGAGAAAATAAGAATTCTTGTAGACCCATCTAAGAATAAAAAGGACGGAAAAAGGAGGAGAGAGAAGGGGTGGCACAAGGATCAAAACTCCAAGGTCAAAGAAAGAAGAAAGAAAGAACCAAAAATATTAAAATAATAGATAAATTAAAGGAGGGGGAATAATATAAAATATAAACACTACAAGAATAAGCACTATAAGATGAATCCACTAAAATAGAAAAATAAAAAATAATAATATAAAATATAAAGACCACTACACAAAAAAGCATTAGAAAATAAATCCATTAAATTACAAAAAAATATAAAGAAATATGAAAACAAAAGAAGCAAAAGAAAAACTAAGAAAAGCAGAAAAAACAACTAGCAAAGAGGAATTACAAAGAAAAATTAATAAACTAAATACCTAAAGAAAGACAAACATAAATAAAAGGAAACCAAACTCAAAAATTAAATAAAAGAGAGATACAAATGACAACAAAATGAAAAGGGGCAACCCACCTTAAGAAGAGAAAATAAAATAGAAGAAAATGTACCAAGAAGAAAATCACTAAGAAACCAAATAGACTAAAATAGACCAAAATAAATGCAAGAGAAAAGAAAATATAAAGAGAAGACACAAGCAAAAGAAATAGAACAAAATGAGTAAATTTGAAAAAAGGTTAGGGAAAGAGAAATAAATGAATTAAAGAAGAAACTAAGCAATCAAAGAAATAAAAAGAAATAAAATCAAAAAAATGAAGCTCAAAAAAGAAGATAAACAGTTACACAAAAGAATGAAAGAAACTCAATAGAATAATAAATGGGAAGCAAATACAAAATACCCAGAAGAAACCAAAAGTCAGGAACATAAATAAAGAGTAAACCAACTTAAGACTCATAAACAATAATCTAAAAAATGAGTTAAAAACCCAAATGTATAAATAAAATAAATGAACAATGAAAAGAGGAGACACAACAAGAAAATAAAAAGGGTAAAGGTCAACAATTAAGAAGAATAAAAGAGCAAAAGAAAATACACAATAAAATAAAATGAAATGAAAAGGACTAAATAAATAACAATAAAAAAATGAATAACTACAACATAAAAAAATAAAACACGAAAAAGAAGACACAATAAAGAACACAAGGAACCAAATAACTAAAGGAAGAAAAATAAAGACAATAGAAAGAACAAGAGAAGCATGGAAATTAATGAAATCTCATCAATAAATTCCAAGAAAAGTAAAGAGAAAAAGAAAAAGAAAAAGAAAATTACTCAAAAGATCATGAAAAGAGACTGCAAAAACTCACTAAAACCGTAATGCAAAGAAAAAACAAATTAATGCAAAAATAAAATAAATGAAAAACTAAGAAAATAAACATAATAAAAAAAGAAAAGAAAATGAAGAACTCAAAAGGGGGACAAAAATGAAGGACGCACACCATAGAAGAAAGAAGATGAGGAAGAAAAAGAGGGGGGAAAGAGGCTAGAGAGGAAATAGACCGGAGGAAACCAAGAGGAGGAATATAGAGAAACAAGGAGGAGAGACCAAAGCCAAAAGAAGGAGAGAAATGGGGTTCAAGAAACCTGCTAAGAAAGAGGCAAAGAAAGACACATGAGCGAGAAAAAGTGTAGGAAATTGAGGAAAGGAAGACAAGCTAAATGAGGGAAGACAGGGGGAGGGGATGTAGGTGGGAGAAAACAAGAGCTAGAGATGAGAAGGAGGGAGATGGGTCCTCAAGAGAGAAAGGAGAGGGTTCCAAGAAGAACTTAAACTCCAACCCTCATCACAATTAAGGTTCCGAGGATGATTAGCGATTTTGACAGCTTCTTTAAGTTTCCTCTTGAAGTTGTCTTCTTTGGACAAGATTTCGGTGCTTTAAAGACAAATATGATTCTTAGTGGAGGATGAGTGTTCAACAAGGGAAGATTTGGAAACCCATTCGTGTCTAATGTCAGCACTGTGCTCTTTGATTTTGGTACAAAAAGAACGACTAGTTTCACCTATATAAGGAGTGCCACACAAACAAACAACTTTATAGACTCCTGAGTCAAGAAATTTGTCCTTGGTGTCTTTGAGAGAATGGATACACTTCCTCAAAGTAGAGAGGGGTTTAAAGGCACAACGAATTCCTTTTTTGAGAAGGATCTTAGAGATTTTTTGGGAGATTCCATCAACATAAGTAAGAGAAGCACTTAGCGAGAAAGAGGAACGGTTAGGTTTGGAACAAGAAAGGAAACTTGATTTGGCTTGGTTGAAATCCCTAGAGATTTTCTTGCTAGAGTAACCATTTAGCTTGAAGACATGACAAAGATGAGACAACTCTTGGTTTAAGTTTTCTTCATCATAGATTAGATAGGCTCTCCAGGTGAGAGTTTTAAGAATGCCAAATTCTTGGATGGGATGGTGATGAGAAGAGGAGTGGAGATAGAGATCGGTATGGGAAGCCTTACAGAAAACTTTATGACCTATGGATCCATTTGGTTTCTTAAGAAGAAGAATGTCAAGGAAGGGAAGTTGGTTGTTGGATTCAATTTCCTTAGTGAAAGAAATGCATGAGACTAGGCTATTGAGATGGTTGTGGAACTCTTCCAATTTATCAAGACCATGAGGCCAACATATGTTAGTGTCATCCACATAAAATTTCCACCATCTAGGTTTGAGAGCAAAGGAATGAAGGGTCATTTCCTCAAAATGTTCCATGTATAAGTTGGCAATGACAAGAGAAAGGGGCGAGTCCATAGCCACACCATCCACCTGCTCATAGATGAAATTTTGGAAAGAGAAAAAAGTAGATCTTAAGAAACATTCAACCAAGGTGGTTATTTCATCATTGGTCTTTTGTTTCACAATTTCTGAGTCAAGAAAAGAAACTTTAGTGAAAAGAGAGACCACATCAAAACTCACCAAGATTTTGTTGCTATCTAAGCTCTTATCCTTGATGAATTGGAAAAAATGGCTCAAATTTTTTATGGAGTCAGATTTACCAACTAGGTGAGCCAACAATTTGGAAAATAAGGAGGAAAAATTATAAGTGAGGGACCCCATGGTGTTGACTATGGGTCTCATGGGAATACCAGATTTATGACTTTTAGGAACACCATAAATGTGGGGGATTACTTCTTTATTGGGGATGAGATGATTTTTGGTCAAGGCATCAAAGGAGGAACAAAAAAACAAATGCTTGACTTTCTTGAGAATTGTGGAGCAAGGGTTATGAGGTAAGATTTTGTAATTGTTGGTGTTGGAAAGGAGAAGATGCATTTTGGAAACATAGTCATGCTTGTTCATAATGACACTAGCATTCCCTTTAACGACTTTAGAAATGAGCAGGTCTTTATTGCTTAATAATTTATTAAGAGCCAAGCGCTCACATTTCAGGATGTTGCATTTTGGGGATTTGGCATGCTGGAGGGAAAAGTCACAATCTTTCCTAACTTCCTCAGCCATGTCAAAAGGGAGGGAACAAATGAAATTTTCAATTTCAATGAGGAATTCAATTTGAGGGATAAAATGGGGAGAAAAAGCAAAGTCGACTCCTCTAGAAAGAACCTTAATGGCAAGAGGGTCAATGGAAACACTAGATAAATTGACAACTAACTTGCTGTCCCAGTCAAGCAATGGGGAAGAATGGGAGGTGTTGCCCTGTTGGATAGGACAACTTGGGGAAGGGGGAGACTGACCAAGGCAACAATGCATAGGTTGAAAAGATATGGGCGGTAGTGGAGGAAAGGTAGAGATGGATGATGAGCCAATAGGAGGGGCGACATGAGAAACAAGGTTTTTAGGCTGGGAGAAGCTAGGGAGAGAGGAAAAAAATGACAAGGGAGACATGTGAAGAGATGAGGTAGATGGATGAGGGGGAGTGTTAGATGGATGAGAATCGATTGGATAGAGAGTAGAATTGGCATGGACAAGAATAGGAGAACAAACCACATCACAATTAATACGGGGAGCAGAAAGAAATTGAGACACATTATTGGGAGTAGGAATACCTAGATGCAAAGGCAGAGATACGTTGGCCAAAGACTATTGCTGGAGTGAGTCCACTGAGAGGGTGTTGGTATGCAATAGCGAAGGAAGAGGACCTTGAGTAAGATTGCTCAATTTAGAACCAACACTGGATGACAATGGAGAAAAATGTAATGCTGATAGAGAGGGGGAAAAAGAACTCGAAGAGGTCTTCCAAACCACTAAATTAGATTGTCAATAGGATTCGACATCAACATTTGTCTGCTTAGATTTGAAATCCACACTAGAAAATCCAACGAAATCGATTGAGTGAAAGGGGGGTGAATCCAAGCGAGGAGGAGAAGAAAACACTACTGAAAGATCGACCACATGAGCGAAGACATGAGGCAAGCACCCTAGAGCAGAGTATGTGAGGTTGGAATGAGTAGATGAAGTCAAAGAAGAGGAAAAAGGTGGATGGGTGATGTTACAATGAATAAGAGAGGGGGATGGCACAAGAGAGGGTGGAGGGAAGACGTGGTGTTGCTTGTGAAGAAGAGTAAAGAATTTTCTCTTCTTCCTTCGAACAAAGTCATCCTGCCTGCTAGTGGCTCTCAAATGTGAAGAGGTGTCAAAATGAAACCAAATTTTTGGGCGCAATGAATTGGCCAGTTCAAGATGAAGCGATAGAAGCCTAGAGTTGAGATGATCGATAGAAGACTTGGTGGATTTGATCATGGAACGGAGAAGAGATAAACCTTCCTTGATGAAAATGTGTTTTGTTTTGAAGCTCCAAAGGTGATGGGTGACCTTGGCGAAAGTAGGGATCAATCTAGAATCTCTGTACCTTTTTAGAAATGCAAGGTCTGTGAAATTATTTGCAAGTTTGATCCTCAACAACTCCAATTGCTTAGCTTTGAAACACGGTTCCCTCTCATGAAGGGCAACAATTAATGAGAACAAATTTCCACAATCCATAAAGATTATCACTGCAAGTTTCTGGATTAGATTGTGTCAGTATTTTTTAGCATCAACGTTTCAGATCACACTCTATGATCCATCATCAGGATGAAGAAATTGTGAAACAAAAGACCAATTATGAAATAGCCACCTTGGTTGAATGTTGCTTAAGATATATTTTTTTCTTTCCAAAATATCATCTATGAGCAAGTGCATGTTGTGGCTATGGGCTCGCCCCTTTCTCCTATCATTGCCAACTTATACATGGAACATTTTGAAGAAATAGCCCTTCATTCCTTTCCTCTCAAACCTAGATGGTGGAAACGTTATGTGGATGACACTAATGTATGTTGGCCTCATGGTCTTGATAAATTGGAAGAGTTCCACAACCATCTCAATAGCCTAGTCTTGTGCATTTCTTTCACTAAGGAAATTATATCCAACAACTAACTTCCCTTGACATTCTTCTTCTTAAGAAACCAAATGGATCCCTAGGTTCAAGGTTTTCCATAAGGCTACCTGTAACAATCTCTATCTCCACTCCTCTTCTCATCACCACCCCAGCCAAAAATTTGGCATTCTTAAAACTCTCACCTGGAGAGCCTATCTGATCTATGATGAAGAAAACTTAAACCAAGATTTGTCTCATCTTCGTCATGTCTTCAAGCTAAATGGTTACTCTAGCAAGCAAATCTCTAGGGCTTTCAACCAAGCCAAATCAAGTTTCCTTTCTTGTTCCAAACCTAATTGTTCCTCTTTCCCACTAAGTGCTTCTCTTCCTTATGTTGATGGCATCTCCCAAAAAATCTCTAAGATCCTTCTCAAAAAAGCCCTTCGTTGTGCCTTTAAACCCCTCTCTACTTTGAGGAAGTGTTCCCTTCTCTCAAAGACACCAAGGACAAATTACTTGACTCGAGAGCCTATAAGGTTGTTTGTTTGTGTGGCACTTCTGACATAGGTGAAATTGGTCATTCTTTTTGTACTAGAATCAAAGAGCATAATGCTGAAATTAGACACGAACAGGTTTCCAAATCAGCCCTTGCTAACCGCTCATCCTCCACTAAGCATCATATTTGTCTCAAAAGCACCCAAATATTGTCCAAAGAAGACAACTTCTTCAACAGGAAACTTAAAGAAGTTGTCAAAATCACTAATCATGCTCAGAACCTTAATCGTGATGAGGGTTGGAGTTTAAGTTCTTAGCACCATCTCCTTTCTCTCTTGAGGACCCATCCCCCTCCTCATCTCTAGCTCTTGTTTTCTCCCACCTGCATCCCCTCCCCCCATCTCCCCTCCTTTAGCTTGTCTTCCTTTCCTCCCTCTCTTGTGCTTTTTCTCCCTCTTGTGTCTTTCTTTCCCTCTTTCTTAGCGAGTTCCTTGACCCCCCTTTCTCTCCTTCTTCTGGCTTTGGTCTCTCCTCATTTCTCTGTATTCCTCCTCTTGGTTTCCTTTGGTCTATTTCCTCTCTAGCCTCTTTTCCCTCCTCTTTTTCTTCCTCTTCTTCTTTCTTCTTTGGAGTGTGTCCTTCATTTTTGTCCCCCTTTTGAGTTCTTCATCTTCATTTTTGTTGTTTTTTTATTATGTTTATTTTCTTAGTTTTTTCGTTTAGTTTATTTTTGCATTAATTTGTTTTTTCTTTGCATTACGATTTTAGTGAGTTTTTGTAGTCTCTTTTCATGATCTTTTGAGTAATTTTTCTTTTTTTTTGCTTTTTCTCTTTGCTTTTTCTTGGAATTTATTGATGAACTTTCATTAATTTCCATGCTTCTCTTGTTCTTTTTATTGTCTTTATTTTTCTTCCTTTAGTTATTTGGTTCCTTGTGTTCTTTATTGTGTCTTCTTTTTTTTGTTTTATTTTTCTTATGATGTAGTATTTCATTTTTGTAGTGTTATTTATTTAGTCCCTTTCATTTCATTTTATTTTATTGTGTATTTTCTTTTCCTCTTTTATTCTTCTTAATTGTTGACCTTTACCCTTTTTATTTTCTTTTCTTGTCTCCTATTTTCATTGTTTATTTATTTTATCTTTACTTTTGGTTTTTTTACTCCTTTTTTAGATTATTGTTTGTGAGTCTTAATTTGGTTTACTCTTTATTGTGTTCTTGCATTTTTGTTTCTTCTTTGTATTTTGTATTTGTTCTCGTTTATTATTCTATTGAGTTTCTTTTGTTCTTTTGTGTAATTGTTTATCTTCTTTTTTGAGCTTCAATTTTTTGATATTATTTCTTTGATTGCTTAGTTTCTTCTTTAATTCATTTATTTCTCTTTCCCTAACCTTTTTTCAAATTTACTCATTTTGTTCTATTTCTTTTTCTTGTGTCTTCTCTTTATATTTTGTTTTCTTTTGTATTTATTTTGGTCTATTTGGTTTCTTAGTGATTTGTTTCTTGGTACATTTTCTTTTATTTTGTTTTCTCTTCTTAAGGTGGGTTGCCTCTTTTCATTTTGTTGTCATTTGTATCTCTCTTTTATTTAATTTTTGAGTTTGGTTTCCTTTTATTTATGTTTGTCTTTCATTAGGTATTTAGTGTATTAATTTTTCTCTGTAATTCCTCTTTGCTAGTTGTTTTTACTTCTTTGCTTAGTTTTTCTTATGCTCGTTTTGTTTTCATATTTCTTTATATTTTTTGTAATTTAATGGATTTATTTTCTAATGCTTTTTTGTGTAGTGGCCTTTATATTTTATATTATTCTTGTTTATTTTTCTATTTTAGTGGATTCATCTTATAGTGCTTATTCTTGTAGTGTTTATATTTTATATTATTCCCCCTCCTTTAATTTATCTATTATTTTAATATTTTTGGTTATTTCTTTCTTCTTTCTTTGACCTTGAAGTTTTGATCCTTGTGCCACTCCTTCTCTCTCCTCCTTTTGTCCTCCTTTTTATTCTTATTTTCTCCTCATGCTATTTTCTTCATCTTGATGATGGATCACGAAGTGTGATCCAAAATGTTGATGCTAAAAAATACTGACACAATCTAATCCAGAAACTTGCAGTGATAAACTTAGAAAATCCCAAAACATTCAAATATCAAAAAACACAAAAACTGGAAAATTGAAAAAGCCAAAAATAGTAGAAAACATTTAAAAGACCTAAAAATCCTCAAATATCTACAGAAAACCCTAAACAACCTCAAATAACTAAAAACCAAAAAAAATTGTAAAACTTTAAAAAAGACCAAAAACAACCTCAAAACATTTCAAAATACCAAAAACATTGAAATATTTGAAGAAATTCAAAACCCATCCATCCCATTTCGCTTTCACCTATAATAAACCTTCACCCTTTGGCTAAACAAATAGAAAGCAAGTGTAGCAAGTCATAAAGTGAGAACCTAAGTGTCATAATCTAAAGTCTAAATCATAGTTAAATGCATCATTGGAGTTTATATCAATGGATTATCATTAGCATCATCATCCTAACATAAAAACAACCTCTAATGAACATGTCCTAGGATGTATCCTTCCTGCGATGGACATCAGTATTAGGCATCACCTTTGATAAATTAAACTGGCAAGAGATATAGATAAAAATGACTATTTGTCTTTGATCTTTTCTTTTGATTTATCTTAATGACCCATTTCAAGGACCTCTTGATGATTTCTATCAAAATGATTTAGAGAGAAAGGAATGGGGCATCGATCATTATCTTTCATTTGATGTGCTTATGGTTATTCTTGTAAAATAACCTTGGCATATACTTGCTTAGTTGTGTGTAGGTAAGTTGTTTGGAGTACGTTGTTGACTATTGTGTATGCTTTAAGCTTCTAACTTACGTTCCAACAAGGTTTCCATATGTAAAGGTGTGAACAAGAACTATCCTATCTGTTTATAGAGTCAAAGTCCATTAAACTAGATACATCATTGTCCTGGTTATTAATACCTCAATGCATCATGTCTATGTGTTATATTAAACAATAAGGAATGCCAAAAAATCCCAATCCTAAAAAAATGAGAAAATCATCATCATGCATTCATCATCCTGCATTTCTCATCACCCTCTCTAATAAAGTCTCAGTGGATTATAGACTTGTTGGATATTTTGAAGCAATCATCAAAATCAATAGTTGATCATTCTTGTTTCTTCTATCTTCTCTTTGTGCTAACCTGGTATCACGACAGTCAACAAAAAACATCATCAATGCATCCATCTTACATCTACAAATTATCAACATACATTTTGCATCATCATAGTATATCATTTACATATCATATCATCCATCACATGGCATATCATGAAAAGATATCAAAAAATAATACAATATTGCATCCATACATAATCAAATATAAGCATCTCACATCCAATGCATCCATATATCATAAACATTCAATAAGATGAACACAACATATTGAATCTGTATATGTATCATATATATATATAAATGAATGTCGTGGTACAAAATCTAGATCAATGAATGTATATCGATCATAAATACAATATCCACAAGGCTATCAAAAAGGAGCCCATGAATGTATATTTGTATCAAAGAATGGGATAACAAAATCAAAAGGTGTTTGTACACTCAAGCTAGCCCTGATGGTTGCTCCCATCTCTAGTTGATCCTTAGCCCTGGATTGTGCATCGCTCCACTGCAAATAATCAGGCTGTCTAAGTGGTACTATCACATCATGACAGTAATGAATCCTATAATATGCCACTTCGATGATGACCTCTCTATAAAACCTAGCGAATACAGTCCTACCCCTAGGTGGCTACTGTGAGGGCCTCTAACTACTGTCATCGTCTGATCTCCTGATCCCTCTCAATAGTCACATCCTATACCTCCTGTCTCGCATGGTTTCTCTATATTGTGATGGCCACAACCTGTTGTTTTGCCTAGTCTCACTCAACAATAATAGCCAAAATTTGTTGGCAGGCCTAATCCCGCTCACCTGCTAAAACCTACACCTACTACTATACTTACTAAATTTGAATATCTCTCGCATCAGGCAGTGGTGGCTATATAAGCTACTATTGTACATGCTACTATTGTACGAGCTACTGTATAAATGGTGGGACCCCCATAACCTATCCATCTTGGCCATCCTAGCCACCTTATCCTTATCCCTATCCCTATCCCTATCCTTTGTCCCTGAATCCTCTCCCTCTAGGTCTCCCTTGTAGAGGAGCACCTGTTGGATCTATTAGTCTCTGAGGAAGTGTAATCCATGTATCTTTAGCAAGTGTCATTTGTGCAACTACCTAACCCTAGTCGTAGTCCCATGCTTGAGCCACCAACTACCTAAATCCCTCCACTACTTCAGAGCTAGAATAGTGGGTCCCCATATAGGAACCTCTTGAGCTGACCTCATGAGAATGGCCTTGTAAGCATCATTCAACCTATCTTTCTACTCAAAAAACTATCATGCTACTCTATCTGGTAGGTATCGCTCAATGATCGTATGCTCGTGACCCTACATGTATCAAGTCTATCTCGTAAAGAACAACTATTGAGCATCATCATACCACCCTGACATCTATAGCCAGGGTCACCATCTGAAGACTATCATGTCATCGAGCACCCACCGCCAGTATGGGAGCCCAATTCTTCTAGTGTGTTGTAAGGTAATAGCACCTTTGTATCTCCAAACCAAAGGATCATCTAGCTCGATGTTACCCATCTATACAATCAGTCGGAGCACAACAATATGCTCCCATGCCCAAATGTGAAACAAGGTCACCCCTGCACCAATGGCTCTGTCGTCACAATGCATAAAGTTATGCATGTCATGATAGAGTGAGGCTAGCATCACTGGCCCCCATGAAAAAAGATTCCTCCTATATAGCATCCTATGCCATGCCAAGCCCCATCCTGGGTTGAACCCTCTGCTATGTTGATCAAGAGTGACCAAACCTAAAATGATCGATGCAATGATCAATCGAAATGTGGGTGCGTGACCTCTGTATGACTCAAGGTCAATTTGAGAAGTGACTCGAGAAATGGACTCCATCTCCATCACCTCATGA
This sequence comes from Sequoia sempervirens, assembly GCA_007258455.2. Lineage (NCBI taxonomy): Eukaryota > Viridiplantae > Streptophyta > Pinopsida > Cupressales > Cupressaceae > Sequoia > Sequoia sempervirens. The sequence goes on along the minus strand of VDFB02270651.1, from coordinate 253,371,784 downwards.
CAAGCATCGTATCCAGCATTTACAATGAAAATTACTTCCTCACAATGTATTGGCAAACGCAGAATCCACCATACATCCTCCAAAGTCACTATCACCTCACTAGTGGGAATATGAAAAGAAGAGGTCTCACTGTGCCATCTCTCACACAGAGCAGTCATCATGGCTAAATGAGTCAGGACGATGGGTGCATATGCAATGTACCATAAACCAATCTCTCTTAGGTGCTCCTAGTGCAACTCAAATAAACCATCCAGTCTCTCCAAAAATGTGGGCCTGTGCTCATGTGACATTAGTGGTGGAATGACTTCCTACACCCACAAAGCGCACAACATCAAAAATTAAAAAAATTGACTCAATTTAGAATTTTCAGCTCAAAAATCACAATAGCATCACTATTTGCAATAAAATCTTTATATATCAAATTCCAAATTGTGACGCCCGAAGGCATTTCAAATTGAAAATCACAAAATGCATCACGATTTAAGCTTTAGAAACCCTAACCCTAATTTTCAAATCAGGAAGTGCATCACTAAATACACATTCCTTGCAATTTAAAATTGGAAACCCTAATTTTAAATCGCGAAGTGTTTCTCCATATACATAAGCATCGCTATAAATCATTTTAGCATTGTTTATTCTCAAATGGGCATCACTATATAATGATGCCACCAAAGTTTAAATTTTAATGTGTAATAAATGCATCAAAAATTCAAATTTGAAATCGAGTTTTGAGTTACATATTGGTGGTCCTAAGCCACGAATCCACTGGTACTCTTGAACTTGATCAGAAATGTGTCCTGGGAGCTCTCCTTCCATTTCATCAGAGGGTCAGAACTCAAATCGCAAGAATTCCTTAAGGTGTGAATGCACAAATGAATTGAAAGTGACCCTTCTTGGCTTATTTATGCTAGAAAATTAGGTTTTTTTTCCCTAATTTCACCTTGAAGATAGGGTTTATAATCATTTTCACCAATTTTTCCAAACTGGAGTTTATTTTACATCATTTTTTGTGTTTTTGGCATAATTCTTGCATCTCGAAACCTTTCTTGACCCCTAGGGAAAAATTTCACCTATATTGAGAAATCAACCCAAAATTTTAGCCCGATTTATCGAGGGGGCAGGGAATCAGCTTTATCCTTCCGCTGGGGTATCTAATTTTTTTTAAAAAAAATCAATTTTTCATTTAAGCAACAATTTTAAATTGAACATCATTCTTTGAACCGAAGCAGTAAATACCTCACTTCAAAGAGGGACAAAATATAGACATTGAAAAATGTCCTAGACGATATCATACACTCGAATAAGGTTTACAAACATCATTTCCTCTTGAAACCCATCCTCTTTTTGATTAATTGATTAAATTAGCCTAGCTATTTAATTAATTGCATCATTTCCATCTATTAACCTAATGCATTTAATTAGGTTAATTCACCCCCTTTTCATGCTAACAATTCTTCTCATTTAATTGAGTTCCCTTATTCATCTTATTTAATTAAATAACCCTAAGTTATTTAATTAAATATCATCTCACCTTTCCCCCTTTCATTAATCATTTCATTTAATGAATATCACTTTAATTCTTCAAATCCCCTAATTGCATGATTAAACCTTGTTTAATTAACAATTTAACTAATCTTCCTCCAAAAAGGGAATATCCCCATGGAATATTCCTTATCCCTTTTCTACACAATTAAAACTTTCTTTTAATTTATAAAATATCTTTATCCTCACCCATGAGAATATTCCAAAGAATATTCTCTCTCCTCCAATCATCTCACTTGGCTTCTTGAACAAGCTAAACTTGTGACCTCTTGAGCAAGTCACCTGGTGACCTATGTGTAGGTCAAAAGTGTGTTTGTTTGGAACAAATGTGAGCCCTTGATTAAATCTCATCTTGCATTCTCACCCGTTGATGAGAATCCATGATCCATGCCTTTTATTTCCTCCATCCTAGACTATTGATTAGATTTTTCAATCTCAACCCTTCATTTCTCATTTGCTCTCCTATAAATAGAACACTATTTGGAGACAAATGGATCGATATTTCAATTGCAAACTTATGCTATTGAATTCACTATCACTCACACTCATATTTTACTCACTTTTAGTATATTTTAGTTCAATTTTAGTTGCATAATAGCTTCAAGCTTCCATTAATGGCTTCCATACATTCATCTTAGCTTGTTTATAAATTAGGGTTTGACTATTTTAGCTTAGAATTAGCTTAGATTAGCTTAGAAATTACATATTTAGATAATTTTTAGCATAAAATGATGTTAATTTAGCTTGCATCATGTTTGATTTAGCATAAATCATGTTTTCATCAATTTATCACAATGGTTTCATTGATTCTCTTCAATAGAATCGATTGAAACAGGCTGACCAATCACAAGATTGGGAAAGGGTTGTTGTTCCACATCAACATGACACCAATTCCAAAACGGGATAAGTTTCAAATGGGTTAGAGTAGGCATTTAACTATATTCATAGTTTGTAATTTTCAGTTTTAATAAATGCTTAGTTTAACTTTCAATTTGAATGATCTTATTTGATATTGAGGTTTAGTGGCTAAACTATGCTTTGATTCATCATAGATCAATCGTAGTCGACCCATACTAATAATACTCAACCACAAATAGTAATTTCACATGACATGTCATTACATCGACAATAGTAAGTAATCAAATGAGAAAATCTCTTCTCATTAGAAAGACAAGTCAAGAATTGAAAATTAATAAAAAAACTTTATCAAGAGTCATTCAAAGGCACCAAAGAATTAAGGACATCAATTCCAGTGAATTATGGGAATTCTTGAGGAGACTACCATGAAAAGATAAACTAGTTGTTGAAGCATTGAGATCACTAATTGAAGAATTTTGGAAGAATAACACAATGGTGTCTCTAAATCAAAGGGATGTGGTAAGAAGGAGAATCAGTAGTCAAAATCATGAGCCACATCCAAAGTATTTTTTTGATACAACTCAAACACATTTTTTTCACAAATTTCTAGAGGATTATCCTCAAATTAATTTTTTTTAAAGATATTTTGAAAAGCTTAAACCTTTTTATGTCAAGATAAATCACACACACACTACTTGTTGTATATTACACATTAAATTTTCTAACCATTTTGATGTTTATCATTCTATATGTTTAGATTTGCATACTAACAATGTTTTGTAGGACTATGGCATGCATGCCCCACCAACATCTTTAAGAGACTTCTTATCAAAAAATTATGTGAAAGAGAGGAAGGTCAAATATTCTATAGGAAATTATGCTTGGATGGCACATGTCATCATTGTGGTGGCTTGCAATGTATGCCAATATGTGAACATATGGAAAGAACACACGCCGTTGGAAAGGAACTAGTAGATTTCAGCAAGTATAAAACAATTGCATACAATAAAAAGATGGTAATCAAGAAAAAACGTGTGATTTGGTTATTCAAAATATTCCAGTGCATTAGTTTATGTCTATATTTTGTATCTATATAGTGTATGAGTATGAAAGGCATACCCATAGAGCTTGATGGTTGGAATTACAATTCAAGTCATGCAAGGACACCTTTCGAGTTGGTGGCATTGTTTCAGTGGTCGAATATGCAGAGAACTACACTCTATAGCTATAGCGTGAGGTGCAATCACAATACTACAACTCCACATAGGCTTCTATATTTTATCACATAGCATTCATTCATGCAACTAATAGTACAGAGGATAACAAGAAGGTATTGAGGGAGTACTACTTTTACATTAGTGATGATCACACATAATCTACAAAGTTGATGCAAGGTTTCTTTCAATTATTTTATAGTGATTTGGCTAGGCGGGGAATAGAATACAATCATCATATAATATGGTTGGATAACTATGCATCACAGTTCGAGAATTCAAAAATATTCTATTGGTTGAGAAGGATGCATATTATTATAGGTGTTCAAAATATATGGGACTTTTGTGAGGTCAGTCATGGTAAGGGGGAGCATGATGGTGTAGGAGCATGTATCAAAATAGAATTAGCATGAGAAGAGTTAAAGTATAAAGACAATGCAAAGTTGATAGATGCAAAATCAATCATCAAGTGGTGTAATGCTTTGATGGGTCCAAGTAATGAAGGTAAGTCTTTAGTTTGTATATTTTTTTTGTTGATAGATGATATTAACATTGCACCATATGAGGATTGTTGTACACTGATAAGATCAAGTGAGCTACACTCTTTCCTTAGCTCAAATGTAGGTTCATGGAGTATCCATATGTGGAAGATGGCATGCTTTTGTTCATGTAGAATTCAAGCCTGGAATGAGTGCAAATCAAAGGAGTGGGTTGACGAATGGTAGTTAAGTTATTGTAGCCCACTTCACATGTATCATCCCTTGACAACATTGGAATTGATAGAGATGGAATCATCGGTTGACTTTGATGACACATCAGATCTATTTCAACCAGGTAGTATATCTACTTGCATAGTTTTGAAATTCCTATTGTTATCTTACTTTTTAGTGTGTTTTTAATGTTGACTAATATCATCTAATTTTCTGCACATATCAATGTAGGGCATGTTTATGCACTTATTGCAGATGAAGACAATGAAGATGGAACAAATTATTACTTGTGTCATTGTGTTGAGGCCAAAAAGAAATTGGAGGCCCCAGTTATAGATGGAGGAAACATCAAATACCCTACAGGCTCAGTGGTTGTTACTAGAATATGGCTTAGAAGGTACCACATAAGAGTGTTAATGTTTGGTTGTTTTAAGATTTTGACACGTTTAAGAAGATTCTTCATTACTTGAACCTTTTCGTGGCGTCTAAGGTTCATTTGATCAAATAATATTCCTTCTAACCCCACTTATAGATAGGTGACTTTTCTATTAATTCATTGGTTGTGAGTTTATTATTTGACTAAATGGAAGTTGGTCCACTTGATTGAGTAGTCAATTTTCAATAATTTATTTTTTATTCATCACCTCATTCTATCATTCATCTTATTGATTTTGGCATACCTTTGTGAGAATGAATAGTTTTACTCAATGATTAACCACTAGCAATACATCCTTTACAAAATCAATTTGATTTATCTCTTAAAAAATGTATGTTTGTTCCCTTTCTTCTTACATTTTATTACATTTTAATTAATGTCCTAAATTTAGTAATGTGTAAATGCATTGTTTTACATTAAAAATATAAACTCTGACTATATTGTTCTCATATTTTCCTTTTATTATTTTTCCTACAAGGTAGCAATGACAAGGTGGTGATTCTTTTGAAAAAAAGCCTCAAATAAATGGGGTGTCATGGTGATGTACATCTCCATGAGACCCCATTTCTTTGACGAATTTTTTCAAACAACTCACTACCTTGTCAATGTGGTAGCATTGGCAAAGGTCAGTGAGCTCACTACCTTGTCAATGTGGTAGCATTGTAGTGAGCTCACTACCTTGTCAATGTGGTAGCGTTGGCAAGGTAGTGAGCTCAATACCTTGTCAATGTGGTAGAGTTGGCAAGGTAGTGAGCTCAATACCTTGTCAATGTGGTAGCATTGGCAAGGTAGTGAGCTCAATACCTTGTCAATGTGGATGCATTGACAAGGTAGTGAGCATTGTAAGAAAAAATGCCTCAAAGAAATGGGGTATCATGGTGATGAAATGGGGTCTCATGGTGATGTAAATCACCATGAGACCCCATTTCTTTGAGGCATTTTTTTCTTACAATGCTCACTACCTTGTCAATGCATCCACATTGATCATGAGGGCATATCTGATTGAGGCATTTTGTCAAATACTTCATGTGCCTTGTCTATGCATCCAAAATTTGCAAATGTGTAATAATGTAATTGCAACCATAAAACTCATGAAAATACCCCCTTTTATGTTTTGATAGATTTCATACCCCATTCCAAGGTCCCCTTGCTGCTATGGCTAAAAGCCTAGAACATGTGCTTTCGACCAAACTATGGATGCATGGAAAAAATCTATCAAAGCATAATAGTAATCAAAAGCATAGACAAGGTATTGAGTTGTTTGAAAAAATTCCTCAAAGAAATGTGGTCTCATTACCATGAGACCACATTTCTTTGAGGCATTTTTTCAAACAACTCATTGTCTTATCTATGCTACCAAATTTTCCATTTTGGGCATATCCTAGAATCATTCCAATCTTTATGGCAGATTGAAGAATGAACAAATGAAGTCAAAGATTCTTCAACTTAAGACTTATGTGGAGAAAATACAACTAGAAATAGATGATAAGGAAGAAGCAATATGAAAATGTAGGTGAAAAAAAGGAGAATCAATGTAGTTTACACCTGAAAGTCTTATCTATAAAGGTAGAGAAGTTATGTAAAGAACTTGTTAAAAGAAACCTTTGCATTCTATAATCAAAAAGACACTTCCAAAGATGATAACAATAGTTGTAGATGCAAATTCAATAGTTGGAAGTATTGAAATTGAAGAAAAACAACTGAAGACTAAAATCAAACACTTAGAAAAGGAATTAAAAGACAAGAAGAAGATTTATTTTCAATGAAAAGGAGGTTAGTATGCTCTAAAATTACTTGAAAAATAAGTAGACAAAATTGAATGAGATACATAATGTATTCAATGAAGAGATTCTTCCTACTCTCAAGAAATTGAGGAAGGTGTGTGTGTAGATTCTTCTTTGTTCATCATACGACTAAACTAACTCTTCCAACACATCTGTATGGGTGTTTTTATGCTAAGAAAGTTCCTCTTTCACACCCAAACACGTTGAAACGATCTGTGCCACATTCTAATGGCGAAGTATCTTAAGAGACCAAAGTGAAAAAGGTCAGAAAACATCGACAAGAGATTACTTAGAAATCGTGGCACTTGGAAACACTCTATCTAAGGATGTGAAATCATTTAAGGCCCCTCTATAATAACCTCTCTTTTTTTTTTATAGCTCTATTGTGCCTATAGCACACACACCCCATTTGGAACAAGGACCCTCCCCTTTCGCTTTGTTGGGTCACTTTTTCCTTCACCTCATTTTGCGTGCCCGCTATTTTGAATCCTGAGTAGTCAAGGAGTCCTAGAGCTAGCATCTTAAGTTCACCAAGTTTCACCACCTTCAAAATTCTCAAGTCTTTGGCCTCTGCGGTGTTCCTTTGGCAATTTTCCTTGAAACTTCAAAACTGTCATTCTTCACCCATTGTGGGTCTGCACCTACGGGCTTCCCTATGTAGAATTTCGTCTTAACTTTGTCATCCCTATGGCAACCAAGTCGATATGTCCTCCTATCGTGTGAGATCTGCGACCTTCATTGATGTCTCCTTCATCGACTGACCAAACAACAAACACTTGGCTATTGTCCACCCCGCGGACTCCACAGTTCCCATCGCCAACCATTTGGAATTATGCGCCCACCAATTCCACCTGCCGCTATACCTACATTCATTGAAGACATTTAATGCGTAAAATTCTATAAACAATAGGTTCTGAGGGGTCATTTTCACTGACATTCATCTTGAAAAGTTGTCAGAATCCTTCAGCTTTCGTTGCCTCCACGCCTGTGAGATCCTACTATCATTCGTGCATTGCAATCATCAGCTTCTTTGTCAATTTCTTGCAGGTCTGCTAGGTAGGACCTACACCGCCACCCATTTCATTGTTTTTCTTAGAAATATACAAATTTATTAAAATATTAAGCAGAAAAACCTCAAAACTAAAGAAATCACAGTGCACAAAACCCATGTTTTGAAAATTGAAAATCCTTTGAACTTCATCCATGGCATGCTTGCGGAACTTGAGAACTCTGTAGTCATGCTTGAACCAAGGCCGTCAAGCCCTTGCAACCCAAAAGACCCTCATTGCCATTATCTTAGCTTACCCAACAGTGAACTTTAAACTACAGTCATCACCTCCCTCGGGCCCGCTCATGCGAGTGAAAATTCCCTCTTTGTCATCATCTTCAAATTTAGCAAAAATCCTAAGTAATATGGAAAGTTCCTTGACCCCCATGGGAATTGACATCGACTTTACCCCGAGTTTTGACAAAACCACTAAGTAAGAGTTGCATGTGGGCGACCACTTTCGGGCCACCATCCTGCTTTCACTTCTTTCAAATTGCGAAACCAAGTTTACCTCCTGCCATGTAGAGCCTGACCTCCCTACCATCGTTCGGTCAAACTTGAACAAGTAACTCATGCTAGTGCCTCATGTGGGCTCATGGTGTAGGAAGCCACGTACGGGTTGTTGTCCCATCCTTACTAGCTCCAAACAGCTGCCACCTAACATCCTTATGTGGTTCCCTGCCCACATCATATTGAACAAATTGAACTTTAAGGTTGAACCAATGCCACCTTCCTTAGATGCAGATCTCGCATTGTGGGATTTCGTCCATGGGATTCCACACTGCTAGAGCTATTTTAAACAACAGAGTCCCTAACCACTGAGACAACCCCTGCATCTACAACCTCTGTACCCGCATCACAAAATGATTGAGTTAGCATTTCAAGGACCTCACAAATGATCCAACCCACATGCCAAAATGACTTAACCTCTTGGTGGGACCCTTCACAAGGCATAAATGTTGATGTGGGTGGCTCTATGTGGTCCATCGTGCCCTCTTCATCATTTTTCTGGAACTTCCTTCAAAATGGCTGCCAGCCCAGGGAAACCCGCACCCCTGGGCCCACATTGCCATATCTCCCTCAAATGAAAGAAAAATGATGATCCGAAAGGAATGTTATGATCTTTAAATGATAAATTACTTGATCTAACATTGTTTTGCAGGATTTTGCTAACACTCCCCTTGTTTTGCACATGAATATGCTTATTGTTCATTTGCTTGTAGGATTTATGCAATCAGCTGCAAGACCTTCGAGGGTGTCTGCATAAAAGGAAAAGGGTAAGAAAACTGCCAAAACCCCGAGGGGTAAGGAAGACAAGACCAAATGAAGTACAAATTTCAAGGAGTGGAGGTCACCTCCAAAGTTACCACATAATAAGATATGACCATATTTTTATAAGAAGATGGAGAATGGGGACACTGATACACTAACACCCAATTTTATGGATTTTTCTGCTCGAGCCTTCGCTCAATCAAAGCAGGTAATCAAAACACACCAAAATGAAACAAGGATTGGGACCTGATTAAAGGTAGATCCAGAAAGTTGAGCTTCCAAGTGCTCCAATCTGATATAATGAAGTGGAGGAAACTTCAAGCTTTGATTGGAAAGTTTGTAGGATGTGCCACAGTGAAAAAGAATAAGGAAAGTTGGTTATTGATGATGAGTTCCTCATAGTGTAGCTGTAACAAAGGAAATCAGCTAGAAACAAAAGTGCTACAACACCAAACACTAGAGGACAAAATAGGCTAGAAGACAAGAATGTAATTTTAAGTTGTAAAATTTTAAGGGGTAGGTGAAACCCTAATTTGTAGTGAATCCTAGCCACACAATGAGATTAAATCTTGGCCATTCACTTTTATTTTTGAAAACTATAAATAGGGGGTCTCCTCTCATTTTCAAGAGAGAGTTGAGTTGTAAAGACATGCTACTAAAATTCTAATAGAAATTCATTGCTTTTGGTGGATTCTTGAGTTTCATTCATGTTTCATGATTCATCTCCTCATATTTAGCAAATTTGAGTAGATTTACTTTGTTGTTTTATGTGTTTAGCATGCTTTTAGTAGATTAGTCAATGTTGTTCATTGATGCTGAAGAATTCTACTATGTTGATGCCCTTCCTTGTTTATGCTCTTTGTTGTTTATTGATGATAAATAGTAGTGTAAAGCTAGTCTAAACACACTTTGTTTGTTGCACTAAAGTTCATCTTTTATTCATGTTTCATAGTGAATGAATGATTGAAAATATGAAGACCTTAGAAGATTGCACTAGTTTCATGAGACTATTAGCTGATTTGTTTAAGTGGAACTTAGTTTCAGGAAGGTTGTCCACTATAGTGTTCTCCATTATCACTGTTCATCAATAGTTTCAAGTCTAGAAACTTACTCTCTTCCCTTCCCTTTTGACCTTTCTTTAAAATAGTAATTTAGGAAAAGTTCAAGTATCATTGTAAATCCAAATCTGATGACAAAAGGGGAGTTTCAAACTACTGTCCTAAACTTGCAGCAATAGAACAACATTTTAGAATTTTATAAACTCCATTTAAAGAACCAATTCCCTCCCAAATTAACATACATAAGGCTTCCTTGTGATTACCAACAAATCACATGAAACAACTGAGACATTCTAAGCAAGTCATGACTTGACATTCAAAACCTTGGGATAGTTTACTGCAATTTACTTATAGGAAATTGTATTTCAAGAGAGGTGGTGCACTTATGCATTACCTGTGTTAAGAAGTGCTAAAACACCCATCAACAAAACTAGTGCTAGAAGCAGGGCCGAATTTGTGTTAAGCTAGATCAAATCGGTTCATTCTCCCCTAAAAGATTCCAAAGAGTTCTAACGTCAACACCAAATAAAGGGGAATTTCAAGAGCTATATCCCCCTACCAATGCTAAGAGGACTCAAAAAGGGGATGTAGCTTCATCCCCTTCATTCGCCCCATCCACTTCATTTTCATCCTCGCCTCTTCCTTCCATCCATTCACCCCACACTCACCCTTCTTTTCCAACATCCACTTCCTCCACTCAACCCACCCAAACTGCTTTCCAACCACTTGCTTCCCATAGCCAAGGTGCTTCCCCTATCCCTACCCTTCAAGTCCAAGGCATAGTCCCAACTATTGCTACCCCTACACATCCCTAGGTTCCTTTTGCATAGAAAATACAACCTTTGCCTCCCCCCATGGCTTGGCTAGGTAACAATCCTTCTCCGCTTTCCTTCAACGATTATGATGACATTCCAAAGAATTTAGAGGGATTTTTCATGAAGTTTCATCTACGTGACCCACAAATAACAACATAAGAACATGTTAAAATATTCCAAACAGCATTAAAGGACATGCAAATAAATCACGAGGATGTGGCTTGCTGACTCTTCCCTTATTCATTGGGGGAAGAGGCCTTCTATTGGTACATTAATCTACCAACTGGGTCCATCACCACTTGGGATCTCTTGAAGAATGCATTCTTGTGGAAGTACAATATTTTGATCAACCCTTCAGAATTATATCATCCATTCATGTTCGTACGTAGGGAGGTCAACAAACCAATTAGCTCCTTCAACAATCAGATTCACTGGACATTCATGAGATTGAAAGCTCCATGTGTGCTTAATGATGTTGTTGCCTTTCCATTTTATTATATTTCCCTAGAAAACCTTACTACCGCATTGGTGAAGAGAATGCACCCAACTCCCCCTAGGCTGGTGGATGCTTATGCTAAAGTAGTTATAGCTAGCACCAACTTGGGAAAAAATATATTTTCGGTCCACTGCCTTCCTTGGGATAGGTTGCTCATCCTATGCAGATTCAAGGGCTTACCCAAGCTTTAGCCCATCAAACACCTCTCATGAACCAAGTTTCATAGCTGCCCATAGTTTATCACCTAGGATATCCATTGAACTAGGTGCCTCCCATGCCTCATTACTTGCAACCGCAGCAACAACAAGTCTATCCTCAACAGTCCCAAGTACTTGCATACCTACAAGGGCCTAAATTCATGCAAGCACAACAAAACCAACGAGTGGTGTATCCAGTTTTCCTTTAGAACCAAGCACCATAGCCAAGCAATATAGAGAAGGATCAGTTAGATGAGCTCACAAAAATTATCAGAAAAATGTCTACAGAGGTGACACACTTGAGGAATCAAAACAATCAGCTACAAGCCTCTCAACGTAGCATCTAGGCCAACCTTAACCAAGACAATAGGGATAATCATGATGTGGGTGCCTCATCTAGGCATAATTATGAAAGGGGGAAAAATTCCAACCAGACTTCAAAAGGAGACCTTCACAAAAATAAAATAGGACATAGAATACAAGGCCTATCAACGGAGGTGTTCCTACCCCTCTTGATCAGCCTGTTGGTGCAAAGGAGACAACTAGTAGGGTGTATCTCACTAAGGCAACATTGTCTGGATGGTGCCATATCCATAAAACAAATAGGCACTCTGAATTGGACTGCTGAGAGTTCCTCACAACCGCAAAGATCTTTCAAGTGGAGGTTTAGAATGCTATGGATAATGCTGGTTTATGAGACCTAGTCCCATCTGAACAATATGATTCTTCTATGCTCATGGTTAACCAAGCTTCATTTCCTAGAAATGAGAGCAATGTGCCTGAAAGGGAGACGGCTACCCCAAAGGATGAGGAAGCAAAGGAGGTATGTAATGAAGAGACATTATCCCAACTCTTTACTTCAATGGATAATGGTCTAGTAGATGAAGAATAATTATGTGAGGATGAGGTTCATATGTTTCAATAGAGGGTGACCCCTTATAATTTATGAAATAGTCAAGCAGGCAGCTCTTTCACAACCTCGACCCCACCTAATAACTTTAATACTCCACCTGACCCAAACTCTAGCAAAAATCTAGGTTACCCTTATGTACCCACTCAATACTTTAACACGAACAAGCAGCCAAACCAAATGCAAAACGAATCCACTAGTTCTACCCAAGGAAAATTCTCTGAGGATGAAATCGAGGAAATGGGAGAATATGTAGCTAACGAATTCAAGAAGGTTAAAATAAGCTTGTCTTCCTTTGAGTTGCTTAAAGTCCCTGTAGTTAGGAATTTCTTCTTTAGAATGAAAAATGGGACACTTCCTCTAAGTCAACACAAGAGACACCTACAAAGAAATTTTCTTTCGATGAGTCTCAACATGAGCCGTAATTCAGGAAATCATAGGAAAGAAAAGGGATGTTCCCTCAAATCAACAAATGGGGAAGCAACTCACCAAAAAAAAAAATCAAGTACAGAACAAGGATAAGACAAACAAGAAAGATAAAAACTAGGTAGCCCAAGTGGACACACCTATGGGATTATTCCAAGGAAAGTTAGAAACACCTCCCTTCCTCACCACTATGAAGATATTTGGGAAAAACATGCACAATTGCTTGATCGACTTTGGAGCATCAGCTAACTTCATGCCCCTTACTAAATGAAAACCTTTGGGAATAGTCCTTACTCCTTCCAAAAGAAAGGTGACCCAACTGGAAAAAAATGAGGTGAACATAGTTGGAGAAATCAATTGTATTCCCATGCATATTGCTACAGACCCAAGAGTGCAGCAAGTCATTGATATCTAGGTAGAAGACATCCCAAAAACGTATGACATAATACTGGGATGAGACTTCACTAGGGAATTGAATGGATATGTCGCAATCGATTTTTCTCACATGTGGTTTTCATGGAAGGGCTTTCCAAACTAGATCCACATAGACTAGGAGCCATGCATGAAGTTTATGATTATGAAATATAACAACACCAATGAGGTGTTGTTTGCTGAAATAGAGTTGGGTAATTACTGCCCCATGGCTTACCAAGAAGAATTATAGTTCCAAGAGGAAGAGTCGGATGAAGAGGTTTTCCTTGTGTTGTCCAACCCTGCTACCAATCTAGCCTACATGCCTCAAAGCAAAAAAATGCTAGTAGAATTAGATGATGATGGATCCTATGAAGATGGTCATTTAGGACTACTAGATGGATTCCAAGACTTTATAGAGAAGTGTGTGCAAGATCAACTCAGCCTTGGGACAAGGATGGATTTCCAAGAGCTTTTGCTACCCAGTTGGTGCAAGGTCCACAATGCAGCCCACTCAAAATTTGAATGTTGTCTTTGTCAAATAGCAGTTGCTCACATTAGTGGAAAAGTCATGACCAAAGAAGAGTTGTCAATAGGACAACCTACCACCAGTAATGACGAGCCATTACCCATCCCAAAAACTACAGATTCAAGTGTGCAGCCAGGAAAAGATGAATGTTTGATTAGCCCTGGAGCTAAGGAACCCTCCAAGTTTTGGATGTTGCGTTTCGATGGATCCAAGTCCAAGAAAGGAGTGAGATTTGGGATTGATCTCATCAACCCTACATGTAAGACCTACTTCATTTCTCATAGACTCCAATTATATTGCACCAATAACATAGCAGAGTATGAAGCACTAGTTCATGGTCTTCTGATGGCCTCAAGGAAGAAATTCAAAATGTTACAAGTATTTGGTGACTTTGAGCTAGTAGTGAAGCAAGTCCGAAAATTTTATTCCTCCCATGAAAAAAGGCTAGAAAACTATAGGCATAGAGTTTGGGATCTTCTAGAAAGCTTAGACGCCTTTAACATCTAGCTAATCCTCGCTCCCAAAATCACACTGTCAATGCCTTGGCACAAGCGGCCAACACTCTTCACCCTTTCTCACTATATAGCCTCAAAATATTTACTATTGAGCTTACCTCCACCCCATTTGTACCAGAAAATGTTACCCATTTCCAAGTTTTTAATGATGACAAGCACATCTTAGACTTCGTCACTAGCTCTGATGTGTTTGCAACTCAAATCATTGATGAAGTTGAGCCTGAAGAGGCTGAATTGGATATAGAAGGGGTCATCAACCTCAAAACCAATACTATTCCTAGAGGCATGGTCCAACTTGAATGGATATTTGACTTAGATCAGATTAGAGATCAAGATCAATAAGTAAAGAGAGACTCCAGCAACAATCAATGTGACACTCACAACCTTGGAGAGGAGGTTAAAAATTTATTCATTGCAAAAGTGTGTATGCCAGAAGAAAATAAAGGAGTGATTGATGCTTTGCAAAAGTATCATGATGTAGTTGCTTGGAGTTATGAGGATCTAAAGACATATGATACCTCAATCATTACACACACCATCCCTCTCAAGCTGGACGTGAGACATTTCTGGTAGTGTCAATGTCCAATCAATGCATTATTGGAGCCTATCATTTACATGGAAGTTCAGAAGTTGTTGACGGCTAGAATTACATTTCTAGTAAGGCACTCCACATGGGTGGCTAATTTGGTCCCAGTAAGGAAAAAGAATGGAGAAATCAAATTGTGTGTAGATTTCCGCAACCTGAAAAAAGCTTCAGAGAAAGACAATTATCCAATACCTTCATTAGATGAAGTGTTGCAAAGGATATAACCTTCAAGGATCTGATTGAAAAATGCATTATTATTTACATGGATGATCTCACGGTGTTTTTGAAGAAGAGAGATGATCATGTTGTTGATCTATGTAAAGTTTTTCATAAGTGCCAAGAATTTGGGATTTCCCTTAATCCAAAGAAGTGTATCTTTAGGGTTACTGAAGGTAAGCTACTTGGGCACATTATTTTAGAGAAAGGAATCTTGATAGACCTTGAGCGTATTCAAGCAATATTGAAGATTCAACTACCAGGCAACAAGAAAGAGTTAAAATCTTTCTTCGGGAAGATAAACTTTGTCAAAAAATTTATTACTGGCTTTGCTGAAATAGTCAAGCCACTCAACGCCATATTGAAACAAGATGCAAAAGTTGAATGGAACCCATAAGCCAAACAAGCCTTTGAGGAAATCAAGAAATCAATTGTTGATGCACCTGTGTTAGTCAGTTCTAATTATCTAAATCCATTCTACATCTACTTATTTGCTTCAAACCATTCATGTGCCAATATATTGACTCAGAAGGATGATGAAGGGAGTGAGAACCCAATTTCCTTTATGAGTGCTCCATTAAAAGATGCAAAATTGAGGTACCACAATGTGGAAAATTAAGCATATGCCCTGGTTAGGGGAGTCAAGAAATTTAGACACTACATCTTGCAGAACAAGGTCTTTTCCATCGTTCCTGACCCAACAGCGAAGACGCTATTGATGTTGAATGAGTTAGGAGAAAGAAGAGAAAAATGGGTCACCCTATTGTAGGAATACAACATGGAGATTCAACCCGTGAAATTAGTAAGAGGGCAAGACCTCACTCGAATAATATTTGAGATAGTGGTCGGAGTGGGACTTGAACTTATGGTCCAACAATATCAAGTTGAAGATGTCTCTCATGGAGAATGGTACGATGATATTGTCTACTACCTACTGAATAGAAAGTGCCCATCTCGTCTATAGGGAGTTCAAAAGTGTTCTCTTTGAATGAAAAGCAATAGCTACATGTTGTAGGGTTCCATATTGTACAAGAATAATCATGAAGGCATCTACCTCAAATGCCTCGAAAAAGAGGCAGCACGAGTTTTAAAAGAATTTCATGATAAATTTGGTACCGGTCATGGATCTAGACCCTCTACTACTCATAAAATCTTGTGAGATGGATACTATTGACCAATATTCATCAAGGAGACACACATCCATGTTTGAACCTATCACGTGTACCAAATTGCCACAACCTAGGAACGAAATGTTGCTATCCCACTGCAACCAGTTTTGGAGGTAAGACCATTCGCGCAATGGGGTCTTGACTTCATCAGTTTGGTAAGCCCACCATCTTCTATGGGTCACGGGTACATTCTAACCAAATCTAAATACTATACTAGATGGACATAAGCAATTGCATGTGGGTAATGTACTACAAAGGTAGTTACTAATTTTCTTGAAAGTTTTATTTTGAATCATTTTGCTTGCCCATATGCCCTTGTTTGCGATAATGGCCCTGCCTTCTCCTCACTCAAGTTTGCTAGTTGGGCCTTTGATTATGGTATTTCCCTTAAATTTTTATCCAATTACTATCCTTAGAGCAATGACCTAGTTGAATCCACAAACAAGAACTTAATCATTGTAATCAAGAAGCTTCTCAATAGGAATCCAAAAGACTGGCACACCCAGCTGCATTTTCCCCTTTGGGAAGATCGCACACACCATAAGGCCTCCCTGGGTGACTCCCCATTTCACCTCATTTATGGCTTAGAGCCTATGTTTCTTGTTCACCTCAAGATCCCCACCCTCCATTTTATCAACAATTTTATGAAGAAGGAGATCGACGAGAAGCCTATTTAGCTTAAATACTCCATCTAGAAGAAGTCTGTGACCAAGCCATTGAAAAATTTTCCAAGCATCAAGGCATAGTCAAAACATGGTTCGATAGATGAGCCAGAGTTAAGGCCTTTAGAATTATTGATCTAGTCCTATGTTGAGACAAGGCCGATGAAAAGAAAGGGGGACATGACAAATTCAACAAGCTTTGGCTTGGCCCCTTTCAAATTTCTAAAATCCTAGGAGATAATGCTTTCTACCTCAAGACACTAACTAGTGAAGATGTCTCGTTGCTCATCAATAGGCAACACCTCAAATGTTATTTCCTTGCTTGAGCTCTTTTGAGCTATGTCTTTGTAAATACTTGTATATAGGTTAGTTTAGGTTTCTTTGTTGCTTTGTTGTTTCACTTCGCTTTTGTTTTTCTCATCTCTTGACCGTTTTATTTTGTTGAGGGTATTCCTTTGTTTCTGATGTGGTGGTTGTGTTTGGTATGACGAACAGTTCACTTTGCTGGTTACTCTTTGTGTTCTCTAGATAAATATTCACTCCCAATTGTTGGTCTGCGATTGTTGTTATAGAATGGTCTCCTTATTTAAACTTTGACTTGACCTAGAACATGACCCTTAGTTGAATCTCTTCACACTCATCTCTGATTATGCATTAAACGCACACTAAATTGTTTTTGAAGAGCTATATAGTGGTCGTTATGATGGCCTAGCAAGTGAAAAATATTAAGTCTGCTCCAGTGACCACTGTGATTCCAAAACCACAGTAAGCTTTGATGCTTACACAGTTGAGCAAAAGAAAAGTATTAAAAGAAGTATCAAAAAAGAAAGAAAAGAAAAGAAAATGTTAAAATTAAGCAATTGTGTGGGTCTGCAGAAAACTCTACCAGGGCTATGGATGCCTAGTTGGCAGTAGAGCAATGTTCATGGGGTCACAACAACAACCCCATTAAGGCTATGGGAATCTGACTGGCAGAGGGGCAATGCCCAAGTTACTTCTAGGGTTGGATAGTTTATGTAGCTTTCTTAGGCTGAATAATGGTCATTTGTCATAGTCTCCAAAGAAAGGAAATGAATTCACCATACATGCACACTTCTAAGATTTTTTTTTATTTGATTCAATTAAGGATCCCATTCTCCTTTGAGCTCCCCAATTCACCTATGGAAACTAACCCTTGGTCTACAAAACTAGAGATTTTGGGTTCAAAATGAGTCTTTATCCTTAGAACACTTAGGAGCGTTCCCCAACAGAGTCACCATTTGTTGTGCCTATAGCACACACGCCTCATTTGGAATGGGGACCCTCCCCTTTCACTTTGTCGGGAAACTTTTCCTTCGCCTCATTTTGTCTGCCCCTTATTTTGAATCCTAAGTGGTCAAGGAGTCCTAGAGCTAGTATCGTAAGCTAACCAACTTTCACCACCTTAAAAATTCTCAAGTCTTTGGCCTCTGTGGAGTTCCTTTAGCAGTTTTCCTTGAAACTTCAAAACTGTCGTCCTTCACCCATTGTCGGTCCACACCTGTAGGCTACCCTATGTGGACTTCCATCTTAACTTCACCATCCTTGCAATGGCTGAGTTGGTATTTCCTCCTACCTTACAAGATCTATGGCATTTGTTTCCATTTCCTTCATCAACTGACCAAACATCAAACACCTGGCTGTTGTCTGCCCCACGGACTCTACAGTTCTCACCACCAACCATTTCAAATTGTACACCCACCAACTCCACTTGTCAATATACCTGCATTCATTGGAGACATTTAATGCCTAAAAATCTATAAATAGTAGGTTTTGACAAGTCATTTTCACCAACTTTCCTTTTGAAAAGTTGTCAAAATCCTCCAGCTTTAGTCACCTCCACACTCGCGAGATGTTGTTGCCATTCGTGCATTGCAATCTTCATCTTCTTCATCAATTTCTTCCGGGTCTACCAGGTAGGACCTCTATCATCGCCCATTTCGTTATTTTTCCTGGAAATTTGCAAAGTTATTAAAATCTTAAGAAAAAAAACCTCAAAACTAGATAAAAGACATCACAGTGCACAAAAACCATGTTTTGAAAATAAAAAATCCTTTGAACTTCATCCGCAAGACACTTGCAAAACTTGAGACCTCCATCGCCATGCTTGAACCAGGGTCGTCAAGCCCTTGCGACCTACAAGACCTTCATTTCCATGATCTTAGCTTACCCAATAGCAAACTTTAATATGTGACCGTCACCTCCCTCAGGCCCGCTCATGCAGGTGGAAACTCCCTCTTTGTCATCACCTTCAAACTTAGCAAAAATCCTAAGATTGAAAGTCCCTCGGCCCTCACGAGTCTGCGAGTGTGGGCTTCTGCATGCAGGAAGGCCCCTTTGTTTTTTCGTCTTAAATGCCTGACTGAACCCAGTCTCTTGCCTTGCGGGTCCTGTTGCATCTTTTTCCTTAACTAGAACGTATCGCTAAAACTTGTTTGTGGGTCATTTCGTGTGGGCTTCCTTTGTCCCCTCACTGCCATTCAATGATCACCCTCAAACAATGAAGCCCTCAATTCCTCCCACTAGGCAAGCCCCATGTTGTCCATTTCCACTTGACCCTTTCAAGTAAAATTCCTAAGTGTGAATCCTTTGCAGGTCCCTCCTTGCGCACTTCTTCCCGCGAGCCTCCATCATGCGTTCGTCATCCCAAACGGCCTGTGAATTTTGATTCTCCACCTTGTGGACTCTGCATTGAGCACATCCGTTTGAGCCCTGAAGTGAAATAGATAAGTCTACTACTTGCGGACCCTCCAATGCGGGTTTTCATTTCCCTTTTTCCACCGGTTCAAAATAGCTAATGGTCTCTGACATTCCATGTCACGAAACCCAAAACCAAATTTTCCCCAAGTTTTGACAAAACCACTAAGATTTGCATGCAGGCAGCTTCTTGCAGGCCATAGTCCCACTTTTGTTGCTTTCAAACTACCAAACTGAGCTTTCCTCCCACCATTCAGAGCCCAAACTCCCTATCATTGTACGGTCAAACCTAAACAAGTAACTCATGCCAGCACCTCGTGCGGGCTCATGGTTGCATGCCGCCTTCTATAGGCCCCCATCCTATCCCCGTCGGCTCTAAATAGTTGCCACCTAACATCCTTCCATGGGTCCCTACCTGCATCATATTGAACAAATTGAACTTCAAGGCTGAACTGATGCCGCCTTCCCTGGATGCGGATCTCGCATTGTGAGATGCCATCCACAGGATTTCGCCCTGCCAGATCCATTTTAAATAGTGGAGTCCCTAGCAGCTGAGACAACCCCTGCATCCGCAACCTCTGGACCCGCATCACAAAATGATTGAGTTAGCATTTCAAGAACCTCAAAAACAATTCAACCCATGTGCCAAAATGAATTAACCTCTTGGTGGGCCCCTTCACAAGGTAGAAATGTTGATGTGGGTGGCTCTATGCGGGCCATGGTTCCCTCTTCATCATTTTTCTATAGCTTCCTTCAAAATGGTTGTCATCCATGGGAAACCTGCACCCTTGGGCCCGTATTGCCATATCTTCCTCGAACAAAAGATAAATGATGATCTAAAAGGGATGTTATGATCTTTAAATGATAAATTACTTGATCTAACATTGTTTTGCAAGATTTTTCTATCACTCCCTTGTTTTGCACATGAATATGCTTATTGCTGCTTTGCTTGCAAGATTTATGGAATCAGCTGCAAGACCTTCGGGGGCGTCCACAAAAAAGGAAAATGGGAAGAAAATTGCCAAAGAAACGAGGGGTAAGGAAGAAAATACCAAATGAATTACAAATTTCAAGGAGTGGAGGTCACCTCCAAAGTTACCACAGAATAGGATACAACCATATTTTCATAAGAAGATGGAAAATGGGGCCACTGATACACTAACACATGATTTTATGGATTTTGTTGCTTGAGCCTTTGCTCAATCAGAGTAAGTAATAAAAAACAAACCAAAATGCAACAAGGATTGGGACCTTATTACTGAAAGATCTAGAAAGTTGAGCTTCCAAATGCTCCAATTCAATATAATGGAGTGGAGCAAACTTTAGGCTTTGATTGGCAACTTCGTATGATATGCCATGATGAAAAGGAATGAAGGAAAGCCGGTTATTGATGATGAGTTCTTGACAATGTAGATCCAACAAAGGAAATTAGCTAGAAGACAAAAGTGCTACAACACCAAACACTAGAGGAAAAAATAGGCTAGAAGACAAGAATGTAATTTTAAATTGTAAAATATTAAGGGGTAGGTGAAACCCTGATTTGTAGTGAATCTTGGCCATTCATTTTTCTTTTGAAAACTATAAATAGGGGGTCTTCTCTCATTTTCAAGAGAGAGTTGAGTTGTTGTAAAGACATGCTGCTGAAATTCTAATAGAAATTTATTTCTTTTGGTGGATTCTTGAGTTTCATTCATGTTTCATGATTCATCTCCTCATAGTTAGAAAATTTGAGTAGATTTACTTTGTTGTTTTATGTGTTTAGCATGTTTTT
Source organism: Sequoia sempervirens (assembly GCA_007258455.2). Classification (NCBI taxonomy): domain Eukaryota; kingdom Viridiplantae; phylum Streptophyta; class Pinopsida; order Cupressales; family Cupressaceae; genus Sequoia; species Sequoia sempervirens. Next base: position 253,350,444 of record VDFB02270651.1, on the reverse strand, counting down.
AGTAGATTAGTTAATGTTGTTCATTGATGCTAAAGAATTTTTATGCTTTGATGCCCTTGTTCATGCTTTTTTACTATTTATTGATGATAAATAGTAGTGTAAAGCTAGTCTAAACATACTTTGATTGCTACACTAAAGTTCATCTTTTATTTGTTGGAAAATGAGTAAAGTCATCTATTTGTTGTCATTGATGTCACCATGATGGTAGTATGTTAGTAGTTAGGTCTGGTACTCTTATACTAGTGCTTATCCTCTTTGATTGCTAATCTGGTATTTTTAGTTGCCCATCCTCTATTCTAGTCCGCACTTCTCTGTAGTTGACAGTTTCTGGTTGCGGTTTTGGGAAACTACTAATGGATGTTAAAGGAATGCATGATCAAGTTATTTCGTGTTCTCGTGCTCATACAATGAAGTGACATTTTTTTGGTTTCATTGAAGACTATTCCTAGTTGACTTGTTAAGATAATTTTTATATGATATGAAATCTTATGTGCGATCTATTTCTTGGTCCGAGCTAACATGTTGTAATGTTCTAAAGATTGTTTTGCGTGTTTGGAAATATTTTGTGAAATTTTGGAGCCAGCAATTGATATCCTTTATAAATAAATTTCATCTAATTAGGCCAACCTAATTAGTGCTTGTGATGGAGATTGGATATATATATAAGTATATGGCGAACAAGTTTTCTTTAGTGACATAGACATGGGTGTGTGAATGTGAGTGTGTGCAAGTATATGTGAGGAGGTGTAGTGAGCTTGTAAAAAGGTGACATAAGAAATAGTGAAGAAGTAATGAATGTGAAAGTGTGATCAGAAAGGCAACAGTTGTGAGCATATCTAGAACTATATCAGCACATAATAGGTTCATCTTTCTAGTTCATTTTGGGCTATAAAGCCTTACTTTGTTTTGTATAATATTTTTGTAGGCAGTGAGCCTCTTGTTGGATAGTGATTCCTTTTTGTAGGTAGTGAGCCTTTATACTTGGATAGTGAGTCCTTCTTTTTGCAGTGAGCCTCTTTTAAAATACTATATAGTGCGAGTTAACCCTCACTATGGTTTTTCCCTTGTTTTTTTCCACGTAAAAACCTGGTGTTCATTGTGTTGATTTACTTTTTTCTATCTATGTTTCATGCTCATAATTAATAACAAAATAGTGTGGTTGAATATTTGATAAGTGATAAATTTTTAATTTTTAATTTGTCTGACAACTACTTCACCCCCCCTCTTAGTTGTCCTACACCTGTTTAACAATTGGTATCAGAGCTTTTGGTTCCTCTGGTAAAGCCTAACAAAAAGAGGGAGATCCTAAAGATGGAGATAATGAATGATAAAGGAGAACTCCATATGACATTGAAGGATCTTGACCAAATTGAAACTGCAAACTGAGATTTGAAAGAGAATCTTGATGAAGCAAATGAATGTGTTCATCAATTGAAGGAACAGTTGAAGAAATTTAAGGAAAGACATAGAAAAGTAAGTGAATAGCTAAAACAAGAGATAATTGGACTGAAGGTGACAGTAGAAGAAAATAAGAGGATTGAAGAATGTATTAATACAATGACGCAAAACAAGTCAAATGAATGCTCTAGGAATGAGTAGGAGATAGCAAACATAAGAGTGTAATTAGAGAAGGCTAAAATCTATGAAAATAATTTTAGATCCAACTCTAGTAAACTTGAAGAATTGCTTTTAGGACATAAACCATGTAAGGACAAAGGTAGCTTAGGAGCTGATACCGGTGAATGTTCTAAAAATGTGAAGAAGAATCAAGGTAAGAGGAAGCAGAGAAGGAATTTTGCAAGATGACCACCTATGAGACAGCCTAATGCACAAAGGTACCCCTCTTTCGATGGTGTTTGTTTTTCTTATAACAAATATGTTCATAGAGAATTTGAATGTAGAAGCAGGATGAACCGGTTTTCTAGTTCTCTTTCTGGAAAATGCTTTGAATTGTTGGCATATGGCTTCGAGATATTTTTTTTGGCTTCTTGTGTTGTCATTGATGGCAACTGGAGTCATCTGTATGGTCCACAGTGTAGTAGTTCCTCCTACCAGCAAGTGAAGTAAGTGACTGTATTCTACCGGTACAAAGTATGAAGAACATGACATCTAGTTGAAAATTCAATCTGAATACTTCACTAGATTACTATTTTGTGGCATGGATCCCCACGGAAGCTTGTTTAGCATATATTCTATATTATTGGAAATTTTTGTGGTGTTTCAGTAGTCAGAGTACGAGTTAAGAGATTCGAAAGAATTATTTACTATTTATTTTCTTATTCTGGCCGACCTGATGTATGTGTCATGTCGTTGATGTATGTGGAGTATGTGTTTAGTTATTTCTTATGTTTGTAATTTTGGTTTGGGTCCCTACTATAGTCTAGCCGACTTGTATGGGTATGCATCAATTCTAACTGGTGATTTGGGCTGACATAAGGAAAAGCATTATATTTTGTTTTGAAGCTAACAAACAACAATTTCTTGTTAGTAGGTATATAAAGGAAATTCAAAAATCATTTTATGAGCATGTGGTGAATGAATAGAAGAGTGTGTTTGTGTGAAAAAGTGCAGAACAACTATATGGGTTAATCTCAGAAGATCTATTAAGCGAATTTTGTTTACGTAGGAGAGCAGAGCAGAGCAGAGAAGAGCAGAGAAGAAGTGAGAATTGGATGAAAGATCCAGAATTTGATTGTGTGCTTAATTGGAATTGATTCCAGGCATTTGTAGATGTTGTACTCTTAGTTCAAAATTTTGTTGTAATTTCAATTATACTTTGTAAGGCAGTACACCTTTCTCTTTTGAGTAGTGAGCTCTAGGCAGTGCACCTGAATACAAGTGCATTCCTCTCTTATCATACTTTTAACAGTGTATAATTTGTGGATTAATCTCCACCGTGGTTTTTCCCCTAACAGGGCTGCCACATAAAAATCTAGGTGTTACGGAGTTGATTAATGTGTATGCATGTTTCCTTCTATTTATGTGTTGTGGATTTTATTGAGGGTTTAAATATTGTTGTTGATAGTTTAAGATCTGTTTTGAAAATTAAATACTCTGGAACACTGATTCACTCCCCCCCCTCTCAGTGTTCCTAGTGTCCAAAAATTGGTATCAGAGCTGGTTCCTCTTCTAAATTTTAACACTTGAGATGGATCTTGAATTAAAATGGACGCTGGTGGTCTTCAACAATAGCTTATGGTGGCACTTGATGATCTTGATTAGTCCAAAGCAAAGGTCATGGAACTAAAATAAAATCTTGTGGCTGCCAAAAAATTCATTCAATCACTGAAGGATAAGATAAATGAGTCAAGGGAAAAGAGGAAGGAATTATGTGATCAATTGAAGCAAAAAGGAAGAACGAGTCTGGATGATATCCATTTGAATCAAACCCTAAGGTAAATAAAAGAAGAATGTGAAAAACTTGCTAAGGACAATACAACTCTAAAGCTTGAAATGGAGTCTATGGCGATGAAGTTTACCAAAGATATTTAAGAAAGAAAAAAGAATGAGGAGAGTCTAGCCCAGTCCTTGAAAGAAAAATCTAAAGAATGCAACATAATTAATAGTGGATTCATTTAGTTGGAAATTGAACTGAAAAAATCTAGAAACAATGAACAAGAGCTTGAGAGACAGGTAGTTATCCTCGGAAATGAGCTTGCTACTGCAAATGAATTCAAGGAGAAATTTAGGATAAGTTCTGCTATGCTTGATGAGATAACCAAAGGACAAAAGGATACAAATGACAAGCGAGGTCTTGGCTATGAGAAGGGCGAGAGCTCTAGATCTGAATAGAAGAATCCTAATAAGAAGAACAAAGGAAGAAGACATCTGGTAAGGCAACCCAATGCTCAAAAATTTAATGGATATTTCTTTGTTTGTAATAAATTTGGTCATATGGCTTCTCAATGTAGAAGAAAAATAAACTTTAGCACCCCATCATTTTTTGTTCAGTGTTTTAAATGCAAGGATTTTGGGAATAAGTCATTAGAATGCATAAGTATGTTTTTCAGTGCAAGTAACATTAATTGCTCTACTTGTGGAAGATTTGGACATGTTGCTAATCAATGTAGATCAGGAGGAGATCAATGAAATAGATGGTATAGATAGAAAAATTGAGTGTGCTACAATTGCAACAAACTTGGGCACATTGCAAGATTTTGCAGGAACATAAACATGAATAAAAGAGGTCTAGTTTATCAGGGGAGAAATTCACAGAAAGACAACAAAGGAAAGGAAAAAGCATATTTAGAAGAGATAAGAGATTAGATGAAGAAGACATGGGTAAAGAAAAGTGAATCTGATGAAGGCAATAAGGTTGTACCAGAAGCTCCCTCTAGCAATTCTTTTGGAAATTGACTTCAAGCCAGTGGCCTAAGGAGAGTTTTACAAGATATTTTGTTCCCTTGAGTATATTTGGCTTTGAATCGCTGGATGTCGTCAGCAATTGTGTTATTCTTTGACAAATGTATTTGTGATCATTTGTTGTGTTGAATGAAATGTTGGAGGTCTGAAGTCAGATTCTTCATTTGCTATCTGAGTTTTCAGTGTAACTGGAACTTCTGGGAAAACACATTTAAAGCGGCAAGAAGTTAAGTAGGTGAAGCTATAAAAGGGAATTTGGAACCGTAATTTATCATTGTGCACCAAAGGAGAACTATTGGAGAACCTTTTTCTACAAAAAATTGAAGGAGTAAAAACCAATCTAGCGGCGAATTCTCCAGGTATATCTGTTGCTTGTCAATTTCATAAGTGTTTTGGTGATCGGTAGAACCCTACTTAGTACAAAATATGAAGAAAATCCAAGGATCAATAATTTTGGATGAATATAGTAGTCAAAAGATAAAGAATATAAGAAATTTGTTGTCTATTGTCAAATTGAAAAGGCTTGGAGGAGCAAAACACAAGAATTTGGATATATGGAATGAATTCCCTCATTTTTTCTTTGTGGAAGTGATTGAGTTTATCTTGAATAGATTCAATGGTGATATCCTTACTCTAGATAAACCCTATCATATTTCTAGGGATGCAATCAGGAATTTAATAGGATTTTGCGAAGTTGGAGATGTTCTGAAGAAGAAATCGATTCGAAATATTGAGTTCAAAGCGCTAACTGGAATAAAAGGAGATCAAAGGGATCTGGTAATTGCTACAATTAAATATCCTTTAATGAGGTATATTACTCATGGAATTTCATATAAAATCTTCTTCAGAAATCGAGAAGGATCAACCTCGGCAGGTGCAGTGTATATTACTCACAAAATGATAATAGAAGGAGAATAATTTAACCTATGTGGTTTGATAAAAGATCAAATAATGGAGAATGTACAATTTTCGAAAGATATAGGCTACTCTTTTAGGTTTGGCACTCTAGCAATATGCATTATCATGTATTTCCTGAATTGCCTGCCTCTGAATAACAATGTGGTGTGGAAAGAAATACCAGTCTGCAAACAATTTTTTGAACACTTCAACTCATTTGAAAATTGTGAAAAAGTTTATGAGAACTTCTTTAGGAAGTTGTTAGGAAGGTTTGATGTATTCCTCTTTCGGTAAAGATAGCTGAAATTGGATCATCTTCCAGTAAGGTAGAGAAAAGGCAAAAGAGAGAGAGAGAGAACTGGTTGGTGTCACTCCTCTGACACCCAAGTCAGCAGAATTTGAGGAAAAAGGAACATAATAGTTGGCTATGGAAGTAGTCGATGAGGAATCTAAGGGATATACTCCAAGAGAAGAACCACAACTAGTTGAACCGGTTGTGGAAAATGCAGAAGATGGTGATGATGAATGTGCTTTATTTAAAGCAAATATATTGTAGATTATTCAGGATGAAGATGGTATGCAAAAGATAACTGATATATGGTTGAATGGACCATGTTATGAGTAGGATGTCATTGAGAACAGTGTAGGAAGATACTTTGTTGATAACAACATTGAATTTGAGAGTCTACAAAATGAACTTCTAGATGAGTTGATCCAATGTATCCAGGAGACTATGGCCTCTGTGCCTCTAGACAGAAAAGAGGAAGAAATAATTTATCATCTAAAGATCCAATTTAGATTATCTCATTCTAAACTGAAGAATAAAATGAATGAGCTAAGACAGTGCATTGATTCAGCTAACAAGATGTTCAATTACTATCTTAGGTGGCCCCATTTGGTTGGAAAGTATAAGGACAAATTGGAGGAAATCGAAAATGAGCTTGTCAAGATAGCTCAAGATTACAGTATGTTTTTGGACAAGGATGGAGAAGTTAAGAAGAAGATTCATGTTCTATAGGTTGAGCATGCAAAAGTTCACTCTGCTAGAAGTACTCTCATGGATTCTTTCTGGAAAGTTAAAGATCATACCTAATGCAGATTAGAGCAAATGATTGAAATTCTAAAGGAGAAAAGTTGAATGATGCCTTCACCATTCTTGAATCCCTTGTTCAAATTATCAATAAGACATCAAAGAATAACAAATTGATTATAACTATTGGGATTGCAGTGGACTCATGGAAGAAATCTCTTCTAGAAATGAAAGTTAAGTATAAAATAATCTTTTGATTTGTGTAGCAGTTTTCCAATTTTTGATCAAAACTCTCATGTTTGTTAAAAGGGGAGAGTTTAGTAAAATTTTGAAGGAAAGAAGTGTAGCGAAAGAAGTGGAAGCTTTGTCATTGATGTCAAATGGGGAGAGAATGCAATGAAAAATTCCTTGACATCCTAAGGGGAAGCAAAAAATTTGGGCTTGGTAAGTTTTTGAGTTTCGACACTTGGTCATTTTTCACTAAGTGTTGCCTTCAATGCCAAAGGGGGAGATTGTTGGCATATGGCTTGGAGAGATTGTCTTTGGATTCTTGTATTATCATTCATGGAAACTGGAGTCAGCTGTATGGTTCATAGTGTAGTAGTTGCTCCTACCAAAAAGTTAAGTGATTGTATTCTATAGGAAAAAAGTATGAACATGAAATCCGGTTGATAAGTCAATCTGAATACTTCACTGAATCACTATTTTGTGGTGTGGATCCCCAGGGAAGCTTGTTTAGAATATATTCTATCTTATTGCAAATTTTTGTGGTGTTTCAATAGTCGGAGTACGAGTTAAGAGATTTGGAAGAATGATTTATTGTTTATTTTCTTATTCTAGCCGACCTGATGTATATGTCATGTCGTGGATGTATGTGGAGTATGTGTTTAGTTATTTCTTATGTTTGGAATTTTGTTTTGGGTCCCTACTATAGCCTAGCCAACGTTTTTGGGTACGCATCAGTTCTAACTAGTGATTTGGGCTGACAAGGAAAACTATTATATTTTGTTTTGAAGTTGACAAACAACAATTTCTTGTTAGCGGGTATATAAAGGAGATTCAAAAATAATTTTATGAGCATGTGGTGAATGAATATAAGATTGTGTTTGTACAAAAAAGTGTAGACCAGCTATATGGGTTAATCTTAGAAGATCTATTGAGCACATTTTGTTTCTGTAGGAGAGTAGAGAAGAAGTGAGAATTGGATGAAAGATCCAGAATTTGATTGTGTGCTTATTTGGAACCGATTCTAGGCATTTGTAGATGTTGTAATCTCAGTTCAATTTTTTTTTGTAATTTCAATTATACTTTGTAAGGCAGTGAGACTTTCTCTTTTGAGCAGTGAGCTCTAGGCAGTGCGCTTGAATGCAAGTGCATTCCTCTTTTATCATACTTTTAACAGTGTATACTTTGTGGATTAATCTCCACTGTGGTTCTTCCCCTAACAGGGTTTCCACGTAAAAATTTAGGTTTTATGTTGTTGATTAATGTGTATGTGTGTTTCCTTATGTTTATGTGTTGTGGATGTTATTAAGGGTTTACATATTGTTGTTGATAGTTTAAGATCTATTTTGAAAATCAAAAACTCCAGACCACTGATTCACCCCCCTCTTAGTGTTCCTAGTGTCCAACAATTGGTATCAAAGTTGGTTCCTCTTCTGAAGTTTAACAGCTTGAGATGGATCTTGAATTACAATGGACGTTGGTGGTCTTCAACAACAACTTATGGTGGCACTTGATGATCTTGATCAGTCCAAAGCAGAGGTCATGGAACTAAAAGAAAATCTTGTGGCTACCAAAAAATTCATTCAATCACTGAAGGATAAGATAAATGAGTCAATGGAAAAGAGGAAGGAATTATGTGATCAATTGAAACAGAAAGAAATCAAAGGTCTAGATGATGTCCATCTAAATCAAATCCTAAGGGAAATAACAAAAGATTGTGAAAAACTTGCTAAGGACAATATAGATCTAAAGCTTGAAATGGAGTCTATGCCGATGAAGTTTACTAAAGAGATTGAAGAAAGAAAAAATAATGAGGAGAGTCTGGCCCAGTCCCTGAAAGAAAAAGATGAAGAATGCAACAAAATTAATAGTGGATTCATTCAAGTGGAAATTGAACTACAACAATCCAGAAATAATGAACAAGAGCTTGAGAGATAGGTAGTTATCCTCAGAAATGAGCTTGCTACTGCAAATGAATTCATAGAGAAATTTAGGATAAGTTCTGCTAGGCTTGATGAGATAACCAAAGGAAAAAAGGATACAAATGACAAGCGAGGTCTTGTCTATGACAAGGGCGAGAGATCTAAATCTGAACAAAAGAATCCTGATAAGAAGAACAAAGGAAGAAGACATCCGATAAGGCAACCCAATGCTCAGAAATTTAATGGATATTGCTTTTTTTGTAATAAATTTGGTCATATGGCTTCTCAATGTAGAAGAAAAATAAACTTTAGCACCCCATCATTTTCTGGTCAGTGTTTTAAATGCAATAATTTTGGGCATAAGTCATTAGAATGCAAAAGTATGTATGTCAGTGCAAGTAACATTAATTGCTATACCTGTGGAAGATTTGGACATGTTGCTAATCAATACAGATCAAGAGGAAATCAGCGGAATAGATGGTATAGATAGAAAAATCCGATGTGCTACAATTGCTACAAACTTGGGCACATTGCAAGATTTTGCAGGATTAGAAACATGAATAAAAGAGGTCCAGTTTATCAAGGGAATTCATAGAAAGATAACAAAGGAAAGGAAAAAGCATCTGTAGAAGAGATAAGAGATCAAATGAAGAAGACATGGGTAAGGAAAAGTGAATCTGATGAAGGAAATAAGGTTGTACTGGAAGCTCCCTTCGACAATTCTTCTGGCAATTGACTTCAAGCTAGTGGCCTAAGGAGAGTTTTACAAGAATATATTTTGTTCCCCTGAGTATAGTTGACTCTGAATCGCTAGATGTTGTCAGCAATTGTGTTATTCTTTGACAAATGTATCTATGATCATTTGTTGTGTTGAATGAAATGTTGGAGGTCCAAAGTAGGATTCTTCATTCGTTGTCTAAGTTTTCAGTGTAACTGGAACTTCTAGGGCAACACATTTAAAGTGGCAAGAAGTTTAGTAGGTGAAGCTATAAAAGGGCATTTGGAACCCTCATTTGTCACCATGCGCCAAAGGAGAACTATTGGATAACCTTTTTCTGCAAAAATTTGAAGGAGTAAAAACCAATCTAGCGGCGAATTCTCAAGGTATATCTGTTGCTCATCAATTTCATAAGTGTTTTGGTGATCATTCAAACCCTACTTGGTACAAAAAATTAGGCAAATCCAAGGATCAATAATTTGGATGAATACAGTAGTCAAAAGATCAGGGATATAAGAAATTTGTTGTGTACCGTTGAATTGAAAAGGCTTGGAGGAGTGAAACACAAGAATTTGGGTATCTAGAATGAATTCCCTCATTTTGTCAATGCGAAAGTGATTCAGTTTATCTTGAACAGATTGAACGATGATATCCTTACTCTGGATAAACCCTATCAGATTTCTAGGGATGTAATCAAGAATTTAACAGGCTTGTGCAAAGTTGGTGATGTTTTGAAGAAGAAATTGATTTGAAATATTGAGGTTGAAGCCCTAACTGGAATAACGGGAGATCAGAGGGCTCTGGTAATTTCTACAATCAAATATCCTTTAATGAGGTATATTACTCATGGAATTTTGTATAAAATCTTCTTCAAAAATCAAGAAGGATCAACCTCGGTAGGTGCAATGTATATTTCTCACAAAATGATAATAGAAGGAGAATACTTTGAACTATGTGGTTTGATAAAAGATCAACTAATGGAGAATGTACAATTGTCAAAAGATATAGGCTACTTTTTCAGGTTTGGCACTCTAGCTATATGCATTATGATGTATTTCCTGAATTGTCTACCTCTAAATGACAATGTGGTGTGGAAAGAAAAACCAGTCTACAAACAAATTTTTGAACACTTCAACTCATTTGAAAATGGTGAATTTTTTTATGAGAACTTCTTTAGGAAGTTGTTAGAAAGGTTTGGTGTAAATGTTATTCCTCTTTTGATAAAGATAGCTAAAGTTGGATCATTTTCCGGTAAGGCAGAGAAAAGGCAGAAGAGAGAGAGAGAGAGAGAGAGAGAGATTGGTTGGTGTCACTCCTTTGGCACCCAAGTCAAAAAAATTTGAGGAAAAAGGAAAAGAATAGTTGGTTGTGGATGTATTCAATGAGGACTCTGAGCAATATACTCCAAGAGAAGAACCAAAACCAGTTGAACCAGTTGTGGAAATTGCAGAAGATAGTGATGATGAAGGTGCTATGTTTAAAGCAAAGATATTGCAGATTATTTAGGATGAAGATGGTATGCAAAAGATAACTGATATATGGTTGAATGGACCATCTTATGAGCAAGATGTCATTGAGAACAGTCTAGGAAGATACTTTTTTTATAACAACATTGAATTGGAGAGTCTACAAAATGAACTTCCAGATGAGTTGATCCAATCTATCTAGGAGGCTATGGCCTCTATGCCTCTGGAAAAAAAAGAGGAAGAAATAATTTATCATCTAAAGATGCAATTTAGACTATCTCTTTCTAAACTGAAGAGGAAAATGAATGAGCTAAGACAATGCATTGATTCAGCTAACAAGATCTTCAATTACTGTCTTAGGTTGCCCCATCTGGTTGGAAAGTATAAGGACAAATTGGAGGAAATTGAAAATGAGCTTGTCAGGATAGTTCAAGATTACAGTACGTTTTTAGACAAGGACAAAGAAGTTAAGAAGAAGATTCATGTTCTGCAGGTTGAGCATGCAAAAGTTCACTCTACCAGAAGTACTCTCATGGATTCTTTTTGGAATGTGAAAGATCATACTGAATGCAGATTAGAGAAAATGATTGAAATTCTAAAGGAAGGAGAAAAGTTTAATGATGCCTTCACCATTACTAAATCCCTTGTTCAGATTATCAATAATACATTAGAGAATAACAAATTGATTATAGCTATTGGGATTGCAGTGGACTCATGGAAGAAATCTCTTCTAGAAATGAAAGTTAAGTATAAAATAATCTTTTGATTTGTGCAGCAGTTTTCCATTTTTTTATCAAAACTCGAATTTTTGCTAAAAGTGGAGAGTTTAGTAAAATTTTGAAGGAAATAAGTGGAAGCTTTATCACTGATGTCAAAGGGGGCGAGAATGCAATGAAAAATTCCTTGACATCTTGAGGGGAACCAAAAATTTTGGTCTTGGTAAGTTTTTGAGTTTCAAAACTTGGTCATTTTTCACTAAGTGTTTCCATTAATGCCAAAGGGGGAGATTGTTTTTCTCTTCTTGTGTTGTCATTGATGGCAAATGGAGTCAGTTGTATGGTCCACAGTGTAGTAGTTGCTCCTACCGGCAAGTGAAGTAAGTGACTGTATTCTACTAGCAGAAAGTATGAAGAACAGGACATTTGTTTGATAAGCCAATCTGAATACTTCATCGGATCACTATTTTGTGGTGTGGATCCCCAGGGAAGCTTTTTTAGCATATATTCTATCTTATTGGAAAGTTTTGTGGTGTTTCAGTAGCCAGAGTATGAGTTAAGAGATTTAGAAGAATGATTTACTGTTTATTTTCTTATTCTTGCTGACCTGATGTATATGTCATGTCGTGGAGGTATGTGGAGTATGTGTTTAGTTATTTCTTATGTTTGTAATTTTGGTTTGGGTCCCTACTATAGTCTAGCCAACTTGTGGGGGTACGCATCAATTCAAACTGGTGATTTGGGCCGACATAAGGAAAATTATTATATTTTGTTTTGAAGCTGACAAACAACAATTTCTTGTTAGCGGGTATATAAAGGAGATTCGAAAATATTTTTATGAGCATGTGGTGAATGAATAGAAGAGTGTGTTTATGTGAAAAAATGTAGAAAAACTATATGGGTTGATCTCAGAAGATCTATTGAGAAAATTTTGTTTCTGTAGGAGAGCAGAGCAGAGTAGAGCAGAAGTGCGAATTGGATGAAAGATCCAGAATTTGATTGTGTGCTTAATTGCAACTGATTCCAAGAATTTGTAGATGTTGTACTCTTATTTCAAAATTTTATTGTAATTTCAATTATACTTTGTAAGGTAGTGATCCTTTCTCTTTTGAGTAGTAAGCTCTAGGTAGTGCACTTGAATGCAGGTGCATTCCTTTTTCATCATAATTTTAACAGAGTATACTTTTTGGATTAATCTCCACCATGGTTTTTCCCCTAACAGGGTTTCCATGTAAGAATTTAGGTGTTATGGTGTTGATTAATGTGTATGCATGTTTCCTTCTGTTTATGTGTTGTGGGTGTTATTGAGGGTTTAAATATTGTTGTTGATAGTTTAAGATCTATTTTGAAAAGCAAATACTCTGGAAAACTGATTCACCCCCCTCTCAGTGTTCCTAGTGTCCAACATGAATATGGGAATATTGGACATAGGGCTACAAAATGCGGATCTCAGGTGAGTTTGATTAGTCGGGTAATGAGGAACAGGTTTAATGAAGGTAATATGAGTCAATCCTTTAATGGCTACTGCTATGCCTGCAATAAATTTGGACTCAAAGAAAATCAGTGTAGATCAAGGATTAATGGAGGATAGAATAATCAGAAAAGTGTTGTCTATTACAGCTACAACAAACCTAGACATATATCTAATGTTTGCAAGAATAAGAAAGGAAAGAAGTCATTTCTAGAAGAAAAGAGTAAACCGGTAAAGAATATTGAAAAAGAAGAGATGAAACAAGAGATGTAAAATACATGGAAGAAGAACTAATAAGAAGAAGAAAAATATAAGACTCTTGATGTGTTTGTACCTGTTAGCTCTAAAAAATGCAGGTGAAATACCTCAAGAGGTTGCCAAACTCTTGGTACATTTTAGGGTAACAGACAAGGCCAAATGGTTTAGACCTTCTTCTCTTTAGGTGCTGGTAGACCTAGGTGGGTATACCTATATGAATGTGGCAGACTTGAATTATGTTTATTCCTTAAAGTAATTTACCCACTATGGCAAATGGGAGTGGATAAATAAATTTGATTTTGGTATAGATTGTATAGCAATATCAAGGCTAAAATCTAATATGTTCAATTTAACAGATATAAATAATGAGTGAAACTAAAATGATGAAAATGTGGAGACTAGTGCCTTATTAAGTATGCGAAGTCAAATGAGAAATCTAAAATGAGTAACTTCTTTCTAGAAGATACTCTAATTGTTTGGCATATATATTTGAGTTTATAACTTGTATAAACATGCAAGAATATGACTACCAAGTTCTTCTTAATGATCCAAATGGGATTCCCTAATTACTATGATCAACTAAAAGGATTTAATCTTTTCTTGAAAGAACCAATTAATCAACCATATAGATACAACAAGTGTGCACCGATAAACTGAATATAAGCTTGTTATATCAATTTAAATAACTAGAAAACATCAACCTTGGAGAAAATTTCAGTAGTACTTTCAATTAACACAACAAACAACTGATACCAGAAATATGCCACCACATCAAATGATATTCATTGATATCTACATAGTTTCAAACATGCATAATAGTCTCATAATTGTAAAACATTGTAATCTACTGTATCTTTCTCCTATTCGCTATCCCCTGTTTCGCTACCAAAAATGGATATTTATACATCAACTATTTGAAAGGACGCGTCCTTTCAGAAATTTCATATGTTAAAACTGTTGTCAATTAGATTTGCACCCTGTTGAATGCAATATTCAGCAATCTATTGAAACATGGAAACCTTCTTCAGATGTGGGTGATCTGAACGAAGAAGGAATCTCCAAAGTGAGTTGGTTCTCTGAATGATTGATTTTACCCTAAGATACTCTGAGGGAAAAGGGATTGAAGGATGACTAATTAAAACTTAAATCTAACTGGTATTTCACTTCAAGTTATTGAAATTCAAACATTGACACTCACAACAGCTTTCCTATCACAATGAATCTCACAATCCCACTGGCACATACTTCCATCAGTATTTTGCATGAAGATTCTTAAATGAAATACAACATGCAACCTAAAACTATGCAATTCTGAAACACAACTTACAACAGCAAGACATAAAAGGATTCTGATTTGAAGCACAAAGACATCAAATTGCTATTATAAAACTTAGACATAAATGAGAAGGAGAATTCTGCTGCTTTTTTAAAACTGAAAGAGTGAATAAGTCTGAACTGAGTACAAAAGGGTTCACAAGCTCAAAAATGGGTATGAGCAAGAACTGAAATTTGAACTGAGAGGAGACTTATTCACTCTTTCAGTTTTAATAAAGCAGTGGAATTCTCCTTCTCATTTCTATCTCAATTTTATAATAGCAATTTGACGTCTTTGTGGTTCAAATCAGAATCCTTTTATGTCTTGCTGTTGTAAGTTGTGTTTCAGAATTGCATAGTTTCAAGTTTCCTATTGTATTTCATTTAAGAATCTTCATGCAAAATACTGATGGAAGTATGTGCCAGTGGGATTGTGAGATTCATTGTGATAGGAAAGCTGTTGTGAGTGTCAATGTTTGAATTTCAATAACTTGAAGTGAAATACCAATTAGATTTAAGTTTTAACTAGTCATCCTTCTATCCCTTTTCCCTTAGAGTATCCTAGAGTAAAATCAATTATTCGGAGAACCAACTCACTCTGGAGATTACTTCTTCATTCAGATCACCCACATCTGAAGAAGGTTTCCATGTTTCAGTAGATTGTTGAATATTGCATTCAGCAGGGTGTAAATCTAATTGACAACAGTTTTTGGCATGCCCGGTGGGACTCTGAAAGCTATTTTCAGAGATTTTTTTTAATATTTCAGTTTGCTGTTTGGTGTATGCAGCAGATTTTCCAGCCTTCTCGAGGCTATTACAATATACCTGGCGACTCTGGTTCTATTTTTTGCATGCTAGTGCAGCCCGCGCATGAGAAAGATACAGACAAGATCAAGTTCTGCACCCTTCAAGTATCGAGAGTTGTCCCCATCACGAAGAAGAGGCAGGACAACAAGGAGGATTTTTGAAGCACCCATGAGATCGAAGTCAACTCCTCCCATTTTCAGTTCCTTGGTGTTATCACCAAGTGTACCAGTTCTGATCTCACAAGTACCACCAATGGTAGCACCGAGGCAACACCCATTCACACCCTTCAATGGTGGTACCCCATTAAATATACTTCAACATGATGACATACTAGTTGCAACCCTTAAAGGTCTGCCATACTTCACTGGGGAGGATTTCACCACACCAGTCGAGCACATCTGTGATGTAGCCACGTTATGCTCAATACACAATATCACGCAAGAGAATGTCGCGCTAAGGTTTTTAGCTGCGTCGCTCGAAGGAAAAGCATTACAATGGTTTAGAGGTCTCGCAGCCAATTCAATCACGGCATGGGATGCATTAGGTAACAACTTATACCAACATTTTGTTGATAAATCTAACAACTTGTCCTTATTAGAACAGCTTAGCACCATTTAGAGGGCGCCACACGAGCACTTGGCTGACTTCAACTACTGATTTCAAAGAACCTGGGAAAAGATTCCTGCAACAGTAAAGCCCTTACCAGCACATGCTTTTTTGTTTTACTTAAAAGCTCTGAATAGTAAAATTGCAGTCATGACTTAGTCTATGGGTGGGCTTACACTTCCTAATGCCTACAATATAGCCATTAACGCTAAAAACTGCCTCATCCAAGCTGGAGACAGCTCCTAGACCTCCTATGCCTTTGTTTCTAGAAATACAGCCACCTATCCCTGTTGTTGTACCTCCCTTGGCTGTTGTCCCACCTGTTCCAGCAATAGGATATCATAACACAGCCCAAGAAGTTGTTGTCCCAGCCCCAAATTAGGAGATGCAAGAGATTAAAAGCATATTAAAGACCTTTGGGAATGATCTCATGACTATTAAAAAACACATTGGCCAGGAACATAATCCTTATCAAGCTCCTTATCAGCAAAACCAACAAAATAGACTTGCCTTTCAAAATGATTATCAAGCCCAAAGGAAGAATTTTAACCCTAGGCCATTCCAGTCATACAATCCAAATGCAGCTAGTTCGTCAAAGGAACTTGTGCCACAAAATAATGTTTCCCAGGATTGCAATTGGTGTTATCTGTGCAATCAACCCCATAGCCAATCAACGTATGCCAATGGAATGTGAAATCAGGATTTAATAGTTCAGAATAACTATGTTGTTTCAGAAAATGTTGCAGATCAGAATCAAGAACAACAAGATAACGTGGAGGTTTCCTTGCCGAACTGGCAGAGCTCCGAATTCTATGGCATGAATGGCCAAAGTCAAAAAAATTCTCCTATTTTGACTAATACTAGGTCAAAAAAGAGAGCTATGGATCCAGGACAGCAAGCTGGAAGTTCACAGTAGCAGACAGTAATCAGTAAACAGCCTGTGTCATCAGATGTTAACACTGCCACGTAGCCTAAAATGCAGATCCTGCAAAGAGGGCAGGAGATACCTAGCAAGGAGCAATCAAGAGTGCATTCTCAGCCTTTGCAGAGGCAAAATGATGCTGCTATCCCAAAAAACCAGCAGAAGGTAAACTCTTCATCGTTTAATATTGTTGATCATCTCAAGAAAGCCACTGTCAACATGTCGATATTAGATGCTTTACAACTTCTAGGGCAGAAAGGTTTACTGTAGAGTGCTTTGGCTGAGTTGTCTATTTTTGACAATGCTAATCGAGGAGTTGTGAAGGTCGTGTTGGCTAATGACCTAGAGGATAAAAATGAGCAGAAAGTGAAAGAGGTAAAGCCCCCTCCGTTCTATTTAAGTCTGATCATTGGTGATAAAATTGTTCACAACTGTATGGTTGATTCTGGTGCCAGTAGTTCAGTCATTCCTAAGAGTTTAGCGGATAAGCTAGGTCTTGTTTACGAGCCTAATCCTCAGAAAGGCATAGTAAAATTAGATGGGTCTGTTGTTAAGATTGTTGGCATTATCAAAAATTTAGCTCTTACCTTACACACATCCCCAAGTTTTTCTATTCATCAGGATATTCATGTCGTTGACTTACCGCCGCACTTTTCCATTTGTTTCTCAAGGGATTTTATAGCCAAATTGGGTGGGTTTTTGTCTTCTGATTGGTCTCATTTTTTTTAGAACAAGGTATGGTATGAAAGTGACCATAAAGTTTGAGCCTTTCGCCAAAGACCATATCAAACCATACTCACCAAATCCTATAAACGCTAACCTCTACGCCACCTCTGCACTAGAGGAGCAAACCATGACCTCAGACTGTAGCACCCATGTAGACAATATCAATCTAGATGAATGGGCAGCCGAAGATCACGAGCTTGATCTGTTTTAGCACACAAATGAGATAGGATTAAGAGTCTATATGATTCGAGAGCCTGATTGCGATATGCCTAATCTTTGTAAAGAGGAAGAACCATCTACAGAAATAGGGAGTGAGCTTGGAAGCTTTACTTTGATGGTTCAAGGAGCAGTGTTGGTACCGGGGGTGGAGCTATGTTGATATCACCCGAAGGAGATAAATATTTTTCATCTTGTAGATTTGCTTTCAGCTGTTCAAATAATATAGCCGAGTACGAAGCATTGGTCCATGACCTTGAATGGGCCTGCAAACGAGGTATTAAATGCTTGCAAGTTTATGGTGATTCAGAATTGATTGTAAATCAGATCAGAAATTTAAATGCTCCCAATAATGATTTGCTTAAGAAATACAAGCATCGTGTATGGGATTTAATGGAGGATTTTAATGTTTTTAATATCATGTCAATTCCTCATAATCAAAATAAGCATGCTGATAGGCTCGCTGCCATAGGAGCCCAATTTGATATTCCCAAGGAAATTCATAAGTTAGAAGCACACCAATACATGAAAATAGTGGTCAGACCTTCTGTACCTGACAATAATGTGAGCTGGCAAGTTTTTGACATCGATGAGAAAATCGGAAATTTTCTGATTGCTAAAGCTGAGTTTGCATATGGAAACCAACAAAAATTGTAGCAGCAATATGAGGACCAGATTGTGCAATTAAAGACCAACAAGCTGCCAAAAGGATTGGTGACCTTGGAATCTGTGTTCAACTCAGATGACTAAGTGTGTAAAGACAAATGCAGCTTGACAGTTAAAGAGGAACATTATGTAGCCATTGAAATCTTCAAAGGCAAGCTTCTCAAGCTGGGAAAGGTATGTAGTCAAGACGAACAACAAGCCTTTATTCTGTTATGTCAGAAATTTAGTGATGTTTTTGCTTGGGAATACAAGGATTTGAGAGGTTTTAACCCAAAACTAGCCCAGCATACCATCGAACTTGAACCCGATGCAAAACCAGTAAGACAAAAGCAAAGACCGCTTAACCCCAAATTAGAACACCTTATGAAGGTTGAACTGAATAAGCTAGTTGAGAGTGTTATTATTTTTCCTATCAAACACACCTCTTGGGTGTCAAATTTAGTGCCATTCAGGAAGAAAAGTGGGGAAATCAGACTATGCATCGATTTCTAAGATTTAAATAAAGCATCATTGAAAGACCATTACCCACTCCCTTCCATGGAGAAAATTTTACAGGTAGTTTTTGGTTCTAACAAATTTTCTTTGCTAGACGGTTACTCAGGTTACAACCAGATTCTGGTGAAGCAGGAAGATCAGTTCAAAACAACATTTACAACTAAGTGGGGCATGATGGCCTACAAGAAGATGCCTTTTGGCTTATACAACACTAGAGAAACTTTTCAGCGTGCGATGGATATGGCCTTTCATGGCCTTATGAACAAAATTGTTATGGTATATCTAGATGATATTACTATTTTTTCCAGAAATGCTAATGAACACCTTGATCATTTGGAGTAGATTTTTCAGAGGTACAGAGAGTTTGGAGTGTCTCTCAATCCGAAGAAGTGTATATTTTCAGTGCACGAAGACAAATTGCTCGGACACATTGTTTCAAAGCAAGGTATTTCAATTGATCCTGAAAGAGTTTCTGCAATTCTTGAATTTCCATTACCAGCTCATAAGAAAGGCTTACAAAGCTTTCTTGGAAGGATAAATTTCATGAGGAGGTTCATACCGAATATTGCAGCTTTGCTGCAGCCTCTTACTTCTATGCTTAAAAAGAATATGACATTTAGTTGGACCAAGGAGGGTAAGAGGAGCTTTGAGCAGATTAAGGAAGCTATCGCAGCCGCTCCTACTCTTATTAATCCAAATTTTGACAAAGAATTTATTTTGTATGCTTTTGGAGGAGTAGATACAGTTTCAGCTATGTTATGCTAGTAGAACGATGAAGGCTTGGAGCAGCCTGTTGCATTTTTCAGCCAAGTATTACATGATTACGAGGTAAAATATTCTTTTGTTGAGAAGCATGTTTTTACTATTGTAAGAATTTTAAAGAAATTCAGGCATTTGTTGTCCAACAACAAGATTCATTTGTTGGTAGCTCATTCAACTGTTAAGGATTTTCTGCTTAACAAGGATATTAATGATAAGCGTGCTGGTTGGATTACTAAAGTAGTGGAGTTCGATGTTGATATAAAAGTAACCAAGATCATTAGAGGAAAAGGTTTGTGTGAATAGATTGCTGGTAATGAGGAAAAAAACTTAAAAGAGGTTGCAAATACAGAAACAATCCTAAATAATGATGCTCCAAGTGTTGTTCCAGCGTCTCCAGCTACTTGGTTGCAGCAGATGATGCATTATCTACAAACTGGTGAGTGCCCCGAAGGCTTAAACAAAGAAAAATGAAGGTATTACAGATTACAAGCCATTCATTATGCAATCATTGATGGTATTCTTTATAGGAGAGATTTCCAAGGTATCTTATTACGTTGTATTCAGCCTGATCAAGTTGACAAGCTGTTAGTAGAGTTTCATGATGGACCTTTAGAAGGTCACTTTGTTGTGAGAACAACAGCTTTGAAAATTATGCGAGCTGGTTATTACTGGCCAGATTTGTTTAAGGACGCTATTGCTTGGGTCAGAAAATGTGAGAAATGTGCCTTATTTGTTAGTAAACAATGGCTAGCACCGTTGCCCCTGCATCCGATTCAGGTAGAACAACCCTTTGCCAAGTGGGGCTTAGATTTTATTGGTCCTATTAATCTGCCTTCAAGCACGGGTCATAAATGGATTCTTACTGCCACAAATTATTTTACAAAATGGACCGAAGCTGTTGCTTTAAAGGGAGCCAATGATACTTCAGTGCTTCATTTCTATCAGGATCTCATATCGAGATTCGGTGTTCCAGATTTAATCATTTCTGACAATGGTTTGCCTTTTATTGGTTTGAGGATTTCTGATTGGTCTGTTAGAAATAACATTTATTTGAACACATCTTCCAATTATTATCCGCAGGGAAATGGATAGGCGGAATCTACAAATAAGAATTGATTTGTATAATCAAGAAGACTGTTGAAGATAATCAAAGGACATGGCACGAAAAGCTAAAGTTAGCTCTATGGGCTGACAGGATAACTCCTAAAAGGGCCACTGGTTGTTCAACTTTTGTTTTAACTTATGGTAAAGAGGCTAAGTTACATATTTCAATTGAGTTTCCAACTTTAAGTTATGTTAAAGAATTGGAATTGCTAAATTAATAACCTCTTGAGGTGAGGTTTGCACAACTGGTAGAGCTCGAAGAAACCAGAAAGGAAGCTCTAAGACAGCTAGAAATACATCAAGCTCAGATGAAGAATTCTTTTGATAAGAGGGCGAGACCACGTGATTTCATTGTTGGAGATCTAGTTTTCAAGTGGAATGAATTTAAAAGCAGACCTGGACGACATTCCAAGTTCGATGCAATGTGGGACGGGCCTTATGTGATCACGGAATGCAAGGAACACAACGCATTCCAACTTTCCAAGTTGACTGGTGAGGTGTTGTCTATCCCAGTTAATGGGATCCACCTAAAGCATTGCCTTTGAGATAGGTTATCTCGTAGTTAAGTAGAGTAGTTTGCAAATAAGTGTGTTCTGCACATTTACTTTCAGTAGTTTTTCTTTCCCTAAGCGCTGCTGCGCATGTTCCGTTGGCCATTAGGGCCTATTAGTTTACTTTCAGTTCAGTTTTGTTTTCTTTTGCTGTTGTTTGGAGTGTTGTTGTTCAAAGTTCTTGAGTTTCAAGAGGGTGAAGATTTGACTCCACACCCAATGGAGTGTTATGAGGCCACTGATCTATGCTTATCAGGCAAGAATTTAGTGGAAATTGCCAAAATGTTACCAATTTTTTTCCATAGCTCGATTGGTGGAGCTAGCTGAACATTGTTTTATCTTAAGGTGAAATTACAGATTGTGTTTAGGTGTTGTTCACATCTTTTATCATTATTCATTAAGTGACAGTGGTGCATTTAAAAGAAGAATCAGAATTTCAAAGTGCTATTCAATGTTCCAAGAATTAAATGAAATACATAATTGAGCATATAAACAACAGATCATTCTAGATGCTTTCATTTATTTCATATAAAGATTCATATTTACATAGTTTCATTTGATTGCAAGAATCATAATGATATTACAACATTGCATTGGAATGCATTTTCTTTTCAAAATGAAAAGCATAAAGATGAAATCAAATATCCACACAAGTTGTGGATGTGACTGTCACAGTGCATCATTAATAGCACACTACACTATGGAAGATGCGAAAGAATAAATCACATAAGTAATGGAATAATCATCATTGCCTGATTATCGATGGTCGATGCTGAATGGTGCACCTTTGTCTACTCGAGCTCTGATTGACCTGCAAGAGAAAGAGGGGGATGTCAGAGGCTCCAATTATGAAGAAACCTATATGAGTCACCAACAATAGTGCAGCCTACTATTAATCATACGCTGAAACAATCACGAAAAGTACAGAATAAATGAGCTGAAGGAGAAATATCAACATGATCATCATATTCTGTTTTTATGCTATCATTCTTTGTTTCCTTGTGTAGGTATAGGGAAAATCACGAAGTTGATCATTATTCAAAGACTAAGCATGTGGAGGAAAATGGGCTCCCACAAGGGTAGAGCTCGACATGTTGCCCTATTCATTATAAATGGGCTGATTTAAAGATTACATCATCATATATTCATCAAAAGGAGTGATATACAACTGAAAGAGTAAAGCATAGTTATCTATCGAGCTATTAAACCAATCGTGCATTCATAACAATCAGGTCAAGGTTTTTTGAAAGCTACAGGTGATCAATGAGTTTAATCCGCTCAATCATCTAACTGAGTACAATTATATCAAACATTGTTGTATGGTTCGCATTCTTTTACAATAAGTGCTATTTGTTCATCATGATCATATGTCATGCAAGGTTTCAATTCATCATTTTTCTTCTCATGATTAAGGATAGTGAACAGGTATACATTATGCCTTAATGAAGAGTTTTTGTTTCAATTTTCATCATGGAAGAGAACAGATTTACGGAACAACTTGTTAAATGGAGCATAAAAATGCATGAAGAGTGCCACATTGAATCCCAATAGTGTGAATGACAGACAATGCCTTCAAATAATAGATGGACAGTCAGTTCCAGTTTGACAGAGGATACAAATACAACATTAAGAGTTACAATGTGGAATGATTGTTCCAGAATGACAAGAAATGATAACAGTTTTTGAGAGAAGGTGTCTCTTAGGTGTTAATCATGCACTGAGATAATCAAATAAATATAATCCATAGAATCACAATGTTTCAATTTAAGATTTCTGCATAAGTCCAAGAACAGGAAGCAAAAGTTTGTTGCACAGTAGAGTAAAGTGATCCATAAATTTTGTGTGCAAGAAGGAAACAACATGAAGTCAATATTTAAGTAATGCAAACAACAGATGCATTTCCAGCTTTTCGAGGACCCATGGAGGGTGTTCATCGGTAGTGTATTCTGATGTACTTTTATTCACAAAGAGACAAGTATAGGAATATTCTAAAAATGACTTAACAAGGTGTACTGAAAGTGCAGATGTGAGAAGACTTTTCATATCACAAATGAGTTACATGGTGGGGATTTTACATAAAATACAGAAATAAGAGAAGGGTCGAGCCCAGTTTTAGTAACAAGTTCCATGTCTAAGTTTTGCAACTGAAAGTGCAAAAGAAATGATGGGCCGAGCTAACTTTCATATGAGTATTAAAGGCAAAATGGATATATTTCCAGCTTACCCATGTGAGTTTCTTTTCAACAGAATATCAAAGTAAGCACCAGTCATTAGGGGTCGAGCTTATAGGTTGAATGCACAACGAATATATTTTGTTCTTCATACACACACATGGTATTTTGTTTCTAAAAGAAAATAATGCAATAGACAAAAAATACCCACATTGGGGTTTCAAGTAAGCGCACAGATTTTCACCATTTCTGGATAACCCATATGAGGTTGTTATATGAAGCAAAGGACAACAGAGGAAAATCATAATGACTAAGTTTTCTTCAAAATAACAGATATCCATATCTAGTTTGTTTCAAAAAATACAAAATGAGAGTTTCTTTTGGTGGTCGAGCTTCATCATATGGAAGATATAGCTTTTAGTCAATTCTCATGATACCCATATGTTGGTTTGTCCTCAAATATACAAGAAGGTGAGTTTCCTGTTTTGGGTCGGGCCCAAAACCTCTAAAGAATGCTTTCTATGATACATATGTTGCAGCCTGTACATGGCCATAGAATCTTAAGTGAAGGTTTTTGAGCTTTCTAAAGGAGAGAGTATATGCTTTAAACGTAACTCACCATTTCATGCTTGTTGAGGAACACACTAGCCACGGCCAAAATGCTCACCATAGTCTTCAAGATTTAAAGGATTTCACCATGTCGACCAGAGGAGGGCACAAAACTCAAAGCTCAAGGCTCGGCTCTTTCAAATGAGTACATAAAGTATAAAGTAAAGGTATTAGAGGCTATGTTAGCCGCGGCCACAAGGCCAGAATGAACAAAAAAAAAGCCATATAAGCTATAAACAAATAGCTTACCCTGTGCACAGTAAAAGGAAACAATAACCCTCGAGCAAGTTCTTTCATGAAGGTTCCAGTCAAAGCTCGAGCGATAGCTCATATCAGCCAAGAAGAACAAAGCACAAAAAGACAAAGGAAATCAGAAAACAACCATGAGCAGGCCGCGGCCTTATGGCTCTTTTTGTTCTTTCAATAAAGTAAAAGAATTACAATACTGCAAAAACCGAGCTTACCCATTGAAGAGTTTGGCTATCTGAAGGCGAAAGTGAAGACTCTCAAGAATGTAGATTCTCAGACCAAGCTCAACCATCATGGCGGTGTGCTCTCCGGTAGAGCTCATTTTCTTCAAAGTGTTGAATGCAAAATGAATCATTTTAGGGTTTGACCATCTTTTTCTCATGCCCTAATTCGAGCCAATGTTATAATTGTCCAGAATATTCACAATTGAAAATAGCACATGGGAATTCGAAGTAGGGTTTTTCTTACATTATGAATGCTAAAGTCTGAAGCTAATATTTGAGGGGGGCCGAATTTATATGCTAGGTCGACATATTAAGTCTTTAGGACTTATTTTTTGTGCCTTATAAAATTAGAGATTTGGTATGAATGGTGAATACCCTATGACCTAGAGGTGGGTATTTTTATCTACTTAGGGTTTTTTATTTTAATTGATTTTAGAGAAATCAATTAAGGATTTTGGATGAGGAAATGATATGTACCGATATTTTTATGATTTTTTTTTAAGGAAAAAGTCAAGCCATTGTATTCATGAATCAAGATGTAATTCTTTTGCAAAAATATTTTCCAATCTTTTAATTGCAAAAATAGATAAATTATAAAATCTGCAATCTTGTAAAGCAAAATCGTAAAGCAATCTCTTATAAATTGTTTTATGATTTCTTGCTATTTTTAGCAGATTATTGTTCACTTTTCCTCTTGGTCGAATTTGGGTCTCATCTTGGAGAGATAAGGTGTTTTTTGGCTTTTAAAGCAGATTTAGCCTATTTTTAGAGGCTTGACAGTTTGATCATCAAGGCAATATGCTTTTTTCTTCTTTTATGCAAATTTTGAGACATTTTGAAGCTTTTTTCCTTGAGCTTCTTTGTGAGCTCGTATTAGGGTTTCTGGAGAGATATATTATGAAAATACTTAGTCTTTTCCTCTCCTCTTAGTTCAGATTTCAGTTCCTGCTCATACCCATTTTTGAGCTTGTTAACCCTTTTGTACTCAGTTCAGACTTATTCACTCTTTCATTTTTAATAAAGCAGTGAAATTCTCCTTCTCACTTCTGTCTCAATTTTATAATAGCAATTTGATATCTTTGTGGTTCAAATCAGAATCCTTTTATGTCTTGCTATTGTAAGTTGTGTTTCAGAATTGCATAGTTTCAGGTTTCCTGTTTTATTTCATTTAAGAATCTTCATGCAAAATACTGATGGAAGTATGTGCCAGTGGGATTGTGAGATTCATTATGATAGGAAAGTTGTTGTGAGTGTCAATGTTTGAATTTCAATAACTTCAAGTGAAATACTAGTTAGATTTAAGTTTTAATTAGTCATCCTTCTATCCCTTTTCCCTCAGAGTATCTTAGAGTAAAATCAATCATTCGGAGAACCAGCTCACTCTGGAGATTCCTTCTTCGTTCAGATCACCCACATCTGAAGAAGGTTTCCATGTTTCAGTAGATTGTTGAATATTGCATTTAGCAGGGTGCAAATCTAATTGACAACAAAAACAACAATAGATTAAAGGTAATTAGGCTTTGTTAAGCCATAAATGAATCTTCAATAAGTGGTCCAAGTAATCCTGCCGCTCATGCGTATCTGCATCTCCCAATGCATTCTAAATCATGATCTACATTTTTACCATCTTTTCATTTTGTTTGCATGCCTCATCTAGTGTTGTATCTTTCGTAGTAGCTATCTTCAAAATTTCTTGCAGTATTGATTCACTTTAACTTTTCCACTTAATCATTTCATTTAGTCTTCCTTTATCATCAAAGAATGCATTCAATCCTTTTCTTGTGTCATTTATTAATCCCTGCGCATCCCCTCGCAATTCTTCAAAGAAGTCTCGGTGCTTATTCATAAGATGATTCGCTGCCTCAATCGCCACATTATCAGAAACATCCCTCTAGTTTATCTCTTGAAGCTTTTCCAGAACCCTTCCATCCATTATTTCATGTTATTGCAATGCATCAAAGTTATGTGAGTGTGTTCCCCAAAGCTTATTCAACCAAGTTGTTAGACTGGCTTGTCTTTTCTTAATTATTGCTACAAGTGCATCATATTTCCCTTGAGAGTATGTACTTGATCCTTCCCAATGATCTTTTGCTTGTGAACTTTCACCATGAGTGAGAAGCTTGGTTGATTTCATTGTAACCCCTCACAAATCTTTTAGGCCGTTATTTTCTCTCAACATCCTCTCATTATTCATTTTGTACATTTCTCTTTCCTTGATTAACATTTGTATTTGAGCTTTGTTTAGTTTTGCTACATTGATTCCAATCTCTGTTGTTGCCATAGGATCAACCTCTCCAATCTTTAAATTCATAACATGCCAGAATGCTTTCTCAGTATCAATGACAACTGATTTCCTATGAGGTTGATATAAGGCCCAAATCATTAATGACCCTTCATATGGATTGTATTTTTACCTTGCATATACTTATGTCACCTTTTCTGGGATGAGCTTGTGTGTAACATTACTATCTTTCAAAAAACTATCATAAACTAATGCAGAATTGAGATCCAACCCTAGACAAATCATAACACCAACACTTTCCAACATTTTCCTTCCCTTTTCAGAGGTCATACCTTCCATCTCTCTGTCCACACTCATCTTTAGATCATTCAGTAGTTGCTCTTCATTACCTGGTGTGACATTGTCAACCTTTTCTTTTATCTATTTTCCCTTTTGTTTGTATAGATATGCCTTAAACTCTGGAGAATTTACAAATTCATCATTTGCTACAAATGACCTATACTCTACATGCCTTGCATCTGTATCTACATTCTCTTCAGCACTCAATTCCCTGGTAGGGCAAGTGTAAGCCTGAGTTATCAATCTTGACATCTTATTTGGTTGGCCCTGCGACACATTATCCTCAGATGCCACTTCCCCAGAAGATAACAACTTTGTATCTTGCAACCCTTGATTATATTTTTCAACCACTATTTCCGCTTCTTTAGCTTCGAGGTTCCTGATCATATCATCAAATTGATAGGGAACATGTTGATACCCTCCGAAGTTTATCTTTATTTTAGCAGAATTGATGTACCCTTTTGGATCAAAATTCTTTCTAGGTGGTCCTCTTTTCATATTGTATTGCAGTAACTTATCAAGGATCAAATTGTACCCTTCCTTAGCTAATACAGTAAAATCACCGAAGCACAATGTATTGGGCATAAAACCCTGTTTTCCAAAGGAGCTCAAATTCATAACACTGGAAAAGTCCATCTCCTAACAATTTCCAAATATGCAAATCTTGTCCAGGACTATTTTAGGCAAAATGAATGGGGAATCTTCAAATCCATAAACCCTAATCATGGTAGCATCCTCCAAGCAATACCAATCCCCCCAATTGTGACTAATTGGCCCATTGAAGTCCTTAGGCCTGAGAAACCTCTTTATCTCATCAGATAAAGAATAAGCACATGGATGATTATACAATTTGTACAATGTGTAGACACTTAAAAATGACCTAGGCCTGCAAGCTATGTTTTTACCACTTTCGTCCTAGCATAATTATGAAATTTAATTATGTCATTGGTCCACATTCGACTATTGATTAAATAATTCATAATTATTTAATTAATTCATGTCCTTTTATTCTTCATGATTATTAAATAAATAAATCTTATTTATTTATTAAATGCATCATTAATTATCTAAGTCTTCCCCTAATTAAATAAATTTCTAAATTTATTTAATTACCCTTCTTCAGACATTTCTTCTTGATTATTAAATAAATAAGTTTTATTTATTTATTTAATTAATTAATCTTATCTGCTAAATTAAATAATTATCTTTAATTATTTAATTGTCGACATTAATATTCATCTCATTTTAAATAAATAAAATTATTTAAAATTTCATCACATTCTTAACTGATAGTCCATTTTGGTAAATAATCTGAAAATCGATTATTTATTATTTCACAAAATCCATATTTTGAATTAATTTAATTCAAAATGGTAATATTCTTCCAAAAATCAAGTAATCGGGCAGATTATTGATTTTCCAAATCTGATCTTCAGTTCAACTCTTATCTTCTTGATTTTCGAAAATCTTTATTTTCGAATTAATTATCTCATTTATTCTCCATTGCCGATGCGATTCTCTTAGATGAAATCTCGACCACTCGCTTAATGATTTTTCCCTAACCCTAATTAAGGATTGTCAGATTTAATCTGGGCCTCTAATTTTAGGTCTCTGTCAAAAGTCAATCTCGTCTGTCCATTCAAAATGGCATTTTCTATAAAATGCTATTTTTCTCTCATTTTTAGATTACGCACTGACATACTTAGATATTTCACAAAAGTTGATGCATTTATTATCTTATTCCACTTAGTCTTGGCAT
The DNA here is from genome assembly GCA_007258455.2 of Sequoia sempervirens. Lineage (NCBI taxonomy): Eukaryota > Viridiplantae > Streptophyta > Pinopsida > Cupressales > Cupressaceae > Sequoia > Sequoia sempervirens. Next base: position 253,321,617 of record VDFB02270651.1, on the reverse strand, counting down.
ATTTAGGCATAGGCATTTCGATCATATTGTCATAGGCGTAGGCATTTTAGAAGAAAATCCTTCAAAGCTTGTGTAGGACTTCGTCAAGGATTGCTCACACGTTCGATCTGAGGGCAACACAAATCAGCAAGTTAGAAGGTGTAATGGAGATCAACCATGGAGAATGAAAACATTGGGTGAGATTGTTCTATTTTATGTGTTTTCGTTTATTGTTCCTTTGCACTTCATTATTTCTTTGGGTTTATGCTTTTAGTTCATTTGATAAACTAAACTTAAAATTAACCCTTAGATACATTGGTGAACCCGACTTTATTTCTTTTTATTTTTTCTGTACAGTTTTGTGTGTTTTCTGTCATTTTTGCACATATAGGTACGGAGCGACGCAACTATTTTTTTAAATCATGACGCATCTAATGTGTCACGACGCACTTGCCGACTTAAACACCGCAATCATCCTGTCGTGTCGCAATTGAAGTCTAGAAAGCCGCATTTGTATTCCCGCGCCGCATTTGACACAGAGTGACGCATTCACTTTGTCGCAACGCATTTGACTAGTAATGTTTTCTGATTATTTGCATTCGGGTTTTTGTTGTTTTCCGTGTTCTTTTTATTCTGGTTCTTCTGCATTCTGCTTAGCTAGGTTTTCGTGGTACTAATTTTTATTTGCAACATTTGGCAGTTACTTTTCGTGGATCAAAGGAAAAAATTCATACTCCTAACTTGTGGTCTTATAGGTTCGAACGTCAAAGACTTAACACTAAAACATTGTGCTTGTATTTTCTTAGATTAGTACACATTTACTTTCGGTGCAATTAAAAAGAACATGTCTTCTAATTTGCATGACTGTGTTTACAAAATGGTAGGTGAGTATGCTCTCACCTTGTGAAAACTTGGTGATAAAAAAACCAGACCCATTTTTTATATGTTATTACCCTCACGACTTAGTAATCGAAGTATCCTCTCCCCTTGAGCTTTCGGGCGATCCTGGGTGTAAGAGAAACGGTTACTAACTCTAGAACTTGGGCCTGTTCTAGTGGGAAAAAGTACTCACCCCAGGATGACTCAAACCAGTAGCACCTTGACACTAAGGGACCTCCAGCCGGTATATAAAATTGGATTCTTGGGGAAAGCCAAAGAATCACGCTTGTGGCTCCGATGAGATGGATCCATAAGGGGACTCTCGCCACATGGATCATGCCTTATGAATGGAATGCCTGTATTAAAAACCTTTTATCTTAGTGTCCAACCATTTTTTGGCTATTGCTTGATATAGTGCATGGTACAATATCATGCCCAAAGACACTCACTATTGATCCCCTTGAGTAGAGATAGAAATTCTTGGGAAGTCATTACCCAAAGAATCTGAATTTGGTTTGCTCGAATGACGTTAATGAGCCATGGAGGGGAGCCAATGCCACCAAAATTCTAAGCTATCCGCTCTCGAGAAGGAAAGGTGTTTATCACCAATCCAGGGTATAAAGGTGGGTTGTATCAAGTATACAAACCCTTGGCCTATTGGCCTTTTAGGATTGTACTTGTCTTATGTGTGATTTCTTACATTCAAAACATTGTGCTTGTCAAGTGCTTTCTGGATTCACCACATTTACATTTCTAGACAAAACATTCAACATCAGACAGATCAAATTTTCTCTCAATACGTCAAGAAAACAAACTATGTCGCAATTGTTGAAACGCATTAGCCTTTCTGCAACACATTTGAAAACCAATGAGATGTAATCGAACTGATAAACCGCATTCGACATTTCAAACACCACATCTGTTTGCGTCGTGACGCATCTAAAACTTACAAAGCTGCATCTGCCAAACTGAGTCGCATTTGTCAGTCCCCGAGCCACATTCGCTCAAACTGAAACGCATTCGCAAAACTATGACGCATTTGAGGCCTCAAACGATGCATTTTCCTGTCACGAGTAAAAACTTCATACAAAGTCAAATCTAATTCTACACCTTGTCAATCTTTGTCAAACATTGTTTCCAAAAGGATTATGTTAGAAACCAACTTTGAAATTTCTCAAAACTTTCGACCATTAGTTTGCATTCTTGACCATAGCTTTCACCCTTCATTTTTTTTAGGTGCATACATTAGGCATTAGCTTGTCCCTAGGTTTTACATCTCGCATAATTTGGATTAGGCAAATCTCAGCACAATTTGCAATGTCATTGCTTTCGAAATTAGGTTCTCTTAGACTAAATTATCAATCCCTTTTTCAGTCATTGTCCCTTTTGTGAGATTTTCCAACTCAACAGTCTAGTTAGAAAAACTCACTAGTCATTTTTGCCTTGTAGTCTTGTCCTTTCAACAAAGTCCTTTAGTAACCAAAGTCAAAAACAAAGATTGAGCTTAGAAGTGCTTAGGTACCCTTGTCTTAAATTGCATTATAAGTTTAGACATTGCATATTTTATTCCCAAATATCCAAAAATGTTATTCATCCTAGTCGTCATTTTGAACTTAGACCTTGCATAGTGTCATCCTTACATTTAGTTGTCATTTTGATTTGACAAATCTCATTTTATGGTGGAAACTAGACTCCAAAAACAACAATGACAAATGGAAAACTTTTGACAAGACCCCACTTCCACCGTCAACAATTCCACGTATGACCCAAATTGGACTTTCGACGATCCATTTGGCAATACAAACAATCAACCTCTCACGACAATACCATCCTCACCAAACAGTCCATTTGAACCATTCTTACATAAGGATGAATATGGTCAAATACTTGAGGAAAACCTAGAGGTAGCGGCACAAGATCCAGAGGCCTCTCAATTCATCGAACAAATGGTCCTATATGACAGAGACAGATACTTAGCCATACTCTTAAGTCAAGGAGCTAAGTTACCACACGGATTCGTTATCAACATGTTGAGATCAACATCTCCTGACCCTAATTACAACAACATGCATAACATGTCGCATAGTGGTCATCCTCCAAACACTACGAGCAATACCTTCTTTGGCGCTACAATGACTGTGCATGCTACCTCCAACATCCCACACACCTCCAATACAATAAATGCTACATCCATTGGAGGATCACAATCTGCCACAGTGCCCACAATATCCACAACACTATCACAATCGGCTGGAACCACCTTTGGCTCCGTGACAATGTGGGAAAGTCACTCCAATCCTCTTTTTACCAATACGGTAAATGCGACGGGGGCATCATCAAGTCACAACAATCACCCCTTGACAGCTACATCTATTACCATGAGCACACCTTCGACATATCCGCTCATTGGTATATCACAAAATCCTTTGGGAGGAGGAAAAAGACGTATCTTTATCCAAGAACAACAACAAAATTTTAACATGCCAACATAGTCAAATGTCATTTCCTCCTAAGGACCAAATACAAACATTCCCCTTGCACAAACCCAACAATTTGCACAAAGTGGCCAAATAACCCAACCCATGGCATCATTAGTACATCACAATGTTCATAGTCACCATATTCCCCAAATAACAACACAAATGGCTGGGGGACACATCCCAACTTACTCATCCCATATTCATACTCACCAACATACCCCCAACCCTAACTTTCAGTACCAACAACATGCCAATCCATACCACCACAATACACCAATATTCACGCACAACAAATGGGACCTTTGGTACAATGTATGCGACCACAAACGACCCTGTAATAGAGGCCTTACAAGAAAAAATGATGGGTCTAGAGAAAACCATCCAAAACATACACATATCAGGCAAGAAATCCGAAATATCATATGATCTAAACATATACCCATTCGACATGAGCTATTACATGCCACCATTTCCTCTAGGATATGTGTCACCCAATTTTACAAAATACAGAGGCAAGACAAACCCAATTGAACATGTTCATGAATTTGCAACCAATTGTATGGACGTCGCCTATGAACAAACATACTCGATGAGACTTTTTTCTAAAAGTCTGGCGGGTCCTGCCCTTGAATGGTTTTCCACTCAAAAGGATATCCAAACATGGGATGAGCTTAAACAAAAATTCATAAAAAATTACACGTACAACATTGACATGGACACCTCTATCACTAGCTTGTGCAATCTCACATAGGAGGATGTTGGTGAGACATTCATCCCATTCTTTCAAAAATGGAGAAGTCTAGCTAGTTGGTGTCACATTGACATACCCAAAAGGGAAAAGGTCGACATGTTCGTTCAAACACTTCTGGGTCCCCTAAAATATGCATTGTTGCACAACCTTCATAGACTTAGTCGAAAAAGGGGTCCAGATTGAGAAAGCCCTTATCGCAAAGGGAGAGCTAAGGTACAGTCCCAAAAACACAAACGTCAATCCTCCCACCAACAAGAATAAATACTAGGTTAAAAATAAACATGTTACAAATGACGGGGTTGTTGACGCTAAGACTGCAAATATTGTGGGTCCTTTACTGGCCCTAAAAGGGGTTCAACACCAAAACAAACCAACAACGACATTGACACCCCCTGCCAATGTCCCTTCAAACAACCAGAGTAGCCAAAATAATCAGGGACAATATCGTCAGATGAGACAATTTCCTAGGGGCTGCACATTCACTTCTTTGGGTGAACCCATCGAAGAAGTCCTCAAGAAATGCCTCCAGAATGGGGTCATCACACTTCAAAAACCAAAACCATATGACCCAGGACAATTCAAACCAGCATGGTGGAACGATAATGGATTTTGTGACTACCATCGGGCAAAAGGACATAAAACCTCTAACTGTCAACAACTGAAAAACCTAGTACAAGATCTTATTGAAAGTCGTATCATTGAGGTAGGTGGATCACAATTTTCCTCCAATTCAGACCATACTATTCATAAGTACCCACTATAGGACCATGGTTCTAATAATGCCTCCACGTCAGGTCCACAGATAAACAATAATCATGCTAATTTCACCAGAGCCAAGTACGACTATTCTGGTGGACCTATTATAAATAATGTCTGAACAGACGATGAATACATCAATACCATTACAGTCAAGAGAGCACCTCAATGCAATGCTACTACTCGAAGTGGCAAGGTCACCATAGCTAGTCCAACTCCCGCTAGACAACCCAAAATCACCATACCTGGCCCATCTGCTAAACAACCAAAACCTGTCTCAACCACAAAGCAGTGGAAACCCAAAAGTCAGTTCAACCTTATTGACCGGCTGGGCAAGACTCCCACGTAAATATCTATACTTGAGCTGCTTCGTATCTCTCCCCCACACAAGGATATACTAGATAAAACCCTGCAAGAGTCGTTAGTCCCCAAGGACATTGATGTCAATCAATTTGAGACCATGGTGGGATACCTCACTATGCCTCACCATGTCACCTTCTCGGATCAAGACTACTCATCACCTAAGACCAACCACAATGATGCATTGCACATACAAACTTTTGTCTACAAGCACAAAGTTAGATGGGTTCTAGTAGATGGTGGAGTAGGATTGAACATATGCTCCCTCAAACTGGTTAAGGCTCTAGGATTCTTTGATGCATGCGTGGACCCGACAAAGAGTATAGTGATCAAATCATATGATGATGAAGAACGCTCTTCACGTGGCGTTATCTCTCTCCCTATCAGAGTGGGACCAGTCATTGTGGACACAACTTGCCAGGTCCTGGATTTGGAATTATCATATAACATCTTGCTCGACCATCCATGGATTCATGCCTTAAAATCCGTTCCGTCCACATATCACCAATGCCTAAAGTTTCCATTTGACGACACAAAAATAACCATATATGGAGACCCCGACCCTTTCCAATATTGTACCAACCTAAGGGGTATTTCTCAAAATCGAGTGCCTATTAACCAAGAAGCACCTGGCTCCTCGTCATCCAAATACATTGACCCATCCACACTCACATCATCTTCCACATCCACTCCATCCACATCTTCCACCACACCACCACATTCCGCAAACCCTAAGGTTGAATCCACTATCAAGATCCAGGACCTCGGATGTGGAAAATTCAAACTGCACACAACATACAACATCACAACGATACCCAAGTCTCTGAAGGTCTATGGTCGGCCATGTTTTAGAATGGAACCCAAGGAAATTTTCAAAGTTCCACCAAAAACAGTTTTCATCAAATGGGGAGACATGAGTAATGAGGACCTTGTTGATATCACATGATGGATCTATAAGGATACTGTCGCACTACCCCCATTACCAGCTCAAAAATATGGCAAGGGTTATGAAATAATGAAGGCTAAGGGCTACGATGGTACTAGTGGCCTAGGCAGAAATAAACTTGGACGAAGAGAGCCCATAGAACCTTTCCAAATACCAAAGTATCTTGGATTAGGGTTTGGATCACTCGACAATGATGATCGACATACCATTGTAATTTCGAGTGAGCGAGTACATGCTTCGGAAAGTGTCGAGACCACTAAGGAAACCCTCATCAAAACTGACTCCCAAGAGTGGGAATTTGGCTCAAAATGATCCTTAAGTGACTATTGCCTCGATGATTTGTTTGTCGAAATAGGGGAACTAACCTATGAGCAAAGATTTTGGAAAAAATTTAAAATTGATCAGGCACCAAATAGTCAAAGTCCCATTACCACTCCCCATGAAATACAAGACCCACCATCTGAATCCCTTCAGTCCAATCCATCTGAAGCACCAGATGACATTGACAACCATGACTCTAAGTCCTTCACCCCTTATTTTGACAACAAATATGAGACTAGTGAAGGGGAATATTTGATAGAGTCCGATGTAGATTTGGATGATGATAATCTCATCTACAATATCAATGAATCCATCTGCATTCTTTCTGCATCCTCCCCTCAATTCACCAACACTAACGATGGCATTTCCTTAGTTTATCCTCAGCTAGTCAATTGGGACCAACAAGGCCCGCCAGTCTTGGACACATTTCAGAATGATGAGGCAATTGCCGAGTTTATGGGATTACGTGAGGGCATACCTAATGGTGATCACAAGTCAGGATTCACCATTGACTTAGATTGCATGGCATACTTTGGAAAGACTACTTAGTCCACCAGTGGCAAAATTAGAAATAAAAATAAAATAAAAAATGAAACTTCTTTAGGTGAAAACCGAAAGGAACCTTCTAACAAAAAAAAAGTAAAAACAAAGGACGTATTTGCAGGTGAAAACCTCTTTGAGGTGCCCAAAGATGGAGGATTGTACTTTCTCCTCGTACAACAAGAGAAATCAGCTATGCTTATCAAAGACACAATAAAAGACAATATAACAACTACAGAAGATCCCAAGATGGTCCTCTTTGCTACATCCCTGACTGAAGAAGAGAGACCAAAATTTCATAAATTCTTTGTAGAACATAAAATCAACTTCGCATGGTCCTATGTTGACATGCTAGGATTAGACCCAGAATTTGTTCTACACCATCTGCCACTATTGCCTAATGCCAAACAAGTCAAACAAAAGTTACGCAAAATGCACCCTCAAGTTGCTCTATTGGTCAAGGCTGAGTTGAAGAAACTTCTAGACGCTGGATTCATACGGTCTATTGACTATGTTGAATGGATATCTAACCTGGTGCCAGTAACAAAGCCAAATGGGTTGATCTGTGTTTGTACAGATTTTAGAGACCTAAATAAAGCATGCCCAAAAGATGACTTTCCTTTACCGAATATTGATATCATAGTTGACCTCACAATAGGATATGAGATGCTGTCCCTCATGGATGGTTTCTCTGGCTATAATCAGATTCTCATTTCCCCTGAAGACCAGCAAAAAATGACATTTACTTGCCCATGGGGTACATACTGTTGGAATGTCATGCCATTCGGTCTCAAAAATGCAGGCGCCACATATCAAAGGGATATGACCACAATCTTCCATGACATGATGCATAAAATAATGGAAGATTATGTAGATGACCTATTGTCTAAATTAGTAACAAGGAAAGATCATCTGAAGGTTTTAGAAACAATTTTCAAGAGACTAGAAGAATACAAAGTCCGGCTAAATCCTAAGAAATGTGTCTTCGGTGTCACATCGGGAAAACTCTTGGGATACATAGTTTCTCGAAGAGGCATTGAGGTCGATCCAACAAAAGTTAAATCCATCATAGACATGCCTCCACCCAGAGGAATCAGTGAACTTAGAACTCTGCAAGGCAGGGTACAATCTATTCAGCGCTTCATAGCCCAATTGGCTGACAAGTGTCACCCATTCCAATATCTCTTGCGCAAGGGTATCCCCTTTGTGTGGACAGATAAATGTGAAGAATCCTTTCAGCAAATCAAAGATTACCTACTGTCAATGCCAGTCCTCATGCCTCCCATTCATGAAAAGCCATTGATCCTATACATCTTGACAACTAATTCAGCACTAGGGGCATTACTAGCACAGAACGACCAAGAAGAAAAAGAAAGAGCTATATATTACATCAGTCAGACATTGGTTGGGTATGAACTGAACTACACACCAATTGAATGAGCTTGCCTAGCCATGCTATTTGCAGCATAGAAGCTAAGACACTATATGTTAAGCCATCAAATGCAACTAGTAGCAAAGATCGACCCCCTCAAATATTTGTTAAGTCAGGCAGCATTAAGAGGACATCTGGAAAAATGGGTCATGATTCTGAGCAAATATGATATTCAGTATGTAGAAAGAAAGGAAAATAAAAGGACAAGTCATTGCAGACCAGCTGGCGGACACACCTTTGCAAAGTGATCAACCGTTAGTGGTAGATTTTTTGGATGAGTCAATATTCCATATGGAACCTAAGGCACCTTGGCAACTCTACTTCGACAGATCACACATAAATCATGGCTCAGGGGCAGGAATCTTGTTCATCACACCTTAAGGAGACTCCATTCCTAAGTCTTTCTACATTGCCTTCCCATGCACAAACAATGTCGCAGAATATGAGGCACTAGTTACAGGACTAAGAATTGTAATAAAATGGAAAATCAGAGCACTACATGTCTATGGGGATTCTTAGTTCATCATCAACCAAGTTAATGATGACTATGACACAAAAGATGAGAAGTTGATGCCCTACAAACAAATGGTTGATAGTTTCCAAATGTACTTTCATATGGTAACTTTTGAACAAGTTCCAAAAGCACAGAACAAAGCGGTGGATTCCATGGCTACAATAGGCTCTCTCCTTGACATACCAAGCAATCTGCCTCAGCTAGAATTCCTAATAGAGCAATTGCTAATCCCTGCCTATGACATTCCAGAGTTAGAGATGGTCTGCGAACTTGTTGGTCCCAACTCTCCCTGGTACCAGGATATTTATAACTACCTTCAGTCTCAAACCATTCCACCTAACCTGTCTAATAGCCAAAGGAAGTCCTTCGTCCGAAAATCCGCAAGGTATGCCATTGGCAATGACACCCTTTACTGCCATAGCTTTGACGACACCCTCCTTAGATGTATCGACACCAATGAAGCACATACAACCTTACGCGAGGTACATGACGATATATGTGGGTCTCATTCGAGTGATCCTACTCTAGCCAAGAAAGTAACGAGACTTGGGTACTATTGGCCGATCGTTGAAAAAAATGCAATAGGATATGTTAGGGCTTGTCGCAAATTCCAGATTCATAGTGATTTGATTCACGCTCCAGTGCAAGAACTTCGGACGATCACTTCTCCTTGGCCCTTCGCTCAATGGGGACTTGACCTCATGGGTAAGATCCATCCAACCTCGTCCAATGGCCACAAATTCATCATCACCACCACTGAGTATTCTACGAAATGGAAAAAAGCCATCCCTCTGACATACATAATCGACAAGAAAATATCCAAGTTCATTCTTAACTACATCATTTTCCGGTATGGCCTTCCGCAATCCATCATCATTGACAACGAACGTTCATTCAAAAACCAAGACGTTCATGAGTTATGTGAGCGATTTCACATCCAACACCATGTTTCATCTCCATATTACCCACAAGGAAATGGTCAAGCTGAGGCATCAAATAAAACCATTGTTAAAATCCTCAAAAAGACTGTTAATGACGCTGGCCGTGACTGGCATATACAACTCAACCCTGCTCTATGGGCTTACTGCACTAGCATTCGTACACCTATAGGAGCAACTCCATTTGCCCTAGTCTTTGGATTTGAGGCCATTTTACCCATTGAGGTTGAAATTCCTTCGTTACGAGTCTCCCTGAAAGGTTTAACTGATGATGAGGAGTATAGACAATCGTGCCTGCACAAGCTGGAAATGCTAGAGGAAAGAAGGAAAATTTCTCTGAACCATATACAAGCGTATCAGAACTTTCTTTGTTGCAACTACAACAAGAAGGTCATGGTCAAGAAATTTGACATTGGCGACTTAGTCTTCATGCAGAACCCTAAGAACCAGGCTGACAGAAAAGTCAGGAAAGTTTGAACCAAACTGGTTGGGTCCTTACATCATCGTATCTTCTTTTGGTTTTAGAGCCTATTAGTTGGAAACTCTAGATGCGGAACAACTGACAGAGCCTATCAATAGTTTACATCTACGAAGGTTCTATGCATAGCATCAGGAGATCGAGCTGAAAATCATAAAATACAAAAAAATTGAAAAATGATAAAAAAATTTGTTGCCTTGATGAAAACCTGGCAAACAGGCATCGTGGCAACACCAAAAAATAATAATAATAATAATAATAAAAATGACAAAAATAGGAAAGAAAAATGATTCTTCCAACAGTGAAAACCTGACAAACAGGTGCTTTGGATAAGTACCATGGTGAAAACCTGGCAAACAGGCACCATGCGTAATCAATCATTGCTCTACCATCTAATGTCACCTTGTCTGCCTTAGCCTAGGATGAAATGCATCTCCCACCATTATCACACCAATCTCCATGACATTATACCCTTCCCTTCATGATTGATAAACAGTTGACATCAAGTCCTAACGACTGTCCATCTGGTACACCGGAAACATCCCTTTCAAGTCTCTTAAAATTGGCTAAGTCTTGGACCCGACTGGGGGAAAAACTTTTATCATGTAACTATAGTGGATGTCACACATGGTTTTGGTAATTGGAAAAAATTCCTGAAAAAAGACAAAAACATGGAAAAAAATCCTTAAAAAAGACCAAAAACATTGCAAAAAGTCCTGAAAAAAGACCAAAAACATCGCAAAAAGTCTTGAAAAAAGACCAAAAACATTGCAAAAAGTCTCGAAAAAAGACCAAAAACGTCGCAAAATGTCCCGAAGAAAGACCAAAAACATCGCAAAATGTCCTGAAGAAAGACCTAAAAATTGAAAAATGTCCTAAAGGAAACCACAACAAGATGTCAAACACAGAGTCATCTCTTCTCAAATCTATCAAGACAATCAATCAGTCTTTGTCATTCATCTGAACTACGTTGTCTCTACGCATTTGCTACATAGGCAAGACTCATATTTAGTCCCCGAGACATTACGTTAGTCCTTTTAGGTTTTTCAAAATAAAATCATGACGCAATCTTTGGTCATCAAGACAAATTCATTGGTCGTGTCAAACTACGAGGTCTCTGAGTGCATGACGTAGGCAAGGCCATCTATCGATGAGCCCCCGAGGCCACACTAGGTCAGTCCATTAGGGTTCATGGCATCACACTGGTACACACGTCAAAATGTCTTCAAGGCAAAACAAATCATTAGAACAAAGTATGGCAATCATTTAGTCAAACATGACAATCATATCATCATGACAATATCGACAAATGGTCAACACAAGTCAGACTCAGTCAAAAGCAAGTCAAATCATCATAACTTGTCAAACTATCAACTCTTGGTTAGCCTTCAGATGTGTCCTTCTAAAAGATAACCTCTGTCATTCATGCCTTAGCATGTGTCCTACCTAGGCATCATCACTGTCATTCGACATTTTGAGGGATCCTCCTGACATCTAAGGATCACTCCTCTTGACATCAATATTCCTCAGATGTGTCCTTTTGAAGAACAAACTCTGTCATTTATGCCTTAGGATGTGTCCTTCCTAGGCATCGTCGTCATTTTGAGGGACCCCTTTCAACATTTAGGGATTAATCCTCTCGACATCAATGTTATTCAGGATGTTTCCTTCCTGAATTTGACAATCTTTGACATTTCGTCATCTTGGCATCATCAAAACATGACACCTTGGCATCTCGACACCATCAAACCTGACATCTTAACATCAAAGCACTCAGAATATAGACACACTTGGCAAACACTTGGCACTTGTATTTTGGCTTTCATCATGTTACTAGTTTTTTAGCGAGATCCTGACAACAGGATTTAGAAAAGCAGCGATGTATCATGATTGTCTTATCTTGTCTTTTGGGATTTCATCATGTTACTAGTTTTTCAGCGAGATCCTGACAACAGGATTTAGAAAAGCAGCGACGTATCATGTTACTAGCTTTTCAGGGAGATCCTAACAATAGGATTTAGAAAAGTAGCAACGTATCATGATTGTCTTATCTTATCTTTTGGATTTCATCATGTTAATAGTTTTTCAGTGATATCCTAACAACAGGATTTAGAACAGCAGCGACGTATCATGATTGTATTATCTTGTATTTAGATCTTTTATCATGTTACTAGTTTTTTAGTGAGATCCTGACAACAGGATTTAGAAAAGCAATGACGTATCATGATTGTCTTATCTTGTATTTGGATCTTTTATCATCTTACTAGTTTTTCAACAAGATCCCAACAACAGGATTTAGAGAAGCAACGACGTATCATAATGTTTGTTTTGTTTCTTGACATGCATGTTACTAGTTTCTCAGCGATGTCCTGATTTCGAGATTTAGAAAAACAACAATGTATCATGATAATGGCTTTATTGTTGTATTTTGACAATCATGTTGCTAGTTTCTCAAGGATGTCCTCGAAATACGATTTATAGAAGCAACGACATTTCATGATTTTTCCTTGTCTTTTTCTGCTTGTGGTTGATTATGACAAAAAGATTGGGGCAATTGTGCTCTTAGTATGATTCATGATCATCCTTGTCTATGACTACTTGTCTTATGTGATGGTACGACCTTGCACACCTTGACTTATGTCATATCACGGTGTTTGTTGGCCATTACAACAATCTGATCAATGATGATTAAGAGCAATAAATATTAAAGTCCTACGGTAAGGTTTTGAAGGATTTTGTCTAAGAACTAACATGCATCTTCTTTAGTCTTGTAATCTTCTCTCAGCCATCTCATATAGGCATTGCATCCATATCATCATCCATATCTTTTTCACTAACATTTCTTTGTCTCTTCATATTCTAGTCTTCTCATTAATTTCGAGAGCACACCCATGTTCTTGGAACCTGTCTGTCCTCTCGAGGGGGCATACCATAACCTTCCTCGTAATTCTTCCTCATCTTACCTTCACTGGGGCATGGCTTTGACTTATCTTCTTTGTCACAATGCAACACGCTACATTATGACAAAGAGGGGAAAAATGTACACTTAAAAAATGACCTAGGCCTGCAAGCTCTGTTTTTACCACTTTCGTCCTAGCATAATTATGACATTTAATTATGTCCTTGGTCCACATTCGACTATTGATTAAATAATTCATAATTATTTAATTAATTCATGTTCTTTTATTCTTCATGGTTATTAAATAAATAAATCTTATTTATTTATTAAATGCGTCATTAATTATCTAAGTCTTCCCCTAATTAAATAAATTTCTAAATTTATTTAATTACCCTTCTTCAGTCATTTCTTCCTGATTATTAAATAAATAAGTTTTATTTATTTATTTAATATGTCACTAATTTTCATAATTAAATGAATTGATTAATTTATTTAATTAATTAATCTTATCTGCTAAATTAAATAATTATCTTTAATTATTTAATTGTCGAAATTAATATTCATTGAATTTTAAATAAATAAAATTATTTAAAATGTCATCACATTCTTAACTGACAGTCCATTTCGGTAAATAATCTAAAAATCTATTATTTATTATTTCACAAAATCCATATTTTGAATTAATTTAGTTCAAAATGGTAATATTCTTCCAAAAATCAAGTAATCAGGCAAATTATTGATTTTCCAAATCTGATCTTCAGTTCAACTCTTATCTTCTTGATTTTCGAAAATCTTTATTTTCGAATTAATTATCTCATTTATTCTCCACCGCCAATTCGATTCTCTCAGATGAAATCTCGACCACTCGCTTAATGATTTTTCCCTAACCCTAATTAGGGATTATCAGATTTAATTCGAGCCTCTAATTTTAGGTCTCTGTCAAAAGTCAATCTCGTCCATCCATTCAAAATGGAACTTTCTATAAAATGCTATTTTTCTCTCATTTTTAGATTACGCACTTACATACTTAGATATTTCAAAAAAGTTGTTGCATTTATTATCTTATCCCACTTAGTCTTGGCATATTTAGGCATAGGCATTTCGATCATATTGTCATAGGCATAGGCATTTTAGAAGAAAATCATTCAAAGCTTGTGTAGGACTTCGTCAAGGATTGCTCGCACGTTCGATATGAGGGCAACACAAATCAGCAAGTTAGAAGGTGTAATGGAGATCAGCCATGGAGAATGAAAACATTGGGTGAGATTGTTCTATTTTATGTGTTTTCGTTTATTGTTCCTTTGCACTTCATTATTTCTTTGGGTTTATGCTTTCAGTTCATTTGATAAACTAAACTTAAAATTAACCCTTAGATACACAATGTCTTTACAAAATACTCCTCAAAGTGTATAAAACTAGAATTAGCAAACCTACTCTCCCAAATAGCAGTCCATAGTGGAACAGGTAATGACGTGCCTTGTCAAATTGGGAAATTCTCATCCCCTAAGGCCACAACCCTAACTCCTGTCCAAAATACAACACTATGTGCATCAACAATGAATAATTCCTAAGATGAAAGATGGAGGATCCACCCTTTAGTGCCATCAACCCATAATCAAGCCCCTTAAAAATGTACGCGGCATAATCAAAAGGTCTAGAATTGTGATACTGGATATCTGATGAAATTATCATAGGCACGATTGACATATATTCAGGGACTTCCATTCCCAACACTTGGCCTATCAAGAAATAAGTATACTTCATATAGGGTTCAAAAAGATCAACATGGAATGGGGGTCCATCACTATCCTCTAGTGGAACTAGTTTCCCGCCCTGTCTAATTCTATGCAAGGGAAACCTCCAACCTTTATAAATTGTGTCCATCCTCCTGAATTCCTTTTCTAATTCTTCACATATGATTTTTTTCGTTACATACCCCTTCCAAATTGAAAACCTCACCTATTGCATCTTATGATATGTGTATCAGTGGTTTCCCAGATGGGTCACATATAGCTTTGAGTTTTGAATTATAATGGGTGGCCAACAATCTTACCAGTTCTGCATTGACAAATACATTAGGGAAAACCAACTTTCCCAGATTAAGCTTCAATGGGTTACATACTGGTTCAAAACGATTTCTCCAATAGTAATGAAAGCTAAACAGTTCATAACCTCTTATTGGAGTCCAAATATATCTTATGAGCCTACACTTGTCATCTAATTTATCTACTTCTGCCCTAAGCTGTGCAAATTGTCTGGCTTTAGGTCCAGATCCAGGTAATTGGTCAATGAGATCTTGATTTAGCTTTCATTCAGTGCCCTTTGGCTCAACTTTGGTTTTTTGTTTTTTCTCTTTTGGCTGACTACTTTCCCCATATTTTCTACTTTTTTATTTTCCTGAGCTGGGGGATTCCATTCTTCAAAAATTGTAGAAGTCAAAAATTACAGAATTCAAGGCGCAAAGAACTTACTGTATTTCGCTCAAAACCTTTGAGCTAAGAGAATGCCTTGGTTCTTCATTCGTCCTTCTGCTTCCTCCTCTATCAATTCCACAATAATGTTTTCAATTGAATTTTCCTTAATTCATGCAGTTACTTGTGCTTTGTGGCACCATTAATGTTTTACCTGAAACACGAGTGTAGCAGGTCTTTTTCGAAACTCTCATTGTCACATCATGTAATATTGTCAACGAGACATTTTCAAATCTTGGGTGATCCATCTATTATGGATTCTACCAACATTCATCAAAACATCTGCTAAGACATCTTGTAGTTTCTCCAACACTTTGAGTGTCTTCGACTATGACAAATCAAATATCGCTAAGGAATCGTGCAGTTTCACCGACGTTCTGATTCTTCCCGACTGCTCTATCCCTTCAGTCTTAAGTATCACTATAACTCCCACTGATGCAAACATGTCACTTTGATTTTATAATTCAGGCAGATGTTCCTCCGCTTACTTCGTGTTTCACTAAAATATTTCCTTTGGTTTATTTTCTGATCGCCGAGACATAATTATCTTCTTGTCGATGGAACAACACTCGGCATGACTCTCATATCTCTCTCTGATGAAGTCTATCTTGCCAATAATCAAAACATATCGCCAAGTCCTTTACTAATGCAGTCATCTTGGTGTGACGTGTGGGTCAGCAGGACTCCCTGACTTCACCTCGATAACATCGACAAAATCCCCTTCTGCTTTGTTGGCGAGACCGGATGAATGATGCAAGACTTCACTTTGATGGCTCTAGTCTAGCCGATATATCTCTTTGTGCTCAGGTCGGTAGGACACATATAAGTTTCTGATGACTCACTCCGATGACTATTGTCTTGCTGATAGGATCCTTTTTTCGCCGAGACTGTGAACTACATCTTCCTAATGTATATCCTCAGATGAAATCATATCGGTAAGACATTCTTGACCTCTTGCCGATATGCTGAAAAAGACATGCGTTAGTATAAAATGATTTTTGGATCAGTGAGACCTCCATCATCTTATGCCGATATGGTTTACACATTCAAATGCTCAGGGTTAGGTGAATGCTATGGGACCAAATGATAAATATTGACTAGAACATGGGTGACAAAGCAAATTACATCAATTTTATATTCATGATATGGGCTTCTTTGGAAAACCTTTATGAGTATAGACAACTATAAAATTTTCAAATTTTACAGTTCTAATAGTGGCTCTGTTTGGGGATGAATGATTGTGAGATCATTGCAAGGATTCAGATCTCTGGATGAGTAGACCAAACTTTTAGGTTTATGGACTAATGAGAAGGATGGAATGAAAAGAAGTGGAGATGAAAATGATCCTATACTACTGTACATGGAGAGAGTTTATTTTAAATGAAGGAATTTCAGGATTGTCCATATACTAGAAATTCATGTTCCTTTTATTTCCTAAACTACTGTGCGTGGAGAAAATTCTAAGAGGATTTTCAAGAGTTGTCCATGCACTGGCAATCCTTAATCCTCTGTATTCTTCAAGAGAAAAAAATCTTTAAAAATTGCCCATGTACAGGCAACTCTTGTTCTTCACTAGTCATGTTTTGTAAATAATATGAGTCTTCACCTCCTTTATCAACAACAATAAAGGGTCCTAGCCACAAGGCTTCAAATTTCCCATTCTTTCCCTTCTCCTAACACCTTGCATTCCACATCAGCACCAAGTCATTTTCTTCAAATTTTCTATCTTTTTCTTTTCTATCAAATAAATACTTCATTTGTGCCTGCAACTTCACATTCTAATTTTGACCTACTCTTCTTATCTCATCAAGTTCAACCAACTACTCCATTTTTTCCTCCATTGCTTCTAGAATGTCTATATCTTCCTGAAGGATAAATTTGTAAACTGGTAACAAATTTTGTAAAGGCATCCTTGCTTGTGTTCCATACACTAATTCAAATGGGGATTTTCCAATTTCCTTTTTTACAATGATCCTATCAACCCACACAACCATTTCCAACTTTGAATCCCAAGCCTTCTTATTCCCACCTAGCATTCTCATAATTTTCAAAAGATTTTTGTTGCTGGACTCTGCCTATCCATTAGCTAGCGGATGGTAAGGAGCTGCATAAGAAATAGTAATGACATATGTGCTGAAAAAAACATTGAACTCATCAGATATGAAACACATCCCATTATCCGTAATCAATCTTAATGGTGTACCAAATCTGGTAATAATGTTATCCATTAAAAATTTGATCACAACTTTACTTGTAGCTTGCTTGGTTGGGACTGTCTCTACCCATTTTGTGAAGTAATCAGTAGCTACCAGTATCCACTTATGTCCTCCACTTGATTTCTCCTGTATCTCCCCAATAAAATCAATCCCCCATTGATGAAAAGGGGCTTCGGCCTACAAAGGTCTAAGTGGTAAAGCTCCCTGATACTTCATTTTCCCAGAGAACTTCTGGCATGCCTCACATCTTCTTATGTATAAAAAGGAATTATTAAAGACTTTTGACCAGTAATAACCTTCCCTAAGAATCTTATGTGCAGTTGTCTTTGGAGAATAATGGCCTCCATAGACCCCTTCATGCATCTCTCTTAAAACATGCTTAGCTTGTGACTCATCTAGACATAATAAAAACATCCCCTCCCTGTTCTTCCAAAACAAATCACCTTCCATGAATACATATTTAGATGCTTTTATCTTCAAAGTTCTTCTCTGATTATCACTTAGTCCTTTAGGGCACTTCATGTATCTGAGGTAATACATGATGTCTGCATACCAAGGAGTATGCTCAATACTTGCAATTGCATTTTCTTCCTCTTCTATATTACAAATTTGATTTGCTTCAATATTTGTTTATGCCATTAACTTGGCCAGACCCTGACCTCTCACTAATTTAGTGATTTTTATTTCCATATCAAATTCTTGAATTTTATTAATCCACCTACATCTCTTCCCTGTTACTTCTGACTGTGTCAAGATATCTTTGACAGCTACATGAGGGACATAAGAAATCACTTTAGCTCCAACAAGATACGGTCTACAAGCCTTTGTGGCTTTCACCAATGCAAATGCTTGCTTTTCCATTATATCATATTTCAATTCTGACCCCTGCAATGACTTGCTGAAAAAAGACACAGGCTGCTCATGACCCTCCTCATTCTTCTACAACATAACAACAGTTATAGTGTGCAATGAAGCAAATGAAAATATTTGAAAGGGTTTTGCATAATATGGAGATTTAAGGATAGGGGTTTCTTTAATGGCCTTCTTGATAGATATAAAAGCTTCCAACGCTTCTGCAGTCCAGTCTATTTTTTGTCCCTTAACATTTTTGATATGGGCTTAATAATTTCAGCAAAATTAGACACAAATCTCCTAACAAAGTTGATCTGTCCAAAAAATGATTGGATGGCCTTGATAGTTTTAGGAATAGGGATTTTATCTATAGCCTCAACCCTCTCAGGATCTATTCTAATTCCCTCCTTTGACACAATATGTCCTAAGAGCTTTCCCTTTGTGACTGCAAAATGACATTTTTTTAGGGTTCAGACTAATACCATATTCTAAGGCTTTGATAAATACATTTTCTAAATGTTCTACATGATCTTAAGCCCTTTTTGAATAAGCAATAAGGTCATCTCGATATACCACCATTATAGCATTAATCAAGTCTGCAAATGTGACGTCCATAGCTCTTTGAAAGGTTTCTCCTGCATTTGTGAGACCAAATGGCATTCTCACATAAACATATGTTCCCCATGGGGTTGTAAAAGTTGTCTTATACTGCTCAGATTCTTTGACTTTAACCTAATTGTAACTAGAGAACCCATCCATCATAGATAACAACTCACACCCCATCACTTTGTGTAGTATAGCTTCCATATTAGGAAAAGGGTAATTATCCTTGAGGGATGCCACATTTAGATTTCTGAAATCCACACATAATCTAATATCCTCGTTCTTCTTCCTCATAGGAACCAAGCTTGAAACCCATGTTGAATGCCTGATTGGTTTGATGATACCCCCATCTCTAAGCTTCGCCAATTCCTCCTGCATTTTTGGTTCCAATGTTGGGTTAATGGGTCTTTGTTTCTGCCTAAATGGCTTTAAATCTGGTTTCAATGGGATTTCAAGTTGAAACAAATCCTCCCTATATGCTTTGAGATCTTCATAGGACCATGCAAACACATGTTTATATTTTCTCAATAATGCAATCAACATTTTTTGAATTGTCAGGCTTATTTTCTTCCCTATATACACTTTTCTTGTTGCCAGCTCAGTTCCTAAATTGACCTCTTTAATATCCTTCCTCTTGACTGGTGTCTATTTCAATAGGGACTGATCACTTCCATCATATACCCTCTCCAATGCTACTAGCCCTTTGGGAAGCTTATTAGTTTTAAGCTGTAAGACCTCCTTCCTAAATACTATCTCCTTTCCATCTACTTCTTCTACAAAGGCATTGAAATCAATTTCTTGAGCTTCATATTGGTCTATACAATGAATAAATTTTAGGAGGTCAGTATCATCATTAAAAACCTGCCAACTGTATATATTATCAGGCACAGTGGGTCTTGTTTTGAACTCAATTTGAGACACTCCATCCAGCATAATTTCATCTCTTCTTAGTGCTACATTGGCTAAAAAGTATTCCATTGGGTATGTGCAGGATCATCATGGAAAAAATAGGCCCTTAAGTGGCAAAAAATTCAAAAAAATCAGAGTTAGGGAACTTGACGTAAAAATTTGAATAAGTTATCTATATTATTTCAAAAATATGTAAGAATAGAATTTGTAGCAATTGAATGTAGTTTCTAAACTACTAGGTTTGTTTTAAAAAAAAAATCTATATGGTGAAAATTTGAAATTCCAGTGCATTGGTACTTAAATTTCAGGGAAAAAAGAAGTAGGTGTTTGTCTGACCACCCTAACCATAATAAAATGATAATATTTTTTTATAAGATTCTAGATATAAGTAGAGGCTCATGTCCCGATGTGATGCATTATTTTTTGTAAGGTTTTTCCAAGTAAATAATTAATTATGAATTTTTTATTACAACTTTTTAAAAAATATAAAAACTCGTATGTCTGACCACCTTAACTTGGTCAAAAATTCATGAAATTCATTTTTTCTTTTTTTAATCCTATAGTATGTGAAGCATAGAATGTGATGCATGTTTTAGATTCAAAAAATGTGATACTGTTTGAAAGCTATAGATGTTTTTCAATCAACCTATCAATCAGGACTTTAGGCATAATTTGAATAGAAAATGAATAATAATTACTTATTAAATTCAAAGTAAAGAATAATTTATATCAGTGGAAAGCTGGGAATATCCCTTAAAAACCATTTTCATTTCATCAATTTTGGGTAAAAAAATAGTCGTCAGCCACATACCCATCATATTGCCACTTTTTGGCCCATCATGATCCTGCACATACCTCATTATGTTTTTAGACCTATCTATCCAATCAATGGAGAAAGCATCAAATAGCTCAATTGTGTCCCATAAAACATTCCTATATTGCTTCAGTCTCTTATGTTTTGCCCCATATTTTGATTTAACTTGAGAAACAACTAGCTCGGAATCCCCTAGAATAGCTAACAACTTAATCTTATGTTTTACAGCCATATTCAAACCTATCAATAAAGCTTCATACTCTTCCATGTTGTTTGTACATTCAAATGCCAACAAAAATGAATATTTAAATGTAACTCCTTCAGGTGAAACAAATACTATTCCTGCTCCATTACCTTCTTGGCTACATGCTCCATCAAAGTACATTTTCCACACATCATCAAAATTTTTTGCAACATGCTTATCAATTGGATCAGCATTGACTAATTTTGGCTGGGCTGGTTCTATCTTAAAATTCCCAAGATCCATATCACAAAAACAATTGACTTGATCTTGAGGTACACAATCTACAATTTGTTTTCTTCCTCGGCTTCCTGTACAACTTAACTTCATGACCATTCATTGGAATTATCGCATATGACAAATCAAATTGGACATTTCCTCCAACCGTTGTCATCCATTGTCTTGATAGAAGCATCCCAAACTAAGGAGGGGTATCAATTACAGTTATATCTATATTATAGGCCACCTGAGGATAAGTCACTAGTTTGACTTCAACATCTTTCATAACACCTACTACTGGAACAGGTCTACTATCCATTGCGTAGCATTTCCCTCCATTAGTATCCACCCACATGCCAAGCTGTTTCATAACCCCAACTGGCATGATATTGATAGCAGCGCTAGAGTCTATCATGCAATTCCTCAATAGTTTGTTATTTATAAGTAACATAGTGAAAAAAGGATCAATTTGTAGGGGATTTATTAATACATCATTTAGGAAAACTTCTGGGACACTTACTCTCTCTTGCTTATTAACCATTTTAGTGGCTATCTTATTTTCAGAACTTATATTTTTCTCATTTCCATTTGTTATCAATTGAATAGCACTATCCCTATATTCCTTAATTTTCATCATCTCGAGCAATGGGTTAGACATTTTTACCTGAGATAAATCTTGAGTGAAGTCAAAAGAGGAACCCTCCACCTTAATTATTTTTGTTTGCTCTAATGTTTCTCCTTTGTTTTCTTCCTTTTCCCTTTTATTCAATTGATCAGTCTTCTGCTTTTCTTTGTGTAACTCTTTATCCTCCTCCTTTTGAACAAGCTTCTGTTCCTTTTTATCATGTTGTTTATTTTCTATTTTCTTCAGAACCCCCTATGTCACCTCTTGAATTTTCATAAATATTCCCCTGGGGACACCTTCTTTTTCATTCACTGTCCTATTTATTAACCAATACTTGCTCTTTTGTTTTTCAACTGCAACAATGGTTAACCTCTTTATTTCCTCTTTAGTGGGTTTCCTCATATTGCATTGAACAAGAACCTCAATTGAGTGTTGTTCTACATGATTTTCTTTAGAATCAGAAAAAACTTGTTGTTCAGTCATGTAGACATTACACCTTTGATTTGAAACATCGTACTCATAGCCTTCATCTTCTAAAGATGAATATTTCTCCTCAACAAGGTGAAAAGTATTTGAAGTCAAATACACTGTGTGATCCTCTCCATTGTTACCTATTAACATTCCTTCTTCCTGTATTTCTTGGGCTACAACGCCGTGATCTGGGGAATGTGGCCCATCACAACCTTCACACCAACACCTATTATTGACCATATACTCTCCCTTTTTCCTTAATGGATCAGGTGTTTCTTTGTTTCTGGGTCTATCTATTATAGGTTTTCCATCCTTCCAATTTGTATTGTAAGGCATGTCATGTAACCTACTCCTCTCATTTATGTATGTATTCTCCTATTTGTATTGATAATTATTGACTTGCTGAGGAACCCTAGGATTGTCTCTCTTACTGATCATTCTGACAGCTTTCTTATTGTTTTCAATGGTTGGTGCTATCTTTTGGGCTTCAGCTAAATCTCTTGGAAACCTATTCCTCAGTTCATACCCTATTTTTGGATTGAATGCTTGAAAATAAACACTCAATGCTGCAAGGTCTGTCAATTTTGACCCAAGTGGTATCTTATTCTACAATTTATTGAATCTTCGGTTAAAATCATAAATTGACTTGTTCTAATTTTTTTGAATCTTTACTAACTCATGGAAAGCACAATCTGGTGTAGATAGATTTATGTATTGCTCAAGAAATCGATCCTGAAATTCTTGAATAGAATCAATAGAAGTTGTTGGTAGACTATTGAACCAATCCCTAGCTTCTTCAGTGAGTGACATCATGATTAACCTTATATGTAAATCCTCATAAGGCATATCAGAATCTTGGATGAAATAATTAAAACTCCTTAAATGATCATCAACAATAACTGCACTACTTCTTGTAAACTTAGGAACAAGACTTCTCCAACTGCCATCCACAAGGTAAGGCTATAATTGAAAACCTGTTAAATCAAATTGTCTGATCATTTTTGTGTATTGTTGAGGGGGAGGGTTAGGCGGGTGCTGATACTGGTACAATGGATTATTTTATTGTGTATGAGGATGTGGCACATAATGTTGACCATGAGGTGGTTGTGTATTTGTATATTGTGAGGAAATATTCAGTGGATGGTTTGGCTACTTGTATTGATTTCCTATCTGATTCTGAGGAGCCTTTGATGGATATGAAGGTCCTGCACTATTATTTCCCTGCCTATGAGGTGGTATATACTTTGAAAGGCTAGCTGTCTGAGCATCAATTTGGGATTTCTACAATTTGAAGTCTTGGATTTCCTTTATCATTTGGATCTTCTTTTGTTCATGCTATGCTTTTTCTCTTTCTACTTCTTGTTTATGAATCTCCAACTATGTTTCTATTTCTTCGTGAGTTAAGAACTCATAATTTTCTTGAGTGGTTACATTATTAATCAACTCATTTTGGTTACCCTCCATTCTCTGATCATTTTCCTGTTGATATCTGATTCTTTTAGCTTCTAGTTTACTATCGAATTCTGCCTGTGTCTGAGGATTATAAAAAGGATTTATTTTTTCTTCAGGGGTACAAGGTTCTCCTCCTAAACTATCTCTCCATGTATCATAACGTTCATATGTATCACAATGTGGTCTTGATGCTTTTTCTTTGTTTGTTATGCACATTTCATCAGATATCTTCTTACCTTATCATCTTTATGTGGCCACTTACTATTTCCAGTGGGACCTCCTTTGTATTGGGATGTTCTACCATTCATATTGAATTGATGCAATGTTCTTTTCAAAGTCACCATTCACTTTCTTAAAAGTGAGAAAGTGTTTTGTTGTTTCCTATTCCCAGTAGAGTCAATATAGGATTTCTGACTCTATGACTAAGGCCCTAACTCTGAGTTGACTCCCCAGTAGAGTCGTCAATTTGTTAGCTCTCAAAAACGCAGGTGAAATACCTCAAGAGGTTGCCAAACTCTTGGTACGTTTTAGGGTAACAGACAAGGCCAAATGGTTTAGACCTTCTTCTCTTCAGGTGCTGCTAGACCTAGGCAGGTATACCTATATGAATGAGGCAGACTTGACTTATGTTTATTCCTTAAATTAATTTACCCACGATGGAAAATGGGAGTGGATAAATAAATTTTATTTTGGTACAGATTGTATAGCAATATCAAGGCTAAAATCTAATATGTTCAATTTAACAAATATAAATAATGAGTGAAACTAAAATGATGAAAATGTGGAGACTAGTGCCTTATTGGGTGTGCGGAGTCAAATGAGAAATCTAAAATGAGTAACTTCTTTCTGGAAGATACTCTAATTTTTTGGCATATATATTTGAGTTTATAAATTGTATAAACATGCAAGAATATGACTACCAAGTTCTTCTTAATGATCCAAATGAGATTCCCTAATTACTATGATCAACTAAAAGGATTTAATATTTTCTTGAAAGAACCAATTAATCAACCATACAGATACAAGTGTGCACCGATAAACTACATATAAGCTTGTTATATCAATTTAAATAACTAGAAAACATCAACCTTGGAGACAACTTCAGTAGTACTTTCAATTAACACAACAAACAATTGATACTAGAAATACGCCACCACATCAAATGATCTTCAATGATATCTCCAAAGTTTAAAACATGCATCATAGTCTCATAATTGTAAAACATTGTAATCTACTATATCTTTCTCCTATTCGCTATCCCCTGTTTCGCTACCAAAAATGGATATTTATACATCAACTACTTGAAAGGACGCGTCCTTTCTGAAATATCATATGTTAAAACAACAATATATTAAAAGGTAATTAGACTATGTTAAGCCATAAATGAATCTCTGATAAGTGGTCCAAGTAATCCCTATGCTCATGCGTATCTACATCTCCCAATGCATTCTGAATCGTGATCTCCATTTTTACCATCTTTTCATTTTGTTTGCATGCCTCATCTAGTGTTGTATCTTTCACAGTAGCTATCTTCAAAATTTCTTGCAGTATCACTTTCACTTTTCCACTTAATGATTTCTTTTAGTCTTCCTTTATCATCAAAGAATGCAGTCAATCCTTTTCTGGTGGCATTTATTAATCCTGTGCATCCTCTCACAATTCTTCAAAGAAGTCTTGGTGCTTATTCATAAGATGATTCACAACCTCAATCGCCACATTATCAGAAACATCCCTCTGGTTGATCTCTTGAAGCTTTTCCAAAATCCTTCCATCCATTCTTTCATGTTCTTGCAATGCCACAAAGTTATGTGAGTGTGTTCCCCAGAGCTTATTCAACCAAGTTATTAGACTGGCTTGTCTTTTCTTAATTATTGCTACAAGTGCATCATATTTCCCTTGAGAGTATGCACTTGATCCTTCCCAATGATCTTTTGCTTGTGAACTTTCACCATGAGTGAGCAGCTTGGTTGATTTCATCATAACCCCTAACAAATCTTTCAGGCAGTCATTTTCTCTCAACATCCTCTCATTATTCATTTTGTACATTTCTCTTTCCTTGATTAACATTTGTATTTGAGCTTTGTTTAGTTTTACTACATTGATTCCAATCTCTGCAGTTGCCATAGGATCAACCTCTCCAATCTTTAAATTCATAACATGCCTGAATGCCTTCTTAGTATCAATGACAATTGATTTCCTGTGATGTGGATATAAGGCCCAAATCATTAAGGACCCTTCATCTGGATTGTATTTTGACCCTGCATATACTTATGTCACCTTTTCTAGGCTGAGCTTGTGTGTAGCATTACTATATTTCAAAAAACTATCAAAAACTAATGCAGAATTGAGATCCAACCCTAGAAAAATCATAACACCAGCACTTTCCAACATTTTCCTTCCCTTTTCAGGGGTCATACCTTCTGTTGGGATGGTAAAATTTCTGCCTTATTTCACAAATTTTCATCCCCCTAGGTCCCTTATGAGTCCTTATCGTAAGCACATCTTCCCTTCCATCATGATGTTCTGCTTACATTTTTCATTATTACCATCGTGTCATGCACATTTCACTTTCTGGTCTGTGTCGGCGTAACATTTTTTGGGTCTCCTAGATCCATCTTTCTGCTTGTCAACGTCTATTGTCTATCGGCAAGACGTTTCTATTCTTATGGTGATTGAGGTTTTTCATGACAGGCACCGTTCGAAAGGACTTTTCCGCGACCTCAGCGATAGAGGATTATATATATTTTGGCAAGTGTTGCGGCGTCGGTATGTGGTCACAATGATCTCTCTTGGTCTCACCAATCCGCGTTTAGAAGATTCATCGGCGGAGCTTGGAGTTTTCGGTGGAGTGTCCTGGTGATTATCTTTCGTCTCACCGACCGGCAATGGAAGGAATGACATTTTGGAAAAGGTGCAAGGCTTTGGTGAAATCTCATAGCGATCTCGACGGGTCTTGTCGACAATGTCTAATGAAGGGATTTCAGTGAAACATGGGTGTTCTATAGGATGTCACCCTGATGGTTTGAAGTCACAACGACATGGGACAGGTGGACTCATCAACAGGAGAAATCATAAGTCATGGCGACAAGTTTTGGTCATGTGGAATTTTCAGTGAAACAAAGGATGATCTGCATAACGTTTCCCCGAGAGCGATAAGCTAAAGTGAAGCGGATCAACGAAATAGGCTTCTCGGTGGGAGTTTGCTTGTGTCTCGGTGAAAGTGAATAGCACGAAGAACAGGGGAACGTGGGCATACATCGGTGAATGATATTTTTCCTTCGGCATACTTTCAGGATGTCTCAGTGAATGGCTCAGAAATTATATTCAAACACTGTGGGCTGACATTTGTGAAATTCTAAATTCTGTTGAAGGCCGACATGGGTGCCCGATTGTAACAGTTGCCCGATTTCTTCAGTGGCCAACATGATTTGGAAGCAATTTGTTTCCTGATTGATAGTATATATATGCACCCCGTTTGTAATTGTGGGGGGGGATTTTTAGAATAGATACATACAGTAGATTAGGAATGGGCACAGTAGAATAAGGTTCTCATTCTGGAGACTATGTTGCACAAATGGTGAATTCAATGAAAATCAGCTGGTGTGGCAGGTTATTTCTGGTGTCAATTGTATGTTGAACTTATTGAAAAGTATTGTTGAAGTTGTCTCCAAGTTGATTCTTTTTGGTTGTTTAAATTGATGTAACAAGTTTACTTTCGGTTTATCGGTGCACATTTGTTGTATTTGTGTGATTAATTGACTAGTTCTCTCAAGAAGAGATTAAATCCTTTCTGTTGATCATAGTAATCAGGAAGATTCATCTGGATTATTAAAGAAGAGCTCAATAGTCATAATCTTGCATTGTTTATACAAGTTATGAACAGATCATATGCTTGCAATTTGATTTTCTACCAGAATAAGTTGCCCACTTCTATTTCATTTGACTCCGCATACCCAATAAGGCACTGGTCTCTGCAATTTCATTATTTGAATTCATTCAATCTTTTTATTAAGCATTTTAGATTTTAGATCAGAAGATTGCTATCAAGTTTGATTTCATTTTGTTCACTGTCATCTACCATTGTGGACAAAGCATTTCAGAAGGATAATCATAAGATAAGTCTACTCAATTCAAAAGGTACACCCGCCTGGGTTTAGCAACACCTAAAGAGTAGAAGGTTGGGTTCTCTTGACCTTGTATGTTACCCTAAAGCGTATCAAGAGATTGGCAGCCTCTTGAGGCATTCAGCCTGCGTTTTTGAGAGCTAACAAATTGGCGAATCTACTGGGGATTACATCAGAAAATTCCATTGAAGAACATCATATAGAGTCAGTGAAGAAAAGATTTGTAATTTGAGAAGTTTCAAAAAAGGTGATTCCGCCGGAGAAAAGATCAAAAATAATGATTTTCCTACTTTTGGAAAAGTAGGTGGACACTCTGAAAGATTTTTTTTTGCAGCTATTCAAACATGAATGGAAGATGATCTCAGTTCAAGGGAGGTCATGCTGGAGCTCCTCATGGTCAATAGTATGTGCCATATCATCATACACATCACTATGGTCTGATGTACCAGCATCAGTACCCACCTAGCACCCCCCCTCATCAATACACAACAATGATCAGACAGTTTGATCTAGGTTGGATTCAATTATCCCCTTATCCAATGGATGGAAGTTGGAGAGGTATTGTTCCAAAGTTTACAGGGAGTGATGCAATCACTGCTAAAGAGCATCTAAGAAGTTTCAATGCTTTCATCCAGGATTTGGGTGTGCCATATGAAGATTTACGCATGAGGCTATTCATGATATCACTTATTGAAGACGCTAGGGATTGGTTCAATAGCTTGCCAGTGGTCTCTATTAATTCTCTCCAAGGATTTCAAGATCAGTTCCTTGAGCAATTTGGGAATCTAAGTGCACCTGATGCTGATCTTCGTGAATTAATACACATTCCAAAAGATCAAAGTGATACAATTTATGATTTTAATCGGAGATTCAATAAGTTGTAGAATAAAATCCCTCCTGGATCAAAGTTTCTAGATTATGTAGCACTGAGTATTTATTTGAATGCATTCAATCCTAAAGCAGGGTATGAACTGAGAAATAAATTCCCAAGAGAATTGGCTGAAGCACAGAAGATGGCACAAACAATTGAAAACAATAGGAAGGTTGCTGGGATAATCAGTAAAAGAGACATTCCTAGGGTTTCTCAGCAAAGCAACACATATAGGAACGAAAGGTCGAGGATGCATGACATGCCTTATAATACAGACTGGAAGGATGAGAAACCTATAACAGCTAGGCCTGGAAATAGAGAGGCTCCTGATCCATTAACAAAGAAGGGAACCTTTATGGTAAGTAACAATTATTTTTGTGAAGTTTGTAATATGCTACATTCCCCAGATTATTGTGTTGTAGCCCAAAGAATGCACGAAGAGGGAATGATGATGGAAAAAAATGAAGAAGATCACACAGTTTATTTGACCTCAAATACTTTTCACCATATTAAGGAAGATGAAGGTGTAGGGCATCTTTCTTGTACAACGGATTGTCACAGTGAAGGTAGGGTAAGTTGTGAGGAATCCAGTGAATATTTTGATTTTGATGGTGAACCTGAGGATTTTGATCTATAGTCACGAGATTCTTCTACTTCTTATGAAGATCTGGATGAAGAGGCAATGGGAAATATTGATTCATTTTATGGTAAGTATACAATACCTCTGGCTGTAGTTGAAAGTTATGAAGATGCATTTGATCATGATGAGGTTTGTACATTTGAAAGTGATTTCCAAACTTTTTCAAACCCATTGTATGATGAAGAATTAAAAGAAGATCAAATGGTATTTTGCAAAGGTATGTCCGTGAATGAGTTTCAGGTATTTTCAAATTCACTTTATGAAAGAGAGGAGCTAATTTTAGACAAGCAAAATGATGGAATAAATAACTGCACTGATGATGTTTCTGATTTCCCATTCTCTGATGGTATTGTTTGATGATGACAAAAGTGAGGAGTATAATTGTAGTGATGAAAATATAGAGACTTGTTCACTTAGTTGTGAACAGATTGTAGATTTGTTTACTTCTGAATACCTGGGATATGCACATGAAGATGATCTTGAAGTTTTGTCTCCAGCTTACTTTTGTTTTGACAGTGAAGGATCTTTGTGTAAAGATTCTTATGACTCCCTATGTATTTCTTGGAATGATGGTGATGCTTTTGGTATTGATCAAAAGTCTATTGCCACTCAGGATCAAGTATGTGATTTTGAAATTTCTAATTCATGTGAAGAAGACATTTGTTTGCATACCAAGGATGATAGAAGCCCAGATTTTATTGGTTCACATATGCATGATATGGAGGATATGAGTCATGATCCAATGTTGTCTCTGAATAGAGATACTGAAGAAGTGCAAAAGGTTTCAGATTTGTATGTTTCAGACAACATTGATATAACATAATTTTTTGATTCTCAAAAGAAGTACTTTGATGGTGAATTTTCAATATAGCTGGGAGAATGTTTCATAATGCGTAACTATGAGAAAGAAAATGAGGAATTTTGCATTGAATATGCATACATTTTGTATATTGAATATAACAGAGTTTTGTCTAATGATGGAGAATATAAACTGCTGAATACTATTGGGAATTTGGCCCAAGCTGAGCATGATGATTTTCTAAAGACTTGCAATAACAGTGAAAGGAAGGATTGCATGTGTGTCTTCAAGAAGAATATGTTGAACTCAAGAGAAAACTAGGTATTTGACAGGGGAAAGTATGGTTTGAGTTTCAAATTGTAACAACTCAGACAGGAGAAATTAAAACACAGAGGATTGAGGGTTGCCAGTGCATGGGAAACTCTTGCTTATTCTCTTTAAAATTCTTTTCCATGCACAGTAAGTTTAGGGTTTTGGTTCATCTCCATCTTGCATTCATTTTGCATTCATTACATCTGCTTCTTGTTCATTTTCATTTTACTCATTTTGCATCTCGTCTGCTCACCCATAGATTCTAGATCCTTGCAATGATCTTACTATCATTCATCCCTAGACGAAGCCACTGTTGGGACTGTAAAATTTCTGCCTGATTTCACAAATTTTCATCCCCCTAGGTCCCTTATGAGTCCTTATCATAAGCACATCTTCCCTTCCATCATGACGTTATGCTTACATTTTGCATTATTACCATCATGTCATGCACATTTCACTTTCTGGTCTGTGTCGGTGTAACAGTTTTTGGGTCTCCCCGATCTGTTTTTCTGCTTGTCAACGTTTGTTGCCTATCGGCAAGATGTTCTATTCTTATGGTGATTGAGGTTTTTCATGACAGGCACCGTTCGACAGGACTTTTCCGCGATCTCGGCGATAGAGGATTATATATATTTTGGCAAGTGTTGCAAGGTCGGTATGTGGTCACAGCGAACTCTCTTGGTCTCACCGACCCGCGTTTAGAAGATTCATCGGCGGAGCTTGGAGTTTTCAACAGAGTGTCCTGGTGATTATCTTTCCTCTCACCGATCGGTAGTGGAAGGAATGACATTTCGGAAAAGGTGCAAGGCTTTGGTGAAATCTCATAGCGATCTCGACGGCTCTTGCCGACGATGTCTAATGAAGGGCTTTCGGTGAAACATGGGTGTTCTATAGGATGTCACCCCGATGGTTTGAAGTCACAGCGACATGGGACAGGTGGACTCATCGACAGGAGAAATCATAAGTCATGGCGACAAGTTTTGGTCATGTGGAATTTTTAGTGAAACAAAGGATGATCTGCATAACGTTTCCCCGAGAGTGATAAGCTATAGCGAAGCGGATCAACGAAATAGGCTTCTCGGTGGGAGTTTGCTTGTGTCTCGGTGAAAGTGAATAGCACGAAGAACAGGGGAACGTGGGCATATAGCGGTGAACGATATTTTGCCTTCGGCATACTTTCAGGATGTCTCAGTGAATGGCTCAGAAATTATATTCAAACACTGTGGGCTGACATTTGTGAAATTCTAAATTTTGTTGAAGGCCGACATGGGTGCCCGATTGTAACGGTTGTCCGATTTCTTCGGTGGCCAACATGATTTGGAAGCGATTTGTTTCCTAATTGCTAGTATATATATGCACCCCGTTTGTAATTGGGGGGGGGGATTTTTAGAATAGATACATACAGTAGATTAGGAATGGGCACAATAGAATAAGGTTCTCATTCTGGAGACTATGTTGCATGTTTTCAAATGGTGAATTCAATGAAAATCAGCTGGTGTGGCAGGTTATTTCTGGTGTCAATTGTATGTTGAACTTATTGAAAAGTATTGTTGAAGTTGTCTCCAAGTTGATTCTTTTTGGCTGTTTAAATTGATGTAACAAGTTTACTTTCGGTTTATCGATGCACATTTGTTGTATTTGTGTGATTAATTGACTAGTTCTCTCAAGAAGAGATTAAATCCTTTCTGTCGATCATAGTAATCAGGAAGATTCATCTGGATTATTAAAGAAGAGCTCAGTAGTCATAATCTTGCATTCTTTATACAAGTAATGAACAGATCATATGCCTGCAATTTGATTTTCTACCAGAATAAGTTGCCCACTTCTATTTCATTTGACTCCGCATACCCAATAAGGCACTAGTCTCTGCAATTTCATTATTTGAATTCATTCAATCTTTTTATTAAGCATTTTAGATTTTAGATCAGAAGATTGCTATCAAGTTTGATTTCATTTTGTTCACTGTCATCTGCCATTGTGGACAAAGCATTTCAGAAGGATAATCATAAGATAAGTCTGCTCAATTCAAAAGGTACACCCGCCTGGGTTTAGCAGCACCTAAAGAGTAGAAGGTTGGGTTCTCTTGACCTTGTATGTTACCCTAAAGCGTATCAAGAGATTGGCAGCCTCTTGAGGAATTCAGCCTATGTTTTTGAGAGCTAACACCTTCCATTTCTCTATCCACACTCATCTTTAGATCATTCAGTAATTGCTCTTCATTACCTGGTGTGATGTTTTCAACCTTTTCTCTTATCTCTTTTCCCTTTTTTTGTATAGAAATTCCTTAAACTATGGAGAATTTACAAATTCATCATCTGCTACAAACGACTTGTACTCTACATGCCTTGCATCTATATTTGCATTATCTTCAGCACTCAATTCCTTGGTAGGGAAAGTGTAAGCCTGAGTTCTCAATCTTGACATCTTATTTGGTTAGCCCTATGACACATTATCCTCAGATGCCTCTTCCCCAGAAGATAGCAGCTCTGTATCTTGCAACCCTTGATTATATTTTTCAACCACTATTTTTGCTTCTTCAGCTTCCAAGTTCCTGATCATATCATCAAATTGATAGGGTACATGTTGATACCCTCCGAAGTTTATCTTTTGTTTAGCAGAATTGATGTACCGTTCTAGATAAAAATTCTTTCTAGGTGGTCCTCTTTTCATATTGTATTGCAATAACTTATTAAGGATCAAGTTGTACCCTTCCTTAGGTAATACAATAAAATCACCGAAGCACAATGTACTGGGCATAAAAGCCTATTTTCCAAAGGAGCTCAAATTCATAACACTAGAAAAGTCCATCTGCCTAACAATTTCCAAGTATGCAATCCTGTCTGGGACTGTTTTAGGAAAAATCAATGGGGCATCTTCAAATCCATAAACCCTAATCATGGTAGCATCCTCCAAGCAATACCAATCCCCCCAATTGTGACTAATTGGCCCATTGAAGTCCTTAGGCCTAAGAAACCTCTTTATCACATCAAATAAAGAATAAGCACATGGATGATTATACAATTTGTACAATGTCTTTACAAAATACTCCTCAAAGTGTATAAAACTAGAATTAGCAAAGCTGTGCAAAATACAACACTATGTGCATCAACAATGAATAATGCCTAAGATGAAAGATGGAGGCTCCACCTTTTACTGCCATCAATCAAGAATCAAGCCCCTTAAAAATGTATGAGGCATAATCAAAAGGTCTAGAATTGTGATACTGAATATCTGTTGAAATTGTCATAGGCACGATTGACATATATTCAAGGACTTCCATTCCCAAAACTTGGCCTATCGAGAAATAAGTATACTTCATATAGGGTTCAAAAAGATCAACATGGAATGAGGGTCCATCACTATCCTCTAGAGGAATTGGTTTCCTGCCCTATCTAATTATGTGCAAGGGAAACCTCCAACCTTTATAAATTGTGTCCATCCTCCCGAATTCCTTTTCTAATTCTTCACATATGATTTTTTCATTACATACCCCTTCCAAATTGAAAACCTCACCTATTGCATCTTATGATATGTGTATCAGTGGTATCCTGGATGGGTCACATATAGCTTTGAGTTTCGAATTATAATGGGTGGCCAACAATCTTACCAGTTTTGCATTGAAAAATACATTAGGAAAAACCAGCTTTCCCAGATTAAGCTTACATGGGTTACATACTGGTTCAAAATGATTTCTTTGATAGTAATGAAAGGTGAACAGTTCATAACCTCTTATTGGAGTCCTAATATCTCCTATGAGCCTACCCTTGTCATGTACTTTATCTACTTCTGCCCTAAGTTGTGCAGATCGTCTGGCTTTAAGTCTAGAGCCAGGTAATTGGTCAATGAGATCTTGATTTAGCTTTCGTTCAGTGCCCTTTGGCTCAACTTCGGTTTTCTATTTTTTCCCTTTAGGCTGACTGCTTTCCCCATATTTTCTACTTTTTATTTTGTTGAGCTGGAGGATTCCATTCTTAAAAAATTGTAGAAGTCAAAAATTACAGAAGTCAAGGCACAAAGAACTTATTGTATTTCGCTCGAAACCTTTGAGCTAAAAGAATGCCCTAGTTCTTCGTTCATCCTTTTTCTTCCTCCGCTATCAATTGCTCAATAATGTTTTCAATTGAATTTTCCTTAATTCATGTAGTTACTTGTGCTCCGTGCCACCATTAATGTTTTACCTGAAACATGAGTGTAGCAGGTCATTTTTTTGAAATTCTCACTGTCACATCATGTAATATTGTTGGCGAGACATTTTCAAATCTTGGGTGATCTTTCTATTATGGCTTTTACCAACGTTCATTAAAAAATCTGCTAAGACATCTTGTAGTTTCCCTGACACTTCGAGTCTCTTAGACTATCACAGATCAAATATCGCTAAGGAATCGCGCATTTTCACCAACGTTCTGAGTCTTCCTTATTGTTCTATCCCTTTGGTCTTAAGTATCACTATAACTCCCACCGATGCAAACATGTTGTTGTGACTTTATAAGTCAGGCAGATGTTCCTCCATTTACTTCATGTTTCACCGAGATATTTTGTTGGTTTATTTTCTGATCGCCAAGACATAATTATCTTCTTGCTGATGGAACAACACTCGACATGACTCTCATATCTCTCTCCAATGGATTTTATCTCACCGATAATCAAAACATATCACCAATTCCTTTACTAATGCAGTCCTGTCGGTGTGACATGTGGGTCAGCAGGACTCGCTGACTTCACCCCGATAACATCGAAAGAATCCCCTTCTACTTTGTCGGTGAGACTAGATGAATGCTGCAAGACTTCACTCCGATGGATCTAGTCTGGCCGATATATCTCTTTGTGCTCTAGTCAGTAGGAGACATATAAGTTCGATTTGACTCACTCTAATGACTGTTTTCTTGCCAATAGGATCCTTTTGTCACCAAGACTATGAACTGCATCTTCCCGATGTATATCCTCAGATGAAATCATATCGGTAAGACATTCCCGACCTCTTGCCAATATGCTTAAAAGGACATGCGTTAGTATAAAATTATTTTTGGATCAGTGAGACCTACATCATCTTATGTCGATATGGTTTACACATTCAAATGCTATGGGACCAAATGATAAATACTGACTAGAACATGGGCGACAAAGAAAATTACATCAATTTTATATTCATGATATGGGCTTCTTTGGAAAACCTTTATGAGTATAGACAATTATAAAATTTTCAAATTTTACAGTTCAAACAGTACCCTCATCCGGTACAGATGACTTATTCATAATTTACACCTAGCATGGTCTTAGGGGGAGCATTATAAGAAGATCATAAAAAACCCTAGAAGAATGGTGTGTCAGAGGCTGGCACATGGTTATAATGTGGAGGATGTTTATTCAAAGGTTTTGGAAAAGGAACCAGAGAAAAATATGTTGGGATGAAGATTTGCAGACCGTTTGAAGGTTTTTTGTGCTAAGTGAAGTATGTGTTTAGTAGCTTTTTTGTGTTTGCCACATTTAATGCACTTAGGGAAAACTTGACGGTGGTTAAGTAGAAATTTGTGATTTTTTTGTTAATTGTGCATCTAAAACTGTTGAAAGGTGCTATGAAGAATTCTTGAGGCGTGCTTGAAATGTTTCTGAAGTAAATTTGAGGATTGATTCAGGTAATCTAGAAACCCTCTCTCTGTTTGCAAAAGGAAAGAAGAAAATTGAAGAAGTATCATTAAATTTTGAGAAATCCAAGCAATGGAAAGTGGTTTGTGTGGTGCTACCCCTCTAAAGTTGAAAAGGGTCAAAGTAGAAGAATACGATCATAGGAAAATGAAGGAAATTAAACTACGGTTGGCCGAGGTTGAATTATAGAATATAAAAACCCTAGGGATGGATTTGTTAAGTGAATTTTTGTGGGTTACAGATAAGGAAGTTATCTTGTTCTTGTTGAATTATTTTAAGGATGGAAACATTGTTTTGGACAAACCCTACTTAATCTTGAAGGAAGGAATTGAAGCGATCACTGGATTATGCAGCATTGGAGAACTTCTTGGAAAAAAATTGTGAAGTATAAGGATGTGGTGGAGCTGACTGGCATCAGTAGAGATCAAAGAGCACTATTGATTGATACACTTGCTGATTCGGCCTTTAGGTATGTTGCATACGGTATCTCATGCAAAATTTATTTTAGAAATTGTGAAAGCTCAACTTCGGCTATTATCATACATATTTCCCACATGATGGTTAAGGAGAACAAACAATTTGATTTATGTAGCTTGTTGCTTGAGAATTTTCATGAATTTTTTTTAATGCCATTGGTTGAGAATTATTTGTTTCATTTCAGATCCTTGATGGTGTGTCTGGTGTTTTACTTTCTGAATTCTCTACCGAGAAGAGATAATGTGATGTCAGAATCTGGTATCGCTATTGGAAAGAAAACTTATAGACATCTAGAGTCTTTGGAAGATAATGGAAATATGTGCAGATCATATTTCTCACCCTTGCAAGCAAACTCTTTCTCTAGTATATCTACATTAAGTTGTTTCGAACTGGGCTTTCCCTTTGGGAAAAGGAAAATGGAGCTTGTTATCAGTGATTCCCCTCTGGAATTGAAAAAGAGAAAGGAAATGACTAAAGGCATCATTGATATTTCAAATGAGGAGAAAGAATCTTTGACTGGTACTGAATCCCTTGATCCTGATGATATCTAGTCTATGATAATTGATGGAAAAATGAAGAAGATTGGTGAACTATGGAATGTTGCCTCGCCTATTGATAGATTGAAATTGATGATGCATTGGTAGATTATCTACTCCGGAAAGGTATTGAAGTATCTTTTTTTTCTGATTTCTTAGCAAAAAATCTAATTGAGATTGTTGAAGAAAGGATGTTGCTTAAAGGTCTGGAAGGATGTAATATGGGAATCTTGGTTGAAATAAGATGTAGAAAGGCTATGCAGAGATTGTCTAGATTGATTGTGGAAACAAAGAAGTGTGTTAAATAAATTTCAAATGTTTACAAGTATTATCTTCGGTGGCCTACAACTGTAGATAAGTTCAGCAGCAGAAGAGAAGCAATTGAATCCAAGTTGAATGAGATTGGAAAGAACTTTGATATATTTGAAGATAAAGAAGAGAAGAAAAGGATAAGAGTTGGTGAACTTCAGGCTAAACTAATAATTACACAAAGACAGAGAGATGATGTGACAAAGACCTTCTGGCTACTTAAAGAAATTGCTTAAGTCTGGTTAAAGCATCTTTTCAAAATTATTTTTGATGTTGAAGATGTTGATAAATAATGCTTTGTTGTAGATTGGTCACCCTCTTTTACCCTATTACGGTTATTGAAAAGCACATGCACAAAATTGGAGCTTGTTGTTTTTAACTGGATGAAATTGTATCCAGTTCTCAAAGAAAGGTATAAGAAGGTGTTCTAGGTGAAGAGTGTCATCTTCACTTAATTTTTGTTCGCTTAAATGATATAGATTGTTGGAAGTTTTTGGAATTTTTTTGAAATTTTTATGTCACCATGTTTACACTCATTTTTGGTGCCCTTTTCCATTGATTTCAAAGGGGGAGAGTGTTGGAATGGAGAGTGTTGGAGATAGTGGAGAGAGAATTTTTTGTTCACATGTTGCCATCAATGACAAAGGGGGAGATTGTTGGAAAAATGAGTAAAGTCATCTATTTATTCATTGATGTCACCATGATAGCAGTATGTTGGTAGTTGGGTCTGGTACTCCTATACCAGTGCTTATCCTCCCTAGTTGATGATCCAGTATTCTAGTCTGCAGTTCTCCGCAGTTGACAGTTTCTGGTTGCGGTTTTGGGAAACTACTAATGGATGTTAAAGGCATGCATGATCAGGTTATTTCATGTTCTCATGATCATACAATGAAGTAACATTATTTTGTTGGTTGCACTGAAGACTATTCCTAGCCAACTTGTTAAGATAATTTTGATATGATATGAAATCTTATGTGCGATCTATTTCTTGGTTTGAGCCAACATGATGTAATGTGCTAAAGATTTTTCTGCGTGTTTGGAAATATTTTGTGAAATTTTGGAGCCGACAGTTGATATCCATTATAAATAAATTGCACCTAATTAGGCTGACCTAATTAGTGCTTGCAATG
The DNA here is from genome assembly GCA_007258455.2 of Sequoia sempervirens. NCBI lineage: Eukaryota > Viridiplantae > Streptophyta > Pinopsida > Cupressales > Cupressaceae > Sequoia > Sequoia sempervirens. Next base: position 253,282,630 of record VDFB02270651.1, on the reverse strand, counting down.
GAGATCGGATATATATATAAATATATGGTGAACAGTTTCTTTTTAGTGACTTAGACATGGGTGTACGAATGTGTGTGTGCAAGTATATGTGAGGAGGTGCAGTGAGCCTGTAAAAAGGTGAGAGAAGAAATAGTGAAGAAGTAATGAATGTGAAGGTGTGATTAGAAAGGCAGTAGTTGTGAGCATATCCAAAAGTGTATCAACACATAATAGGTGCATCTTTCCAGTTCATTTTGGGCTATAAAGCCTTACTCTTTTTTGTATAATCTTTTTGTAGGTAGTGAGCCTTTTGTTGGACAGTGAGTCCTTTTTGTAGGTAGTGAGCCTTTGTACTTACACTATGAGTCCTTTTGGAAGTGAGCCTCATTTAAAATACTATATAGTGTGAGTTAACCCTCACCGTGGTTTTTCCCTTATCGGGTTTTCCACATAAAAATATGGTGTTCATTGTGTTGATTTACTTTCTGATATTTGTGTTTCATGCTCATAATTAATAACAGAATAGTGTGGTTGAAGATTTGATAAGTGATAAAGTTTTCAGTTTGAATTTGTGTGACAACTGATTCACCCCCCCTCTTAGTTGTCCTACACCTGTTTAACATTATTCATGTTTCATGGTGAATGAATGATTGAAAATATACAAACCTTAGAAGATTGCACTAGTTTCATGAGACTGTTAGCTGATTTGGTTAAGTGGACCTTAGTTTTAGGAAGGTTGTCCATTGTAGTGTTCTCCATTATCACTGTTCATCAGTAGTTTCAAGTCTAGGAACTTACTCTCTTCCCTTCCCTTTTGACCTTTCTTTAAAATAGTAATTTAGGCAAAGTTCAAGCATCATTGTAAATCCAAATCTGATGACAAAAGTGGAGTTTTAGACTGCTATCTTGAACTTCTAGCAATAGAACAACATTTTAGAATTTTATAAACTCCATTTAAAGAACCAATTCCCTCCCAACTTAACATACATAAGGCTTCCCTATGATTACCAACAAATCACATGAACCAACTGAGACATTCTAAGCAAGTCATGACCTGACATTCAAAACCTTGGGATAGTTAACTGCAATTTACTTGCAGGAAATTATCTTTCAAGAGAGGTGGTGCACTTATGCATTACCTATGTTGAGAAGTGCTAAAAAATACATCAACAAGCTCCAAGTAATTTTCCCATGGTGAACAGATTTTAGTTGATGCAAAATGGGTTAGTTACATGTGTAAAGTTGGAAAGTGGTGTACCTTTCATTATGTTTATCATAAGACTAAATCAACTATTCCAAATGTCTGTATGGGTGGGTTTATGCTAGGAAAGGTCCTCTTTTTCACCCGAGCACACTAAAATAGTCCTAGCCACATTCTACTGGTAAAGTTGCTTAAGAGACCAAAGTGCAAAAGGGAAAAAAAAATTGACGAGCGATTACTTAGAAATCATGGCACTTGGAAACACTCCATTTAAGTCTATAGGATCATGTAGAGACCCTTTACAATAACCTCTCTTAGTTTTTTATAGCTCCAAGTCATTTACCTATGGTGAAAAGATTTAAGTTGATGACAAATGGGTCAGTTGCATGTAGTGTAAAGTTGGAAAGTGGTGTAACTTTCAGTCTATTCATCATACGACTAAACCGACTATTCCAACACATCTATATGGCTTGTTTTATGTTAGGTAAGGTCCTCTTTTACACCCAAACATGCCAAAATATTTTGAGCCACATTCTATTGGCGAAGTCTCTTAAGAGACCAAAGTGCAAAAGGGAAGCAAACTTCAACGAGCAATTACTTGGAAACTATGGCACTTGGAAACACTTTTCCTAAGCCTATGGGATCATGTAGGGTCCTTCTATAATAACCTCTCTCAATTTTTGATAGATCCAAGTTGGTTTCCCATGGTGAATAGATTTCAGTTGATGGAAAATGGGTCAGTTGCATGTAGTGACAAGTTGGAAAGTGGTGTAACTTTCATTCTGTTCATCACACGACCAAACCAACTATTCCAACATTTCTATATGGGTAGCTTTATGTTAGGAAAGGTCCTCTTTTGCACCCAAACATATCGAAATAGTCCAAGCCACATTCTACCGGTGAAGTCTCTTAAGAGACCAAAGTGCAAAAGGGCAGCAAACTTTGATGAGCGATTACTCAAAAAATGTGGCACTTGGAAACACTCTATCTAAGGTTACATGATCATGTAGGGCCTCTCTACAATAACCTCTCTTAGTTTTCATAGCTCCAAGTCATTTTCCCATGGTGAACAGATTTCAATTGATGGAAAACAGATCAATTGCATGTAGTGTAAAGTTGCAAGGCAAACAACATTTTCTTTTGTTCTTTGTGGGGCCAAACAATTAGCACCAACACATCTAGGTGGGCACATCTACACCAAGCATGGTCACCGCACTTCATTATAAAAAGATTGTAGTCTTTCCTATTCGAAGGGTCACAAATTTTTGCCTTTAAAAGGTCACAACTAAATTCATATCATCACTATTCATGAGAACCTAAATTGATTTATTTGCAACTTTTTAGATATTCTTGGGGAAAAGGCAATTATTGAACTTTTAGGTGGTTTTTTTTCTATCATGAACATCTCCTGAAGCTATTTATTAACTATTGTAAGCATGCAATTTTAACTTTTAAAGTTGCATTCTTCTAATTATTGGGTTCAAATTCATGTTTTTGCTATTGGGAAGGTTGATTTGTGGTCTCTTAATCTAAAATAATCCAGTGCCCTTATGATCTTTAATAAGACTTGCATGCCTTGATTTTTTGTTTGTGAAACTTAGTTGTTACTTTCTATTTTCTTTTGTCAATAGTGTTATGATGTTTTCTTTATCTACATAATACATGAAACATGAAGCATGAAAGCGAATGGTAGCATGAAGCATACATGTGGAATGGTAGATGTCTTCCTCAATGATATAAAGCATGAAGCATATAGATGAAGCATGAAGCATGGTAGCATGAAGCATGAAGCATTACTATATTTATATGATTGATTTAATGTTCAATAATATTATATGAGAATAATGTTCTAACTTTATTATATGTTTACAATTATAGAAAACAAGAGTGCACGAAAAGCACTTGGATTTTAAATATTTGAAGTAAACCATCTACAAATATCTATTGAAGCATGGATTTATAGTTCAAAAAAGGAAACCATTAGTTAAAAATATTTGTATTAACCAAATAGCCATGTAGGCATACATCAATATTGTTGCAAGAATGTAAAGAATGAAGGTGTTGTCATTGATGTCAACTGGCCAATTGGTTATCAACTGATTTTTATTGTCATTAGTGTCATGGATGCAGGTTATTGGTTGTATATGTCAAGGATATTGAGAAAATTATAATGAAGAAAGATTGTAGGTGTTCAATGGTTGCTCCAAGTTTTGCTCCGGGATTTGCTCCTATGTTTGTGTGGTTCAGATATGTTGATCATGGTTGTTGGAAGCTAATATATCTAGATTTTTGGCTGTTGATTCATTGTACAGTGTGAGTTATGCTCACCAGTTGTGAAGTATGGTTTTCTATGTTTCTAGTTGAGGTCCAAGAGAAATATTGTTGGTCCGGATTTCTCTTTGTTAAAGTCTTATGACTTGTGGTTTTAGATTTGAGTTGTTTTGACTATATTGAAGATAATTTTGGTATCTAGAAGGTTCGTGCTTAATTCTTTTATGTGTTTTACACTAGTTTGACTAACCTTGTGTTGAGCACTACCTTTGGAGTTGATGAAGTGTTTTGGATCTATTTGGGTCCTTATGAAGCATGTGTTTGGGTAACCCTCATTCTAATTCCACCCTAGGATGTTTTGGCACTGACCTAATTTTAATTTTAATTTGATGGCCAACTTTGGATATGTTACAAAATTGAATATGGTATAAATACAAGATGAGTTAGTGGTGAAATACAACATAGAAATAGGAAAGAGAGATAAGTGCAAAGAAATAGAGAAGATAGATGCAAGATTGATGTGAATCAGTGAGTGTGTGTGATGTGAATGTGGAAAATTAGTGTGAAGCCTAAATGTTGAGTTTTTGGATGTAGTGAACAAAAGGTGTACTCTATCATTCATGCATATGTGTAAGTGGTTGAGAAAATTGTGGTGGATTTCTCCATTGCATTGAGATTTTATTCTCTATAACATATCTCTGAACTATCTTCTTTGTATCTCTGTGACAGTGAGCCCTCTGAGTTGCTATCCCTATTGGACAGTGAGTCCTTGTTTTGATAGTGAACCTTGTTTCTCAAGTAATGAGCCTCTTGTAATTAGTTTTTATATTCTATATATTGTGAGTTAATCCTCACCGTGGTTTTTACCTTATTGGGTTTTCCACATAAATCTGGTGTTATTGTGTTTGTGATGGTCTTTAGTTTTTGCACTAGTATTTAATGTTTAATCACTTAAGTAGTGTTAAGGATTACTTGTGGTGAATGAATTAAGGTTTAAATCTATGACAACTATTTTAGCCCCCCTCTCAACTATCTTGTTCAAAAATTGGTATTAGAGCTTGGTTCCTTGGTAAAGAGCTTAACCGCTTGAGGAAGGTCTAGGATGGATGGAAAAATGACTTATGATTATCCGAGGTTTGATGGAACTAATTATGCTATCTAGAAAATATTGATGGAAGAATATCTAGATTTTTGTAGATATGATGTGGAGAAATCTTACAAGAGTCCTTACACTCCTTCTGCTAATGGTTTGAGTATGGATGATGAGATCAAATCACATCAAGCAAACAATAAGGTGAGGTATATTTTGAAGAATATTTTGGTACATTTTGAGCTGATTAAGGTTTAGAATCTAAAGACTGCTAAGGAATTTTGGGATGCATTGGAAAGGGAACATGAAGGTGATGAAAGAGTTAAAGAGGCAAAATTGCAGAAATTGGAAACATATTTTGAGCTTCTACACATGTCTAAAGATGAGAATGTCAAAGCTTATGTACATATATTGGATGAGATAGTGGTCAGAATGCAAGGACTTGGTGCTACTGTAGATGAAATGAGGATTGTAAAGAAGATTCTTAGAGCTCTCCCTAATGCTTATAGTGAGAATGTGTGTGCTATTGAATAGAGTATACATTATAAAACCTACACTAAAGATTTGTTGTTGGGATTTCTGACATCTTATGAGATGAGGAAGCTAAATCTGAGGAATGTATGCAAATCAAAAACTACTTTTAAGGCAACAAAAGTTGAAGATTTGGAGGAAGAAATTTTTGATGAAATAGAAGCTAACTTTGTGAGAAGGATGAGGAAAGGATCCAATAAGTATGAAGGTAAGTTACCCTTTAAATGATTTAATTGTGGAGAAATAGGTCATTATGTTGCAAAGTTTCCAGAAAGAGCTAAGAGGAATAAAAAAAAGATATGAGAAAGAAAAGAAAGGAAAGAATATCAACAGAGAATATTATGTGAATGAGAATGCTAGTATATCTAATGAGGATTATAATTATAAAGATCCTGATGAAAATCAATACTTGTTCTTGGCTATAAAGGATGAACCTACTTCTACTAATTCTAAAAAATAGGTAAAGGAAAGCCCTCTGGAGAAGGAGAAAAATGAAGGTACTGTTATCTCTTCCCTTCATGCTAAACAAAAAAACAACTACTAGGTAGTTGACAGTGGTTGTTCACATCACATGATTGGTGATAAAAGTAGTTTTTAAACTTGAAAAATATGATGGAGGCTTGGTTATGTTTGGAAATGATACTGGTGCTAAAATTTATGGGATAGGTGCCGTAAGTTTTGATGGCAAGCATAATACTGATGATGTCTACTATGTTAAGGGTTTAAGGCATAATATTTTGAGTGTTGGATAGATGTGTATTAAGGGATATGATATTGTGTTTAAGGATGAGAGATGTGAAATCTAAAAAGGATCTGGAACATTGATTATTGTAGGAAAGAAATTTGAAGGAAATATCTATCAACTTAAGGGTGTTTATGGACGATGCTTTATAACTCGGATTAATGATAGTTGGTTATGGCATCGGAGAATGTGTCACATTAATTTTGATAACTTGGAAAGGATTAGTGCAATTTAGGCCATGAGATATTTACCAAGGATTAAAAATCGCATTAATGATATTTGCAAGAGTTGTCAATTTGGAAAGAAAGCAAGAAGTAATTATAGATCAAAAAATAGTCTACTACTAGACTACTGGACTTAATTCATATAGATCTTTGTGGTCCTACAATAGTTAGAAGCCTATGAGGTGAAAGGTAATTTATGCTTTTGATTGATGATTATTCTAGATATACATGGGTTACATTTCTTAGAGAGAAATAAAATGCATTAGATAGATTCAAGACATTCAAAGCTATGGTTGAAAATGGAGTGAATTTAAGGATAAAATGTTTAATGTATGACAGAGGTGGAGAATTCATCTCCCATGAGTTTAATATGTTTTGTGAATTGTATGGAATAAAGAGACAGTTATCTACTATGAGAACTCCTTAGCTGAATGGAGTTGTTGAAAGGAAAAATAGAACAGTTCAAGAGGCTACTAAATCAATTATTACTGAGGTTGGTTTACCAGAAGTTTACTAGAGAGAAGCTATTCATATTGTTGTTTATGTAGTAAATCGAGTTCAAGCAAAAGAAAATAGTACAAAGACCCCCTATGAGCTATGGAATGGAAGAATTCCCACTGTTAAGTATTTCAAGGTATTCAGAAGAAAATTTTATATCAGAAGAGATGAAGAAACTTTAGGTAAGTTTGATGAAAGAAGTGATGAAGGAATTTTTCTTTGATATTCTACTAAAAGAAAAGCATACAGATGTTTCATTAAAAGACCAAGAAATATTGTAGAAAGTGCAAATGTCTAGGTTGATGAGACAATGAAGAATTCAATTGACATTAATGGATATGTATCTGATGAACCTAATTGTGTAAGAGTATAAGAGATTGTGGAAGAACAGGAAAAGGATGAGAAAGAGAAGTAGAATGAACAAAATGAAAGAGAAGAAGAAGCTTTGTTGGTGTCACCTAAGATTCCTAGATATGTGCAAAAGAATCATTCATAAAGTTAGATTATTGGAAATAAGACTAAAGGAGTATTGACTAGAAGTAGAGCTACTACTGAAGTAAATTTGTGTTTATTTTCTGAGATTGAACCGAACTATAAGTGAAGCATGTAAATATTAACATTGGATGGAAGACATGAAAGAAGAACTTATGCAGATTGAGAAGAACCAAAATTGGAAATTGGTCCCAAGACCGACAGATAAAAAACATTATTGGATCAAAGTGGGTATTTAGAAATAATTTGAATGAGAATGGAGAAGTGGTTAGAAATAAAGCAAGGCTTGTGTGTAAAGGTTACTTACAAGCAGAAGACATAGATTTTAAGGTAAATTTTCCTCCAGTAGCAAGAATGGAAGATATAAGAATGTTCTTTGCATTTCTACTCATAAAGACTTCAACGTCTATTAGATGAATGTCAAGTTAGCATTTTTGAATGGTGATCTAGAAGAAGAGGTCTACATGGAACAACCGAAAGGATTTTAGTTGTCAGATCAATCAGATATTGTGTGCAGATTGAAGAAAGCCTTACATAGATGGAAGCAAGCTCCTAGAGATTGGTATGCAAGGTTATACAGGTATCTGATTCAGCAAGGTTTCACCAAAGGTATGACATATAGTAATCTATATTTTAAGATTGAAAATGACAAAATCTTAATTGTAGTTGTATATGTTGATGATATATTTTTGGAGGAAATGAAAATATCCACAAGATTTTTGCAAAAAAGATGCAAAAACAATTTGAAATGTCTATGTTTGGACAGATGAATTTCTTTCTTGGGCTACAAATTAATCAAACAAAGAAAGGAATTTTTATTTCATAGTCTAAGTATGTGAAAGAGATGTTGAAGAAGTTTGGGATGGATGGTTCCAAACTGGTATGTACTCCTATGGTGATCAGTTACAAATTGGGTAAAGATGATGATTCACCTAAGGCTAATCAGAGCAAGTATTTATCTATGATTGATGGACTATTGTATTTGACTACTACTAGACCATATATTATGCATGTTTTATATATTGTGGGTAGATTTAAAGAAGATCCTAAGGAAACACATGTTAAAATATTATTCAAATATTTGAATGGAACTTCAGATTATGGGTTATGGTATCTTAGAGATACTAACTTTACTCTAAGTGCCTATACAAATGCAGATTGGGTTGGATGTGTAGATGAAAAAAAAAGTACAAGTGGTGGTGTATTCTTTCTTGGTTGTATATTTGTGGAATGATTGAGTTAAAAGAAATATTTAGTCTCCTTGTCTACTTTTGGAGCTGAGTATATAGTTGTTGTATCTTGTTGTACACAAGTTCTATGGATGAAATAGACATTGAAATATATCACAGTGGTGTATAATGATCCTATTTCTATCTTATATGACAATACAAGTGCAATTAACATTTCAAAGAAACATATGATGCACTTGAGGATGAAGCATATATCTATCGAGTATCATTTCTTGAGAGAGAAGGTCATGGAGAATGAAGTAAAAATTGAATATGTTTCGATGAAGAATTAGATTGTAGATATATTTATGAAGTCTCTTCCTAAAGATACTTTTGAGTATCTTCGGGAGAAGTTAGGGGTCATTGCCCCTCCTTCTTGAGCTATATGCATATGGAGATGCATCAGTCTAGTGGATCTATGGATCTATCTTTCTTATGGACTAGTGTTTTGGTGGCTACCTCTTAGGGGCAATTGGTAGTGTCAAGTATTGTCATTAAGAGTATTATTTTTTATGTCAAAGGGGAAATAAATTTAAAATATCTTTTTCCTTTGTCATTGATGTAAAAGGGGAAGAGAAAGCATGTGAAAAAGAGAGGGAGAATATAAAATACTATCTACTAAGGGGGAGAAACAAAAAGAAAAATCTTGAAAAGTGTATTTAGAGCTAGTATGGTGTCTTTGATGGTTTTTCACGCCATATGTTGCCATCAATTACAAAGGGGGAGATTATTGCAAGAATGGAAAGAATGAAGGTGTTTTCATTTATTTTAATTGGTTAATTGGTTATCAACTTATTTTTGTTGTCATTAGTCTCATGGATGCAATTTATTGGCTATATATGTCGAGGATATTGAGAAAATTGTATTGAAGAAAGATTGTTGGTGTTCAATGGTTGTTCTGGGTTTTTCCCCAAGACTTTCTCCTATGTTTTTGTGGTTTAGGTATGTTTATCATGGTTGTTGGAAGCTACTATATCCATATTTTTGGTTGTTGATTCATTGTACAGTGCGAGTTATGTTCACCAGTTGTGAACTATGGTTTTTTGCGTTGTTGGTTGAGGTCTAGAACAAATATTGTTGGTCCAAATTTATCTTTGTTAAAGTCTTTGATGAAGTTCACTGCAATCTTCATCATTTAATTATAAATTTCAATCTAGGGCGATGTCCATGGCAATATACAAGGGGAAGAATAAATCATTTGCATGACATTCTTTTTCTACAAACATAATTGAAAGGAAATACATGAAAGAATTTGTTGGAATCAAATCTAATCTAAGAGCTGGTAAATCAAAGTTTTGAAATGAAATCTATCTTAAGAAGCATTCAAAGGGAAATTTTGGAAATGCATATAACATGGAATGGAAAGATTGTTGGAAAATAAACTATGAAATGAAAACTACAAACAACTACACTACTACTGCTAAAAACTAAACTCTATTATTTTATAAAAACTCTTCCCCATTTGATTCCTTGATTACAATGAATTTATAGAATTTTGAAAGATGATCCTTATAGTTGTGCAACAACTTGCTAGAAGATAGGAACATGTGTTGAGGAAAAAAAAAAGTCTTTTCTTCATCTTCTTGAGTCAATCTTCCTTGGTCGTCCAAAACAAATATGCTTGTTTTGTAGCCCCTAAACAAGCTCCAAAAAGACATTTGAATGCTGAAAAATTCATGTCTTTCCCTTGTGTATCATTAAAGCTCATAAAACAACTCCTAGATACTTGCAAAAAGGTTCAAACTGCCCAAAACTATCTCATAAATATGCTCTAGTTTTTTGCACAACCCAACAACATACCTTAAATACTTTGAATTTCCCCCTAGATGCTCTCAATTGTTGTCCCTTAACTAGTCATAGAAGCCCAAACTGCTCAATCTCTTCATAAAAACTATCATACCTGTCCTTCACTTAGATCCTTCTTTAGCTTTGAAAATTCTAGAGCATGAAAGAAAAGTTCCAGAGCATTGGATTGGTGAAGTTTTCTCTCAAACCACAAACCAGGTTTTTGTGAAATTTAATGGTTTTTTCACCTTCTTGTCTCATAATTTTTGTCCAAAAATATCAAGAGCCCAGATCATAGTTTTCAAGATATGACAAAATCTTGACTGCTCCAACTAAAAATCTTTTACTTTCCTCATCATGCTCAGTCTTGATAAACTTCATAATTAAGAAAATACATGCTTTTATTCAACTAATAGATGATACATTTTTTTGTCTCATCAGTCTTATCACTTACAGTTTCAGAGTTGAGTTGTTTTGATTGTATTGAAGATAATTTTGGTATCTGGAAGGTCTGTGCTTAATTGTTTTAAGTGTTTTACACTAGTTTGGTTGACCTTGTGTTGGACACTACCTTCAGAGTTGATGAAGCTTTTTGGATCTATTTGGGTCCTTATGAAGTGTGTGTTTCAGTCGAGCTCATTCTAATTCCACCCTAAGATGTTTTTGCATTGACCTAATTTGAATTTGAATTTGATGGATGACTTTGGATATGTTTCAAAGTTGAATATAGTATAAATACACAATGATTTAGTGGTGAAATACAACATAGAAAGAGGAAAGAGAGATAAGTGTGAAGAAATAGAGAAGATAGATTCAAGATTGAAGCGAATCAATGAGTGTGTGTGATGCGAGTGTGGCAGATCAGTGTGAAGCCTAAATGCTAAGTTTCCGGATGTAGTGAGCAGAAGGTGTACTCTATCATTCGTGCATGTCTGCAAGTGGTTGAGAAAATTATGGTGGGTATCTCTGTTGCATTGATATTTTCTTCTCTCTGTAACGTATCTCTTCTATCTTCTTTCTATCTCTATGGTAGTGATCCCTCTGGGTTGTTAGCCCTGTTAGATAGTGAGTCCTGATGTGGATAGTGAGTCCTTATTTTGGTAGTGAGCCTTGTTTCTCAGGTAGTGAGCCTCTTTTAATCGGTTTTGATATTCTCTATAGTGTGGGTAAATCTTCACCGTGGTTTTTCCCTTATTGGGTTTTCCATGTAAATCTAGTGTTATTGTGTTTGTGTTGTTCTTTATTTTTTGCACTAGTATTTAATGTTTAATCACTTAAGCAGTGTTAAGGATTAGTTATGGTGAATGAATTAAGGTTTAAATCTATGAGAATTGATTCACCCCCCTCTCAATTGTCTTGTTCAACAAATGTATGTCAATATAAGTATAGAATATATACAAAATAGCCATATAGGCTTACAAGAATGCCATATAGGCATACAATGTCAAGTATATGCAATACAAAATATGTCCAAAAATGCCATATAGGAATACAACAAAGGGCCCCAATCAAAATTCATTGCCCTCTAGGTGAATGAAACAAATGGGTGGCCTTTGTTGGTTAGGTGGATGGCGATGTGTATGACACTCATTTACTCTAAACTCGAGGGCTGCTCCTTGGTTTTAGTTCCCAATCAAGCTTTATTTTTTACAATAAAAAGTAAAGACAATAATACATAGAAATCACATTATAAAAAATAATATATTTAACAAAATAATCACTTACCACCGCTAAATAATCTCTCTCCTCAAGTGAAATATTTGCATGCTCATGTTGTGGTGTGCCCAAGTCCTATAGAAACCATCCAAATAGAAATTAAACTATGAATTAATTTAATCCTTTGATTTTTCACTAACTAACAACTATAACAACAAATGTAATTTGAAATTTACTAATCTACCTCATACCCCCTGTGAGAGGCACCAAGCTATATATTGCAAAAGATACACATTGTTCCATTACCCTATCAACATCTGGAGGTGTTTCCACTTCCATCATCTGAAAATAAAACAACAAATTATTCAATCACGAAAAGTAGAATAGTGATGTAGGTCATGGCTTATAATGTATGAGATCATAAAAAAAAATGAGTACTTATTGAACTATTTATTTCTTACTATTATGCTTACTATTTGACCTATCCATAGCTTATTCAAAAGAAATTGTTTTAGGCTTCTATCCATAGCAGTGAGGTAGTGAACTGTTTGATAAAATGTTTTGGTAGACAGGTATGAAAAATTTGGTAGCATAGAGAAGGTAGTGAATTATTTAAAAAATGCCTCAAAGAAATGTGGTCTCATGGTGATAGAATTCCATGAAATTTTATTTTTTCATGGCATTCCATCACCATGAGACCACATTTATTTGAGGCATTTTTTTCAAACATTTCATTACCTTCTTTATGCTATTATGTTGGGATGGGTGGAATGGTATAGTGTGGTCTTGGATATGAGATGGAGGGGGATCATCACATGAAGAGGGAGGGGTGTTTTTATCATGAGGGGAAGAGGATCATTAGATGGGGTGGAAGGTATACTTTGAGACCACATTTCAAGAGCAATCATAAAATGGAGTGGAAGGGGTACTTTGATCTAGACACAAAGGCTATCCTCGTCATCATCGATATGGTTGGGGTTGGTTGGAATGGATGAAGTTGGATTAGAATGTTGGATGGAGGATAGATTAGATGGTTAGACACAGTGGAGGATTGATTGGAAGAAAGTTTTGGACAAGGATGGAAATTAGGATGACGGATTAGAAATGAACTTGGGGATTGGAAGAATAGGATCTAAGAATGAAGATGGAGGATGGGATTAGATTTGGGGATCAAATAAAAGACCTTAAAATGATTTTATTTGAGTAAAGAGGATTATCTGTTCCTAAGGCATTGAGTTGTTTGAAAAAATTCCTCAAAGAATTGTGGTCTCATGGTGATGGAATGGAATTCCATCACCATGAGATTACATTTCTTTGAGTAATTTTTCAAAAAACTTGTTGCCTTGTCTATGCTATTGCTTACTATTATGCTTTGCTCAATTTTTTCCAAGCATCCATAGTTTACTGGAAAGCACCTATTTTAGGCTTTTAGCCATAGCAGCAAGGAAGTGAAATTTTTGATAAAATGCTTTGGTAGACATGTATGGAAAATGTGTTAACATAGGCAAGGTAGTGAGCTGTTTGAAAAAAAATCCTTAAAGAAATGGGGTCTCATGGTGATGGACATCACCATGAGACCACATTTCTTTGAGTCATTTTTTAAATAATTCATTTCCTTGTCTATGTTATTTCTTACTATTATTCTTTGATAAAAAAATTCCAAGCATCCATAGCATAGACAAGGTAGTGAACTATTTGAAAAAATGCCTCAATAAAATGTGGTGTCATGGAATGCCATGACAAGAAAATGCAATTGGCAGCTACTCCTAGTTATTAGTTATGCTATGTGAAGCAATTGCATCATTTCTTATGTTGACTTTCTAAAAAAACTATATTGTAATTGAAATTTTGTCATCTATCAACATCTAGTTATTAGTTATGCAATGTGAAGTAATGATTTGAGTTTGAAAAATGTGTAATGCAATGTAATCAACAATATGAATATAAACTACACAAATCTATTAAGTACAATTCATTAGTTAAATTCTTTATTCTATTACTTGAGTGAAGGTTTGAACTCCACTGCCACTGGGAGGTGTTGTCATGAAATCTTCAATATTAACCTATTCAACATCCAAAATAAAATATTAGAATACCATTCATATAATAATTCAAATCACATGTAATATTTATAATTCTTTACTAGTTACATACCTTGGCAGTAGATGCAGTGGAGTAAAAAATAGTTGGAGGGGGGGTGAAAATAGTATGAACACTATGACCCTAAAATTTTGTTACAATCATAAAACTAAATTAGTTAATCTTGCATTTAAAAAATGAAATTTAATAAATTAAATTCAATGAAAATGCTAACATTTACCTAAGTATCAAGGCCGAAAGCCTCATTCTAAAGGGCATCTACCATCACTAGCTGGACAACTACAAACATAGTCTATGCACTAACCTCCTAACTATCTATGGGGTCATATGTACAAGTGGACCCACAAGCCTGACAAGAAAGTGGTGGATCCCTACCCCTCAAAGTCTCCCCTGGCTCATGTTGTACTGCAAGAATCACACTTTGGATGATACTTTGGATTAGAGAACTAATAGACTATAGAGTATCCAACTCAACACTCTCCTTCATGATGGAAGGGACAACAACATGCTCATAAGCCAGTCTAGTGAGTGCTCATCTCGTTGGCCGCTAAGGATCAATATGTGCACCTATTGTGCCTTTTTTGCACACACACCCTACCAGAGGTAGGGACCCTCTTTTATTTCCTTTTTTTAGCTTTAGGTTCTACCTTTTCCCCTTAAGGGATATATCCTTTGAATTTTTCTTATCTTACCCTCTAGGCTTTTGATGATTGATATAGTGTTGAAGATAAGTTGCTCTTTATCCTTTAAATCTCATTTGAACCTCAAATTGGCTAATTTTGGTATGGGTTTGGGGATTCCTTAAGGCCTTAGAATCCTCGAGATTTTGTTTTTCGCTTAATCTAAGGATGTCTAGATTACCCAAAGCTATTTCTTGCTAAATCCACGTTTGTCCAAAATCTCCAAAAGTCTTTTTTTCATGAAATCCTTACCTACTTGGATTCCATAAAATCCTTGTTTTCGAAGAACCCTTTCCTTCATGTATTCCCCAAAACCCAATGCAATGTCTTTTCACATCATTTATTGCTCTTTGAAAATGACAAGTTACCATTAATGCTTCTTTTAGGTTTGATTTATAATGTGATTTGAGCCTTTTGATGTCATTGTGATTTTGATATCTTGAGAGTTTTTTGTGCTTGAGATTTTGGAGTACTTGTGCAGATTGGAGCTAGGGTTTTTGAAGATCGTGTGTGTGGATTTTGGTGATCATCGCTAGGGTTTCTAAGGTTCGATTCATACATTGCATTTTCACCATCTGAATCACAAGGTAGGGTCTAAATTCCTCTCCATTTGGTTTTGAAAGTAGATTTAATGATAGTTCAAAGGATTATCTTTCTTTGCTTCAATTTACATTTTGTGTTAATCATCAAAGTTATGAACTTGAACGTATTTTTCATTTTGATTTTCACATAGATTTCGAGAGGTTTGTGTCATTTGAATGAGCATTGATTTAGTTCTATTTCGAGGGTGTTATTATTTTTTCACTAATTCCCTGTCTGGTTGGATTTCCCGATACTTAACAATTGTCATTGTGTTGAGTGTTTTGATGCCATTTGAAGTTTGACTTGTGCTTATAAGGTTTAAATCTTGGTTATCAAATTCCTTTAAATCATAAGGGATATTGCATGATTGATTGGTGATTATTTTTCTCATATATTTCTATGTTTTGTAGAATCCACATGCCCGTGGATTCTTCGAAGAATTCTTTTTCACAAAATCCATGGCTCTTTGGATTCCTCAAAAATCTATGAGGAGCCAAAATTCCTGAAACTCATGAAAACACTCATTGTTGACTTAAGAGTTATTGAATATCCAAGATACTGAGAGGGGGGTGAATTAGTATCTTCTTAAATTTTCTGACCAGATACCATATAATTATTCCAATGCATACAATAGAAAAGATAAGTAAAAGCATTAACAGAGCATGAAATCACAAAACACATGAACACCATGATTTTTTACGTGGAAAACCCAACATGGGAAAAACTATAGTGAGTGTTAGCTCACAATATAGTATAACCAGTTATAAGATATTATAAAATGGGTGGCTCACTGCCAAGACTCATTGTCCAAATACAAAGGCTCACTTCCTATAGAATTACAATGACAAAATGGTTTACAGCCAGAAAATGAACTGATAAAGTACACCTAGTGAGCGCAAATTTAGTTCCAATGAAGCTTAGTAAATTGACTTGATACACTTCATCATATTTTCTCTTCTTCACATTTGCATTCACAACACACACCCCTCTTATTAAAAAAAAACTATCCAATATATATATCTAATATCTCTGCAAGCATCAATTATGTCGGCCTAATTAGATGCACTTCTTATTTACTAAAAATACCAATTGTCAGCTTCAAGCATTCACAAGATCTTCCCAAATGGAAATTCAAATTCCCAACACACTACATCATGTTGGAATGAACCTAAGATAGGTTGCCCATAGATCCACATAACAAAAAATAATTCACCATTACATAACTCATTCATTAGGTCATCCAAGGATAGATCTAATAGAAAAAATAGAGTAATATGGATGCACCATATAGGCATCTAAGTACGTGAGATCTTTAATGTATGTGTTTCTAGAATCCATAAATCATTTCTCAAAACTACAAACACCAACTGTCAATGCCGGAGAATTGCAAACCAAAATATTGGAGGATATACCAAAATACCAGTTTAGATACTAGACCAGAATACCATAATAAATTTAGACTTCATCTTGCAATTGCAACTCATATATCATGGTGACATCAATGACAACACAAAACAACAAAATGAGATGTTCTTCATTTTTCCAACAATCTCCCCCTTTGTCATTGATGGCAACATGTGCCAAAAGGAATATTTACAAAACTTCTTATTGACAACACTTCTCCCCCTAACACCAACAATTCACCACTCTTCACTCCACCTTTGACATCAAGGACAAAGGGTGTCCCAAAAAAAACTAAAATTGAAATATGAAAACAAAGAAAACAAAGAAACATGTATCAATTGGAGTATGGTGAGCCTTGAAGCTCCTTCAGAATATCTTCCCATACTGATTTACCATTCTCCCAACTATCCTTTGCAGCAATCAACATCCTGTTCAGGGATTCCAACTCTACCAAAGTTTCTTCTGCCCCATCTGAAGTATCATGAATCAAGTTTATCTTCTCAAGATTTGTTGTTCCTGCCAAAGCCTTGCCAATTGGAGTGTTTTCCACTCTTATAATTTCACTCAACTGATCAAATTTTCTAATAATCTCTTCCTTCTGCTTTTGCAAGACAAATAATTTTTCTTTATACGTAGTGATGGCATTCTAGGTTGATTTGTCTTTTTCTTTGGATATACTGTAAGTACCAAAGACAACAATTAGCTGAGACTCAATAGAGTCCATAGCAACCTTAATGTTCTAAGTGGCATCTAGCCACTTCAAGCAATAAGCAAGAACAATATTTGCTTCTGACTCATAGATCTTCACAGCTTCTAGATTCTTTTCAACATTTGAGTGTGCAAGAGCATGCTTGTCATGCAATGCCAGTAGCCTCTTCTCTGCTAGTTTCTCCTCAACTTCTTGTTTTGTCTTTTCTCCAAGCCCAAAGGTATAATTCTTGAAAGAATCTAACAACAATCTCAAATTTTCAATAGGAGTGAGGGATGAATCAATAGATTCACTAAGTGTGACCTCCTGCGATGAATTAAGATCATCTTCTATAAGTTCTATTCCTTTCTGATGTATTTCAAGAATCTCCTTCCTTTCAAATGCCTGCAATGCATCTACTAACACCACTTTATGCACCAGAGACATCTTCTCCATATCTACAAACCCTTCAATCATAGGAAGTTGTAGACGCTCCTGAGGAATTATTGGCTTGAATCTAATTTGCTTGGATAGCAAGCCTTTCAAAACATCATTATTGGAGGATGATTCTCTAGGATGCTTAAGAGATTTTACAATCTGCTTTTGACTTTCTTCATTTTTCTTTTCTTCCTCTCCCTTTTCCTTCTCTTCTTCCTCTTTCTATTCTTCCATTTTCTCTTCTTCTTCTTCTTCTTCTTTCTTTTCCTCCTTTTTATCTTCATCTTTATCTTTATCCCTATTATCTTCTTCATCATTTCCATCTTTTCCATTTTCATTTTGCTCCCTTTTATGGATTATATTTCTCTTCTTCTCCATTACCTTTTCCTTCTCCGGAATTTTCTTTTTCATTATTTCCTTTTTATCCTTTAGTGTGCTCTAGAGGAGCATCATTATGTTTTTCAGGTTCAACTTCACCTTCATTTTTCTTTTCACTTTTTGGAGGATTAATTTCACCACCGGTATCATTTTCTACATCAATGCTTTCAGAAATATATGCATTACCTGTATCAAGAGGAATATCTTCCTCATCATTTTCAACAACAACATCTTCATTAGCCTTAAGCATGCCATATTTCTTTGTTGTATCCCAAATCACCTTAGTTGTTTCCTTATCTTCTTTGTCAACTTTTTATTCCTTGTCATTAAAATATTTACCCTTTTCTTCATTCAAAACATCTCTGCACAAATCTTTTTCAAATTCTCCAAATCATCTAGGGTCAGAGAAGACCCAATCTTATCATAAGCATCATTCTTTATTTTCTCTTCAAATTCAATAGCATCTGATCTCCTTGTCATTAGAGTTTCCTACATATTCTCAGGTACATATTTCTTTATATCATCCCACTTAACTTCTAAGATGATAACATCGTGAATGACAGCTAAAAGAAAAAATTTCTTATCCTCTTCTCCAACATTATCATAATATTTTGTTGTAGGCTTTAGCATGTTCTCAAAATGTAACAAGGTATTGAGAGTTTCCCCTAATTTGAAATGGGGACCAAAACTTACCGCATTGTCTTATTCTTCTCTCTGGTCCATAGAGGCTTCAACAGACACCTTAGTTTTCTTGGACTTTGGTTTGGTGTGCACATGAACACCAATTCCTACTCATCCTCATCATTAGAAGATGATACAACATGCACTCTCTTAGAACCAACGACTTCCTTAGAGGCGCCTTCACTAGAGGATAAACTTCATCTTCTTATCCTCGGCAATTTTGCATCAGGATCCTCTTCCTCTTCATCTTGATCATCTGTGACACTATGATTTTTCTCCCTTGTCGCTTTCTCTTTATTTCCTATTTTTCTAGGGGCCACTAGAGGAGTTTATTTCCTCTTCCCAGATCTACTAGTAGGTCCAAAGGAAACTAGGCCTTTGCCTTTATTAGTGGTACTAGGTTCAATCTTTGCTACAGGGGCTGTAGAGGATTTAGCAGGTGTAGTCTTGTCGGATCTCCTCAGGATAGATGATTCTCCCTCCAACTGTTCTCCCTTATCCCTTCCAAGAGAAATCTTCTCATCAGTGAATCCAGCTTCTTTAAGCTTATTTTCCACTCTCTTTCTGATTATTGTCTTTTGATGCTCCATGTGGACCTCCATAGAATTTTCAACATAAGTACCAATTCTGGGTTCATTGGGATCCTTTAGATTTTTTAGCAACATTTGTACATAATCCTCAACTTCATCTTTTATAATTTCATATCCCAGTGGCTGAATCCATATGGTTCGGGGTTCTACTACTTCGATCATGCATTCATCAAAGGAAACATGGAATATGATGTCATCTTTGTATTTCTCAACAATTTTCCTTGGAATTCTATCTCTTTCATTCATGTTGCTCTTAAATACAACAAAGAATGCTATTAGAGCATTTTCTTGAGCATTCAAATCATGCAAACTATGCATATAATAAAAAATTTGATGTGTCACTAGTCTGGATGAGTCCCAAAACACTTCATCATTCTTTCCAAGAAGTATCTTCATGAAATAGAACAATAGACATACAATCAATGAACTGAATTTGAAAGCATACTTCATTTCCTTTGTCGACTTCAAATTCTCAAGGAACTGTTGTTGGAGAAGCTCACATAAGTCATAGTTTGCACCATTTACAACCATATCAAAACCAGTATAAATTGTTGTAGCTGAAACAAAGTTCTCTTTGTTTGTGAAGTATATTTTGTGACCAATCATGATAGTTGCATACTTCACAGCCAGATTAGTGATGGACTTTTTTGTTAAGGCCCTCTTGTCATATGTGGCTCCTGTAAGTTCCATTACCACCTCATTCTTCATGGATTTCAATATAGGTAATGTACCTTTATCCCAGAGGCCAGTAAAATCCCTAATTCCCTCCTTAGTTATGAGGTGCAGTCGATCAGTCCACAAGAATTTATCGTGTATTCTGCTTAGGATTGGCTTCACAAATTTGTTATCAACCTCAGAATTGAAGGGAAAATTGTTCCATCTATCTAACCTCTTTGCAACCAGGTTCGAGTATTTACGTCTTATCAAGAAATTATCACTAGTAAGCTCATTTTTCCAAATGTCAATCAATTTTGTGTAATTAAATTCCTCAGTCTTTACTCGAATATACATCCTTGTGTCTGTTGTGCGGTTTTCGCACACACGCCCTGCTAAAAGCAGGGACCCTCTTTCGCTTTGGTTTTGGTGTCTTGGCCCTTTCTTTTGAGGTTTTGTCTTACCTAGGCATGTGCTTAAATATTTATTTTGAACGCCTAAGTGTTTCCCCCAGGTTATTCATTGAAAATCTTAAGTTCTGGAAAAATTTTGGGTTTTTACCATGATTCAGGATTTTCCACCCTGGTCAGATTTTCCCGGATCCTGCTTGGACTCCAACTGGACCTTGTTGTTTGGGGATTTTCGATATTCGTGGACTTCCACGTGGCTAGATTTTCCTGGATCCCACCCTGTCGTCAGCTTTTTGGGCTTTCTAACTGTCCTGTTGGTTGCGTTGTTGGCTTCGTGCATGCTTTGAAGGGTGTATCTAACTTGGTTTCTGGGTCTCTTGGATCATTTCATGCTAGGGTTGTTCAATATTGCGTCATTTTTCATCTCCTAGGTGAGTTTTGAGCTCATTTGTCTGTTTGCATTTTGATGAATCTCACCTGAGAATAATTAGTAAACCCTAGTAGTGACTTAGCAGTTGAAAATTAGATTTCGAGCTTGCCTATGCGCTAATGGTGAATGAGTAGGGTTTTAAGCCTAGGGCAGTGCCATATCAAGTCATTTTGTCTTAAAATGGGCCTGAAACACAAGGAAAATCTATGAAAGGTCCATCCCTGACTGGTCCTGAGTTAAAGCTTTTGAAATTCTGCATTGGTTCAGTGTCTGGATGAAATTGAGACTCTCCATCCCTTCTGAAATTTCTTTGTTGTGACCCTTCAAAATCAGGGAGATGTCATATCGATCACCCTGTAGTTCGCCGAGGAGGTCTTCCTAAGTTCATATTGGATCGCCATGACAATATCGTTTCTCACACCAATAAAGTCTTTTAAGCATGTCGGTGAAACAAAGAGGATTCGCCGAGACCTCACCCCGTAAGAAAATGTCTCATCGACATGCTTTTTCATATTTGCCATCGGCAAGACAAACCCTCGTCACCAAGAGCTCATGGCGGACTCCTTTCATGTTGCCGATTTTCCTTTGTGTCGGGGAGACTACATGTTGTCGGCAAGAGGTTATGCCGATGGAACTACACATCGACGAAACAATGCGCTATCAGTGAGACCTCTGGCCAAATTCAAACCTAACACCTATCGACAAGACATCGCAGCTTCGCTGAGACATCATATCGAAAACCTTAGTCTGGCTGAAGTGTTTGCTTGAACCCCGAAAGTCAGTGAAACATGAAGCATTCGCCAAGACCTTACCCCGACTACCCTGTGATCATATCGATATTGTTTGCTATATCACTTTTCACCAGGACGTTACACCGAAACCACCATGTCTTGGTGAGACCTATTCTAATGACATCCTTCGGCGTGACTTCGCAGCATTCACCGAGATTTCTCGGTGAGCTCACAACTCCTGCTGAAACCTTCATTCCGGGAATCTCCATTGGTTCAGAATTTTTCCTTAACTGCGGATGTCTGCTAGATCCGGATTTCTCCGAAATCTGCCATCTCCCAGATTTCCCAAAAATCCTCTTTGGCTCGTTCTTCGCAGGAATCCGTCTCTGGCAGATTTTCCCGAAAGTTGAGGAAATGTAAAGGAATATGGAGTAGCATGATGTGTTAGTGATTTGTGATGCATTTAATGATTTATTCATGCTATCTTATGATCTCCCATGTGGTTTATTGATAAAAAATGATTAGGTTTAATGGTTAAGTAGGTGTTTCTTGGTTATTCCGTTCGAATCTGAGCAATCCAAAATTTCCTGAAATTCCTCTCTGGCCTAGATTCCGCGGATGGTCTTGAAACCCAAAATTTGTTGTGGTCATTTTATATGAATTTTAATAACACTTTGGCTATATGAGATGCATTCTAACGATGTTTTGATGGATTAACCTTGCTTTCCTGTAGTTTTTACTGTGATTTTCATGTTGAGTGCAGGCTGAATCTAGCAAGGCAACAACTGGTTCCTCATTGCCTGATGCAGAGAGGATTAAGCTGGACATCAAGAGCAGGATCCCTAAGAGAAAAGTCACTGCAGATTAGGTAGAAGGTGTTGAAGAAGATTCACAAACAAAGAAGGCAGATTGATGACACCCTGAGCGGTATATATAATGGATCCATTGCCTTCTTTGAGATTATGATGGGAAGAAGGAATATCACACCCAAGTACTTGAGCCTGGAACGGTCGAGGAAGTGGTGGCATGACGTTTATGCACCACTCGATGATGGTTCCGTTTTTGAGCACCAGCTGGATGATGCGGCCACCTACCTTGCAGTTATTGACAAATACCTAACGTATAAGGTAGACTGGGATAAGTTGGTCAAATGGTCAAGAGAAGAGATTGCGTCCATTGATAATCGACTTAGAGTTTTGCCTCTTCCACCTGTGGTTGACTTGGATGGGGCATTCTTGAAAGTACTTGAAGAGCCAGATCAGAACAGAGATAATAGGGAAGGGAGCTAATGATAGGCTGCGGCACAATTTGTGCTTCCCTATTATCTTTCTGCGCATTGGTCCGAACTGCATGGCAGATCCCAGGCCGACTTGGATGGAACATGCATTTAATGCTTATTTGACCGACCGTGGGCTTCTCTTGATCAAGTTGTTGTGCCATTAATGCTGCCAGCTCTTGCTTGGCCGATGGGTTTTCTGGGGGATTCTATATATTGGGCATTGTGCCTCATTTGTAAGGGGCTAGAGAGTTAGAATTTGTAATTAGAATATAGAGATTGATATAGAGCAGAGATAGTTAGAAGTAGAGCAAGTTAGCAAGTAGGTATTCTCAAGCAAATATTGTAACAAAAAGCTAGAATTGTTGCTACAGTGGATAATTCAAATGCAAGTAATGACATTGTGATTTGGTGCCATACTTGTATTCTCTTATCTTGCATGGTTCTTGTTTTTCCATCTTTAAAATTTCTTTGAGGAAGTTAATATTTAGATTAGATTTGATTCAATAATGTTTGTGATTCGATACTTGAATGTTGCAGCAATCCTTCAGTCCATACTTTTCACAACCAACTATTTGTTAGTTGCTTTGCAAAGTTAGCCTGGACTTCATATTTAGTGTGCTTAGTTCGATTGTGAGGATTTGTTCATTTCAGCTGCAATAGGGTTGTTGAATAAATGTTCATGATTTGAAAATCTTAACACCTCAAAAGATTGCACTATTTTCTGTAAGATTGCAGATTTATCTGGGTTGAGTAGAGATCAGTTTTGAGGGATTGGTCCATTCGAGTGTTGGTTACTTTCATTGTTAATCTTAGGAGTAGTATTATATTTAGAAATCCCTTTGAAACCCTTATCCTTTTCTATTTCTTTTATTATTGGGTTCGATCTTGGATTAAAATATCATTAGATTGTTAGATCTGATAAAATCGATTCAGTATTTTGCTGGTAGTAAGGTCCCATTGTGATTACCAACATTCTCACATTTTATCACTGAGTTGTTTATGCATTGTCAAGACCTGACACTAGAGACCTTGGGGTTATCTCTTGAGGCTTACTGATAGAGATTTACCTTTCAAGAGAGATAGGATATTACATTCTATTTGAGTTGTTGTTGTGCAGAAAACACCATCAACAGTGTCCTCAGCCGACATAACTCCATGAGGGATTGATGAGAATGCGCCCATGGGGTTGTCTTTGAAAAATTTTGAGCAATACTTCCTATAAGATGGTCTCAGTCTCTCCCAAAATTTAACGACTACAGGGGTTTCCATTCTTCCAATTTTGAATTCAAACAACTCAAACAACACAAACCCACGACTACACAGAAAATTAAAATACCTCTTTCTTCATGAAGAACCCGAACTAGGGTTTGCACAACTCAAACTTCAGATCTCCTCAATAATGCTCCAAAAGCTCTTCAATTTCTTAAAATGCATGAATGATCAAAATTCCTTACACATTTTATTTATAAAACAATGATTTTCCCTAATTCACATTAAATGCAACAGATTTCAAAATGTTGCTAAAAACTCTTCTTCTCTACTCAGAAAAACCATAATTTACTCTGCAAAAGATCATTCCTTTATACTTTCTTCCAGTTCCACTTGCATAACCTCTAGCTTGTCATTTCTCACAACATATCTTCATGCCAAGAAATGACACACCAAACATCAAGGGGGACAAGTGATTTTCTATTAAAGCTCCCCCGAAGACCTTACTAGGTTTAGTTCTTAGAGGAATTGTCTGTACTGGATGAGGGCATAGACACATATGTCATCTCAGTCTCTTCTTTCTTCCTCCAAATCTTATTCATTTCTTGCTTAATCTTATCTTTGTCAACCTTCTTCACAAGTTCATTATTTTCTACTGGATTGGTCTCCTTACCCTTCTTGCTTCTCCAAACTCTTGAGATATGTCCTAGTTTGTTGGAGTTATAGAAAATATTATTTCTCTGATTAGATTGACTTCCGCTGACTCTTGTTCTACACTGATTAGATTTATGTCCATACTTGTTACAAGTATAACAATAGCCATTAAAGGATTGATTCACTCTTCCTCCATTAAACTGATTCATCATTAAGGTTATGCATTTTCTTGCCTTATGTCCAATTATTTTGCATGCAAAACATTGACTAGTGAAGGGACCAGAAAATTGATTCATTCTACTCCTACATTTTGTTGCCCTGTGACCAAATTTGTTGCATGAAAAACAAGTGCCATTAAAAGAAGGATACCTTTGTTCATTAGGCTATCTCACAGGTGGTCTCCTAGCAAAGTTCCTTGAATTTCCTTTATTCTTTCCTTTATTCCAAATCTTTTGGTTGTCCTTAGAGTTTTCACTTCCTTCCATTCCCAAGCCACCTTTGTCTTTGCTCGGCTTCTGTCCTGAAATTAATTCATCAAGTCTATCAAAGATGGATTTGAAATTTTTTTCATAGAGTTTTTCCTTCTCCAAATCCACTTTTAGGTTCACAACTTCTTGTTCAAGCTTGGTACACTCATCAAACTTGCTTTGTACCAATTTGTTCAAACATTCTTCAATTATTTTCTTCTCCTCTACTTGCACCTTCAAGCCAGTAATTTCTTCATTACCCTTCTTCAACTGATCAGTTACTTCCCTATGCCTTTATTTTAACTTTTTCAATTACTCTTTTAATTTTTGGACACATTCATTTGCATCTTCAAGATTCTCTTCCAACTTTATCAAGATCTTCAAGGGCAGTCTAGAGCTCTTATTTATCATTCATTTCTTCCATCTTCAGGATCTCCCTCAAGATGTTAGGATTTTCCAGAGGAACCAAGATCTGATAACAATTGTTGAATATCTAAGATACTGAGAGGGGGGGTGAATCAGTATCTTCTTAAATTTTCTAACTAGATGCCATCCAATTATTCCAATGCATACAACAACAAAGATAAGTAAGAGCATTAACAGAGCATGAAATCACAAAACACGTGAACACCAGGATTTTTTACGTGGAAAACCCAACATGGAAAAACCATGGTGAGTGTTAGCTCACAATATAGTATAACTAGTTATAAGATATTACAAAATGGGTGGCTCACTACCAGGACTCACTATCCAAATACAAAGGCTCACTGCCTATAGAATTACAATGACAAAATGGCTTATAGAAAGAAAATGAACTGATAAAGTACACCTAGTGAGTGCAAATTCAGTTCCAATGAAGCTCAGTAAACTAAATTGATACACTTCATCATATTCACTCTTCTTCACATTCACATTCACAACACAGATAGGCCTCTTATTAAAAAAAAACTATCTAATATATATTTGATCTCTCCACAAGCAGCAATTAGGTCACCCTAATTAGATTCACTTCTTATTTACCAAAAATACCAACTGTCGGCTTCAAGCATTCACAAGATCTTCCCAAATGGAAATTCAAATTCCCAACACGCTACATCATGTCGGCATGAACCTAAGATAGGTCATGCATAGATCCACATAAGAAAAATTAATTCACCATTACACAACTCATTCATTAGGTCGGCCAAGGATAGACCTAATATCAAAAATAGAGTAATATTGATACACCATACGAGCATATGAGTACATGAGATATTGAATGTATGTTCTTCCATAATCCATAAATCATTTCTCAAAACCATAAACACCAACTATCAAAGGCAAGGATTGCGGACCAAAATACCAGAGGATATACCAAAATACTGATTCAGATACCGAAGCAGAATACCATAAAAAATTCAGACTTGATCTTGCAATTGCAACTCATATATCATGGTGACATTAATGACAATACAAAACAAAAAAATGAGATGTTCTTCATTTCCAACAAGAGTTTCAACTTTTGTTTTACCAGCCCCTTGTGATTACCAACAAATCATATCATCATTGAGTTGTTTGTGCATTGTCAAGACATGATGTTAGAGACCTTGGGGTTGTTTCTTGATGTTTACTAATAGGAATCACCTTTCAAGAGATATAGTATACGTGTATTTTGTTTGTGTTGTTGCAATGCTAAAAACACCATCAACAAAATTGGCGCTAGAAGGAGGGTTTTTTATTAACAAATTTGGAGTTAATTTGGTCATTCTCTCCTTAGAGGTTTTATAGAGTTACAAGGTCTACAGTTGATAAAGGAGAGTTCCAAGAATTAAAATCCCCTACCAGGTCTAGAAGGACCAATAAAGGGGATGCTTCATCATCCACTACACCCACCAAACCTACAACTCCACCTTCCTCATCATCTACATCATTCAGTTCTTCACCTTCAGACTCTAATCATATTCAAATTGTTGTATCCCAGCCATAGGTTGTTATAACTTAGCCATTACCACCTCCACCTCCACCAATGGATTGGTTAGGTAATAACCCATTACCCTTGGATTTCAATGACTATCATGAAATTCCTAAGAACCCTGAAGATTTCTACTCCAAGTTTCATACCAATGATCCTCATAGGATGGCTGAAGAGCATTCCAAAAATTTCCAAACAGCCCTAAAGGATAGGCAGATCGAGTATGAGGATGTGGCTTGCAGGCTCTTTTCGTATTTATTAGGTAAGGAGGAATTCTACCGGTACATTCACTTACATACTAGTTCAATTACTACTTGGGATCAAATGAAAGATGGATTTCTATAGAAATTTAAAATCCCTATCAATCCCACTGATTTGTATCAACAATTCATGTTAGTTAAGAGAGAATTCAATGATCCAATAGGTTCATTCAACAATAGGTTTCATCATGCTTGCACTAGGTTGCAAGACCCATATGTTTTTAATGATGCATCTGCTAGGGTTGTTTATTGTGTTGCTTTATACAATCTTACTTTTTCATTTGTTAAAAGGATGCATCAACCTCTAAGGAATCTAGTAGATGCCTATGCAGAAGCATTCAAAGCTAGTATTGATTTGGGATAGCACGTATCAGGACCTTCATCATCATTGGGAGCAACTGCTAATCTTGGGAAGATTCAAGGGTTGAATCAAGCTTTCGCTAATCAAACACCCCTAATGAATCAAATCCCTCAGTTTCCATTAGTCCCTCATCCAATCCCACCATTGAGTCAAGCTCAATCAGTCCCTAGTTATTTGCAGAACTCAAGCCAGCGAACATATCCTCAACAAGCCAAGATCCCATCATACTTGCAAAACTCAAAGGTACTTTCTTACCAGTATAATTCTTCTGGAACACACCCTATTTATTTGTAAAATTCTAGCCCAATACAAAATAATGTTGAAAAGGAAAGGATAGATGAGCTAGTTGAGTAAGTGAAGAAGATAACAATAAAGGTCACTTACCTGAGGAATCAAAATAATTAGTTGCAAGATTCACAAATGAGTATTCAAGCTAATTACAGTTGAGATAATTATGATCTTGGGCAAGGTTTTAGACAAAATTTTGAAAGAGGACCAGGTGTTGGATAGAATTTCAAAAAGAGACAAGCTCCAAGGGAAAAAAAAAACCTAGAATACAAGGCCTAATAATGGAGGAGTCCCAAAACCATTGGATCCACTTGGAAATCTAGATAATTCATCAAGTGGAGTATATTTCACTAAGGTTGCATTATTTGGATGGTGCAAAATTCCTCAAACAAACAAGCACTCTGAATTGGACTATATTCCATAATTCTAGGTTGATGCTACAATATTTCAGATGGAAGTACAACATGCTACTAGTAGTGAAAATTCAAGTGGACATGAGATTGTTCCTTTTGATTCATATGATTCACTCTTGGTGTTGAACCATGCTCCCTTCCCTAGAAGTGAAGAAAATCAGCCTTAAGAGGAGTCTGCTAGAGATGGAATCAACATAGAGGATGTTTGTAATGAAGAAACATTATCCTAGCTGATTGAGAATGGTGACATCATAGATAATGGTCCAAGAGATGAAGAAGAACAAAAGGAAGAGGTCAAGTTGTTCCATCAACGTTCTATACCTTACAATTTGTGAAATAGACAAGATGGGGGACCTTTCACTACCTCAATCCCACCAAACAATCTCAGTATCCCTCCAAATCCTAATGCAAGAAATAATCCTTCCTATCCAAAGGTTCCAAAATAGTAATTTTCTAAAGGAGGGCAATTTGATTCCACCCGAGGAGGTCAAGCAGATCAAGTTAGAAATAGCCAACTTGAAGTTGACATAGAACAAATGGGAGAATATGTCATTGAAGAGCTTAAAAATTTGAAAGTTGGACTTTATGCTTTTGAATTATTAAGATTGCATACAATTAGGAATTTTTTTTTCAGATCTTTGAATGGAAGTACACCTACTAAGTTTGTACAAGACACTACTACAAATAAGGCTACTTTCAACACTACTAAAAATGAACCAGTAATTAGAGAAGACGTGGGAAAAGCTTAAAATCTGCAACAAACTAAAGATCAAGCCAAGTAGTCAGCAAAGGAATGAAGTCGGGTGCAAACTAAGGATAAGGGTAATGAGAAGGATAAAACTCAAGTGGCTCAAGTAGATACTCTGGTGAGTTTGTTTCAAGGAAAATCTGAAACTCCCCCTTTCTTGATTACATCCACAAAGGTCATGCCATTTTTAGTATGTAAAGCATTAGGTATTACTCTCACTCCCTCTAAAAAAAAATTCACTCAATTGGATAATACAAAGGTGAGTGTGGTGGGAGAATTAAATAGGATTAATATTCAGGTGATTGATATCCCTGATACATATGGGATGATTTTGGGTAAAGAATTCATGATAGCACTTAATGGTTACATCTCTACAAAATACTCACACATGTGGCTCCCGTGGAAAGGAATGTCAAATCAAGTTCGCATAGATCATGAGACAAGGTTAAAGTTTATGATCATTGAATATAATAATACAATAAATGAAGTTTTGTTTGCAAACACTCAATTGGGAAATTATGTCCATGTTGCAGTAGTGGATGAAATAGAAGAAATGGATGAAGTTTTGATGTTTCGTGATGCACCTAGAGACCTCACTCAACCTCCTAGTAATACTAAAGCAGTGGTTGAATCTGATGATAATGAATCACAAGTTGATGGTAAAATCAGCCTTCTTGAAAGTGTCTAGGAGTTCATCAAGAAATGTGTTGAAGACTAGATTAATCTTGGAGAAAGGATGGACTTCAAAGAGTTGTTATTTCCCACCTGGTGTAGAGTACATGATGTATCCCATTCTGAGATCGAGTGCTACCTTTTCCAATCAGTTGTTGATGAAATCAAGAGGTAGATTAATCAAGTAACAATCAAATTTGATACTCAAAAAATACAAAATGAACTAAGAAGTTAACATCAAAATTTGAAAGAGGATCCTTTACCTAGAAATGAGGTTTGTATTGTAAATTCAAAGGTACGTGCCCAACTAAGTTCTAGACCTTAAATTTTAATGGTTCCAAATCAAAGCAAAGAGCTGGTGTGGGATTTGAGCTAATTATTTTGATGGGTAAGACATTCTTTGCAGTGCATATACTATAGTTCCATTGTGTGAATAATGTGGTAGAATATGAGGCTTTGATGCATGGATTACTGATGGATTTGAGAAATAAAGTTAAGGAACTACAAGGTTTTGGTGACTCAGAGTTGATAATAAAGTAGGTCAAAAAGCAATACTTGTGCCATTATAGAAGACTAACAAATTATAAGCATAGAGTATGGGATTTAATAGAGGGATTTGATGTGTTCAATATTTGGTTAATTTCTTGTCACAAAACCAAACAGCTGATGCATTAACTCAAGAAACTAGTACTTTAGAGCCTTTTTCATTATCTAGATTGAAGAATTTCATTGTTGAGCTCACTCCAACTCCATCAATGCTTGTTAATGTAACTAATTTCTAGGTATTTGATGATGATAAGCATATTTTACATTTCATTGCTAGTTCAAATGTTTTTTCTTCACAGATTATTGAAAATTTTGAAATGAAGGTAGTAGAGTTAGATATGGAAGGAGTTGTTAATTTGAAAATCAATACAATACCAAGAGGAATGGTCCAACTTGAAAGAATATTTGATTTTGATAAATAAGGGATTAGAATCAACATGCACGAAAGGATTCAATACATAAATAGTGTGATACATACAACATGGGCATTATGGATGAGATAAAAAATATTTTCATTGGTAAAGTTTGTAATCCAGAAGAGAAAATAGGATAATCAATGCATTGCATCAATATTGATATATTATAGCATGGAGCTATGAGGATCTCAAAATATATGATACATCAATTATCACTCACATGATCCCACTTAAGCCAGATGCAAAGCCATTTAGATTGAGACATAGACCAATAAATGTATTACTTGAGCCTATCATTTAGAAAGAGGTAATGAAATTTTTGTCTGATCGTATTATTATTCCTATTAGACATTCTACTTGGGTGATGAATCTAGTACCAGTGCACATGAAATCGAGTTGTGTGTATATTTTAAAAATTTGAACCGTGCATTTTAGAAAGACAACTACCTAGTGCCATCGTTAGATGAATTGTTATAGATTTAAAATGGATCACAAATGATTTCTTTTCTTGATAGATATTTAGGCTATAATTAGGTAATGGTTTAGTACAGGGTAGACATAAAACAACCTTTACAATGAAATGGTGAACCTTTGCATATACGAGAATTCTATTTGGTTTAATTAACTCTAGAAAAATGTTCCAACGAGCAATGGATATTGCATTCAAAGACTTAATTGGAAAGTGTATTATCATTTACATGGATTATTTGACTAGGTTTTTGAAGAAAAGAGGAGATCATATTTTAGATATGTGTAAAGTGTTTCAGAAATGCAAGGAATTTGGTATCTCCTTGAATCTGAAAAAGTGCATCTTTAGAGTGATGGAGGGTAAGTTGTTGGGGCATGTTATTTTAGAGAATGTCATATCTATTGACCCCAAGCATATCCAGGCCATACTAAAAATTCAACCCCTACTAGTAAGAAAGAAATAAAGTCATTTTTTGGTAAGATCAACTTTGTCAAGAAACCCATTACTAGTTTTGTTCAAATTGTGAAGCCTTTGAACACAATGTTAAATAAAGATGCTAAAGTAGAGTGGAATCCTAAAGCAAAAAAATCCCTTAAGGAAATAAAGCAAGTGATAGATGAGGCTCCGGTCTTGGTAAGTCTTAATTATTCCAAGCCATTTTATATATATTGGTTTTCTTTGGAACATTCATGTGCTAGTATGTTGACTCAAAAATTGGATCAAGGGGATGAGCATCCTATTGCATTTATGAGTGCTCCATTAAAAGATGTGGAGTTGTGATATCCTAATGTTGAAAAGAAAGCATATGCACTAGTTCATGGTGTGAAGAAGTTCAGACATTATATCCTAAGAAACAACGTGTTTGTGATCATCCCTAACCCCACTATGAATATTTTGTTGATGTAGAATGATTTGGGTGAGAGAAGACCCAAGTGGGTGCAATGCTTCAGGAATATGATATGGAGATACAACCCATGAAGCTTGTAAGAGGTCAAGAATTGACCCACACCATGGTTGAGACCAATCCTCAACTCACAACACAACAATATAGTCTTGAGGATGTTTCTCCAAATGATTGGTATGATGTTGTTGTGTATTACCTGCTAAATCAAAAGTGTCCAACACATCTAAATACTATGCAACAGAGAGTGTTACATTTGAAGAGTGGCAGTTATATGCTGAAGAGGGATATATTGTATAAGAAAAACCATGAGGGTATCTATCTTCATTGTCTTGGGAAGGAAGAAGCAGTCTATGTGATGATTGAGTTTCATGATAAGTTTAGGACAGGCCATGGTTCAGCTCCATCCACTGCAAATCAGATTCTTTGAGTTGGGTACTATTGGCCAACTTTGTTTAAAGATGTTCATGCACATGTTACCACACCTATCAAACTGTTGCAAGGAGAAGCATGTTATTTTTCTATTGCAACCAGTGGTTGAAGCTCGCCCTTTTTCCTAATGGGGACTCAACTTTATTGGTATGATCAATCCACCATCTTCTACAGGAAACAAGTATATTCTAACCACTACCGATTATTGCACTAGATGAATGAAAGCAATCCCATGTAAGCAATGTATAGCTGAAGTTGTTATTAAGTTTTTAGAAGATCATATTATTACACACTTTGGTTGTTTGTTTTCCTTTGTTTGTGATAATGGTCCTGCATTTGCATCATTGAATTTTTTTGGATGGGATTTTGATTATGGGATTATTTTTAAGTTTGATTCAAATTATTACCCCCAAGGTAATAGATTGGCTAAATCAACCAATAAGAACCCATTAAAAATTATCTACAAATTGCTTGACAAGAACCTGAAGGATTGGCATACCCAACTGCAATTTTCTCTTTGGGCAGATTATACGCGTCAAAAGGTTGGTCTATGGACTTCCCCATATCATTTGGTCTATGGTATAGAGCCTATTTTTCCCATCCAATTGAGGATTCCCACTGTAGACACATAAAAATGACCTAGGCCTGCAAGCTTCATTTTTACCACTTTCATCCTAGCATAATTGGGACATTTAATTATGTCCTTGGTCCACATTCGACTATTGATTAAATAATTCATAATTATTTAATTAATTCATGTCCTTTCATTCTTCATGATTATTAAATAAATAAATCTTATTTATTTATTAAATACATCATTAATTGTCTAAATCTTCCCTTAATTAAATAAATTTCTTAATTTATTTAATTACCTTCTATTCACTTTATTTCTTGTTGATTATTAAATAAATTTCTATTATTTATTTAATATGTCACTAATTGTCATAATTAAATGAATTAATTAATTAATTTAATTATTGGTCTTATTTGCTAAAATTAAATAATTAAATTTAATTATTTAATTGCCAAATTGGATATTCTTCTCATTTTAAATAAATTAAATCATTTAAAATGTCATCTCATTCTTAACTACAAGCTCATTTTGGTAAATAATTCGAAAACTGATTATTTACTATTTCTCAAAATTCACATTTGGAATTAATTTAATTCCAAATCGGTAACTTTCCACCAAGAGTCAAGTAATCAGGCAAGTTCTCGATCCTTCCAAAATTAATCTTCAGTCCGATCTTTATCCTTTTCATTTTCGAAAATCTTTATTTTCAAAAATATTTCTTCATTTATTCTCCACTGTCGATCCGATTCTCTGAGATAATATCTTGATTGTTCAATTAATGAATTTTCCCTAACCCTAATTAGGGATTCCCAGATTTAATCTAGACCTCTGGTTTTAGGTTTTGGTCAAAATGCAATCTCACCCATCCATTCAAAATGCCATTTTCTATAAAATGCCATTTTCCTCTCACTTTTTGAGGACACACACATGCATTTTATAAGTAGACGTATTATAGGCATTGCATACTTACTCACTTGCACACTTAGGCTTCTCATTGCAATTATTGTCTTTATTTGATCAAGTCTTAACATGTTTAGGCATTGGCAATCATAGTTATAGGCATAGGCATTAGGCATATCTAAAATCCTTCAAAGCTTGATGTAGGACATAGACATCTATTTGTAGATTGCTCGCACAATGAATCTCAGGGCAACACGCCAACCAGCAAGTAAGAAGGTACTATGGAGGTAATCATGGAGAATTCAATTTACAGGTATAACTGTTTAATTGTTTAATTTCCTTTGTACTCGATAGGTCTTTGGGTTTCTCTGTCATTCATTGATTTATTGCTAACATCCTCTAATCAAAACCTAAATTTAACCCTTAGTTACATTGGTGAACCCAACATTCTATAGAAAAATTTGTGTGTTTTTTTTGTTTGTTTTCACTATTTTGCAAGTTACAGCCAAGAAGTCATACAAAATCCCGTCACCTTCTTTTGAGCACACAAAAATGGGCGAATGAAATATTTTAAAATATTTTTTGAGTTTTGTAGATCTCGTTCTCAACTTTCCAAAACTTTAAGCGGTTTCAAATTTCGTTAAGATTTGATAAGGTTATGACTATTTTAGTGATCATAGTTTTTTAAGCTTTAGCTGTTAAAACCTGCATTTCCTTTTGCCTATAACATTTTTTTGGTGCAGAATTGTGGAAAATACTATCTGGGTTTTGAAGGTTTGATTTTCATCTTTCCATAGATATCAATTATTTAAAATTTCGTTAAGTTTTAAGAAAGTTATCGCTGTTTTAATTTTTTGTTGTCATTAATTTTTTGGTTACTAATTTTTGTTGGTAGCATGTGGCATTGGAGTTTTTGTGGGTCAAAAATATTTATTCAAACTATTGACATGTGGTTTTGCAGCTACGTTTGTCGAAGATTTATCTCTCAAACCACTTGTTTGCATTTTTTTAATTTAGGAACATTTCCTTTGGTGCTCTAAAATGAATTTTGTTTGCAAATGTCTAATTGTGTTTGAACAAATGGTAGGTGATTATGCTCTCACCTTCTGAAAACTTGGTGATCAGAAAATTAGACCCATTTTTATCTATTTTTAACCCTCACGATTTGGTATATCGAAGTATCCTCTCCCCTTGCGCACTTGTGTGATCCTGGGTGTAAGAGAAACGGTTACTAACTCTAGAACTTGGGCCTGTTCTGGTGGGAAAAATTACTCACCCTAGGACGACTTAGACCGGTAGCACCCTGATCTCGAGGGACTTCCAACTAGTATATAAAAGTAGATTCTTGGGGAAAACCCAAGAATCACGAGTGTGGTTCTGACGAGATGGATCTGAAAGGGGACTCTCGCTGCATGGATCATGCCCCACGAATGGAATGCCCGTATTAAACACCTCTTGTCTTAGTGTCCAACCGTTCTATGGCCGTTGCTTGGTATAGTGCAGGGTACAGTATCATGCTCGAAGACACTCACTACTGATCCCCTTGAGTAGAGATAGCAGTTCTTGGGAAGTCATTACCCAAAGAATTCAAATTTGGTGTGCTCGAATGACGTTAATGAGCCGTGGAGGGGAGCCAATGCCACCAACATTCTAAGCTATCTGCTCTCGAGAAGGAAAGGTGTTTATCACCAATCCAGGGTATATCGGTGGGCTATATCAAGTATACAAACCCTTGGCCTATTGGCCTTTTAGGATTGTACTTGTCTCATTTGTGCTTGCTTACAGTCAAAACATTGTGCTTGTCAAGTGTTTGTTGGATTACTCAAACATTATACACAACATTCACAAATCTGGACACAAACAATCAACCTTAGACAACTCAAACTTTTCAACAAAACATCAAAAAAAAATCTCAATCCTCATTTTGAACTTACACTTTGCATTGTTCACATTAGTCATCATTTTGAACCTAGACCTTGCATTTAGAACATTAAGTCCTTAGTCAAACATCATCATCTTAGTCATCAGTCAACATTTTGGCTTTGATCACCTTGTCATCTTACATCAATCATTTCCTTAGACAAACGTTATCATCACCTAGTCATCCTAGTCGACATTTTAGGAAATATAGTCTTGCATTTTCATCCTTATTGAAAATCCAAAAAATATAGGTTGTCATCATCCTCACATTTAGTTGTCATTCTCATCATCCTTATCTGAGAAATCCCTTTTTATTGTTGAGACTAGGCTTCAAAGACAAAGAGGACAAATGGCAAACTTTGGACAAGATTCCAATCCCAACATCGACAATAACACTTATGACACAAACCAACATTGGACTTTTTCCGACCCATTTCACAACATGAAAATGCAACCTTCCATGCACATGCCATCTTCATCATGAAACCCTTCTGAACCATTGATACAAAGAGACCAAAATGAACGAGTATATGCCGAAGACTTAGAAGTTGCAACGCAAAATCCTGATATAGTCTCCTTTGTAGAAAACTCAGTCTTACGTGACCCTCAAAGGTATCTAGCCATGCTTTTGGACCAAGGGGATAAGTTACCATGAGGCTTTGACATAAATACTTTTCCACCTCCATTAGTCTACCCTCACCATCAACAATCACTTGACATAAATCCTACCAGTAATTCACAACAAACGTCCACTTATCACCCTTATCCTAACCTTGACAAGGGAAATCAACTCTCCACTAGTCCATTCCATGTCTCCACGTCATACCCTTGTCCTTCACATACTAGTCCAATGCAAGTACCCATGTCATATCCTAGTCCTTCACATACTAGTCCAGTCCAAGTCCCCATGTCCTATCCTAGTTCGTCATTCATTAATCCTTTTCAAGTCATCCCCTCACAAGCCACATCTAGTCATGAAAATTCTATCATTACTCAAAGTCAAATCCCATTTAATAAACTTGGGAGGAGGCATCAAATGAAAGCCCAAAGCATGACCCTATAATGTCACCCTCATGTCAAGAACAAGGTAGTCCATCCCATGACCCTATCTTAAACTCCATTCAAGGATTCCTTCAAGACAATCATGACATCCAAAGTACACCTACCATTGACCAAGAAGTCCAAATCCATGACAACCCCACCTTCAACCAAGACCCTACCATTGACCAAGAAGTCCAAAACGATCCACTCCTTGACCTTTATGCCATTCATGATCAAACACTTGCCGACCCTATAAAGGCCTTGACTATTGACACTTCCCACGATGAGACACTTGCCTTCATGGGACACATAGACAATATTCCTTCAGAACAAGAATCTTTCACTATGGACATGCTTGCATATGATCAAGTTATAGCTAAAATCATTGGACTATATGACACTAAACATAATGATGGCTTCGACATTTCCTTGGAAGCACCAACAAAATCATCTAAACCTGACATGTCACACGATCAGACCAAAGATATCAGTCAAGAATATGTCCAACATGACAATGAAGCTAAGGAACTTTATCAACTAGGGTCATCTATCTTTGTCAGAGCAGGCTTTCTTGCAGACGAAAATATTACAAGTGACAATATCCACATACCTAATGATGGGTTAGCATCTTGCTTTCAAAACAACAAATATCCCATCGCCAACAAAATCTGTCAAAGCATGCAATATCAAGGCAAAGGACTAGGCATACATGAACAAGGCATTCGAGAACCAATACAACTTTAGGAAAATTACAAATATCAAGGTCTTGGGTATTCTTCAGTCAGCAAATCAAACGATGTTAGTGGTGCTTCCTTGATATTGGGGGAAACCTTGTCAGATACAAACATCAAAATGGAGTCCATGAGAAATCCTTGTCACAAGATTGCTACCAACACTCCCTCCATTCACACCATAAATCATCATTTTCAACCTTCCCTTTGGAACCAACAAAAACAAAAGTCTTACAAAGTCAAAAATCAAATGTCAAATGCCATTGAATCAAACAAAAGGACAAGTGGACAAATGAAATTAAAATGGATCCCAAAGAAAGATGGATCAAACAAAGACACCAAGTCAAATACAAAATTCAATCACAATGTGGAGCCACAAGACAAGAGGACTCCCACATATAACACATGTCCACCTCCTTCAAAATGGTCATCAATCAAGGCATATAAAAGTGTTGGTTCCAAACACCATCCCTCCAAAATTCGTCATCCACCATCCCAAGTTTGGAAAATAAAAAGTCATTCATCCAAATGTCCAAACAATCTTTCCACGTCTACCATCATTCGTCATAATCCTACATCTCGCCTAAAGTCAAAAAATCCCACGTCACAAATCCATCACATCATGGCAGCAACTCTTTACCACAAGGACTCTCATGGTACTCTATTGCGATGTGCGTATTTTGATAAGGCCAACTCTAGTATCAGAAAGGGTCACAATGACATCAATCAATTGTATACAAGCGCTACGGTCCTGACAAGACAACTCCTTTAGCAAGGTCATTATTGGCATATCATGGCACCAGTCTCTACATCGGCATCATCAGTGGATTCAAAACAGTTAGTGGTCATCTAAAGCATCCAGGCTATCTGCAAAATCAGAAATAAAAAAAAAATAAAAATGAAAAATGTAAAAAATCGTCACCCTGATGAAAACCTGGCAAACAGGCGTCTTGGTGACACCAAAAAAGTCAAAAAGTCAAGAAAATAATAAAGAGAAAAAATTCGTCCTACGGTGAAAACCTGGCAAATAGGCACCCTAGATAAGTACCATGATGAAAACCTGGCAAACAGGCGTCATGTGTAAAATAAATTGTCTATGTGGACTTTTACACTTGGGGGCAAGTTGTCTCATTTTCCCATGCCTTCCTCATGACATTGATGTTCATCTAAGCCCTATCATTTCCAAGCATTTTTCCCACTTACCTCGGTCTTGACATAAAACTAGCACACATAAATCATGCTTTGGGAAAACTCTTGACATGTCTATCCTTCGGTCATTCATGATTCATGAAACATCATGTCATTGCTGATGTAAACCTCATTATCCTTATGTGACATAGTCCTTCAAAATCATATGACAATTCCCTTAGTCTCATGTGTCCCGTCCTTTGCCAAGGCCACCCCTATCCTTTCATGCCTGTCACCTAATCTTGGCTTTCCCTTGTCAAACGGTCTAAGGATAATCATCATCCCATCTAGTCCTAACCAAATCATTCCAAATGCAGCGAGTCTAATCCATACAAGAACATTATCTAAAATTTTACTTGACTGCATTCCTGGCTGTAGACTACCATACTTTCATCACATTATCGTCATCGTCCTCATGTTGTTTCGGGATGCATTCTTCCCATGTCAAACAACGTTGTCATCACTTGTCAATTGGTATTCAGCTTGACTAGGGGCACAATCATGTTTGTCCTTGGATTCTCATGTGTAGGCATCAATCATATCCATTTGTCACGATCCTCTTAAATGTCAAAATCCAAAAAAATCATAAAATGACAAAAAGACAAAAAGACAAAAACATCATAAAATGTCCTGAAGAAAGACCAAAAACATCATAAAATGTCCTAAAGAAAGACCAAAAACATCATAAAATGTCCTGAAGAAAGACCTAAAAATCATAAAATGTCTTGAAGAAAAACACAAAAACATCCAAATCAATGTCAAAATCCTAAAAATGGAGTCAAAGTCAGTCATGTCAGTCAATCCATGTCATTGTCGAACTACGTTGTCTCTGCACATTTGCTACATAGGCAAGGCCATCAGTCGATGAGTCCCCGAGACATTAGGTCAGTCCTTTTAGGTTGGTCCAAATAAAATCATCTCATTTGTCACAATCGTCACATCGGTCAAATAAGTCGACATCGTCAAACTCAGAAACAAGACAATCATTCAAAACTTCAATGTCAAAATTGGTCAAAATCAGACAACATAAGCCAATCAATCATACAGTCAACATCAGTCAACTTGCCAAAACAATGTCAGTCTCGTCACTCTTTGGCCCTCTTCAAGATGTGTCCTTCTCGGATTTGGACCTCGTCAAAATGTCCTTTTCCTTTTTCAAGATGTGTCCTTCCTAACAATAGGCCCTGTCAAACTGTCAACACCGTCAAATTGGAAAAACTCTTAAAACTGTCAAAACTATCAAACTGACAAGAAATCAATCTTTGGCAAACAAACATTGGCAAACAAAATTAAATGGTTTTTAATCTTTCTGGTCTATCTTGTCTTATCTTTTGACTATCTTGGCTATTTTGTCTTATATTTTTACTATCTTGTCTTTTTGGTCATGTTACTAGCTACCTCGAGGATGTCCCATGAAGGATTTAGAGGTGCGATGATGTCTCCTGGCCTCTTTTATTTTCTTTGACTGTTGTCTATGGATTGTCTTGACAAAAAGACTAGGGAAACACAACCCTTAGTATGAGTTAGGACATTCCTTGTCTGTGACTGTATGTTTTTCAAGTGGATGACCTTGCACACCTTGGTCTACGTCATGTATCATGGTGTTTGTTGTCTATTTGTGTCATTTTTACTGCCCAATGATGATTAAGAGCAATAAATATTAAAGTCCTATGGTCAGGCTTTGAAGGATTTGGTCTAGGAACTAACATGCATTTCCTTCTATCTTGTCATCTTCTCTCCCCCATCTCATATAGGCATTGCATTCATATCATCATCCATATCTTTTGCACTAACATTTGTCTCTTCATATTCTAGTATTTCGAGAGCACACCCATGTTCTTGGAACCTGTCTATCCTCTCGAGGGGGCATACCATAACCCTCCTCGTCATTCTTCCTCATCTTATTTTGCACTGGGGCATATTTTTGACTTATTTTCTTTGTCACAATGCGACATACTACATTATGACAAAGAGGGGCAAAATGTAGACACCTAAAAATGACCTAGGCCTGCAAGCTTCATTTTTACCACTTTCGTCCTAGCATAATTATGACATTTAATTATGTCCTTGGTCTACATTCGACTATTGATTAAATAATTCATAATTATTTAATTAATTCATGACCATTTATTCTTCATGATTATTAAATAAATAAATCTTATTTATTTATTCAATACGTCATTAATTGTCTAAGTCTTCCCTTAATTAAATAAATTTCTTAATTTATTTAATTACATTTCTGCATTTATTTCTTCCTGATTATTAAATAAATAAGTTTTATTTATTTAATTAATATGTCACTAATTGTCATAATTAAATAAATTGATTAATTTATTTAATTAGTCTTATCTGCTAAATTAAATAATTAAATTTAATTATTTAATTGCCAAATTTGATAATCCTCTCATTTTAAATAAATTAAATTATTTAAAATGTCATCTCATTCTTAACTGTCAGCTCACTTTGGTAAATAATTGGAAAATCAATTATTTATTATTTCTCGTAATTCACATTTGGAATGAATTTAATTCCAAATTGGTAACTTTCCTCCAGAAATCAAGTGATCGAGCAGATAGTTGATCTTTCCAAAACTGATCTTCAGTCTAGTCTTTATCTTCTTCATTTTCGAAAATCTTTATTTTCGAATTAATTTCCTCATTTATTCTCCACCGCCGATTCGATTCTTTGAGATGACATCTTGACCGCTCGATTGATAATTTTTCCCTAACCATAATTAGGGATTATCAGATTTAATCTGGGCCTCTCATTTTAGGTCTTAGTCAGAAGTCAATCTCACCTGTCCATTCAAAATGACATTTTCTATAAAATTCCATTTTCCTCTCACTTTTCGATTACATACATGCCGACATATTGCACATTGACATTAAATACTTACACACTTGCACACTTAGGCTTCTCATTGCAATTATTATCTTTATTTGATCAAGTCTTAGCATGTTTAGACATTGTCAATCATAGTCATAGGCATAGGCATTAGATTTTCTAAAAATCCTTCAAAGCTTGGTGTAGGACTTCGTCAAAGATTGCTCGCACATCAAATCTGAGGGCAACACGTCAGCCAGCAAGCTAGAAGGTGTTACAAAAGTGAATCATGGAAGCCTCGGTGGTTTTACAGGTATAATCATTCTTTGTTTTTAACTTCCATTGTGTTTTGTAATTACTCTGGGTTTTAGTCTTTGTTGATTTACTGCTAATCCTTAATCAAACCTAAAAGAAACCCTCAGTTACACCCACCTCTCAATTTATCAATGAATATTATAAAGAGGGGAAATGTCTTGAGACTCGTCTGGCTAAACTTCTACATTTGGAAGAAAAGAGAGATGAGGCCATAGAGAACTTTGCTAAATATTAGGGCATAGTTAAGCATTAGTTTGATCATAAGGAAAGAGTCAAGGCCTTTAGGATTTCTAATTTGGTCTTGTATTGGGATAAAGCCCATGAAAAGAAAGGGGGACATGGAAAATTTGATAAGCTTTGGCTTAGTCCATTTCAAATATCTGAGATTTTGGGAGACAATGCATTTCACTTAAATACTCTCACTAGAGAGGATGTCTCATTTCCTATCAATGGGCAATATCTGAAGCATTACTTCCTTGCTTGAATTGTCTCAGCTCATTCATGTATATAGTTAGTTTAGATGCTTTTTTTTTTTTTTAAAGGTTAGTTTTATTTCGGTTGCTTTTGGTTTGTTGTTGCTTTAGGTTAGGTTTTCTTTTGTTTGTCTTGCTTTTTTATTTGGTAGTATAGGTTTGGTTTTCATTTTTCTTTTGATTTTGGGGGGTTCTCCCTATTTTCTTTTGGGAATGTTTCATGTGCACAATAATCATTTTGATTATATGGGATTGTTTTGAGTTTCTCTTTGAGAAACTTCAATCATGTTCTTCAGAATAGATGGTGAAGGTCTTCTATTTGGTTTCACATAGTCTAAACGTATAGAGAGGATAAGTCATTGGTTTGATTTAATTATGGAATATGCTGAAATCTTACATTTTTCACACATCTTAAGAATCTTGAGGTTGTTGTAGGTTCCCTTGTAAGGTCTTATTAAGTGAAAAATCTTAGATTTCTACTCCAGTGCCACTGTGATTCTCAACCCTGAGTGTGAGCTTCATGGTTCATGGGTTGAAAAGTGAAAATAAAATAAGAAAAATGAAAAGAGAAAAATATTGAAAATCAAAAGTATTTCAATCTTTAGGGGGATCTGAATATCTCTTCAGGTCTATGGACACCTAATTGGTAGTAGAGCTATGTTCAGGAGAATTGCAATGATAACCTCGTCGAGGCTATGGACACTTGAATAGAAGTGAGGAAATGTCCAAGATGCTTTTGGAGTTAGAATCATTCATGTAACTTAACTTGACTAAGCTTGGGTTTCTATGGTTACATGAGGAGGGAAATAAATACACTTTCACAGACTTGGATTTTTATTAAATGATGGGTTAGTTCATCTAGTGGTTTTGGTGGTTAAGTTTAAGGTTGACCTAATGTGAGGATCGAAACCAGAGTTTTGGGTTCATAATTCATGTTTGTCATTAGAATTCTTTGGAGTATTTCCCTAGCAGAGTCGTCATTTGTTGCACCT
Organism: Sequoia sempervirens; assembly: GCA_007258455.2. Lineage (NCBI taxonomy): Eukaryota > Viridiplantae > Streptophyta > Pinopsida > Cupressales > Cupressaceae > Sequoia > Sequoia sempervirens. Next base: position 253,239,143 of record VDFB02270651.1, on the reverse strand, counting down.
TTTTGTACACATGCCCCACTAGAGGTAGGGACCCTATTTGCTTTCTTCTTTTTTTTGCTTTAGATTTTTCCTTTTCCCCTTGAGGGATAGGTCCTTTGAATTTTTCTTATCTTATCCTCTGGGCTTTTGATGATTGATATAGTGTTGAAGGTAAGTTGCTCTAAATCCTTTAAATATCATTTGAACCTCAAATTAGATAAGTTTGGTCTAGGTTTGGGGATTCTTTGAGGTCTTGGAATCCCCAAGATTATGTTTTTTGTGGGATTGGGGGGTGTCTAGATTATTTGAAGCTCTTTCTCGCTAAATCTACTTTCCTGTTAAATCTCTAAAAGTCCTTTTCTCATGAAATCCTTACTTGCTTGGACTCCCTGAAATCCTTGTTTTCGGAGAATCCTTAACTTTGTCGATTGCTCAAAACCCAGTGCAATGTCTTGTCACATCATTTATTGCTCTCTATGAATGATAAGTTGCCATTAATGCTTCTTTTGTTTTTAATTTATAATATGATTTGAGTCTTTTGATGGCATTGTTCTTTTGATATCTTGAGATTTTTTGTGCTTGAGGAGCTTTTGGAGTACTTTTGCATATTGGAGCTATGGTTTTTCAAGATCGTGTGTGTGAATTTTGGTGATCATTGCTAGGGTTTCCAAGGTTCAATTCGTTTATTGCATTTTCACCATCTGAATCGCTAGGGTCTAAATTCCTTTCCATTTGTTTTTGAAAGCAGATTTAATGATGTTTTGAAGGGTTATCTTTCTTTTCTTCGATTTACATTTTTTGTTAATCATTGAAGTTATGAACTTGAACATCTTTTTCATTTTGATTTGCACATATATTTTGAGAGGTTTGTGTCATTTGACTTAGCATTGATTTAGTTCTATTTTGAGGGTGTTATTATCATCTTTCATGTGTATTCAAAATTTTGACTAAATTTAGGGTATCATGGATAATATAACTAATGAACTAGGGCTTTGGTTTTCGATTTAATACACTCAGTTGATTTCAAAATTTATTGGATATGAATTACGGCATCCTTGGGTTGTGTTTGAAGTATCATTGATGGTCAATCCAATTTCCCTCATGTTGATTTAAAATTGTTGGTGTGTTAATTTTAAAGCCTTGGGTTGTCCATATTGATATATGATTCGAAATGATGAATGATTATGCTCATTGAAGTGCAATGAATCTTAGTTTGTAATTAATTTGAATTTATTAGGATTCAATTATTGCATTCATAGTCGAGACCTGATCAAATGGTAGATTTAGAGGTGTTATTTTTTGAATTTGGAGTTCTTGTGTAATCCTTAAGCACTTAGAATCCTCGAAATGTTGGTTCTATCCCTTCATGAAATCCACCTCCTAGTGAAATTCTTGAAACATTCCCTTTCAGGAAATTTGTGACCCTCTAGATTCCCCGATGACCATCCTTTCAATAATTCCATGTCTACTTGGATTTCCTGGTACTTCACGATTGTCATTGTGTTGAGTTCTTTGATGCCATTTGAAGTTTGACTTGTGATTATAAGGTTTAAATCTCAATTATCAAATTCCTTTAAATCATAAGGAAGATTACATAATTGATTGGTGATTATTTTGCTTACTTTTTTTTATTTTTCACAAAATCCGTGTGCCTGTGGATTCTCTGAAGAATGTTTTTTTGCAAACTCCATGGCTCTTTGGATTCCCCAAAAATCCATGAGGATCCAAAATCCTCGAAATTTGTGAAAATCCTCATTGTTGACTTAAGATTTTCAGCTTTTTTTTACCATAAATGCTCCTTGTGATTACCAACAAATAACATCATTACTGAGTTGTATGTGCATTATCAAGACCTGACGTTAGAGATCTTGGGGTTGTTTCTTGAAGTTTACTGATAGGAATCACCTTTCAAGAGAGATAGGATACTTGTATTCTATTTGTGTTGTTTCAATGCTAAAAACACCATCAACATGACCCACCACCTCTCCCTTGAAAGTCCTGCATATCAAAATAGTTGGGATTTTATTGAGGACAAATTCACAGTAGAGTTTCCTCAAGAAATATTGGGGGACCTCATTATTGTTGCATGGAGGATGGTCAAAAACCATCCACCACATCTTCCAAAAATGTTCCTTCGTCCTTTGGTGGTTTCACCAATGGATAGTTAACCTCTTTCTTGTAAGCTCAAGAGTTTGATTTATACATGGGTTAGTGAATAGTGAACACAAGTCATATTTTGTAATTTTTTTCATTTTTTAATTGTTTGTAGGATAGTTTATCTGCATAAAAATCTTTGTACTCCTGCCTCTTATTTTCCCAACCACTTAATTGCTTGCTAATTGCATCTACATGTGTCAACATAGCTTGAAGTGAATTTGCAAGCATGGTTCTTTCCAAGGCTGAACTTACAGGATCATTCAATCTCGAAATTAACTCCTCAATTTTATTTTTGTTGTTTTTAATTTCCCCCATTAAATTTTGTTGAGTTCTAGGAGGATGTTGAGGAATTGTTGGAAGAGTTTGTTTCTATGGTTGTTCATCAATATTTTGTTGGTGTTGTTGTTCATGAGGAGAATGGTTTTGAGGAGGAGAATCAAGTGGGTTTTCAACTCTTGAAAATTAAAGAAATCAACAACAAAAAATATTAAATCTACCTATTTAAAAACAAATTCACAAAAAAAACAATAAAAGATTACTCCCTGGAGCTCCCTGTTGACGTGGCAGCATTCTGGTGAAGAAATAGAAATGATTCAGTGAAGTTATTGATGAATTTTAGGGTCTCCATTGCAAGCGTTCCTTGGAAGGGTTTGTAGGTCATGGATGAAGGAAATATCGCAATCTACAAATGATTTCATTTTGCTTTTTTTTTTCTTATAACAACTAATACACGCTTTTGTTATAATGTGAGCACGTTATAGGCTTGGTCACACCAAGCCATAATGCAAGCATCTTATAACGTGCTCATGTTATGGATTTTCAATTTTTTTAAAAAAGTTGGCCACTTTTTGGCCCCACAACTTTTTGCGCCCACCCTATTGTAGAATGTTGGATGTATTGAATGAATGATTGTGATATTGAGAGATAAAAGATTGTTGTTGTGGGATGTTGTGGAATGTTAGATGAGGGGATAGATGATTGATTTTGTGGGATGTATGATTGATGTTGTGAAATGTTAGATGAGGGGGTAGATATTGAATTTGTGGGATGTATGATTGATTTTGTGAAAATATAGATGAAGGAATAAATGATTAATTTGTTAGACATATGATTGATGTTGTGAAATATTAGATGAGCGAATAGATGATTGATTTTGTGGGATGTATGATTGATGTTGTGGAATGTTAGATGATGGGATATATGATTGATTTTGTGGGATGTATAATTGATGTTGTGGGATATTAGATGAAGAGATATATGATTGATTTTATGGTATGTATGATTGACATTGTGGAATGTTAAATGAGGGAATAGATGATTGATTTTTTGGGATGTATGATTGATGTTGTGGAATGTTAAATGAGAGGATAGATGATTGACTTTGTGGGAAATATCATTGATCTTGTGGGATATTAGATGAAGGGATAGATGATTGATTTTGTGGGATGTATGATTTTATTGTGGAATGCTAGGTGTAGAAGATTGTGAGTGATTTAAGATGTATGTGTTTGTAGGAATGTTGAATGTGAAATATTGTGAAGCATATGGGATGGATGAAGAGATTTCATGATTAGGAATGGATGTGGTGAAATGATTAGATGGGATGGATTGTTGATGATAAGTTATTTGAAAAGTGTTACTGTGTGGTATATCATGTTAATTACGTGGCATATGTGTGTTGTACTCTAAAGTAGGCATAAACCTTGATGAGGATGGCAGTGGGTTTTGGTAATGATTTGAGGTGAACAAAGAAGAAGGCATTCCAAACTCATGTTGAATATTACCCATGGTTGTGGTAATGTTTGACTCACTTTGATTGGACTCCATGAGCTTTCTATGTAGAGACCAAGTATCAAGACCTTGGTGAATGATGTGTGAGATAAAAAAAATTGGATGATTGATGATCTCTAGTAAAAACTTAGAAGAACTTGGGTGGCATTGGCACAAGAAAATATAATTTTTTTTATATTTTCTATGATTTAGTAAATTGCATTTTCGAAGGCCTTCAGAGTGAGACTTGGGGTCAATATTTCCATCCGTCCCTTGAAATGGTTACTTGTTCATTCTTTTTAATGGACTAAAATTAGAGCTCTTGGAGATCTTTCTAAATATGTAAAGAATTCCAAATTTTTACCACCAAGTTAGGAGTTATGACCTTGCCAATTTGAGGTAGTAATAATGAGGCATGATTTATGGAGTTTTGAACCAATATTTTAATGATGGAATTAGCTAGGGTGTGTTAGGTTTTTTCTAAGTTTTCTTGGGTGAAAGCCTAAAATTATAATCAATGGTTTGGAAGCGCAAAAGGTAAATAGGATTGATACTAATTAAATGTGCTGCAATATTAATCAAATACACCAAGATACTAATCAAATGTGCCAAGATATTGATCAAAAGTGCCAAAATATAGGTCAAAAGCACCAATTTAATGGTCAATAGCATCATTGTATTGGTCAAATGCACCACAAAACTAATCAAAATAACCAAATTAGGAAAATGACTCATAATTAGAAATTTTATAAATCAAATGTGTAGTTTTATGTCAAAAGCATAAGTTTAAAGCTCAAAAGTATAGTATTTGGACTCAAAATAATAATTATGTGACTCATATGTGCAACTTTATGTTAGAAGTGCAACTCTACCCGAAAGATGCACAGGTAGGGAAATAAGATTAAAAGCATCACAAGATAGGTCAAATGTGAAATTTTATGACTTATATAAAATACTTTGTGACTCAAAAGTATAGAATTGTGTAAACGTTGTGTTTTTACAGATTGTTATCTTTGTAAAGAGAAAAAAAGTGAACATAATGGATTATGATTCCAAGGTAATAAGAATGAATGGATTATATTGGTATTAACAAGAAGACATTCCAAGCTTATGAAAAATCCTATATTTATTCAAGTAGGAGTGATGCACTTGTGTAAGCCACACAATAAAATACCTCAAAATTATTGCAAGAATCGTCTCTTTTCTCAAGAGTCAATGGCTAGGAGTACAATGGCATAAGGGCTCACCTTTCTCCTTACCTTGGAGGTTTTGACACCTTTAGCCAAAGGGATTTCCACCTTACTCAAGAAGGTACATGGTGAGTAATTTTAGGCATGATACTATACCTTGCACCACACTAGATTGATGGTCGATGGTCTTAGCCTTCTAAAAACAAGGTTTATAGTGGTATCTATGATCTGAGGGCCTGCCTACAAATTCCTGAGTCTAGGAGGGTCTCCCCTATCCTCTTCACCTAAGTGATTCTTGGTGGACTAAGGGTCTCTAGGCTTAGCCAAACATGATGATGATTCACTCTTGAGGTACAAAATTTTGATCTCCCCCTTTATATACCTTGCCAAAAAAATGTGGTTGAGGTCAACCATGGGGTGATGAAATCCCAAAGAAATCACGCTAATAGGAAATATTGGTACTAGTGATTTTGATCCCCAAACTCACACAAAGTGAAAGGGGAGATAATACACACAATAGATTAATCTTGGATGAACAATGATGAAATAATCAAACTAGAAGGTTTTTTTAATTTCCAAGCTCAAATGTAGCACAAGAGGAGAGAATAGAAACCTAAAAGTCTACAAAAGCATGAGAAAAATGTTTATTTTTAAAACCCAAATGAAGTGAATAACTAATCTAATCAAAATAAGTCACTTTTCCCTACACCAAATTACATTATTAGTCTTAGATTTAAATCCTTCTCCTAGTGATTTCCATTTTGCACCACTTGATTGGTTTCTCAAAATCATGCAAATGTTAGCCAAAACCCAAAATCAAATTGTAGAATCAAATGTGTTAAAGTAACAACCAAATGTGTAGTTATGCTTATCAAATGCACCAAGATACGTATTAGAAGCATTGATCTATTTCTGACTTGAAAACATTTGTAAACAAACGTAAAAATCCTAAAAATCAAAAGTTCCATTTTACATCAAAATCACTATTTTATGCATCAAAAGCATCATTCTAGCATCAAAAGTTCCAAGCTAGCATAAAAAGCGTCATTCTAGCATTAAAAGCACCATTCTAGCCTAAGACCATTCAAATTGACATATATGTTATTTTTTAGATTATATGTGTCATGTATAAGGTCAAATGCATCATTTAGAAGATCAAAAGCACCAAATAATAGATCAAATGTGCCAACCTACAAGTCAAATGCATTAATCTAGAATTGTGTCATTCTACACTTGTACCTTAAAAGTCACCAAAAACTTAAAGCAAATTGTCAAATTCAAGGAAATGGGTCCCACTAAGCATGCCAAAATATGAGCTATAATAAATTACTAAATCTAAAAATGAGAATTGCAATTAAACCCAATTCAATAATCAATAACTACATCAATGAGAGTGTGTGCACTAATAATAAAGTAAGTAAAATTTAACTAATACTACCTCCACAAATGTGCCTATACCTTACTCCATTGTACTTCATTGTTGTAAGCTGGTTGATATGTGGACTGCTCTTGTTTTTAGCATAACCAATAATACTAAGATGGCATAATGATAGCATGGATTCTTAGATAAATTGTGGATGCTTTGAATAGTTGAATGATGGATGTTGTATATCTTTTATTTTGTATTTGATCAACAATGTAGGATTATTTGAAGGATTAATGGATGAAATTGATTGAGATATAATGACGAACGTGAAAGTGACATGTGTTAAGATGAAGGTTTTGAATGATGAGTTAAGTGGCTACATGGATTAGATGACTGGTTGCATGGATGAGTGAAGTAATAGTGAGTGAGAGTTTACTGATGTTTTTTAGTCAACTCACTAAATTAAGAGATAGAAGAATATTAATAGAATTAATTAAATAATTTTATTTAATTCATATGAATGAGATGAATATATATTTAAGAAAGAAATAAAATATTAATTTTATTTATTTTTAAAATATTTTAAGAAAGAAAAAATAAATTAAAAACATTAAAATATTTATTTAATTTTAGAGGAAATATTAGTTTTTTATAGGTAACATAAGGTTTATATTAATATCAAAAAATATTTTACAGTTTCAAGCCTTGGACTATGGGTAGCAGAGACCCCCATTACAAACTTAGCAAAATTTCATCGAAATGACCGAACCAGAACAACACTATCCTATACCCACATAATAGTATACCCAAACCATTAGACTGAAACATGAGAACACTAGGAAACTACATACGAACTTAGACACAACCCCTTACAGAAATTCATCACCATCACAACCAACTAGAGAAAAGACCTGACCCACGTGACTACCAAACATTTTTCTAAGCAAACACCCGGTGTTAGAACTGTAAAATTCTGAATAATTTTACAAGTTTTATTCCCTTGAGTCTCCAAATGAGTCCTCACCATTAAATACAGAGGCCTTTCTTCGCAACATTTTGCTCACATTTTTCCTTGTAGTCCCATAAAATCATCTAAGTCTGAATATTTCACATTATAGTTCCTATCGGCATGAGGATATCAAGGTCTCCCCGACCCATTGTGTTTTTTCTGCTAATATAAATCTGTTGTTTCCTATCGGCAAGACTTCTTTGGTGTCACAGCAATCAAAATTCATCTATAGGCACCTATCGGTAGGACACTTTTATTGTTTCAATGACTAAGGGTTTCCCATCGGCAAGAGTGTCTTCTTTGGCATGGGTCTTGGCGAGATCTTATTGTCTCACCGACCGGTGATAGAAGGAGCATGTCGGTGAGAAACTTTTCTTCGGGGTGAAGTATCGGCGAACTCTTTATGTCTCACCGACTAGCGCAGAATGAGCAAGCACTTCGGCCAAACAAAGGGTATTCAGGATGTGGTCTTGACGAATTTGAATTGTCTTACCGACTGACGACAAGGATATACACTTTGGTAAGACTAATATGCACTGGAGTAAAGTCTTGTCGAATGGCTCTGGTCTTGCCGATAATGCGAATGAACTCTATCGAAGATTATCGGGGTGAGGTCTCGCAGTCTTGCCGATTTGAATGTCACACCAACATATTGCTTCTTCGATGAGAGAATGATATTGTCATGGCGACAAAATGTGAACTTAAGGAAATTTCTCGGCGAGACATAAGGTATCTATGGGACGTCTCCCCGACAACAGAATGTTACAGTGACCCACATGAGACAAAAGAACACATCTTAGTGAGACAAAGTATAGTCTATGGACATCTCCTCGACTCCATGGGTCACAGCGAAACAAAAGGATCAAAGGGATATCTGTCGGCGAGACATTGGCCTTCGGTGTGACTACGGGATGTCTCGGCGAATGTCTCAGAGATGATTAATTGAAGCTCAAATATTGTTGGCTAACATTTGGATACGCAAAGTGATGTGTCTTTACAGATGCAGATGTATAAATATTCATTCTCAATTGTAAGAGGACATTATGAGATTAGATTAGATATACTAGATAGATTAGAAATGGATACAGTAGAATAAATTTTTTAGATCAGAAACTATGACGCATGATTTCAAATGGAGATTTCAATGAAAATCAGTTGATGTGGCGGCTCATTTTTGGTGTCAATTTTCTATTGTGCTTATTGAAAGTATTATTAAAGTTGTCTCCAGAGTTGGATTTTCTAGTTATTTAAATTGGTATAACAAGTTTATATTTAGTTTATCAATGCACATTTGTTGTATCTGTGTGGTTAATTAACTAGTTCTTTCAAGGAGGGATTAAATCCTTTTGATTAATCACAGTAATCAGGGAAATCCATCTGGATCATTAAGAAGACCTTAGTAATCACAGTCTTGCATGTTTATACAAGTTATAAACAAAACATATGCCAAATAATTTGAGTGTTCTCCAGAAATAAGTTGCCCATTTCTATTTCATTTGACTTCGCATACCCAATAAGGCACTAGTCTCTGTATTTCACCATTTAGATTCATTCATTTTCTTTACATCTGTTAACTGAACATATTAGGTTTTAGTTTTAATATTGTATACAATTTATACCAAATTTAGTTTTATTTGTCCACTCCCATTTGCCATTGTGGGAAAAACACTTCAAAAGAGATCATCACAAGTCAAGTCTGCCTCACACATATAGGTACACCCACCTAGGTCTAGTAGCACCTGAAGAGTAGAAAGCTTAAACCATTTGGCTTTGTCTATTACCCTAAAACGTACCAAGAGATTGGCAACCTCTTGAGAAATTCTTACCTGCGTTTTTGAGAGCTAACAAATTGGCAACTCTGCTAGGGACATTATTGCAAGATATCTGATTGAAGACCATTAGATAGAGTCATTGAAGAAAAAGGTTTAATTTGAGAAGTTTCAGAAAGAGTGATTCCACTGGGGGAAAATTAGAAATATTTTTAAAAGGAAACATTTTCCTACTTTCAGAAAAGTAGGTGGCGACTCTGGTAAAAACTTGATGAAGAATGGATTTTGTGTATGGAACAAAAAAGTATTTTGAAAATCAGCAGTTGATAAGAGGAATTGAAGAATTGAAAAGGAAAAAGCTACAATTGGACCAACAACCGTTACAATTAGGAGAATTCTGCAATAAGGATGAATACACAAATGCAAGAAAGTATTGGGCCCCCCAAGCACCTGATAATACAATTGGAATTTTTTACAATGGAGGTGATATATATCATGCACAACAAAACATTTATTCATCACAGCTATCAAAGCAAGTAAATGCTTATCCAGTCCCTCCTGGACAAAGATTGGCAAGTTATCAAGATTGTCAATGTGATCAATGTCAAGTGCAACACAATTCTAGTCCACTTGGAGATATCAGTCAGAATCTGCAACAAGGTACATATCAGAGCCAACAATCTAGAGATGATGAATATTTCAAAAATATTTTGGATGCCTTTCTTGACATAAGGAGATATAGAGGAGAATTTGGGCGCTCTTTTCTCCACAGAATGATGGATATTTGCAGGAAAATACCTATTAAATTCCCACCTAGTAGGTCTGAGATCATTCAATAGTTCATGAAAGTGTATGAGCCAAACCCAATTTATTAGCCTGAATCATGGATACCAATTTCTCTTGATCAACTAGATGAATGGACTAATATTGTAGATAAGAAAAAGTATGAAGACAATGTTGACATCATTGATGAAGATGGAGACATTGATCAGATTATGCAGCCGATAGAAGATGAGACATGTGCAAGTCAATATGGTTCATATGATAGCTTTCATGAGGAAGATGAGGATACAAGAGATCTCTCTTGCATAATAGATTGTGATAGGGAAAGCAGTGTATGTTATGAGGGATCTAATGAATATTCTGATTGTGAAGATGAACCTATTGATTTTGATTTATAGCAAGATGATTCTTGCAGTTCTTGTGGTAATTAAGAGGAAGAAGCAATGGAAAATTTGGATCCATTTGACAGTGAACAAATAAACCCTTTGGCTGCAGCTCATAACCATGAGAACATGATTGATGAAGAAGAAGATTGCACACTTGAAAATGGTTTTAATTTTTCTTCAAAACTATTGTCTGATCAAATAACAAAAGAATCTCAAAAGACATCTGGCCAAGGTGTGCTACAGAATGATTTATTTTTTTTGAATCCACTCCATGATGAGGATGGAACGTGCTCAAATGAAGAGGAGAGTACATCAACATGTGAAGAGAACAACTATAATGATCTTGAAAATTGTCGTGTTGATGAATTGGAAAATGAACTGGAAGGGGATTGTGTATCATGTCACAATGAGGAAGAGTTTGAGGGAAATCATGTGAATCTTGATTTACAACAAGGAGATATTTCCAGCTCTTGTGGGAGATCAAGAAGAGGGAGAAATAAAAGAAGATATGGAAGAAGAAACATGTTCACTCAGTAGTGAGAAAATTTCAGATTTGCTAACTCTTGAATACCAGAGATGTGCACACAAGGATGATTCTAAAGTTTTGTGTCCAGCTTACATTTGTTTTGACAGTGAAAGTTCTTTGTGCAATGATTCATATGACTCCCAGTGCATTTCCCGAAATGATAGAGAAACCTTTGAAGTTGATCAAAAATTTGTGTCCAGTCAAGATGAGGTATGTGATTTTGAAATTTCTAACTCGTGGAGAAGACATTTATTTGCATACCAAGGATGATAGAAGTCCAGCATTGATTGGTTCATACATGCATGATATTGAGGATATGAGTCATAATCCAGTGTTGTCTCCAAATGGTGATACTGAAGAGGTGCAAAAGGTTTCAGATTTGTTTGTCTCAAACAATGTTGATATCACAGAATTTTTTGATTCTCAAGAGAAGTATTCTGATGATGAAATTTTAGTACAGCTGGGAGAATATTTTATAATACATAACAGTGAGAAAGATAATGAGAAATTTTGTATTGAATATGCATGTACTTTGTATGTTGAAGATAACAGAGATTTGTCCCATGATGATGGAAATTTTGAATTACAGAATGGTGAAGGGACTTTGGGCCAGGTTGAGCACGATGATTCTATGAAAAATTTCAATAATAGTGACAGGGAAGACTGCATGAATATCTTCAAGAAGAATCTGATGAACTCAAGGAAAAACCAGGTGTTTGACAGAGGAAAGTATGGGCCTTTCTTTTGGATGGCCTTGAACCATCATTTATGGTTTGAGTTTTAGACTGTAACAGTTCAAAACTGATGAAGTTGAAACACAGAGGATTGAGGGTTGCCAGTGCATGGACAACTCTTGATAATCCTCTTTAAAATTATTTTCCATGCAAAGTAGTTTAGGATTTTGTTCATCTCCATTTCGCATTCATTTCCATTTCCATCTTACTCACTTGATTCATCATCTTGTGTCTGGTCTGCTCACACAAATATCTAGATCCTTGCAATGATTTTACAATCATTCATCCCCAGACGAAGCCACTATTAGAACTGTAAAATTCTGAATAATTTCACAAGTTTTATTCCCCTGAGTCTCCAAATGAGTCCTCACCATTAAATACAGAGGCCTTTCCCCTGAGTCTCCAAATGAGTCCTCACCATTAAATACAGAGGCCTTTCTTCGCAACATTTTGCTCACATTTTTCCTTGTAGACCCATAAAATCATCTAAGTCTGAATATTTCACATTATAGTTCCTATCGGCATGAGGATATCAAGGTCTCCCCGACCCATTGTGTTTTTTTTGCTAATATACATCTATTGTTGCCTATCGAAAAGACTTCTTTGGTGTCACAGTGATCAGAATTCATCTCTAGGCACCTATCGGCATGACACTTTTATTGTTTCAACGACTAAGGGTTTCCCATCGGCAAGAGTGTATTCTTCGGCATGGGACTTGGTGAGATCCTATTATCTCACCGACCGACGACAGAAGGAGCATGTCGGTGAAGAAAATTTCTTCAGGGTGAAGTCTCGGCAAACACTTTATGTCTCACCGACTAGCATGGAATGAGCAAGCACTTCGGCCAAACAAAGGGTATTCGGGATGTGGTCTTGATGAATTTGAATTGTCTTACCGAGCGATGACAAGGATATACACTTCGGTAAGACTAATATGCACCAGAGTAAAGTCTTGGTGAAAGGCTTCGGTCTTGCCGACAATGCGAATGAACTCTATAGAAGATTATCGGGGTGAGGTCTCACAGTCTTGCCAATCTGAATGTCACACTGACATACTACTTCATCGGTGAGAGAATGATATTGTCACGGTGACAAAATGTGAACTTAAGGAAATTTCTCGACGAGACATAAGGTATCTATGGGACGTCTCCCCAACAACAAAATGTTACAGCGACCCACATGAGACAAAAGAACACATATCGGTGAGACAAAGTATTGTCTATGGACGTCTCCTTGACTCCATGGGTCACAGCGAAACAAAAGGATAAAAGGGATATCTGTCGGCAAGACATTGGCCTTCGGTGTGACTACGGGATGTCTCGGTGAATGTCTCAGACATGATTAATTGAAGCTTGAATACTATTGGCCGACATTTGGATATGCGAAGCGATGTTTCTTTTCAGATGTAGATGTATAAATATTCATTCTCAGTTGTAAAAGAGGACATTATGAGATTAGATTAGATACAGTAGATAGATTAGAAATAGATATAGTAGAATAAAAAATTTAGATCAGAGACTATGATGCATGATTTCAAATGGAGATTTCAATGAAAATCAGTTGATGTGGCAGTTCATTTCTGGTATCAATTATCTGTTGTGCTTATTGAAAGTATTATTAAAGTTGTCTCTAGGGTTAGCTTTTCTGGTTAATTAAATTGGTATAACAAGTTTATATTCAGTTTATTAGTGCACATTTGTTGTATCTGTGTGGTTAATTAACTAGTTCTTTCAAGGAGGGATTAAATCCTTTTGATTAATCATAGTAATCGGGGGAATTCATCGGGATCATTAAGAAGAGCTTAGTAATCATAGTCTTTCATGTTTACACAAGTTATAAACAAAACATATGCCAAACAATTTGAGTGTTCTCCATAAATAAGTTTCCCATTTCTATTTCATTTGACTCCGCATACCCAATAAGGCACTAGTCTCTACATTTCACAATTTAGATTCATTCATTTTCTTTACATCTGTTAACTGAACATATTAGGTTTTAGTTTTAATATTGTATACAATTTATACCAAATTTAGTTTTATTTGTCCACTCCCATTTTCCATTATGGGAAAAACACTTCAAAAGAGATAATCACAAGTCAAGTCTACCTCACACATATAGGTACACCCGCCTAGGTCTAGGAGCACCTGAAGAGTAGAAAGCTTAAACCATTTGGCTTTGTCTGTTACCCTAAAATGTACCAAGAGATTGGCAACCTCTTGAGGAATTCTTGCCTGTGTTTTTGAGAGCTAACACCCGGAACTTGTATTTCCAAGCAGAGTTTGAAACCGCAACTAGACAAAAAAATTTCTTGAGAAATTTGGCCCTAGCAGCAGCCAATCGATGATGCTCCACTAGAGCCATGCCATTTATGTACAAAAGGAAAGCATAATATTTTACTAGGGCATATGAGTCCTCCAAGAGCATGAGGTTGCGTGGGAAAGGAATTCCTTTACCAATAAAAGGCATAGTCAACATCTTCTCCAAACCCACCAACATGTCTTTCTAAGAAATCCACTTCATGATCACCCTAGCCTTGGCTTTAGAAACCCCCACATCCAATAAACTAGCCAAAAAATAAGAAGAAATATTGGAATCCAAACAATAACCCTCTACATCCATCATGAATCCTTTGTCGACCAAACACTTAACCGTTGCAAATGTGAGGTAGTCCGAGTGACAGATAATCTGACTCAGTTAGAGAGAGGTCACTGGACCCAAGAATTCCATTCACCTCTTTGATCTCCTCAGTTGGAAAAGGGTGTCCATATCGCCAGTCTCCAATTCCTTAGCCGAAACCCGCAAGATAAATCTTCCCATACCAAACACATAGAAATTCCATGTCCTAGTAGTAAGAGAGATGTGAGGGCACCAGTGAAGTAATGCCTGGAAATCCCCCTCCCATCTCCTTAAATGAGTATCCCAAGTGGCAAGCAAAGCAAAATGTGTGAAGAAATGTCAATGACAATATTTGATAAGACATTTCAAGTGTCGGCACTAAATAATGACAAGCCCAGCCCATGGAAGACTCCAGAAAGTCGGTGTCACCCTTTGCATCAAACACCACCTCACCTTTCACCCCACCTCACCTGCCGATGTGTCAGCCACTCGACAAATCCTTTTGTGGAGTGGCACCCACCCCTCCTCCCACTAGAGGAAATATTAGTTAATTAAATAATTAAAACTATTTAATTATGATGATTGAGAAGAACGTGTGAATTAATTAAATAATTAAAAATTAGTTAATTAAAGTGGTTGGAAGAAAATGATAAATTAATTAAACAATTTAAAAAAATAATTAATTAATGTGGATGGAAGGAAAATGATTATTTAATTAATGTTGATGTTGGAAAATGATGAATTAATTAAATAGACAATTTTTTTAATTAAACTAGCTAAGGAAAATTAATTAAAAAATGATGTTAACTCAATTGAATAATTAAAATTATTTAAATAATACTAATGGTAGATGGATGAGAAATGATGATGAGAGTTGTTGTTGATTTAGATGAAATGCATTAGTCATTTTTAAGTGTCTACAATAAGAATAAATAAATTTCCTTTCTAAATAAATTTAGTGGCATATATACACAAATATGAAAACAATCACATCCTCTCAAAAGAGGGTTTACAATAGTCTAATAGTTTCAAAAAAGGTTTTTAAAACCCAAAGTAAGCCTTCATAAAAATATGTCTTGTCATTTTCTAATCTCCAAAATTTTGAAAACCCAAAGTTTATCATTCAATCCATTGGAGGTTTTTTCACCTCCCAAATGTAGGACTTGCAAAGCAAGACTACCTTTGAGTTAGGAGGCCTCAAAAAAAATTCATAACATAAAATACACAAATACATAAATGCATAACTACCCAAATGTTTAATGCACACAAATGAATCTTCTCAAGATCCATAACAAGTGGGAGTCAAAGGGACACATTAACCTCTAGGAAAAATCATAAGTAAAGTTTGAATCTTCTTAATACTCAATAATATCAACAAATTATAAATCATATTACCATATTTCTCAACCTTAATCATATGCTCACACTTAAAATAATCACATGCAAAATATTTATTTATTGTTCATAATAAAATCCATCTACAAAAATAGTAACATAATACCAAAGTCTCCTCTCTACATAAAACTCATTTTCATAGATAAACACTAAATGCCAAAATCTCCTCTACACAACAAAATCCATTTTCATGTATATAGGCACTCAATGCCAAATAATTTTATATCATAGAGAATTTTTTAAGAGAGGGTTCATACCTCTCTCAACCCCAACACATGGATGACTCTTAATCTAAATCAGAATATCCGTACCCAGTACAACAAAACCCCCATTATCAACAATCTCTAACACAATAAATATACCACATAAAGATGGTTTTCTATAGAAATCTTATATTTATAAGAAAAAAAAGGTAATACTATTTTAATAAATAATCAAACATTTATTCATACTAAAAAATAGATAATCACCTACATCTATACTTCAAAAAACATGAGATGATTCTTGATCCAAGCCTCTTGATTTCTTTTCTTTTTTGAGCTCCTAGGTTCTCTCACCTTCTCCTTTCCAAAATCACTTGAAAATATAAAAAATATAAAAATTGAATATCAATAATCCAAAACAATTGAAATATTTAAAGAATTTTTAAGGAAAGATTCATTTTCAAGATACAATGAACCTATGGAAGAGTTTTTTGAATTTACCACCCAAATCAGATTTTTCTTCTCCAATCTCATCACTTATCTTCTAGGAAACTTTTCAAGGCTCTAGACTCTACTAAAACACAAAATAAATAATATATTATCAATCCAACTCATAGGTAATCATCATAAGAGTTTAATTTTATATAAATAATAAGAAAAACAACTAAAGACCTCCAAAATTCTCTCCTAAACTAAAATCCCATATTTTTGGCTTAAGGAGAGTTAACCAAACTTAATTAACAATAATAATTATTTTTAAAAAAATTACACATAACATATTTACATAATAAGACCTTAATCACATATTAGGATAAGGTCTAGGTATACTAGGAAATTAGAATAGTGGCTTCTTGAGAAACTCTATAGTTTTCTATTGGCCATTAAATATTAACTTTCACACTTCAACCTAAATGTTAATATATTCAAAATAGTTGAAGGAAAATCTATAATTAAATTAATATATGTAACATAAATGTATAATAATTAAATAATATCATGATTCAATAAAAATAAAATAATAATTTTAATCCATCACCTAAAGCATATTTATATATTATTGCATAAACACATATCACTTATCTAAATTACATTAAAATTTAATTTACACAACTAAATTTATTTTAAAATCAATCCAAAAAAAACTATATATAAATAATGACAATGCTTTCAATTTTTGGTTCCCAATGAAGATTTTATCATGAAAAGATGAATATTATGATTAAGATAATTTTGTCTTGGTATAGTTTTGTGATTATGTACTATCAATCTAATTTTTGGAGAAAGGGTGTTAGCTCAAATCTACTTAATTTTCCTCCTTTAGTATTGACTGATGACATGGTGTATAAAAGATTATTTATTATGTTAATGATGCAAAGGTTTTAGAAGGTTAGCTGAATGAGGTGGATATCAAAGTACAACCTTCTTATGAAACCTTGTGATAATTATTACCACCTCAATAATACCATTTATTTAAATTCATGGAAGCTAAATATGGTTCTTCAAAATCACATGCACTAGGGGTGGGTTTTTTATGACTCTACTTTTATCATTAAGGTTGGTTCAACATGCTAGTTTAGTCGACATTTTATTTTGTTGTGAAACTCTATAGATTTTTGCAATACCATATTGTATTTGTTGAATTTCTAATTCACTCCACTTCTTCTCATTCCTGTTAGTGGTTATGTTATAATGGTAGGTGATATGGTTTATAAAGAGCTTGGCACTTATGAGGAAGTGAAGAAGGATGGCACCCTATGGTATAATTTTAGTGAGGGTGGCATTGTTTTGTATCTTGAACAACTAAATGGGTAATGACCAAAAATTTTCAATTCAATTTATGTTCAATTATGAGGAGTGATATTTGAAATTAGTGAGGAGGTTATCAAAAAGTCTATTGGGATGAGTTTACATAGGAAAAAAATTTAACGGAAAAGAAAGACTACATATATTGAAAGCATGGATAAGTTCTTCAAAGAGGGTGAAAAACTTGTTAAATATCAAGATGGGTTTGACTGCCAAAAGCTCCCATAGCCATGGGACCAGGTAAGTTGGTTTCTAATAAAATAATTTACACTCAAAGGTAATTTCAAGTGTTACTACCACTACCACTTTGTTTTATTGGATCATTTTTGGCATAAAATCCTAATGATCTTTCCTTTTTATCTTTCTTTATCTCTAGAGAATTCAATTATGGAAGCTAAGACTTTTTGCTCTAAAAATCCCAATAAGTCAATCATCCCATTACACTAGGGCCTAATTCTATGCCTCTACCATTTTCACTTTCCCCTTTGTTTGGCTAAGCCCATTAAAGTTAGCCTTGTGGAAAACATTTCCTTGCCTTCTTGACGAAAAGGGTGAATAGCCCCTACTTTTGTGGGGCCTTTGTCCCAAATCCCTCTTGCTATGAATAAATCCAAGGGTAATAAGGTGGTGGATGGATTGAATAAAACTAAAGCTAAAACATTTATGTAAGATAAATCCCAAAATTTGGTTAATCCTCCTACCATCATCCCAAAATCTAAAATCAAGACCTAGTAGGATGTGGTGGTAGGGCTATGCTATCTCAAACATAGCTACCCCACCAAACATGATTCTAATAAGGGGTTGACAGAAAGAAATGAGGAAGGAGAACCAATCAAAGCTAAATGTAAACAAATTATATTTTTCTATGTCTTAGATGGTGAGAAAGTGTAGGGGGGTGAAGCCAATTTGTTGTTTTAGGCCCGTTCACCCCTAATGACAAAAAAACTCATATGGTGGAGTAAAAGGATAAGGGAATGACCCAAAAAATATATATTGAAGGCATGAGTGTTAGAAAATCAACCAAACTAGCCATAGTGTAGTAGCCTAACCTAGAAGATATTGAAATATCGAATGACTCTAAGTAGGAGGATATTTTAGAAGATGAAGAAAAAAAAGTTCTTAGCTATCCTAAACCATATACCTTGTGGAATGAATGTAATAACTTGTTCAGTAAAATGAATGTGCTTGATTCTGACTTAGAGCTTGAGGATTCACCCAAGGCCCCCTATACTATGACTAAGATGGAGGATGCAAAAAGGGTACCTTATACTATGATTGATGACTCCCCTATTTCCCATGCTATGGATCAAGAACAATGTGAGATTTATATTTAGAATACTAAGGAGGTGGAGGTGATGAAGTCCAAAATAGAATAAATGGAGAAAAATATGAAGATTATGATGAGGTTCAACACCAAAAAAATGCATAGGTCTACCATCACCCTCTCGGTTTTACAAGACTTGGAATTGAAGAATCATGGGATCAAGGTCTTTGGTAAGTATGATGATATGTAAAAATTCCTCATTGAGGATTGGAGACATCTATCCCCTTAAGTTGTTTTATGTTTACTTTTTGTTTTTGTAAGGAAAGCTAGATACAGAAACAACTCTCCTAATGTCAAAACCTTAGGGAAGAATGCAAAGATACTTTTAATTTTTCAATTACAGTTCAATTAAGATGCACTTTGAAATAAATATCTGAAACAGAGAATTAGACAAACATAGATGAACACCAGATTTACGTGGGAAAACCCTTATGGGAGAAAAACCCACCACACCAAGAGAAGTCACTTTGTATTACAGTAACAAATAATTACATATAGTGTTTTGACTTATCTTTCTGATGCCAGATTACAACAACTTTCACAATGATCAATCTTTTACAAGAACCTTCAAGTTACAATCTTTACATAATAGAAATCATCCACTGATCATATAGTCACACAACAATCCATCGATCCATCGAACCAGACACAATCTGCAATCACAAAGTATAACCATGTCGCCCCTATCTATCGAGCTTCCTCTCAAAACTGCCACAACAAACTGTCTTCCAATGGTTCCTATTTGGCTTCTCTGATTGGTCCACGAGGCTCCATATAGGATGGTCAAATGGTCAAAAGGAAATCAAGCTATGTTGGCATATCGGTGAGACACTGACCGTGTCTCCTTGATGCCAACATAGTCAGCATTCGATATCGCCAAGAATCCTTACAATCGACAAGAGGTTATATCGAGTTCACCCGTTACATCAACTTCAGTTTTTCCTTTCGGCAAGACTATCGCTTTTCGGTGAGACCACCTATCGATATCCTAAGTCACACCGTAGAGTCATTCTATTGGCAGGACATACCGCTCTCACCAGGACCTCATGCCAAGCCTTCAAGTTAATCCAAGTGCATCCACCAGTCGGTGAGACTCATCACTTTCACCAGGACTTCATATCAAGGTCCTAAGTCATACTGAAACACTAGCATTTCCATCGGCACCCATCTATCGCTAAGACATTCAACTGTCGTTGAGACTTTACTTCGAGATCTTTATGTTATATGAAAAACCGAACGGTCGGCAAGACTTACCACTCTTGCTGAGAGTTCTTACCGCAATCTCCAAGTTACCCCGAGACCACCATTCGCCAAGAGTTATACCGAAGACCCCTCATTATCGGCGAGACTCTCCATCGGTCGCTGAGACTTCATACCGAAGTCGTTGTGTCACCGCGAAGACTCCAAGATTTTCCCCATCGGCGAGACTTGTCTTCATCGCTGAGACTTCTTCCTGAACTAAGCCTTTCAGCCAAGGGTCTCCTGATAAACGATATGTATGGCCTGTCAGCCAGAGATCTCCAAGCGGTAAGAGGTCACACCGAACACAACATGTCACACCAAAGACACCAATGTGTAACCGTTCAGCAAGACTTCTGCAAGGTCACAGCGACCTGTACAAAACATAAGGCTACAAATCTGCTTGTCGGCCAAACATAGAATATGTCACACCGACTTGGCTCCAATAGAGGTTTCAGCCTATGGGATTGAGACATATTTTTCCAACAATCTCCCACTTGACAAAGATCACATAGGCACCTCCAGAGCACAACAAAACTACTGAAAATCATGGGCACTAAGGCCCATTGAACTGGCACACCACCTGAACTTGTTTGTGGTCACTGGCTTCGTCAATGCATTTGCAACATTCTCCAGAGTATCAACCTTTTCCAAACTGACCTTTCCATCCTCCACCATATCTCGTACAAAGTGGTACTATACATCTATATGTTTCATCCTGGCATGGAAAGTAGGATTCTTTGCCAGCCATATTGCACTCTGACTATCACAAAAAATGGTTATTTTCCCTTCATCAAAACCAATGTTAGAACACAAACATTTTAACCAAACTACTTCTTTACAAGCATGTGTAGCTGCCATGTATTCAGCCTCTATAGTGGACAAAGTGACTACAGCCTACCGCTTACTCGTCCAACTCACTGCACCACCATTCATCATGAAAGTATATCTACTGGTGGACCTCCTGCTGTCAATGTCCCCTGCCCAATCAAAATCCACATAGCCTCGAATACTAGGAGTTCTATGTGATTCAACCAAGTTCCCTTGGTAACACAAAGCAAAATCTGAAGTGCCCTTCAAATATCTAAAAACTCTCTTTACAGCATCCCAATGTGGCCTTCCAGGATTAGCCATAAACCGACTAAGAACTCCCACTGCTTGGGCAATGTCTAGCCTTGTACAGACCATTGCATACATAAGAATTCCAATCGCACTAGCATAGGGTACATTGGTCATGTCCTCCATCTCAGTAGGAGATTTTGGACAGTCTTCAACAGATAGCTTCATTCCCTGCAAGACTGGAACAACTAGCTACTTGCAAGCATTCATGCAAAATCTCTCTAGAACAGTCTTGATATACTTACCCTGACTGAGCCAAAGTTTTCTACTATTCCTGTCCCTGGTTATCTCCATCCCCAGAATATATCTTGTTGCACCAAGATATTTCATTTCGAACTTAGCAGACAACTGAGACTTAAGATCAAAATCATTAGCTTACTATTGCCTATGAACAACATATCATCAACATAGAGAGCAATAATAAGGACTTGATCACTTTCAGCTTTATAATAGACACAATGATCAGATTTTGATCTCACAAATCCCAAAGACAATACAAAAGTATCAAATTTTTGGTACCACATTCTAGGTGACTGCTTTAACCCATACAGAGACTTCTTTAACTTGTAAACCAGTTTTTATTTACCTTTTTCAACAAAGTGCTCAAGCTGGGATATATAGATTTCTTCTTCAAGATCACCATGAAGAAACGCTTGTCTCACATCCATCCGTTTGACCTCTAAGTCATATGCCGCAAGTGACAAAATAAATCTAATAGATGTTAGCTTTGCTACAGGAGAAAAATCTCCCCATAATCAATTCCCTCGACCTGAATAACCCTTTGCAACCAATCTTGCCTTGTAATTTTCCACACTGCCATCTAGACCAATCTTCTTTTAAATACCCATTTGCAGCCAACAACTTTTCTGCCTTTAGGCAAGGACACCAAACTCCAAGTTTCATTCTTTTCTAATGACGCCATTTCTTCATTCATGGCTTCCAACCAAGAGTCTAAATCAGACATTCTAAATGCCTCTTTCACAGTCCTAGGCTCATCAGTGCTAGAAATTAAAGCATAGGAACAAGTAGAATCTATCAAAGAAAACCCATACCTATCAGCTTCTTTCTTTCACGAGTTGACCTCCTCACTTTTTGAGGTCGAGGTTCTTCTTCTTCTTTAACTTTCTAACTACTTGAGCTCTCCTCGGTTTTAGGAACATTTTGAATTTTCAATTCCTCTTTCTCTGTGTAGGAGGAATTACAACTACATCCTTATTGTTTTTGACTTTGTCTTTGACTGCAGATCCAAGGTAGAAGTCTTTAGCTCACGAAAGATTACACTTCTGTTGTATACAACCTTCTCTGTATCAGGATTCCAAAGCTTGTATCCTTTTATGCCAGCACTATAGCCAATAAAAATACATTTGACAACCTTGTTCTCCAATTTAGATCTTTTCTCATATGACACATGAGCATATGCCTCACAGCCAAAAACATGAATATGTCTTAAAGAGGGCTTCTTACCGCACCACGCCCAAAGGTGTTTTCTCAACAAGAGCGTAGTTTGGAGAACTTACACCAAGTAACATGCAGTAGTTAAAGCCTCAACCAGAACTTCTCCTCCAGCTAGCAACTACTCAAAGATACTGTGCTCTCTCCATCACCGTCCTATTGAACCTTTCTGCAACTCCATTTTGCTGTGGAGTATAAGGTGTAGTTTTATGCCTTTTAATCCCATGGTCTTTACAATACCTCTCAAAATCATCAGAACAAAATTCACTGCCATTATCAATCCTTAAGCATTTAATTTTTCTTCCAAATTTTCTACAAGGTTTTAAATTCTTTAAATCGACTTAACACTTCTGATTTACTTTTCAAAAAATAAACAAATGTTCTTCTTGAATAATCATCAATGAACGATACATAGTACCTTGACTTAGACAAAGAAGGAACATTCACTGGACCAAATACATCATAATGAATATAATCTAGCAAACTAGAAGATTTTATGAGGACTGAATAAAGTGAAACACGGTGTTGTTTTCCATATATACAATGTTCACAGAATTCAAATTCAAGGTTACAATCTTCAAGCCCCTCAACCAAGTTTTTGTTCTTCAAGGTTTTTAAACCTTTCTCTCCAATGTGGCCTATCCTATGATGCCAGAGCATAGTCTTTTCTGCTGGAAGTTTAACTTCCATAGAGTTTACACAATTAGGAACATTTCCCTCTTTTCCTCCATGAGTAGCCTAATGTGACTTTACAGATACATTGTTACATTGAACAACATGTGCATCCAACTTGTACAAGGTACCAATACGAGCACCCTTGCAGCACCATTGAGCCTCTAGTCATCTTGCTAATTAACAGAAAGTAAGTTTCGAGCCAGACCTGGTATGCATTACATCATTAATTCCCTTCACTCTTCCATCAGGGAATTGAATTCTGACTCTTCCACGGCCAACAATTTCCAAAGTTGAATCACTTGCCAAGTACACCTTTCCACCATCGTATTCTTCATACTTCGTAAACCAGTCTCTATGAGATGTCATGTGGAAAGATGCTCTAGAATCCATTAGCCAGACATCATCTAATGCCTACGTAGCCAAGGCTGCAATGAAGGCGTCTGAATCACTATGAGAATTTTGATTTAGATTTCTTGTCCTTCTTCTTGCCTTTCTCTTTCGACCTTCCTCTAACAGCAAGGGTATCCTTTGCCATCTTAGAATATTTCCTTCTCATTTCTTCTGATAAAAAAGAAGCAACAACATCTTCCATCTTGAAACTGGATGTTGTACTCCCAATAGCCATCACTAGGTGATCCCATGAATCTGGCAAAGAACACAATATCAGCATACAACGATCCTCTTCATCAATCTTCACACCAACAGATGTTAACTATGCAATCAACATATTGAATGCATTCAAATGATCAGCTACAAAACCTCCTTCCTCCATTCTCAAAGTGTACAACTTCTTCCTCAGGAACGGTTTATTCACCAAGGACTTCCCCTGATAAATAGATGCTAGTCTCTTCCACAAGGAAGATGCAGTCTTCTCTTCATGCACATTGAGAAGAACAGAGTCTGCCAAACAAAGCCTTATCAGCCCCTTAGAATTTCTATCTGCAAGGTCCCAATCTTCTTGCTTCATGCCTGTAGGCTTCACTCCAGACATAACAATCCAAAGATCACGATCAACCAATAGATCTTCCATCTTAAGTTTCCACAACTCAAAATTGATGCCATTGAACTTCCCTATTTCAATCTTTCTAGGCATGCTTTCCATCTCAATATGTAATTAGAAATTGACAAACTTCTACAAGACTCCCACTGAACATAAATTGACACAAAAAACCCAACGTACCCACAAGGATAACACAACTGGCCAGGCTCTGATACCACTTGTAAGGAAAGCTAGATGCGGAAAGAACTCTCCTAACATCAAAACCTCAGGGAAGAATGCAGAGATACTTTTAATTTTTCAATTATAGTCCAATTAAGATGCACTTTGAAATAAATAGCTGAAATAGAGAATTAGACAAACATAGATGAACACCAGATTTACGTGGGAAAACCCTTACGGGAGAAAACCCCACCACACCAAGAGAGGTCACTTTGTATTATAGTAACAAATAATTACATACAAAGTTTTGACTTATCTTTTTGATGCCATATTACAACAGTTTTCACAATGATCAATCTTTTACAGGAACCTTCAAGTTACAATCTTTACAAAATAGAAATCATCCACTGATCATACAGTCACACAACAATCCATCGATCCATCGAACCAGTCACAATCTGCAATCACAGAGTATAACCATGTCACCCCTATCTGTCAAGCTTCCTCTTAGAACTGCCACAACGAACTGTCTTCCAACGGTTCCCATTCAGATTCTCTAATTGGTCCATGAGGCTCCATATAGGATGGTCAAACGGTCAAAAGGAAATCAAGCTGTATTGGCATATCAGTGAAACACTGACCGTGTCTCCCTGATGCTAACATAGTCAGCATTTGATATTGCCAAGAGTCCTTACAATCGACAAGAGGTTATATCGAGTTCACCTGTTACATCGACTTCAATTTTTCCTTTCAGCAAGACTATCGCTCTTCAGTGAGACCACATATCGATATCCTAAGTCACATCGAAGAGTCATTCTGTTGGCAGAACATATCACTCTCGCCAGGACCTCACGCCAAGCCTTCAAGTTAATACGAGTGCATCCACCAGTCGGCGAGACTCATCGCTTTCGCTAGGACTTCATACCGAGGTCCTAAGTCATACTGAAACATTAGCATTTCCATCGGCACCCATATATCGCTAAGAAATTCAACTATCACAGAGACTTTACTCCAAGATATTTATGTTATATCGAGCACCGAACAGTCAGAAATACTTACCACTCTCGCTAAGAGTTCTTACCGCAATCTCCAAGTTACCCCGAGACCACCGTTCACCAAGAGTTATACCGAAGACCCCTCATCATCGGCGAGACTCTCCATCGGTCGCTGAGACTTCATACCTAATCCATTGTGTCACCGCGAAGACTCCAAGATTTTCCCCATCGGCGAGACCTTTCTTCATCGCTGAGACTTCCTCCCAAAATAATCCTTTCGGCCAAGGGTCTCCCTAATAAACGATATGTATGGCCTATTGGCCAGAGATCTCCAAGCGGTAAGAGGTCACACCGAACACAACATGTCACACTGAAGACACCAATGTGTAACCATTCGGCAAGACTTCTGCAAGGTCACAACGACCTGTACAAAACATAAGGCTACAAATCTGCTCGTCGGCCAGACATAGAATATGTCACACTGACTTGGCTCCAATAGAGGTTTCTGCCTATGGGATTGAGACATATTTTTCCAATAGTTTTCACTTATGTTTCTCTTCAACTCTTTTAATTTTTTAAACTGTTACTGTGTTTCTAATCTGTTGTTTTTGGCCATCCTTGGGCTTTTTTTTTTTTTCCATGGGGTTTATTTCATATAGGGTTCAAGACCCTAGTTTCCTTTTGTAGTGTAAAAAATTGTCACCCTTAATAATCTCACATTATGTTTTTCCCCCTTTATTTATTGGACCTAATTAAGCCCCTAATTTCCTAAAGTATGCATTCTAAGGCCTATTTTTACCATTTTCCAAAGGATTACATGCATTGAATAAATGTAGACAATTAATGTTTTGATCTCGACACTAAATGTCCTAGAAGATTGGGCCAAGACACATATGACCATGGGTGTATGGGTCCCCCAATCTTGTCGTAGACCAATTTTTAATATGTCGTTTGTAGCATTTTAACATTCAAAATTTAAATTTCAAGAGTCAACTTTTGGGATCTAGTTTTCGGGAAATTAGAACAATTGCATATAAATACCTAGTTATTGCATCATTTCAAATCTAACAAGCATTGATGAGAAAAACTATCATCAAGAGCACTATTGAGTGTTGGGAGTAAGGTGTCTCAACCTTTGAGTCCCATCATTTAATTAATTGTTATTTGATGTATTTATTTATTTTGTAATTAATTATGCTTACTAAAGGTTGAAGTTTGATTACATGTCGTTATGCTGCCAAAATTTATCCAAATTCTTGTTGTAGTGTGAAGACTCCTGAGCATTTCTCTAAGATTGTATTATAACTATTCTTGTTGTTGATAATACATTTGAGCTGCATGATTTGGAGTGTGGGTTTTTTCCTAAAAGGGTTTTCCCATGTATACACTATGTTATGGTTTATCAATAGTAGTTTAAGTTTTTAATAAGATTTTTTTTGCAATAATCTCCTACTTAGATTAGTGTAGGAAACTGCTTCCACACACCCAACTTCCTTTTAGTTGGTATCAGAGCCTAGCTAGCTTTGATTCTATTGTTGGGTTTGAAGGGTTTTTTGAGTTGATCTTTGTTTCAGTGGGAGTTTTACAGAAGGGAATTTTGTGACCTTTGTTGCAGGAAAATGTGGAAAGCACATTCAGAAGGATCAAGATGGAGAATTTTAATGGCAAAAACTTCGAACTTTGGAAGATTAAAATATAAGATATTCTTGTAGATAGATATCTATGGGTTACAATATCTAGAACTAAAATAGCTTCAAAAACCCAGGATGAATGGGATCTTATGGATAGGAAAGCCAAGGGTTTGATAAGAATCTATTTGGCTAATTTTGTCTTCTTGAATGTCCATGAAGAGAAAAATACAAGAGATCTTTACAGAAGAAACTTGGAGATGTTTGAGTCAGGCTAAATCCTTGGTAAAAAATTTGTTCCTAAGAAAGAAATTGTACTCTTTGACTATGGAAGATGGAGGATCCATAGCAGATCATCTCAATGCATTCAACATGCTAATAGCTCAACTGGGTTCCATTGGAGACAAGATTGATGAAAAAGACCATTTCATGCTCCTATTATGTTCATTACCAGACTCATGGGATCATCTAGTAATGGCTATTGGAAGCACAACCACCAGTTTCAAAATGGATGAGGTGGTGTCTTCGTTGTTATCTAAAGAGATGTGAAGAAAGTCTTCTGAGATGGCCAAGGAGGCCCTTGCTGTTCATGGTAGACCAAAGGAGAAGGGAAAGAATAAAGATAAAAATTCTAAGTCCAAGTTTCTAGGGAGATCTAAGTCTCCTAGCAAGAAGTTCAAGGCAAAATGGGTCACTTTCAAAAAGATTGTAAGAGGAAGAAGAAGAAGAAAAATAAGTCTCTCCAATTTTGAATCTAAAAAATCATCCCAAGATGAAGGAGAAGCATTTATTGCAGCCTTGGAAACCCATGCATCTGAAGATGCGTGGTTGATAGATTTGGGTGCATCCTTTCACATGACCTCTCATAGAGATTGGTTCTTGAAATATGAAGAGTGTGATGGTGGGAAGGTGTACCTAGGAGATGATTCTTACCTGAAGGTTGTTGGTCATGGAAGAGTCAAAATTAGATTCCCTAATGGAAGATCTAAGCGGATTTATGGTGTTTTTCATATCTCGGGTTTGGCACGAAACCTGCTTTTTGTGAGTAAATTGAATGATTCGGGAGTGCAATTTGTTTTCTTTGGGGATGCAAGATGACAATAGGAGCTATGGTGTTGGCTAAGGGTGTTTGGATTGGCACTATGTACCAACTGGATGCATGCACAATACAGTGCAATAGTTCTTCTAATGTATCAAAGAAATCTTCAAATTCTTCATCCTCACCATTAGATCAAGCAAAGAGGGAGCTTGTAGCAGCTACACCTGATGGACGCGCATTTTGGGTACCTAAGGGTTCTCATTCATTGAAAATGAAACTTCCTGTAGAAAGGACAATGTTGTGACACCAATGACTTGGTCAAATTGGTGAGAAGCGTCTTAGAGTCCTAAAAAATAAGAGCCTTGTTGAAGGCCTTGATGATTGTAATCTCGAGCTCAACTTTTAAGAATATTACTTTTATAGAAAATAGCACCATGTTTCTTTTTAATCTAGTTCTCATAAGTCTTTTTGGGTTTTGGACTATGTTCATTCAGATGTGTTTGGTCCAGTGAATGTTCCTTCTTTATCAAAATCTGTATATTTAGTTTCTTTCATAGATGATTACAGTAGGAAATTTGTTTATTTTTTGAGAAGTAAAGCTAAAGTCTTTAGTTGATTTAAGGAATTTAAAGTCTTGCTTGAAAATTAGACTAGTAGAAAGATTAAGTGTTTGAGATCTAATAATGGCGGTGAGTTTTTTTTGGCAGAATTCAACAAGTTTTGTAAAGAGCATGGGATTGAGAGACATAAGACAACTCCATACGGCCCGCAAAAAATGGAGTTGCAGAGAAGATGAATAGGATGTTGATGGATAGGGCTAAGAGTATGTTGAGTGGTGGTGGCCTTGAGCAGAAGCCATAGCCACTGCATGTTATTTGATTAATAGATCTCCTACATCGCCACTTGTTGAAAAGATGCCTATGGAGGCAGGGTCTGGTAAAAGGCCTTCATTGAGACATATCAAAGTTTTTGGTTGTGAAGCTTACACTCATGTTCCTATTGAGAAGAGGTCTAAGTTGGATAACAAGGTAGTTAAATGTATCTTCATCAGCTATGGTGGCGATGTGAAGGGGTACAAGTTGTGGAAGCCTGCAACAAAAAAGGTTGTCTATAGAAGAAGTGTAATTTTAAGATAGATGAAGCCTTCCATAGTTAACCTGCAACCAAAGGAAGAAGAGAAGCAAAAGGAGGTAGTTCATTGTCCACCTACACCTTAGAAATATGAGCTATGGACTCCTACAGCAACTGATGATGAGGAGAGATCTAGTAGATCTAAAAGTTCTAAAGAAGAAGAACCTCAACCTCAACAATTGAGGAGATCTATTCATGTTAGGAAACAACTAGAAAGGTTTGGTTATTCATTATAGGATTCCAGTTGTATTTTTTCTTTAATTTCTAACAATGATGAGACTAGGATTGTTAGAGAGGCTATGGGTATGAGTGATGCAGATTCTTGGATGAAATCTATGGACAAGGAGATGGTTGCATTGAAGAAAAACAATACTTGGGATCTGGTACCTTTTCCTATTGGACGTAAACCTGTTGGGTGTAAATGAGTTTTCAAGAGTAAAAGTGGTCCTAATAGCAGTGTTGAGAATTATAAGGCATGTTTGGCCACTAAGGGATATTCCTAGGTGGAGGGAATAGATTATGGTGAAATATTCTCACTTATAGCAAAGCTGGCATCTATTAGGTTGTTATCACTCGCAACATCATATGATATTGAAGTGGAACAGATCGATGTGAATATAGTGTTCCTTTAGGGTGACTTGGAAGAAGAGATTTATATTTCACATCTAAAGCATTTCATTGTTAAAGTTAAATAAAGTTTGGTTTGCAAACTAAAAAATTCTCTATATGGTTTGAAACAGTCTCCTAGAATGTGCTACGAGAATTTTGATACTTATGTTTTATCATTAGGATATGACAGTTATAAGAGTGGTGTATGAAAATTTCCTATTTACACTATGATAGGTAAGATACTATTATGAGGCAGCCTAAGTTTTCATTTGGTAGTTGCATGTGTAGTGGTGTCTTGCATGGAAAGTGGTGGCTATTTTAGTGGAGACAGGTGTTGATTTTGGAAGATTGCCAAATTAAATGAGTCTTGACTATGACAACATGTCATAATAGACTCTAGTTCACATCTTGGGCGTGTGAAATGGTTTTGGAAAGTTTTTGGTGTTTTTCTCCATGTTGTTGCATTAATAAATACTTCCAGAGTTAGTGCATTTTATGGGTTATAGGTTGAAGTTGATTACATGTTGTTATGCTACCAAAAATTTTCTAGATTTTTGTTGTAGTGTGAAGACTCTTGAGTATTGCTCTGAGATTGTATTGCAACTATTTTTTTTGTTGATAATACATTTGAGTTGTGTGATTTGGAGTGTGGGATTTTTCCCAAAAGGGTTTTCCCACATATACACTATGTTATGGTTTATCTTTGTCTTATATGTTTTATGTTATTGAATGTGCATTTTTTTGTACTTGTAGAAATTTAAGGTTTTAATAAGAAAATTTTTCAATACTCTCCTACTTAGATTAGTGTAGGAATTTGCTTCCATGCACCCAACTTCTTTTCATTGAGAAAATCAAGAGCAACATTTCAGAGCTTTATTTCAATAATTCAAGATCCTAACATCATGTCAAATCCTATGTGAGTTTGTGTGTATTTATGTTATCATGGTTTTGTGAAGGCTAAAACTTTTTGTAGGTGTCCAAAGCAATTCAAGCAATCAAGCAAGAAATATCAAGACCTTTAGGTGACGTGTATGACTCCAGTCCTTCAAGGAAGCCACTAAAGGGTGGTGAGCTATAGCACTTTGTGATTTCACGATTCCTTCCTATCCATTATCCATTTTATCATTGCCATTGCCATTGTAGAAGTGGAAACACTTACATGGGGTTTGACTAAGGCAAGCCCCTAAATGACACAACATCTCTTCTCTTTGTGAATTTGTAGATCTTAGGTTTTTAAGAAGGATTGAAGATAAAAAATTTATTGTTACAATCAAATCCCTAAATCTTGTCAAGCCACAAAAACTCACGTATAGAATTATCTAATGACATTCTAACAACATTGCAACCAAGAAATAGAAGGTTACATCCAACATTAGAGGACTATAAAATTAGTTTCAAGACCCCTATCAAGGACCCATATTCCCCTAGGCATCTGAGTCCTTTGCATGCTAGATCCTTTTTTATGATAGGTGCACAATCTCCAATACTTCTTAGATCAACCTATAGTTTACTATTTTAGTCTATGTGTTTCTAGAATATTGCATTTATCATACTAGGCCACATTGTTCAATTAGGTTAATCATCCCAAATCATTTCTAATGTATTTCCAAGGCCCCAAGAATCTAAATCTAGGTTTGATTGACTTGCCTTCATGGTTGTAAGTTAATTTATACACCTTGTTAATTTACATCCTAATGTACCTTTGAAAAAGGAGTTAATTGATCCTAGGTTTTCCACATTAAACTTAGGGTTCCCTTTTTCATATGTTACATTTTGGTGAACCTGACTTTCTGACATCATAAACCTTCTAAAATTGGTGATCTTCCAAACCCTAGATCTAGTTTTTGCATCATATTGTCTTGCATTTCTCATTTAGGGTTTCATATTTGCATCATAAAAACTCATAAAAATCAAAAAAATTGCACCTCATATTGCATAATAGGTTGCATTAGGGTGTGTTTCAGTCATTTAGATCATATTTTCATTTAAAATTGTATTCATAATTATTTATTTTTGTCAAATATTATCATATATTTACATTTGAATCAAATTGAGAAACTTTGGAAAAACAGTCACCGTTAGACCTATTTGTAGATAGAAATAGAAACCTTAATAAACATCTTAAACATTCATTTTTTAGTTTTCAAACCCCTTGTCAAAGACTCAAACGCCCCTGGACAACTCTATCCTTGCATAGGAGCATCAACAAGCCTTTTCACAGTTGTCTACCTCTATTTTCTCAATCTATATGTACTTGTAGATCTCTATTTTGGAATTAGTAATTGCATGTTTTTAGGAATTTGGCATATAGTTCATAAAAGTGAAAGAAAGTACATTATGTTTGTTTCAAAATTATATCAAAATCATCATTTAGATGTCTTTGGGTGACTATCCTATTACTTGGGCATAGATCAACTTTTTGTGAAAAAATACTCTCAAGAGCCTCTTTCTAGAGTTGTTGTCTGATTGTTCTTCGCCTATGGATTAGCAGTTTGAACCTCATTGCAAACTTTCATTATGGATGTGTTTTCGTCAAATTTGGGTGTCCTTGAAATCATTGGTTGATGTTTCAAGCTGTGTGTTTGGTGATGATCCAAATATTGATAATCACATTCATGATCCTTCGCATCCCAATGCATGTCCTCATGAGATAGATATCTTGGGCCAAGACAAAGAGAGCATGTATGAATTCATACAAAAAAATTCATAATCTTGAAAACAACACAACCTTTTATCCCTCAATGCAATTGCCTAATAATCCATTTCAGCAACCAACACCTATAATTCTACCACTTGAAATTTTCAACCTATTACATCCACTCACCATATTTCAACCACTCACCATGAATGGACCTATTGATAGCAATAATAATGAAAAAATATCTATTGATTCCCCTGCATCTTATGAGAACAAATTCACCACAACATCCATCAACTTAGAATAGTGATATGGCCAAGGTTTTAGGATATTGACAAAACAAGGATGTGTCATAAAGACTGAGCATGAAATCCATCCTCTCTTGGAACAAAGACCATCATAAGACACTAGAGGTATGGGATACCAAGATCCTCCAATTTCACAACATTTAAGAAACCAACCAAGAATTACAAACTTAAAAAGTTACATTTTCTACATCCTACAACCAAGATTAAAAAGACCTTAGATACACTTCTCAACCTAGGAAGTCATTACATTACCATCTATCCATGAATGATAAGATAAGAAAGGAAAGAGTACAAACATGTCTTATTGTGCATATCATAGAACACTTGGGCATCTTATTGATGAATGTCATGCTTCAAAGAAGCTATTGAGAGAATTTAATCCCTATGGGGATCAATTTGAGTGCATCATAGATCAACATTCATTTGTTATGCTCCTTTCCATGTGGTAGTTGTAGTATAATAACATATTCACTATCATTCATGGTCGTATAAATGTAGCTTTACGCAATCATCTTTTATCTTGCAAGGAGTAGCATATCGGGAGTCCTTATACTTGGGGGCAAGGGGTTAGATAGCATCTCCTAGGAGTATTCCTTATAACAAGGGATCCCTTTGTATCTCCTTAAAATGTTAGTGTAGCAAGTACACTAAAATTTTAAGCAAGGGGGCATATAGTCCTTGAATCATTGTTTACATAGGAAATGGTCCCTTCTTAGTGATGATGAAACACATTTCCTAGGAAGTGTGACCTTGTCAACCAAACTATGGCCTTCTTGATCCATGTGAGTGTCTCCTTCGTGGTGATATTGGAATTGATGTTCCATAAGAGTGTGACCTTAATTGGCATATGAAGTTCCTCTTGGTGGTGATACTATGGTTGGTATTCCCTAAGGTGTGATTTTATATTTCTCGACTAGTCGACTAGTCCTCTCTCGGTGGTGATGTCATGTGTGATGTTCCCTAAGGTGTGACCTTCATGTACTAAGTAGTGCCTTTTTTTGTTGTTTAAACACCTTTTCTGGTGGTGTTATAACATCCCATGAGGTTTCAACCTTGTTGCATTCATCCCCCATGACATTAAACCTTATTTCATTCATACCCCATGATGTTAAACCTTGTTGCATTCATCCCCCGTGATATTAACCTTGGCATTTTTTCTTCACTCTATTCATAGGCATTGAACTTAGTAATGCATTGACATATAATTTTGAGGCACCTTATCAAGGTTATCAGAGATTATAACTCTGGGTATGGTTATTATGGGTACACCTAGTATACCTAGTGTGTTTCTTAGTTTACCTTATTTTGGGGGTCCACCTAGTGAATATCAAACTTCACTAGCCTATGTCCCTTCTAATTTATGATTCACCTAGAAAATATAAAACTTATCTATGGTGTGTCATGAACACCTTTTAATATGGCCACCTAGCATAACACACCTTGCTTTCCAATGGATCTATGTGTTTCATGAGTGTCTAGCATAATGCAACTTGCTAGCCTTGTGAAATCCATCATATTACATGGACACCTAGCATAATGCAAATTTCTAACCAATAGATCCATGTGGCTCATGAGTGATGTGGCATAACACATGTTTCTAGTCCTCATGGGAGAATTCCTTTAACTAGCATTCATTCAATGGATGACATTTGGTATTTGAGATAATTTAAGACTGATGTTTCTTTGCCTTACCAACTTGAACATTTAGTACTAACCTTGTGTTTTGATTATATGGGAAAAACATGTTTTAAAGGGACCCCAAACCCTTTACAACTATAGATACAAAATGCTTCTTGAAAGATGTAATACTAAACCATCAACAACAACCATCCACAAACAAGTAGCAAAATAATAGGAAAGAAACTGAGACCCCGCAGCAAAGAAACAAACACAAAAGACACAGAACAAGATACTACTTCATGCTTCTTATGGTGTTGGCCACCTCAAATTCCTAGTTCCTATGAAGCCTAATCATGTCCAACAGTTATTTTTTCGCTTCCTCAAAAGACTTCCTCCAATCACCCACCCCTCTAGCAGCAGGGCCTTTAACATCATCCTTTCCAACTTTTTTCCCTTTTCCTTTAGACCCCTTCTCCTTCTCCATCAAATCAGAAAAATACAATTGGTCCTCTCTAAGCTCACTGATCTTGCAAAATAGGACCTCTAAAGAATCTGTGCTATTCTTAATAGAAATATGATAGGCATGGAGCAGTTTCTTCATATCTGCATTGGTCTACAAAACCTTGGCTTCTAAATCAACTAGGTGTTGTTCACATAAGGACTTGAAATTAGTGAAAGAACTCTCAAGATCAACAATTCTATCAATCAGAATATCCAAGGTAGTTCCTTTCAGAATATTTTGCATATTCTCTTTCAATCCCCTAATTTTGATGTTAACCTTGTTGAATTCTTGTAGAGTCCATTTTTCCAATTTGAAAGTACCAGTGGCCCCTACCCTCACCATGTCAAGTAGCTCAAACATTGAGGTGGTGTCATCATTAAGATAGCAAAATTCCTCCAACAGGGGGTTAACCTTGAGAGGTTCTACCTTCGCATGCTTCTACTCAACCTCCTCCTCTTACATAGGCTTCTCACCAATAGGTTTGATATTCGGTGAACTTCAAATCAGGGAATCATCAATTTCCACCAGCTTCTCCTTGCAAAGCTCTGTGGTATCCTTTACCACATCTTTTGTGGCTTGGTTCATCATCTTGGCAATGTGCTTAGAAAACCTTATAGGCTTCTCCTTGGCCTCCATGGTCACAACATTCTCCTATAAACCCTTCTCCTTACCTCCTACCTCAACATCATCCTGACCAATAGTCTCAGCTTCGTCCTTGGACCTAGAATCCCCTTAACCCACCTTTGTGTCATTACCATCAGATTGGGACTCTGACTCATGAAGAATAAGTCACTTGGCTACCTGTTTTACTTTAGGTTTATCCTTCTTTCTCTTCTTAGAATGGGCAGCCACAGAGGAGGGAGACTTGTCCTCACCTTCTTCATTCCACTCATCCTCATCCATGCTGGTATCTAAACTAGACAAGCTAGAATCCTCACTTAAAGTCTTCCCCTTTCCCTTAATTGAGTTGGCAATAATTAGGGCTTTTACATGCTCCATAATTAATAAAATGAGGCCCTCGTGTAGGACTAACACCCTCCTATTTTTCAAGTGTGCATACACAGATACCTTCATGGAGGACAAGAGAAAGAAAGGAAAAGAAATAAACAACCCATACCTAAAATTATTTAAAAGAGTAAAATGATGTCCAAGGATTGCAGTGAACCTTCCTTCCAGAGTCACATACCGCATGATAATTTATGCTAAATTTTCCCATATCTTCTTGAGATACTTCTACTCATAGCCCCAAGCCTCCATCTTGATGATATTTTTTGTTCATCATCTTTAAAGAATTGAGCCATTGCCTCCTCATTTCTCTTCCTATCTTTGAAGAATTTTTGGCCAATCATAGGAAACCTAGTCATAGTAGCTATAAGCTCCTTATTGATTTCAACTACCATTCCCTTAATCTGGATTTTATGATTGTGACAATATGAAACAAACTATGTCAAAGCATTGGGATCATGTCCATGAAGCCTTTCTAGGAAAGGCATAAAATTCCCATGTTGGAGAATCCTTAAAATTTTCTTCTTATTTCTCATACTCACACAAGATGGGGCTCAATTCTACTTCGGTCACCCCCCATATTCACAAAACCTAGTAGCAGAAAACCCTTGCAAGAAGTATTCAATTGAGATCCAACAAGCTGAGTGATACCCACAAAGCGTGCGAGTATAAAGATGGTACTGGTGGTAAAATAAATCCACCACATAAAATCATCCAAAACCATCATTTCGCATTAAGATCTTAGCTGCCTTAGGAAGGAAAGAGTACTCCCATGCTCTATACTCATTAACTCTGGCAGCTTCATTAGCGAAAAAATATGCCAATGAATTACCCTCTTGATATATGTGAGAAACACAAGTTTCTTCACAAGATTTCAACATCATAATAGCATCATTAATCAATTGATTGACACTCCATCTAGGCTTATGGGTTCCAATAGACAATTGATGATGTTTAGCGAGTCTCCTTCCACCCATAGTTTGGAGTATCCCCTATCCATGGAAAATTTAATATTTAAAAATGCAGCCTCAGCCTCAGCACAATGATTTTTCTGATTTCCCAATAGGAGTGCCACCACACCTAAGAGTCTGCCATCCTCATTCCTCAACAACCCCTCCCCCCACAACCTTGTGTTTTTATTGTGTGATTTTGTGTGTTTTCTTCATGTTTGCATTGTTTTTACATCATTTTTGTGCTCATTTTGTTATCATATATGTGTGATTTTATGATGTGTGTTTTCATCATGTATGCTTCATGTTTTCCAACATGTGTGTTTGTGTATGTTGTCTTGTTGCATATCTTACATGCATGGGTGTTCCTTTGTGCTTATGTTGGTTTGTCAGGGGATCTTGTATCTTGGGGGCTTGATCACCTCCCTTGATCCTTTGTCATCCTATATCTTCAACATTTGGAAAATCAAACCCCTCTTGACATATTTTTCTACTTTAGTGTGAGTCTAAGTGTAATTCCATACTCTCACTAAAGTGGGGGCTAAATGTAGTGTCAAAAAACTTCACCCTTAACAATTTCACATTATTTTTTGTCCCCCTTTATTTATTGTACCTAATTAAGCCCCTAATTTCCTAAATTATGCATTCTAAGGCTTATTTTTACCATTTTCCAAAGGATTGCAAACATTGAATAAATGCAGGTAATTAATGTTTTGATCTCAACACTAAATTTCCTAGAAGATAGGGCTATGATTCTTGCACCCATGGGTGTATGGGTCCCCCTATCTTTCTAGAGACCAATCTTTCATATGTTGCTGGAAGTATTTTAACATTCAAAATTTAAATTTCAAGTGTCAGCTTTTGAGATCTACTTTTCAAGAAATTAGAAAAATTGCATATAAATACCTAGCTATTGCATCATTTCAAATATAACAATCATTCATAAGAAAAATCTATCATCAAGAGCACTATTGAGCAAGTCAAGAGCAACATTTCAGAGCTTTATTGCAGCAATTCAAGATCCCAACATCATTTCAAATCCTATGTGAGTTTGTGTATTTATGTTATCATTGTTTGTGAATATTGACACTTTTGTAGGTCTCCAAAGCAATTCAAGCAATCAAGCAAGAAAGATCAAGACCTTGAGGTGATGTGTATGACTTTGGTCCTTCAAGGAAGCCATTGAAGGGTGGTAAGTTTCAACACTTTTTGATCTCATCATTCCTTCCTATCCATTATCTATTTTATCATTAACATTGTCATTGTGGAAGTGGAAACACTTACACAGGGTTTGACTGAGGCAAGCCCCTAAATGGAACAACATCTCTTCTCTTTGTGAATGTGCAAATATTAGATTTTGAAGAAGGATTGAAGATAAATTATTCATTGTTGCATTCAAATCCCTAAATCTTGTCAAGCCACAAAAACTCACCTATAGAATTATCTAATGACATTCTGACAGTTTTGCAACCGAAAAACAAAAGGTCAAATCTAGCATTAGAGGATTGCAAAATCAATTTCAGGACCCCCTATCAGGGACCCATATGACCCTAGGTGTTTGAGTCCCCCTTTGCATGATAGATCCAATTTTTTATGATAGGTGCACAATCTCTAGTACTTCTTAGATCTTCCTATAGTTTACTATTTTATTCTATGTGTTTCTAGAATGTTGCATTTATCATATTAGGCCATATTGTTCAATTAGGTTAATCATCCCAGATCATTTCTAATCTATTTCAAAGGCCCCAAGAATTCAAATCTAGGATTGATTGGCTCACCTTGTTGATTTGCATCCTAATGTACCTTTGAAAAAGGAGGTAATTGATCCTAGGTTTTACACATTAAACTTAGGGTTCCCTTTTTCATATGTTACACCTTCTTATCTTAATAAAAGTAACTAAACATAAATATTAAAATCTAATGTAAAAAATGAACAATTCTATAATAATTAATTCAACAAGTCATTTTAAGTAATTAGCAACTTGCTACTCTAACGTCATATTAGTGTCAACATAGTGAATAAAAATAATATAAAACAATACCATATCTATATTTGTCCAAAAAAAAGTATAAAAAAAGAGAGTTTGATCATGAGGAGGATAATGGGCCTAACATTATGAAAATCATATTTTCTATAGGATTCTTGTTCTCGTCAAAATTTGATAACTTTTCTTGAGGAAAATAAAATATTCAATATAAGAGATTTGTAACAATATCATTTTACCTTTAACTTTTGGATGAGATAGTCTAATCTATGAAATTGTATGGTATACTTATCCTTCTAGGGGACACACACATCACTTACAACCTCAATCATTTTTTATAAAATATGGTTCTTTAACATTTTTCACCTTGTGGGACCAAATTGTGTCATGGTGAGAAGGTCAATTCTATAAGAGACTTTGTTTCATTCTCCAAGGATCTTTAGCCTTTCAAGGTACGTGGTTTTGGAAAAGTTTTATAAGAGACCAAAGAGAACAAAACTACCAAAATTTGGTGAATTGGTTCTTAGAATTCATGGTTCCTAGGAATGTCA
Source organism: Sequoia sempervirens (assembly GCA_007258455.2). Classification (NCBI taxonomy): domain Eukaryota; kingdom Viridiplantae; phylum Streptophyta; class Pinopsida; order Cupressales; family Cupressaceae; genus Sequoia; species Sequoia sempervirens. The sequence goes on along the minus strand of VDFB02270651.1, from coordinate 253,199,528 downwards.
TATTTAGAACTACAAATACATGTGGGGTTATTCCTTAATAATCCCTCTTATTTTTTCAACTATAAACCATTAGACCATGTGAACAATGAATGTATTCTTGTAAAAATTTAAGTGCCATTCAATGTATTGTTTCCAAGAATCATATTTTATGTTATTCACCTCATGGGACTAAATTTACTATGTCAATACATTGGGGTGGGTGGATGAATGCTAGAGAAGGTTCCATTTAATTTTTTAGTTGTCTTAATCCATGTGGGATACATAATTATTGTAAAGTATTTTAAGAGGACTAAGAGAAAAAAACTACCAAAATTTGGTGGAGTGGTCCTTAGAGTTCATGACACCTAACAATAATTCCTTGGACCTACAATTAGATGTGGTTTCCTCATAATATTCTCTTTCATTTTTTTCACTCAAAACCATTTGAATATGTTAGTTCAATGAATACATTTTTGAAAATTTCCTCAATAAAATTTAGTGTATTGTTTCCAAGAGCCATATTTTATGTTTTTTATATTGTGGGATCAAATAAACTACATAAAAATATCAAGGTGGCTAGGTGAATGCTAGAGGAGGCCTCGTTTTTCCTTGAAGTGTTTCAATCCATTTGAGTTACATGATTCTAACAAAGTCTCTTAAGATACTTAAGAGAAAAAAATTCCAAACTTTGATAAAGTAGTTTTTGGAGTTTATGGGTCCCAAGAATGTTTCTTATAGACCTAAAAATATATGTAGGATCCATCCATAATAACCTCTCTAATATTTTCAACTCTATACAATTTGATCATGCCAAAAATGAATACATTCTTACAAAATTCCTTAATAAAAGAAAATAATTGTCAAGCATTGGCATAGTAGTTATTAAAAGTTATGGTGCCTAGGAATGTTACATTTGGACCTATAACAAGATGTGGGTTCCTATCATAATCTCATTTTTTATCAACTTAAAATCATTTTACCATGCTATCAATTAATGCATTCTTTCAAAATTCCTTATTGGTATTCAATCTATTGTTGCCAAGATCCATATTTTATGTTGTTCAACTCATGAGACAAATTTGACTATGCTAAAAAATTAGTGTGGGTGGGCGAATTATATGAGAGGCCTATTTTTTTCCCAATTTTTTTCAATCCATCTAGGCTACACAATTGTAACAAAGTCTCTTAATTGACCTAAGAGAAAAAAAATTGCAAAACTTTGATGAAGAAGTTATCAAAGTTTGTGGGGCCTAGGAATGTTTTTGTTTGACAACCAAGAAAACTTTCAAGATAAAAAAACTTCCACAAATGAATATGCAAGATGAAAGAAGCTACCATAAGAAATATGTGAAATGTACAAAATATCCTTGCATATAAAGGAAAGTATGAGGAGGTGAAAAAAAATGAATTATCCAAAAAAGAATTGTGTGTAGTAATTTTGGATAAGTGTTGGGACACTTGGTGAGTCCACATGAGGTGAGACAAAAAATGAGATGTTTCCCAAGTGACCTTAGGAGTAGTGTTTATAATACTCTCATAGATAGGCTAAAATATAACAAGCTTGATAATAACTATTTTTAAACTAACACCCCCCATTAAGTGATACTCAAGGAGAAAGATAAACATTGAAAAGATGAGTCTTGACAACAAGACACTATAAGGTACTCATATACAATAAATATCTCTCATAAAAGGATAAAAGGAGAAAATTTAGTGGGAACAAAAGTCATCTTAGAAAGAGAGAAATGAGAAGAATAAAGAAACCTCCTCAAATATGTCCCATGAAAGCTAGAATATGATCATGAAGAAATCTCGAAGCATGCAAAAGTTATAAACATTGTCAAAGAAGAAGTGGTATTTGCTAGAATCCATGAACCTCCAAAGACTGTAGATGAATTAGGAGATACAAAAAATTACATGAGTGACATCAAGTACACTAATAAACCATGAACACATAGATGTAATAGAGGAAAACACACTTTGTGAATTTGAAGATGCAAATCTAATACTATGATCAAGGAGCACAAAAAAACTGCATGAGTGATCTTTAGTACACTACTAAAATGTGCATGGTTCTCTACATAAGTACTAGAATCTCATAAATTATGATCAAATAAAAAAGTAGAAGTTTTCTCCAATGAAACCAAGGGATTATTAGCATAACCATGTGATGATACCCCATTAATGCAGACAAGGGAGAGGTATAGCAAGATCAACTAAAATGTGGCATATGTGTGCAAGAGAATATAGAAGAAACATCATGTACAATATGTTGTACAAGCAATTGAAAAGGGTGTGAATAAACTATGACACACATGCATGAGGCAAGAATCACTAGAATTAGTTATTGTCATGGAGGAACACTCACCTAAAAAATATGTGATGGAAAAACAAAGGCACTACACAAACCCCCATGGCACTTTATAACTTAGTTCAGGAACAAAAGATGCATAAATAGATGTTTGAAATTCCCCCTAAGGAACAAAAAATTAGTTAGTGACACTTTCTATGAGTTCATTTACAAACTTATGTACATTTTTAAGTTCTCACAAGTGTCCTTAAAAGGAAAATTACAAGTTAATGTCATGAGGTGGACAATAAGGAGATAAACTAAGCATGATATGACACTTTATATTAGTGCATTTATAGTTTCCACAAAGTGGATTTGATGTAAAAATGTTCAAAATAGACATATTTAGAATTTGGAATTCTAGAATATAGTCAAGAAAAATCAACTACACCACTATGTAGTTCTCAAAAAAATCAAGTAGGTTAAAAAATGGGACCCAAAAAGGAGTTTGTATTTGCCCAAATGAGCCCTTTGAAGTTCCAAAAATGGGAACTATGTAAGGTTCCATATGAGAATCACTAATTTAGAAAAATAAATACAACATACTAAAAAATAAATCACAACACCAAATAGAGAACAAAAAATACTTAGAATAATAATAATTCACCCAAAAAGGTGTTCATATGGTCGGGAATGAAGCTCTTGAAGTTGAGCCAAAAAAATGAACTAGACAACAGTGAGGGGAGTTGGGGGAGAAGGAGGATGATGTTATATTGACATCAAAAATACTAGGTGTCAAAATATTCCCTTAGCTCATAGAATATTTTTTCAACATAGGCAACAGTAAGAAGACTTGGTAGGTGATTAGAATATTCTTTTTGGTGAATGAAATATTCTGTGATCAATGGGTAAAGTATGCAACAACAAAATATTCCCTAGTAGTTGAAGGTTGTAGTTAGTAGGTGCTAGAATTGTGCAGATTGGCATCATGCTTGCATAGGCTAAACCCTAGACAAATAGACAAAATATTTAAAAAATCACATCCATATTCTTATGTAGGGGTTTTTTACATGTAGATCAAGATATAGGTTGATGCATACTAGTGTTATGATTGTGCAGGAATGGTACAATGATTGTATGGATATATGAATAGTATAGATATTCATTTGAACTCCTTTGATTGACCCTAAAAAACCAAAACATTTATATCACAAGAAACCTAAGTATTATATACCAATCTTCGTTTCTCGGCCCCTGTGAGCACAATGTTGGTATCTTCTTTTCTCCAAGATGCATTAGTTAAAATTTGATGTCTATGACCCTAAAAAATTCAAGACAATTTGGGAAGGGATTTTCAAGTTGGATCTATTGCCATGTTGGAGCAGCCAAGAACAATTGTAAGATAAAAAAACATTTCCACAAATGAATATGCAAGATTAAAGAAACTATCATAAGCAACATGTGAAATGTACAAAAGAGCCTTGCATATAAAGGTAAGGATGCAAATGTGGGAAGGTAGGAGTGAAATTTTGGCTACCCCTTTAAGAATGAAACATATATAAAAATATATGGAAAAAATTTGGGACACTTGGTGAGTCCACATGAGGTGAGACAAAAAGTGAGATGTCTCCTAAGTGAGCTTAAGAGTAGTGTAAATAGGACTCTCATAGATAGGCTAAAATATAACTAGTTTGATAATAACTCTTTTCACACTAAATTTTTTGTCTAGACCTGTTACTATATGTAGGGTATCTATATAATAACCTCACTAATTTTTTTCAACTCAAAACCATTTTATCATGACAAAAATGAATGCATTCTTGCAATTACCTTAGTAGTGTTTAATGTATTGTTTCTAACATACATATTTTACATTATTCACTTTGTGAAACTAAATTAAATATTCCAACACATTAGGGTGAGTAGGTTAATAATAGAGGAGGTTCCATCTCATTACTTGGAAGTGTCAATTTCTTTGGGCTTTATAGTTCTAGCAAAGTCTCATAAGAGACTTAAGAGAAAAATGCTAAACTTTGGGAGAGTGATTCTTAAAATTTGTGGCAACTAGAAATGTTATGTTTGGACCTACAAATAGATGTGGAGTACCTCCATAATAAAAAATTTCTATTTTTTCAACTCAAAACCATTTGACCATGCCACTAATAATGCATTCTTGTAAAATACCTTAGTGGTATTGGGTGTATTATTTGGCAAGAGGCATATTTTATGTTATTTGCCTCATGGGTAGTGGTTTTTTTAGCAATGAATAAATTCAACAATTGGCTAGTAGTTCAAACTATAATGTGACCTGAGATGCCATATCTTTACAAAATATTATTTAGTCTTATTTTAATCACCAAAGCATTTATTTTATTAAAAAAATTAAGTAAAAAATTAGCATAGTATTTTTGATACATGATTAGATCAGATTCACCTAAATTTTATGTTATAACAGTAATCTATATTAACCTTCCAGTAGTATATCATAATTATTAGTTTCTTTAAGGCCATATTTCCAATATGTAGTTGTGAATTGATTTAAAATATAATCTAATGACCCTTGTTGTATTCCTAGAGGTAAAATATACCCATTATTTCTAATTCTCATGGAATCAGAAATTGTTTTATGATAATTGATCTCCATTATGAAAAATCCAAAAGTAATTTTGGGCCCCATGAGAATTATAGATTGTGTGTACATTTTACTTCGTGGAATATAATAAGGGTTGTTAAAATATATTTTAAATCATGGTGGCAAATAAATATTATAGAGTATAACCCTTAAACCCATTGATCGTGCCCTAATTTTCCATAATAATTATTTTTGCAATGGAAGGATTCACCATCATAATTAATGTATTTTATTATTATTTTCCAACATTTTCCAAGGTTTTTTACAAAAAATTAGTGATGTAAAAAAATTCCAATGTAAAATTAATAATTATTTCGAAAAAAAAAAGGAAATACTTGCCAATATAAATTAATATTTTTTCCAAAAAAATGAATGGTTCGTTAGGATTTTATATCTTTTTTTGAGGGGGTCTCTTAAAGTTATCACTACTCATGGGACAAAAAATAATGATGCCGGCACATTTGTATGGATGAGTGAATGCAATAGGATGCCACATGTTGTTCCCTAGTGTCAATCCATCCAAGCTATAGAGGTCTAATAGAGTCTCTTAATAGACATGGATTAGTTTTATCATTGGGCCTAAGAATTTTTTTTTAGACCTACAAATATATGTGGAGTCCCTAAATAAAAATATTTTATTAGTTTTTTCAACTCCAAACTGTTTGATTATACCAACAACAAATGCATTCTTGAAAAATACCTTAGTGATATTTAATGTATTATTTCCAAGAGCCATATTGTATGTTCTTCACCTCATCAAACCAAATTGATTATACCAAAAATTGTGGTTAGTGGGTGAATTCTAGGGGAGGCTCCATTTCATTCCCTAAGTGTTTCATTCCATCTAAGTTATATGGTTCTAACAAAGTCCCTTAAGAGAACTAAGAGAAAAAAACTACAAAAAATATATAGTAGATTTGATGGTGCCTAGAAATCTCATGTTTGGACATAAAAATAGATACAGAGTCCTTCCATAATAACCTCTCTCATTTTTCTCAACTCTAAACCATTTTACCATGCCAACAATAAATTCATTATTTCAAAATACCTAATTTGTGTTTGGTATAATGTTACCAAGATCCATATTCTATGCTCTTTGCATCATAAGATAGAAATAACCACAAAATATTAGAATGGGTAGGTGAATGTCGGAGGAGGCTCCATTTGATTCCCTGAAGTTCTCAATCCTTCTAGGGTGCATGGTTTTGATTAAGTCTCTTAAGAGACCTAAGAGCAAAAAAATTGAAAACTTTAGGGTTGTAGTTCTTGAATTATGTGGGGTCTTGGAATGTTCCACTTAGATATAAAGATAGATATAGGCCACCTTCAGAATAACCTCTCTCATTTTTTATCAACTCCAGATAGTTTGACTATGCCAAAAACAAATGTATTTTTACAAAATGCCTCATTTGCATTCAACATAATGTTTCTAAGAAATATATTTTACATTATTTATGTGGTGGGACCTAAAAATGTGTCAGCATGTTGGGGTAGGTGGGTGAATGATAGAGAAGGTTCAATTTCATTCTCGAGGTGTCCCAATCCATTTGAGCTACATAGTTTCGTCAAAGTTTCATAAGAAACCTAAGAGAAAAAATGGAAAACTTTGGTAGAGTAGTTATTATATTTCATGGGGTCTATAAATTTTCCATTGATATATATAGATAGATGTAGGGTCCCTCCATAGTTAAATCTCTTATTTTTAAAATCAAGATTACATGATCGTGCTAAGAACAGATTCATTCTTGTTAAAACCTCATTTATGTTTAGCATAATATTTCCAAGATCCATATTTTACTTTTTTTACATTATGAGACTAAATTTACAATGTTAAAACCTTAGGGTGGGTAGATGAATGATAGAAGAATCTCCATTTTACCCCCTAGGGGTTCCAATCCTTTCTAGCTACATGGTTTTGACAATGTCTCTTGAGAGACCTAAGAGAAAACAAAAAAACAAAATTTAATAGATAATTTCTTAGATTTTTGGGGTCCTAGAAATGTTTTATCTAGACCTAAAATTATATGAGGGGTTCCTCCAAAATAACCTCTCTAATTTTTCATCAAATCCAAACCATTTCATGAAAAACAATGAACTTATTCTTTCCAAATTTCTTATTTGCATTCAAGCTAAGAGCCATTTTTTATGTCCTTAACCTCGTAAGATAAAAATAATTGCACCAACATGTTAATGTGGGTAGGTGAATGATAGATAATGACACCTTTAATTCATAAAGTGTCTCAATATATTTAGGTTACCTAGTTTTGATAAATTTTCATAAGAGAGTTAAGAGAAAAAAATTGTCAAACTTTGGCAAAGTAGCTATCATAATTTATGGTATCTAAAAATATTTTGTTTAGTCCTACAAGTAGGTGTTGGGTCCCTCTATAATAAATCTATCGATTTTTATCAAATCCAAACTATTTGGTTGTGCCAACAACAAAATTTTTGTTGCAAAATGTCTCTTTTACATTCAGCATAATGTACACAAGAGCCAAATTTAACATTCTTTTCATTATGGGACCACAATGACCAAAAAAAATGGAGTGGTTGGGTGAATTATAGGGGAGGTCCCATTTTTTCCCTAGGGTTCTTGATCCTTTTGGGCTACATGATTTTGACAATCCTTTAAGAGACCTAAGAGTAAAAAAAATCCAAAATTTGGCAGAGTAGTTATTAGAGTTTGTGTGGGCTAGGAATGTTCCATATATACTTTTATATGGATGTGGGGTATCTCCACAGTTAAATCTCTCAATGTTGATCAAATACAAATATTTGACTATGCTAATAACAAATACATTATTGTAGAATACCTCATTTTTCATTCAACATACTATTTCCAAGAGCTTTATTTTATGTTCTTTGCATTGTGGGAATGAAATGACTATGCCAACATGTTAGTGTGGATGGTTCAATGCAAGAGGAGGCCCCATTTTTTCCCACAGGTACCAATACTTCTAAGATAGATGATTGTAGTAAATTATCTTAAGGGACCTAAGAGAAAACAATTGCCAAAATTTTGTAATGTAGTTCTCATAGTTTATGGGGCTTTTCAATGTTCCATATAGACCTATAGATAGATGTGGAGTCCCTTTATAATAATATCTCTTTATTTTTGTCAAATCCAAACCATTTTATTGTTTCAATAATTAATGAATTCTTAGAAAATACATCATTTTCATTTGGGATAATGTTTCCAAGATCCATTTTTTTTTAAATTGTGGAGTTAGACTGACTATGTCAACATGGCAAGCTATGTGGGTGAATGTTATAGGAAGTCCATTTTTCTTCCCTAGGTCTCTTGATCCTTTTGAGCTATAGTGTTTTTCCAAAGCCTCTTAAGAGCGCCCTAAGAGGAAAAAATAAAATTAAAAACTATGGAGCATTTCTTAGAGTTTTTTTGGGTGTAGGAATGTTTAATTTAGACCTAAAATTGGATTTGGGATCTCATCAACTCAAAATTGTTTGACCATGTCAACAATGAATGCATTCTTATAAAATACCTCATTTGTGTTTAGCATATTGTTACTAGCGAAAAAAATTTATGTTTATATTATGAAACCAAATTAACTATGCCAACTTGTTGGGATGGGTAGATGAACGGTAGACGAGGCTCCATTTCATTACCTAAGTGTCACAATCCTTCCAATCTATACAATTCTAACAAAGTCTCTTGAGAGACTTAAGAGAGAAAAAGTTTCCAAACTTTGGCATAGAAGTTGTCAAAATTTGTGGTATCAAGCAATGTTACATTTGGACCTACAATTATATGTGTGGTCCATCCACATTAAAATCTCTCAATTTTTTTCAACTCCAAACTATGTAGCCATGCTAACAATAAATGCTCCATTAGTGTTCAACATAATGCTAGAAAAGCCCATATTTGTGTTCTTTATATTGTGGGATCAAACTAACTATGCCAACATATTTAGGTGGGTTGGTTTATTCTTGAGGAGTCCCCTTTATTCCCCAAGGGCCTTGATCCTTCCAAGATACACATTTCTAACAAAGTCTCTTTAGGGATCTAAGAGGGAAAAAATACCAAACTTTGATGGAGTATTTCTTAGAACTTGTGGGGAATAAGAATTTTGTATTTATATGTATAGCTAGATGTTAGGTCCCTCAACAATAAACAATCTTATTTTTTTTCAACTCCAAACTATTTGACTATGCCAACAACATGTGCATTCTTGCATAATGCCCCATTTATATTTAACATACATTTTTCAAGAGCCATATTTTACATTATTTGCATGGTAGGACCAAAATTACCATGCCAATACATTGGGGTAGGAAAGTGAATGCTACAAGAGGCCTCATTCCATTCCCCATGGGCCCTAATCCTTTTGGGATATATGGTTTTAAGAAAGCCTCTTAAGAGACCTAAGAGAAAAAAATTGTCAAACATTGGTAGTGTAGAGGTTAGAGTTTGTGGGGCCTAAGAATGTTCTATCTAGATAAACATCTAGATATGGGTTATGTCCATAATAACATCTTCCATTTTTTGTTAGCTTCAAACCATTTTACTAGTGCCAATAATGGATGCATTCTTACAAAATGCCTCATTTACTTTTAGCACAATGTTGCCAAGGGACTTATTTTGTATTTTTACATTGTGGGAATGAATCGATTGCATCAACATGTTTGAGTAGGTATGTGAATCCTAAAGGAGGCTTAATTTCATTCCCTAGGGGTTTTGATCCTTTGAAATTGCATGTTTTCTAAAGAAACCTAAGAGAAATAATTCATAAAATTTGATAAATAATTTTGTAGAGTTTACAACTTATAGCAATGTTTTTTAGACTTATTTATATGTGAGGTCCCTTCAAAAAAACCTCTCTATATTTTCTTCAACTAAAAACCATTTGACTATGCCAACAACGAATGCTTTCTTACAAATTACCCCATTTAACTTTAACATAATATATTTTTTGTCGGTAAAAAAATGACGAAGTCGCTATGTATATTAAGATAAAGAAACTACATCTAAAAGGATAGAATATATATATAAAAAAAAACATAAACATAAACTAGAAGAGATTAAGCATCAAACAACAAAGAAGCATCCATTCCAATTTCAAACTACATGAAGCAACAAAACCACCTTAAAAAATAACCTAAAACATGGAAGTCAAACAAAAAAGGAGCTCGGAGAGGAAAGAAAGAGCATAATTAACCAAAGAATCTCCCACTAGAGCTCACAGCCTTAGGAGGAGGAACAAAAACAAGCGAAAGATGAAAACCCTCCTCTGAATGTTTAAACAGGAAGTGGAGAGCATTGAGGAAATTCACAACATCCAAAATGAGGCCATCATCCAAACTAGTTCTAAGATGGTCAAATACACAGTAATGTTTCAAATGAGCATCACAAATAACACCCACTTTCATAAGGAAGAGAAAGGAAGCAACAAAGATATTAGAAATGAAATCATGCTTATCAAGGAAACCACCAATGGGAGAGAAACCAAAGTCCAGATAATAATTCCCCAAATTTGAATCTAGACCCAACATAGAGAAGATAAAATGTTGGATTTAGGTAGTAAGAAACCAAAAACCCATAAATATAGGGAATCAATCCAAGAAAATTAATTTAAGTCGATTGAACACCAACACAAGTGGAAAGAAAGCCATATATACATTGGTACAATGGAATTGAAACACATGTGTGTTGACATAAGAAGGATCAAGATAGCATGAGAAGAGAAAATGGAGAGAACAAATGTAAAATGTTGTACCCCCAACCTATAAAAGCCATAGAATTAAAGTTATAGAGAAAATAGTCGAGACCAAATATGGTCTTACACAAGGTAGCAATCTCCAACACACCCAAGAAAATAATAGGCATGGAGAAGGCACATAGGAATGACAAATTTCGAACAAGAGAGGGAACACCCATCATAGCAGTGTTGGAAATATTTAATTTTTTGAATGAGCCTTTCTCACGTAAACTCCCAGTTGTTCCCCTACCTATCAGGAGCTTTCAACAATAGTTTTTTTTTTGGGGGGGGATTTTCATCCCTGTCTTGCTCCTAACTACACAAAATTTATTGTGGTAGGAAATTTTGAATTTCCAAAATTAATTATGGTAGGTAAGTTTGAATTTTGAGAGGGAATTTTTTGAATGAGGACAAATAGAAGGAATGTAACAATTAGTTTAGAGATCAGTAGAAAATTTCCAAAAGAATTTTGCAACTGATTTGTAAAAGGTGAAGTTGTAGCAGCAATAGAGAATGTTTTGTGCAAGGAGCAGCAGATAGCTCCAGACTATTTAGTGTTTTCTAGGAGCAGCAGATAGCTCCGAACTGTTCAGTGTTTTCCAAGAGCAGTAGATAACTCTAGATTGGTTAGTATTTGCTAGGAACAACAGATAGCTCCAATCGATTAGGAAATATAGAGAGCTCTGAGAAGCTCCTAATTGTTTTTGGTTTGTGGGTGTAACTCCATATTTTTGCAAGTCAAGTTTGTTAGTTAGTAGTTTGTAGTTTTCAAGTTTGTAATCATTTTGTAATGGTTATTTTTTGAATTAATAGAAGAAGCAAGTTTTCATGCCCAGCTATGTATCTCCAATATATTCCATTTTGTTATTCTGCATTTGTTTTGGTATTCTCAGTGATTGAGAAACAAAGCAACAACTTTATGTGCATTTGTATCTTATGTTTTTGTCATGGTAACAAAGCATTAAGGTAATTTTTTTGACATGGTATCAAAGCTAGAAGGCCCTAAGTCTTGAGTGAGTTGGGAATTTGTTTTTCTGGGTGTTTTAAGTTTTCTTTATTGGATACATGGTTAGAGATGAGAGTAAGAGTTGGCAGTAGCCACCACCATTTAATGGACAAAACTATAATGTTTGGGTAAATAAAATGAAGATCATAATGGTTGAAAATGATTTATGGGAGTTTGTGATCAGTGATTTCAATGATGTGATTGATCTAGTAGCATATGTTGCCCTCTCAAACAACCAGAAGACCCAGTTGAAGGAGCCAAGAAGGAAAAATGCAAAAGCATTGAGTCTGATTGAAGCAACCTTGACAAAGGCCATTTTTCCAAGAATAGCAGTAGCTAACTATGTAAAGGAAGCTTGGTAAATCCTCCAAACCAGTTATAAAGTGACTGATAAAGCCAGATTGGTGACGCTCCAGATGCTTCGAAGAGATTTTGAGACTCTCCAAATGAAGGACAATGAGTCTATCTCATACTTCCACACAAGAATCTCAGGTTGGATAAACCAGTTGAGAGTAAATGGAGATGTCATGGATGACAAGAAGATTATGGAGAAAATTGTCAAAAGTTTACCCACAAAGTTTGATGCAGTTGTGATTGCCATTGAAGAGGAAAAGGACCTCTCAATGTTGTATGTTGATGAGATGATGGGTTCTCTACAAACCCATGAGCAACGCCTAAATAGGTCTACAAGTTCTTCCCAAGAGAAATATTTCAAAGCTCAAACCAATGCAAGAGGAAAGGGGAGAGGTAGAAATAGCTCTGGACGTGGTAGAGGTAGATATGGATGTGGAAGTGTTGGAGATGATAGCTTAGGACGAGCACACAGCCAAGAGGGAGCAAGCAACTCTCAATCCTACTCCGGACAAGCCAAGAAGAACAACAACTCAAGACAGAATGGTGACAAGAGAAATATTGAATGTTATTATTGCCATAAATTTGACCATTATGCAAGTGAGTGTTGGAAAAACAAAAAGATCAGTCCAAGAAAAGTGCAAATGTGGCTAATGAAAAAGTGGTTGAAGGTAATCAACAAAAGGCCTTCATCATGTGCAACATTGCTAAAGAAGGCAGTGATGAGGTATGATTTTTGGATAGTGGTTGTAGCAACCACATGAGTGGTAATGAAAGCTTATTTTCTTTCATTAATAAGAATGTTAAGTCTGAAATAAAAATGGGGAATAATGAAATAGTTCCAATTGTGGGAAAAGGGTCTGTTTTGTTTCACACCAAGCAAGGTGAGAAGAAGGAGATTGATGATGTGTATTTTTCTCCTAGTATAAAGCACAATCTCATGAGCATTGGACAACTAATCCGAAAAGGATACAATTTTTTGATGGAAAAGGGCGAATACATCATTTATGAGAAAGATGGAAGCAAGAAAATCATTACAATAGTGCAAATGACAAAGAATAGGATGTTTCCATTGAGGCTGGAAAGGTGTTTCTCAGCTTAGTTCATAGCTACAAGAAAATCTACAACAGTACAATGGTAAGCAGCCTTCAAGTTCATTCAAGACCCTTCCAAGCTTTGGCATCTCAAGTATGGACACTCAAGCTGTGCTAGTTTGAATATTTTGTCAAAGAAGGGTATGGTTGGGGGTTTACTAGCCATAGTAGAGCCTAGTGGTAAATGTGAAGCCTGAATTTTAAGAAAGCAACATAGGTAACCCTTTCAATCAAGCAATTCTCGAAGGGAAAGAGCAACATTGGAGCTGGTGCACACTAATTTTTTTGGCCCTATGCAAACAATTTCTATTGGTAAAATCTAATCTTTTATGACCTTTATAGATGATTACAACTATAAGACATGGGTTTATTTCTTACAGCATAAATCTGAAACATTTGAAAAGTTTGTAGTGTTTACAGCCAAGGCTGAAAAAGAGAGTGGACAATTCATCAAGGTCTTAAGGTCGGATAGAGGGGGAGAGTATACCTCCAATCTATTTGTAATTTTTTTCAAGCAGCATGGCATTAAGAAGGAGCTAACAACAACCTATAATCTGCAGCAAAATGGAGTGGCTGAGAGGAAAAACAGAACCATCATGGAGATGGGAAGAAGCATGCTTAAAGAAAAGAGGTTCCAAGATGAATATTGGGGTGAAGTATAAATAGAAGTCCTACAAAGGAAATTTTTTTACAAGATTCCACGAGAGGCATGGACAAAATGAAAGTGGATGGTTGAGCACTTAAGAGTGTTCGAATGTGTGGCATATGCACTTGTGCCAAAAGAGAAGAGACAAAAGTTGGATGACAAGGGTGAGAAGTGCATCTTCACGTGCTACAATGAAGAGTCCAAAGCCTACAGATTATATAATCTAGTCAACAAGAAAATCGTTATCAACAGAGATGTGGATTTCTTAGAGGATGAGTCATGGCAAGGCCTGATGGGTTCTGAAAGCTCCCAGTAGCTCTCGACAGCTCTGGGTGAAGAAGGAAAAGAACAAGAAGTGCAGTAAGATGAGCTTGTAGTCACTCCTAATAGCTCCAGACCAGCTCTGAATCACTCAGGACCTCTCCCGACCAACTCTGGACCGCATCGGACCACTGCACAAACACAGACAGAGAGCTCCAAATAGCTTCATATAGGTTCTACTTAGCAAAGAAGAAGTAGTAGTGAAAGTTCAAACCCCACTCTCGCCTCCCTAATGCCAAGAAAGACCAAGAGTCTAGTGAAAGTGTAGACACCGAAATCTGGTTTTTAGCCTGCGACTTTCATATTCTTCATATTTCGTATTCTTCACGGTCATGATTAAATAATCTTAATTATTTAACTCATCTTCTTTTATTTCTTCTATTAATTAAATAATCTTAATTATTTAATTAATTCACACTTTTCTTTATTCTATCTGATTAATTAAATAAACGCTTGTTATTTAATTATGTTACTAATTAACCTTATCTATCTTGTCAAATTAAATAAATTCTTATTTAATTTATTCTTTATCATATTTCAACTATAATTAAATAAATTCATTATTTATTTAATTATTCATTTAAAATCCCTTCATCATTTAATTAAATAAATATTATTTATTTAATTATTCTTCAAATATCGAGTCTTGAATTAAATGAATTATTTAATTCATTAATTCTATTTTAACGCATTCTTCTATATTTTAGATAATTGTGTGAGTTATCTAAGTATTCACTTTTACTCGACTCAACATCTATTTTAATCGATCGGTTAACTATTGATTTGATGAGTGGCGTCTCGTAATCTCTTCGTCAAGTCACAATCGTCAGTTCTAACTCAATTGCCGTACATGCGGATTAATTAAATATTCTTATTTAATTAATTAAATTTTTGTGTGCGTTCAACAGAGTCGTTATAATCAATCTTCATCTTTGTCATGCAAAATATTTTATGTTTTCGAAGATTAAATCATTTAATCTTTTATTTATTCTAATGAACTCATCATCACTGTCAGTTATCAGAATGCATCTCATCTCGATCAACCATCCGTTTATCTTTTGATCTTGGCATGTCGTTCGAATAATCAATTTTCTATAAATTGATTTGTCATTCTTCATTCCAATCTCTCTCGCGAATTGTAACTTTGGAGAGCACTTTGTCTTGAATCTTCGATATTTTTCTAATCATTGTCTTAGCATATACTTGCACGAACTTGAAAATCTGAGGGCAATTATACTACACAAGCAAAATGGAGAAGGGCAATCGAGATGAATCATGGAAATACGTTTGGAATTGGTGAGATTGTTCTAGTTTTAATTACGTTTTACTTTCCCATGTTCTTTGTTGCTTAACATTTAGATTTGCATTCTAGATCTAGTATTGCATGCATGTTTGCTTCTAATCTTCTTTGTTGTCTATAGTGCAATTTTCTATTGGCGTTACATTTGGTGAAAACCACTTCGGTGGTGCTTTGGATAGATACCATGGTGAAAACCTGGCAAACAGGCGCCATGTGTACTCAACTCTGCTCCTATGTCTACTATTATTCTAATCTATCTTGTACATATTCCTATCAGTGTATATATACCTACCCTGTACATAGTCCTTATCCCTGTACATACTGACTATCCTTGTACATATACCTACTGTGTATATAGTCCACTTTCATGTGCATAGCCCACTTCATTGTACATAGTCCACTACCCTGTCCATCGTTTGTATATATTATTCATAATAAGTGGTAGTCTTTCCCATAACTTGGAACGATTGACATCGAGTGCATTTCATATCCCCCGTTTTACCCTATTCATAATCGATTGGTCTTATACTCGACTGGGGGAAAACACTTGACGTGTGTCATATTGGTTCTTACATTGGCTGTGTTGAAGACGTAAAACCATAGAAAAATCCAAAAACATCACAAAATGACCTGAGAAAACACAAAAACATCAGAAAACTTCAAAAAGACAAAAAAATCAAAACATTTCGAAAATCCAAAAACAGAGTCAGAGTCAGTCACACTTGTCAGTCTTTGTCGTTTGTCGAACTACGTTTCCTCTGCGACTGGACGTAGGCAAGGCCATCTGCCGATGTGCCCCCGAGGCAGTAGGTCAGTCCGTTTAGGTTGGTTTGTATAAAGTCTTGATTCAATCCATATGTCTATATGACAAGGTTATTGGTCGTGTCGAACTACGAGGTCTCTGTGTGTATAATGTAGGCAAGGCCATCAATTGATGAGCCCCCGAGGCCACACTAGGTCAGTCCATTAGGGTTCGTCACATTCACTTTCACACACATCTTTTATTTTGTAGTCAGTCTTGTCAGTCAATTCAAGTCGAACTACGAGGTCTCTGCATGTACAACGTAGGCAAGGCCATCAATCGATGAGCCCCCGAGGCCACACTAGGTCAGTCCTTTAGGTTTTGTCATAACACACAGTCAATTGTCCACACATCATATCAAGTCATGCAGTAATCTGGTGAACAAGTCAGCAATGTCTCTAAGTCAAATCAAACAACTAGCCAAACAAAACAATCAAAATAGATCAACTATAGTCTGCTACAGGATGTGTCCTTCTTGGAAACAGACGTTATCAAAATAGTCAACCTATGTATTATACAGGATGAGTCTTTCCTGCATAATCGATAAGTTCAAACATAGCCTTACACAGGTTATTACATCAACGGCATCTGACTCAACGTCTTATATGATACATGTCTTTCTGAAACCAGGCTTTGTCATGCCTTATACAGATAGTTATAACATCGAAACCAGACTCACAGTCTTATCCGGTAGGTGTATCTCCTGCAATCAGGCTCTATCAATCAACAAATCAAACAAACAAATCATGTTTTGACAAATATTTTACTAGCTTTTTGACTTTATGGCTTAATTATCTTATCATTTATCTTGAATTGATGACTGGGATTCATGTTACTAGCTTTCTCAAGGATGTCCCATGAGGGATTTAGAGAAGCAACGACGTATCAGAATTCTATTTTCTTCGACTGCCGTCTGTCGACTGTCTTTTAACTTTGATCTTTGAGTCATGTTACTAGTTTCCTCAAGGATGTCCCATGAAGGATTTAGAGGAGCAATGACGTTTCATGACCCGTCTTTTCTTTTGTTTGCTGTCTGTGGTTTGTCCTGACAAAAAGACTGGGGCAACTTGTGCCCTTAGTATGAGTTAATGACAATCCTTGTCTGTGACTGTCTGTTATTAGCAAGTGGATGACCTTGCACACCTTGATTTATGTCATATCATGGTGTTTTTCTCCATTTGTATTAGTCCCGCCCAATGATGATAAAGTGCAATACCTTTTGTGATACAGCAAAATATCGAAGATTGCTAATACTAACATCTATCTTCTGTCTTTCATTCTTTCTCGATCTTTCTTTCCGCACTAACAGTTCTTCTTTCTTGCATTATGACGGAGTCCTGTGACACAAAACATTATATATCATCCTGCATCAACATACATGTTAGAAACATATATACATATAGGCATAGTTCATATCTAGATCATCATGGCATAATAGACAATACTCATTAAAACCAATACATATTATAAGCATTTCATATACAATGCAACTGTAAATACGGGCATCACATTACATTTGTATAACATCACATGTCATCTGCATCATACATACAACATCACATTGCATCTCATAATCATATAGGATCATACATCATATAGAACCATACATCACATAGAATCAAAATTATCTCATTAGCTGCATAAACATCAGAAAATACATATACTTATCCATCACATAGGCATATCATATAAACATCACATGTATAAATAAAGACTACATAATCCATACATAGAAATGCATCTCATGAGAATCGCCGCCAAAATCATATATATATATCGCTCAACCATGTCACATAACAATGTCATAATGTATCACAAATACATGGAAGCCCGTAGGCTATAAGATCAAAATACAATGAATCACAAGCAGTATCTCTATCCTGAACTATCACTGCCATCATGCCGAGAGTGTGTGGGAGACTGATGCTAGGAACCGGCTGATCTCTGAGCCGTGGGAGGTCTGTCATATGGCCCTACTCTGCGTGGCTGATCCACCCCCTCTGTGCTGACTGTCTGAGTGTGGGTCCTGGTCTGAGACCTGCTACTGTGTGCCGCTGAAAAACTGGGAGCCTGTCTCTCTAGGGGAACCTCTACCTTATATAAATCCCTGTAGTATCTCTCCCTCTCTCCAGCCCTGACTAGCTCTCTGGCGAATGCAACTGATGGTCCTGTGCATAGTGACCTGAGCTCTATGAACCTCTGCTCAGTCTCCTGCCGCCGGGCTATGGCCTGATCCCTGTCCATCAAGGCTTTGTCTCTCTCCACCCGATAAGCATCCCTCTCTGCCATCAATACTCTCATCTGCTCCTCCAAGGAGGCAACCTGGGCTCGCAACATATCTGTGTCGGGAACCTCTGCCTCTGTCTCATCCTGTCGGGCCCTGTCCATCCCATCCTCCTCCTCATCTAGCTCCTCAAGGATCTGATCTCGGATCTCCTGCTCGTGATCATCCTCCTCCTCATCGTCCTCCTGGTAGGCACCTAGCAAACCAAGAGCATCAATCTCTGCCTCCTCTCCAACTACCTCCTCGGCACCTACCTCTGCCTCTACTGGGATATCTGGGATGTCTAGGATGACAGCCTCCTCTGCCAGTTGCTCCTCCTCACCGCCTCTGGCCACATCTAGCATGGCTACATCCTCCTCTCCTCCTCCCTCCTCTCGGATCGGTGACAAGGCTGGTCCTCGTCCTCTCCGACCACGTCTCCCTCTCCTACCTCCACGTCGGCCACCTCTGTCATCATCCCCTCCATCACCACGGCCTCCTCTGCCTCCTCGGCCTCTCCCTCTGCCTCGCCTGCCTCTGGGACCTGTCCCACGCCGCTCTACCGGTGCTGGCTGCCCTGGATCTGTCAAGGGGATCGGCCTATGTACTACCCACCACTGATCATAAGTTGGAGTGGTCCTTGGATCTGCTGGTTCATCCCTCCATCCCCATGGCTGTGCCTGTAAACCATCAATATTCGCCTCTATAGTGGCGACTGGAATCTCTGGCCCCCATAATAGGACCTCTCATGAGGATCGAGCAAACTCTGCTCTCCCTTGAGGTACATCCTGTACCTCTCCAAACTGTCTTAATACCCGATCCGGCAACTGCCGCTCTATAATGTGCATATGGGACACTGTCCATCCCACCAAATACTATGTCTGTCGACAAAAGGGAAAATGCTCGCCCTCATCTGACCACACCTCGCAGCCTAGGTACGGTCTCCATGTAAACTCCTGCATCAGGTCTATAGCGTATCTGAAATAGCCCATGTCTCCAATATGGTGCTGTGTGGTGGCCCCCGCATAACAAAAGGCGTATGGCGCTCCCCGAGCTAGATCTACTATCACAGGTGGTTTAAAAATAGCAATATGCTCCCACGCCCATACCATCAGGAGCGTGGTGCTGCAGCTCATCGACTGTGCCTCTCTATAGGCAATGTCATGCAGGTGAAAGTATAACATCCCTAGCACACATGAACCCCAGGCATATACAACTCGGCGCTCCAGCATGCCCACTAACATCTCCCCCCATCCCACAGGGAATCCATGTCCTCGGCGGTCAAGTAGTACTATACCGCCTATCAAGGTTGCCACTAGACAGTCTAACTGTCTGTATCTCTGGGCTAGTACCCGCCATCTAATCTCATAGTCATCTACCCCTAGCTATCTAACGTTGGCGTGGGGGTAATATCTGCACATCTCCGCTATACCCCGCTGGGTATCATAGACCACCCATGTCCCTCTAATTGGCAGTCTCAATATCCTATATACATCCTCCAAGGTCATCGTGTCCTCTCCAGTTAGAAGGTGGAACGATGACGTCTCCGAGTGCCACCGCTCACATAATGCCGTCAGCAATCCCCGATTTTCCCTAATCTGGGGCATATCGGTCACATGTAACAAACCCAAATGCCATAAAGTTCGTCGCTCGGCCGGCCGCAAGCTGTCTCTGAATCGAAACGTCATAGGTCTCGACTCCCGTGTATAAATGGGGTCCAATACAACCTGCAACAACATTATACATGTCTCATGTCAGCCGAAATCATCTATCCTAGTAAAAAAAAAATGACTGTTTTAACCTAAAATGCAAATGCATCGTTACTTTACACATGCGTCATTCTTTTACAAATGCGTCGCTTTTTCACAAATGCGGTTCACAAATTCTATATGCATCATTATTAGTCAAATGCGGTTAATAATATTCAAATGCGTCATGACAATAACATTTGCGTTTCAAAATTACAAATGTGTCGCTAAATATGCAAATGCATCTCAAAACAACAAATGCGTTTTAAATATAACATTTGCGTTTCAAAATAAACATATGCGTTGCACAATATCAAATGCGTAACAAAATTAAACAGATGCAGTTATTCGCTAATATCTAATCTAATCGACTGGCTTCATAATTCAAGTGCGGATTTTCACAGTCAAATGCGTCGTTCGCGCATACACATGCAGTGCAAAATTAAAAGTGACGCAGAACTAAAAAATGAATTAAATGCATTAAACAACGCGCAAATCAAAAAATTTCAAAAGGTAAGTTTTAGATCCATACCGGGGGGTCCGCGCCGGCTGGTCTCTGGTATGTCCAGATCCTGTATGCACGATGATGGGTGGCTGGAACTGGAGACATCCTCGCTAGAAAGTCAGAGCAAATTTTCCAATCTCAAAGCTAGGTGGGTGCAAATGAATAGTTTTTCACCCCAATTCAAATATATACCTAGGGCTTAGGTGGCATATCCTTCCTACTGGCCATGTCAACTTCCATTTTCTATCATCCCGTACCCGTCCCTCCCACTTCCAATGCCAATTCCGTCAATTGCATTGCATTTCTAACTATTTACCGAACTAATCGGGAGCATTTCCAAATTTTTCTGAACATTTCATAAATTTGTCAATTTTCCCGAGGGGGCATACCTTCACCTATTCTAATCCGTGGCATTACTGGGGCATATTTTTATCGACTTTCTTTGACATAACGCCGAAATGACATTGTATCAAAGAGGGGCAAATGTAGACACCGAAATCTGGTTTTTAGCCTGCGACTTTCATATTCTTCATATTTCATATTCTTCATGGTCATGATTAAATAATCTTAATTATTTAACTCATCTTCTTTTATTTCTTCTATTAATTAAATAATCTTAATTATTTAATTAATTCACACTTTTCTTTATTCTATCTGATTAATTAAATAAACGCTTGTTATTTAATTATGTTACTAATTAACCTTATCTGTCTTGTCAAATTAAATAAATTCTTATTTAATTTATTCTTTATCATATTTCAACTATAATTAAATAAATTCATTATTTATTTAATTATTCATTTAAAATCCCTTCATCATTTAATTAAATAAATATTATTTATTTAATTATTCTTCAAATATCGAGTCTTGAATTAAATGAATTATTTAATTCATTAATTCTATTTTAGCATTCTTCTATATTTTAGATAATTGTGTGAGTTATCTAAGTATTCACTTTTACTCGACTCAACATCTATTTTAATCGATCGGTTAACTATTGATTTGATGTCCGAGTGGTGTCTCGAGTAATCTCTTCATCAAGTCATCAATTGTCCAGGTTCTAACTCAATTGCGTGTACATGCGGATTAATTAAATATTCTTATTTAATTAATTAAATGTTGTACGTGCGTTCGAATAGAGAGTCGTTATAATCAATCTTCATCTTTGTCATGCAAAGATATTTCTTATGTTTTCGAATGTCGAACTGAAGATTAAATCATTTATTTAATCTTTAATTCTATTTCTAATTCGAATCACTCATGTCATCACTGTCAGTTATCAGAATGCATGTCTCATCTGTCGATCTCAACCGTCCGTTTATCTTTCGATCTTGGCCTGTCGTTCGAATAATCAATTTTCTATAAATTGATTTGTCATTCTCAATTCCAATCTCTCTCGCGAATTTTGTAACTTTGGAGAGCACTTTGTCTTGAATCTTCGATATTTTGCTAATCATTGTCTTAGCATATACTTGCACGAACTTGAAAATCTGAGGGCAATTATACTACACAAGCAAAATGGAGAAGGGAAATTGAAATGAATCATGGAAATACGTTTGGAATTGGTGAGATTGTTCTAGTTTTAATTACGTTTTACTTTCCCATGTTCTTTGTTGCTTAACATTTAGATTTGCATTCTAGATCTAGTATTGCATGCATGTTTGCTTCTAATCTTCTTTATTGTCTATAGTGCAATTTTCTATTGGCGTTACAGAAAGGTATGATTAAGAGTTTGATGAGAGTGTGAATTTTGCATTATTTTCTCATAATGATCCAATTTATTTTGAGGATGTTGTGAAAGAAAACAAATGGTGTGAAGCCATGGATGAGGAGATAGATGCAATAGAGAGAAATAGAACATGGGAGCTAACTGACTTTCCTCCCAACAAGCAAGTAATTGGAGCCAAATGGATCTATAAGACCAAAAACAATGTCGATGGAATAATAGAAAGGCATAAGGCGAGATTAGTTGTCAAGGGATACAAACAACAGTTTGGGAGAGATTATGATGAGACATATGCCCCAGTTGCAAGCATGGAAACTGTATCTAAGGGTTATTTTTAGGTTCGATTAGAGGTTAGAAAATCAACAAAGACTAAAACCCAAAGAACTACAAAGTACAATGGAAACTAAAATAAAGAACGATTATACTAGATAATTGTTGAAGCTTCCATGATTCCTCTTCGTAGCACCTTCTAACTTGTTGATTGTTGTATTGCCCTCAGACCGAATGTGAGAGAAATCTTTCACGAAGTCCTACACAAGCTTTGAAGGATTTGAATCTAAATTCCTATGCCTATGACAATATGATTAAAAATTCCTATGCCTAAATATGCCAAAACTTAATGGAATATGACAATAAATGCTGCAATTTCTGTAAAATGTCTAAGTGTGTAAGTGTGTAATCTAAAAATGAGAGAAAAATAGCATTTTATAGAAAAATACAATTTTGAATGGATGGGCGAGATCGACTTTCGACAAAGACCTAAAATCAGAGAACGAGATTAAATCTGATAATCCCTAATTAGGGTTAGGGAAAAATCCTTAAACGAGTGGTCGAGATGCCATCTAAAAAGATCGAATCAGTGGTGGAGAATAAATGAATTAATTAATTCAAAAATAAAGATTTTCAAAAATCAAGAAGATAAGAGTTGAACTGAAGATCATATTTGAAAAATCAAGAATCTGCCCGATTACTTGATTTTTGGAGGAATATTACCAATTTGAAATAAATCAACTCAAAATATGGATTTTGTGAAATAATAAATAATCGATTTTCAGATTATTTACTAAAATGAACTGGCAATTAAGAATGTGAAATCATTTTAAATAATTAATTTATTTAAAATGAGATAAATGTTAAATTTGGTAATTAAATAATTAAGATAATTATTTAATTTAGAAGATATGATTAATAATTAAATAAATTAATCAATTGATTTAATTATGAGGATTAGTGAAATATTAAATAAATAAATGAAATTCATTTATTTAATAATCAGGAAGAAATAAATGCACAAAGGTAATTAAATAAATTAAGAAATTTATTTAATTAGGGGAAGACTTAGACAATTAATGACGTATTTAATAAATAAATAAGATTTATTTATTTAATAATCATGAAGAATAAAAGGACATGAACTAATTAAATAATTATGAATTATTTAATCAATAGTCGAATGTGGACCAAGGACATAATTAAATGTCATAATTATGCTAGGACAAAAAAAGTAAAAACAGAGCTTGTAGGCCTAGGTCATTTTTAAGTGTCTACATTTTTCCCATCTTTGTCATAATGTAGCATGTCGCATTGTGACAAAGAAAATAAGTCAAAGCCATGCCCCAGTGAAGCTGTAGAGTATCAATGCCCCCTCGGGAAATTTTTCAAATTTTGGGTCGGCGGCAGAAAATTTGGAAAGGGTCCCAATAAGTCAATTTGATTATCAGAAAAATGATGGCACAGACGGTTTCAGATTCTGAGATGTTTAAGACAGCCAACGAGGTGGTCAAACTTGGTCAAATGAGCCTCCAGTAATAACCTAGTTGACAAATGCCATTTTGACTTTATAAATAGGTTGAAAAAAGGGGTAAAAGTCAATTCATTTCCACTATTCACTTTGTAAATTTTGAGAGCTCAAAGCGAAAAGGACTGCAGTGAGGATGGTGATTCCAGTGATAGAGCACCGCGGTGAGATCGTGCGGACCTTCAGGCGAGCAGAGGGCTTAGAGCTAGTGGTATGTACCCCTAACCCCTTTTGTAATTTTTTCATTTTGCTTGTCAAAAGTAGGGTTTTAGGGTGAACAAATGCGCCGCGATGCATATGCGTGCGCATAAGTTGCATTTGACTTCACGTTCGATGCATTTGATGCGTCGCAACACAAGTGCAAGGGTAGTTTAGGGTAGGCTGAGGGTTTGCGACGCATTTGCCAAAATTTGTGACGCATTTGCCATTTTGAGCCGCATTTGACAGTTAGAATGCTGCAATCGTCATTTTACAACGCAATCGAGTGTTTAAGCGACGTATTTGAATGGAACAACACAAGTGTCATATATCGTGATGCAAGTGCCATGATGCAACGCATTTGAGCTACCAAACGATGCAATTTCCATGTTGCAATGCATTCATTGTTTTGCAATGCAATTGCAGTCAACGCAACGTATTTGACTTTAGCTTTGACTATGGCTGATTTTGGTACTTTTCCAATTTGAAATGCTTTTGATGATACTAACAGTTGTCTAGAAGGTACTGACACATTGTTTGCCTTTGTGTAGAGACATCTTGCACTGATATACATGTGAGAGAGCAGACTGATGACCTTCTGGTTTGTTGATCAGCTCAACCCGCAAGAGTGGCAACGATTGATGTCACTGGGTTTATTTTATGTCGCCTATATGCCTGCTATTCGAGCAAATAGGGGACTACTGACTGCACTATGTGAGTGTTGGCATTTGGAGACATGTTCTTTCCACCTACCGACGGGAGAGGCGACCATCACACTGGAGGATGTCTACCGCATTCTACGCGTGCCGATCCGAGGAGAGCGGATCGTCTATGACCCTTGCCATGGCTAGCAAACCTTCACAGCATACTATCAAGATGAGGGTGCAAGACTTGGCATCCAGGGATACAAGATCTGCTGGGAGTTTATGGCAGAGCACTATGCTCATTTTGATGCATTCCTGGCGACACTCATTGGCGAGATATTGATTCCTGACCGTCGCGGACATGGGCTCCCTATTGGTTGGGGAGACGTCTTAGTTGGGATAAGATGAGACAGGACAGTGTATGCCTGGGGATCTTATCTATTGGGTACACTCTACCACCAGCTGCACGAGGTCGTCTACCGGAGAGTAGAGAGTATATCCTATGGCACCACACTGATGATGATTTGGGCCTAGGAGCACATCGTGATATTTCATCTGCCGATTCAAAGACCGCAGTTGGCCGAGGGGATGCCTTATGCATACTACTATGCCGGTGTGCTACAACAGACACGGATGGGTGAGACCGATTGGTGGCAGCATCAGATTGATACAATGGTGTCGTTCATTTGGAGGCCATACAGAGACTGCCAACAGTGGGATGATGAGGTGGACCATCTCAGTCTTTGCCGACAGTACCGCTACCTGATTGGCAAGATAGTGCAAAGCCAGCTTATCATAGAGATGTACCTTCCACAGTGTGTCCTGCAATAGTTCAGAGAGCAGTAGGTTGTACCTGCAGGGACAGCCGAGTATGCTCGATCTTCCAGAGAGGTAGCTTGGGGGCCAGCGATTCCCGTAGCCTTTGCAGAGTAGCAGATTGATGGGCTAGGAGCCCAGCCGTGGGGATGGAGAGGTGGGATTGCAAATCTCGAGACCACAGCAGATTATGATCTATGGTGGTAGGCACATAGACTAGTGCCACTAACAGATCCTGTTGGACCAGCACCTGTGGATATATGGTCAGTTATACCTCGTGTGTCGAGAGCCAAGCGAGGAGGTAGAGGCGGTGATAGAGGGAAAGGCCAGAGGAGGGATGGAGGTAGGGATGGAGGCAAGGGGAGGGATGGAGGTCGGGATGGAGGCAGGGATGGGGGTAGATACGAAGGTCGGGGTGGAGATGACGAAGATGATGGGGATGATGGAGGAGATGGCCGGAGGCAGAGGAGAGATGGCCAAAGACAGGTCAGGAGGGTATGCCCACATGTGGCGAGAGTAGCACTAGATGTTATCCCAGAGGTAGCTGAGGAGGGGGAGAGAGAGGAGGAGGAGGAGAGACAGGATGAGCATGTGCTCGAGGCGAAGGTGGAGAGACATGAGGAGGATGTGGTGGGGGAGGAGAGACAGGAGGAGGAGAGACAGGAGGAGGAGCAGTTGAGGAAGGAGGAGGATGTAGACATGGATGTGCCCCTGGATGAGGGAGTCAGTGGAGAGGATGCTGCAGAGGATGATGATGAGGATGATGATGCCATGGATGAGGCTGAGAGACTTCTCAGATGGAGGATGGTGGAGGGAGAGGAGGGGATACCATCCTCGTCGACATTACCCTAGGATACCACGATAGACCAGAGGGTGGTGGATCTGCAAAGGAGGTTGGACGAGAGTGTGGCAGAGGTCAGGGCACTATGGGCAGAGCTAGAGGTAGCTCGGGTAGAGTGGGATCAGGTAGTTATTTGTCAGTAGGACTCAGCTCAGTGGTGTGTCAAGTTTGCAGTGTTATGTATAGGGCCCTTTGGGGATATTGCTCGTGAGCTTGCCAGGGTGAGCACGAGGTATGGGCAGTATAGGACTTTATACGAGCAGGAGGTGCCTCCTGAGCACTGAGATCTAACACTGTCCCACTCATAGATGAGGACAGGCAGTGGTCATATATCAGGGAGTGCCAGTGGTAGTCAGAGTCACAACAGTGTTGGAGGATCCACCTCCTCAGGGCACACACCAGGGCATAGGTCCCACCACTCACACATGCATGCCTCGAGTCACCATTCGAGCCATCGCCACCAATGGCAGATCCGTCAGCATCACAGAGTTAGGCTGCAGTGACATCATAGGTGTCCATTACTATGGAGATGATGTCATCCTTGGTTGCATCGATAGAGGCTACTACAGGTCCACCCATTATCTTAGTGCTAGTCACAGATCCTCATCCGCCACATTCTTTGCCACGAGGGGATGATGAGAGCCTTCCCTAGGGGCATGCTTGCTATACTTGTTTTTATGTTATGACACATTATGTATAGACCATTGAGCCTACGAGCTCCATTTTTGGGATATTTGTTGACTCTATCATGTGACATTGTATATTTTTGAGATGATATTATATGATGATTTAGTTTTGTTGTGGCCTACATGTGTGTTATGTCATGTTCTTCGATTCATGCATTATGATATATGTGATGTGATGCCTTATGTATGATGTTGATTTATGATGGATGATGGTATTATGTATGTTCTATGATGGTTTCTTATGATATGATGCCATGATGATGTAATGTTTATTTATATGTGATGTTGATTTTGTAATGATGGCGATAATGATATGCATAATGTATTTATTTGAATGGATTCCATGTTTATGATAATGTGAATGCAATATGCAATGAAATGTATATGATTTAATGCTATGGATGATGTATGTATGGACCTAATGCAATGTTTATATGATCATGTATGCACTTATGTTTTTGTATGTCACAGGATATCATCGTGAGATGGATGAGAGAAGATGACAAGACCGAGGAGAGAAGATGACCAGACCGAAGGAGATGCATGTTAGTTCCTAGACCAAATCCTTCAAAACTTTACCCTAGGACTTTAATATTTATTGCTCTTAATCATCATTGGGCAGACTGTTGTAATAGCCAAAAAACACCATGATATGACATAGATCAAGGTGTGCAAGGTTGTACCATTACATAAGACATGTAGTCACAGACAAGGATGATCATGACTCATACTAAGAGCGTGATTGCCCCAGCCTTTTTGTCATAATCAACCACAAGCAGAAAAAGACAAGAAGGACAATTCATGAAACGTCATTGCTTCTCTAAATCCTGTTTCCTGGACATCCTTGAGAAACTAGCAGCATGATTGCCAAAATACAAAAATAGAGCCCTTATCATGATACGTCATTTTTTTTCTAAATCCCAGAATCAGGACCTCGTTGAAAAACTAGTAATCATGTGTGTCAAAAGTCAAGACAAACGTCATGATACGTCGTCGCTTCTCTAAATCCTGTTGTTGGGATCTCGCTGAAAAACTAGCAACATGATAAAAATCCAAAAGACAAGCGCCAAGTGTTTGCCAAGTGCATCTAGATACCCATTGTTCTGATGTCAAGATGTTAGGTTTGATGACGATGAGATGCCGGGGGTGTCAAATTTTTGACGATGCCAAGATGATGAATGTCAAAAAATTGTCAAATTTAGGAAGGGCACATCCTGAATAATGTTGATGTCGAGAGGATTGATCCCTAAATGTCAAAAGGGGTCCCTAGAAAAATGATGACAATGCCTAGGAAGGACACATCCTAAGGCATAAATGACAGTTTTTTCTTCAGAAGGACATATCTGAAGAATATTGATGTCAAGAGGAGTGATATTTAGATGTCAAGAGGATCCCTCAAAATGTCAAATGATAGTGACGATGCCTAGGAAGGACACATCCTAAGGCATGAATGATAGAGGCTATTTTGCAGAAGGACACATCTGCCAGATAACCAAGAATTGACAGTTTGACAGGTCATGATCATTTGACTTCCTTTTACCAAGTTTTGACTGAAGTTTGGGCTGAGTTTGACTTGTGTTGACCATATGCTGACATTTGTCATGATGATATGATTGACGTGCTATTGAGATTTTCATATTGAAATAAATGATTGCCATAATTTGTTTTAGGAGTTTTATCCATTTGGGAATAATTCACTTTGACTTGAAGACATTTTGACATGTGTGCCAGTGTAATGCCCTGAACCCTAATGGACTGACCTAGTGCAGCCTCGGGGGCTCATCAACATATGGCCTTGCCTACGTCATACACTCAGAGACCTCATAGTTCGACACGACCAATGACTTTGTCTTGATGACCAAAGAGTGTGCCATGATTTTATTTTGATAGACCTAAAAGGACTTACCTAATGTCTCGGGGACTCGAAAATGAGTCTTGCCTACGTAGCAAATGCGTAGAGACAACGTAGTTCAAACAATTGACAAAGACTGATTGATTGACTTGACAAGGAATGACTTATTTTTTCATGTTTTCGAGCAGTTTGACATTTATTGTGGTTTTCTTCATGAGGTTCCCCCCCCCCCTTTTTTTTAGGTCTTTCTTCAGGACGTTTTGCGATGTTTTTGGTCTTTTTTCAGGACTTTTTGTGATTTTTTTATTTTTTTTTCAGAACTTTTTGTGATGTTTTTGGTCTTTTTTCATGACTTTTTGAGATGTTTTTGGTCTTTTTTAGGACTTTTTGTGATGTTTTTGGTCTTTTTTTCATGACTTTTTGTGATGTTTTTGGTCTTTTTTCAGGACTTTTTGTGATGTTTTTGGTCTTTTTTCATGACTTTTTTTTGCAATTGTCGAAACCATGTGTGACATCCACTGCAGTTACATGATAAAAAAATTTCCCCCAGTTAGGTCCAAGACTTAGCCGATTTTAAAGGACGTGAAAAGGGTGTTCCTGCAGTACCAGATGGACACTAAGGAGGACTTGATGTCAACCGTTTATCAACCATGAGAGGAGGGGTATGATGTTATGGCAATTGGTGTGATAATGACGGGAAATGTTTTTCATCTTGGGCCAAGGCAGACGAAGTGACAGTAGATGGCAAAGCAATGATTGATTACCCATGGCGCCTGTTTGCTAGGTTTTCACTGTTGGATGAATCATTTTTCTTTACTATTTTTGTCATTTTTCTTATTTTTTTCATGCTACCAAGATGCCTGTTTGCCAGGTTTTCATCAAGGCAACGATTTTTATCATTTTTCAAAAAAAAAAATTGTATTTTACAGTTTTTAGCTCGATCTCTTGATGTTATGTGTAGAACTTTCGAAGATGTAAACTATTGATAGGCTCTATTAGTTGTTCTCCCTCTAGAGTCACCAGCTGATAGGCTCCAGAACCAAAAGAAGATATGATGACATAAGGACCCAACCAGTTTGGTTCAAAATTTCTCGGCTTTTCTCTATCAGCCTGGTTCTTAGGGTTCTGCATGAGGACTAAGTCGCCAATGTTAAACTTCTTGACCATAACCTTCTTGTTGTAACTGCGAAAGAGACAATTTTGATACGCTTGTAGATGGTTCAGGAAATTTTTTCTTCTTTCTTCTAGCATCTCTAGCTCATGCAGGCGTGATTGTCTATACTCCTCCTCATCAGTTAAACCCTTCAGGGAGACTCATTATTAAGGAATTTCAACCTCAATGGGAAAGATGGTCTCAGCTCCAAAGACCAGGGCGAAAGGAGTGGCTCCTGTAGGCATACGAATGCTAGTGCGGTAAGCCCACAGAGCAGGGTTGAGTTGTATATTCCAGTCAGAGCCAGCATCATTGACAGTCTTTTTGAGGATTTTAACAATGGTTTTATTTGACGCCTCAACTTGACCATTTCCTTGTGGGTAATACAGAGATAAAAAATGGTGTTAGATGTGAAATCACTCACATAACTCATGAACGTCTTGGTTTTTAAACAGACGTTCATTGTCAGTGATGATGGATTGTGGAAGGCCATACCAGAAAATGATGTAGTTAAGAATGAACTTGGATATTTTCTTGTCGGTTATGTATGTCAGAGGGATGGATTTGATCCACTTTGTAAAGTACTCAATGGCGGTGATGATGAATTTGTGGCCATTGGACAAGGTCGAATGGATCTATCCCACAAGGTTGAGTCCCCATTGAGCGAAGGGCCAAGGAGAAGTGATCAGCCAAAGTTCCAGCACTGGAGCATGGATCAAATCACTGTGAATCTGGCATTTGCGACAAGTCCTGACATATTCTATTGCATCCTTTTCAACGATTGGCCAATAGTACCCAAGTCTTGTTAATTTCCTGGCTAGAGTAGGACCACTCGAATGAGACCTGCATATACCATCATGTACTTTGTATAAGGTCTTACATGCTTCATTAGTGTCGAGAATCTAAGGAGGGTGTCGTCAAAGCTACGATGGTAAAGGGTGTCACTGACGATGGCATACCTTGCGGATTTTCGGATGAAGGACTTCCTTTGGTTATTGGACAAGTTAGGTGAAATGGTTTGAGACTTAAGGTAGTCATAAATATCCTGGTACCAGGGAGAGTCAGGACCAACAAGTTCGCAAACCATCTCTGACTCTCGAATGTCATAGGCAGGGACCAGCAATTGTTCTATTAGGAGTTCCAGCTGAGGCAGATTGCTTGGAATGTCGAGGAGAGAGCCTATTGTAGCCATTGCATCTGCTGCCTTGTTTTGTGCTCTCAGAACTTGTTCAAAAGTTACCATATGAAAGTACGTTTGGAAACTGTCAACCATCTATTTGTAGGGCATCAACTTCTCATCTTTTGTGTCATAGTCATCATTAACCTGGTTGATGACGAGCTGAGAATCTCCATAGACATGTAGTGCTCTGATTTTCCATTTTATTTCCATTCTAAGTTCTGTAACTAGTGCCTTGTATTCTGCCACATTGTTTGTGCAAGGAAAAGCTATGCGGAAAGACTTAGGAATGGAGTCTCCTTGAGGGGTGATGAACAAGATCCCTGCCCCCGAGCCATGGTTTGTGTGTGATCCGTCAAAGTAGAGTCACCAAGGTGACTTAGGTTCTGTATGGAATATCGACTCATCTAGAAAATCTACCACTAACGGGTGATCACTTTGTAAAGGTGCGTCCGCCAGCTGGTCCGCTATGACTTGTCCTTTTATTTCCTTTCTTTCTACATATTGAATGTCGTATTCGCTCAGAATCATGACCCATTTTTCCAGACTTCCTATTAATGCTGCCCGGCTTAACAAATATTTGAGGGGGTTGATCTTTGCTACTAGTTGCGTCTAATGGCTTAACATATAATGTCTTAGCTTTTGTGCTACAAAGACCACGGCTAGACAAGCTCGTTCAATTGATGTATAGTTTAGTTCATACCTGACCAATGTCTGGCTGATATAATACACAACTCTTTCTTTTTCCTCTTGGTTGTTCTAGATGCCAAATGTGTCGCGATGCATCAGATGCGTCACAGTAAAAGGTGAATGTTTCACTCCGTACCTGTACCTGCAAAAATGATAGAGAACAAACAAAACCATACAAAAATAATAAAAAGAAATAGAGTCAGGTTCACCAATGTATCTAAGGGTTATTTTTAGGTTCGATTAGAGGTTAGAAAATCAACAAAGACTAAAACCCAAAGAACTACAAAGTACAATGGAAACTAAAATAAAGAACGATTATACCAAATAATTGTTGATGCTTCCATGATTCCTCTTCGTAGCACCTTCTAACTTGTTGATTGTCGTATTACCCTCAGATTGAATGTGCGAGCAATCTTTGACAAAGTCCTACACAAGCTTTGAAGGATTTGAATCTAAATGCCTATGCCTATGACAATATGATTAAAAATTCCTATGCCTAAATATGCCAAAACTTAATGGAATATGACAATAAATGCTGCAATTTCTATAAAATGTCTAAGTGTGAAAGTGTGTAATCTAAAAATGAGAGCAAAATAGCATTTTATAGAAAAATGCAATTTTGAATGGATGGTCGAGATCGAATTTTGACAGACCTAAAATTAGAGGACGAGATTAAATATGATAATCCCTAATCAGAGTTACGGAAAAATCCTTAAACGAGTGATCGAGATGCCATCTAAAAAGATCGAATCGGCGGTGGAGAATAAATTAATTAATTAATTCAAAAATAAAGATTTTTGAAAATCAAGAAGATAAGAGTTGAACTGAAGATCAGATTTGAAAAATCAAGAATCTGCCCGATTACTTGATTTTTGGAGGAATATTACCAATTTGAATTAAATCAACTCAAAATATGGATTTTGTGAAATAATAAATAATCGATTTTCAGATTATTTACTAAAATGAACTGACAGTTAAGAATGTGAAATCATTTTAAATAATTAATTTATTTAAAATGAGAGAAATTTTTAATTTGGTAATTAAATAATTAAGATAATTACTTAATTTAGAAGATATGATTAATAATTAAATCAATCAATCAATTCATTTAATTATGAGGATTAGTGACATATTAAATAAATAAATGAAATTCATTTATTTAATAAATAGGAAGAAATAAATGCAAAAAGGTAATTAAATAAATTAAGAAATTTATTTAATTAGGGGAAGACTTAGACAATTAATGACGTATTTAATAAATAAGTAAGATTTATTTATTTAATAATCATGAAGAATAAAAGGACATGAACTAATTAAATAATTATGAATTATTTAATCAATAGTCGAATGTGGCCCAAGGACATAATTATGCTAGGATGAAAGTGGTAAAAACAGAGCTTGCAGGCCTAGGTCATTTTTAAGTGTCTACAGAAACCATGCGGGAAGTCATAGCAATTGTAGCCCAGCACAAGTGGAAGGTATTTAAAATGGATGTGAAGTCTTCCTTCTTAAATGGAGTGTTGAAATAAGAGGTGTATGTGGAGAAACCACCTAGTTATGAAGTTTTGGGTCAAGGAAACAAGGTATACAAGTTGAAGAAAGCTCCACGGGAATGGTACAACAGGATTGACTCATATTTGTTGAGCAATGGCTTTAGCAAAAGTGATGGTGAGCCCACTCTTTACATCAAGGCAGTTGTTGATGGTAAGTTTTTAATTGTTGTCTTGTATGTTGATGATTTAGTTTTCACTAGGGATGATGATTTCCTCATTGCTAATTTTAAAGAGGCCATAAAAAGAGAATTTAAAATAATAGACTTAGGTCTCATGAGGTATTTTCTAGGCATAGAAGTAAAAAACATGCATGGTGGTATATTTATCTCTCAAACAAATTATGTAGCAGAGATTTTGAAGAGATTTAGGATGAAAGATAGCAAGCCTACCCCCACACCAATAATCATAGGTCTGAAGTTGAGAAAGGAAGATTGCAGCAACAATGTGAATCTGACCATGTATAATATTTTGGTTGGAAGTTTAATGTATTTAACAACTAGGCCTGATAGAATGCATAGTGTAAGTTTGATTTCTAGATTTATGGAGACTCCATTGGAAAGCGGGTAAAATAATCTTGAGGTATGTGAATGGAACCAAAGGATATGGCATCTTGTATGGTGCAGCAAATGATTTTGGGTTGGTTGGTTACATAGACAATGATTGGGGAGGGAGTGTGGATGATAGAAAGAGCACATTTGGATATGTGTTTCATTTGGTATCAGGAGTCATTTCATGGGCTTCCAAGAAACAACCCATAGTTTCTCTATCTACAATTGAGGCTAAGTATATAGCAGCAAATGCAGTAGCATGCCAAGCTATTTGGGTAAGGAGGACCTTAGCAAATTTGAAGGAAGAACAAAAGGATGGAACAACTATATTTTATGACAATGTTTCATCGATTGTTTTGACAAAGAATCCAGTGTTTTATGGAAGAAGCAAGCATGTTGAAATCAGGTATCATTTCATAAGAGAATTGGTTGAAAAGGGTCAAATCAAAAAGAAATTTTGTAGGTCTGAGCAGCAGCTTGCAGATATTTTCACCAAACCTTTGAGCAGAGATTGCTTTGAATAGCTAAGAAGAAATTTAGGTGTTGTTGATTTGAATGAAGAATGATGTTGTTTGACGACTCAGTCAAAGGGGGAGTGTTGGAAATATTTAATTTTCTAACTAATCCTTTCTCACATAAACTCCCAGTTGTTCACCTACCTATCAGGAGCTTTCAACGATAATTTTTTTTGGGGGGGATTTTCATCTTTGTCCTGCTCCTGACTACACAATATTTATTGTGGTAGGAAATTTTGAATTTCCAGAATTAATTGTGGTAGGTAAGTTTAAATTTTGAGAGGGAATTTTTTGAATGAGGAAAAATAGAAGGAATGTAACAATTAGTTTAGAGATCTGCAGAAAATTGGAAAAATAATTTTGCAAGTGATTTGTAAAAGGTGAAGTTGCAGTAGCAACAAAGAATGTTTTGTGCAAGGAGGAGAAGATAGCTCTGAACTGTTCATTTTTTTCCAAGAGCAACAGATAGCTCCAGATTGGTCAGTGTTTTCTAGGATTAGTAGATAACTCTAATCAATTAGGAAATATAGAGAGCTCTGAGAAGCTCCTGATTGTTTTTCTTTTGTGGGTGTAGCTCCAGATTTCTACAAGTCAAGTTTTTTAGTTAGTAGTTTTTAATCATTTTGTAATGGTTTTTTTTTAATTAATAGAAGAAGCAAGTTTGCATGCTCAGTTGTGTGTCTCCAATCTATTCCATTTTTTTATTCTGCATTAGTTTTTGGTATTCTTGGTGGTTGAGAAATAGAGCAGCAACTCAGTGTGCATTTGTATCTTGTTTTTATGTCATGGTGATAGAGCATTAAGGTACTTTTATTTTTTTGACAAGTAGAAGATGCAACACAAATGAAATGTAAAAACTTGATGAATCCTAGTACAAAAGTGTCGAATCAATCCATAAGGGAAGCAGATGCACTTGAAAATATAGCCCTCGCCAAGAATCATCACTAAATAAATTTCCAAAAGATGCATTAAAGTGTCAGCTAGAAAACAAGACCAGGCCATCAAATCCACCTAAGATGCTATGTCACCAATGAGAACCACCGCACAGTGGAGATCACACAAGAGAAGATCCAACTCGAGAAGCCCAAAGAATTTCAAAATCAACACATAGCCAAAGACAACTTATTTGCACAACCATGTTTCCTAAAAAATATACCTTACTCCAATCTAATAGGGAATCACTCAAATGAAGAGGGACAATACTATCAATAGCCCAATTTGTCAATCCATCAACAAGTTTATTAGCCTCCCTAGAGGAAGTGTAACATTTAAAATATTAAAAATTCTCTAAAAGAATCTAAATTTCATTCATTAAATATGAAAGCTTCTTAGAGTTGAAACATTTATTTTTTATGGTAATAATCAACATTGAATCACCCTCAATAAAAATAATTTGAATCTTCTTATCAAAGGAAATCTGAAGAACTAATTTGAGGGTTGATATTTTTTCCTCATTATTAGTACCATCCTAAATCTTCTTAGAGGAAATCAACATAATCTTCCCTTAAAAATTATGAAGAACGCATATAGTACCTGAGGGACTTAGTTTACCTCGAGACTCATTGTCAAAGTTAAATAGCTTCACCAAATGGTTTGGGGGAGGAATCCACCTTGTCTTTCCTTAAATACTATTTTTGGAAGTAACTATTGCACTTGAGAAGGAGGGATTCTACGAAAATTCCACACCTTAATAATTATTGCATTTGAAGTATAAAAAGATAATATTATTTTGTGAAAGCTTAATAACCTCATTCATCACAATCTCAAAGATAGCAATTTTAATTTTTCGGATCATCGACTCAAAGGAGTTTGAAACATTTTTTAAAAGCCTTGAATTCCTCTCCCTCCAAACATGCCATAAAAAAAAGAGGAGCAACATGCAAGATACAACCAAAGGAAGAATTTTGGAACAGGATGAGCCCTGACTTGGAGATAAAAATTTAATATAATGTTTCCAAGAGCCATATTTTGTGTTCTTTAAGTTGAGGGAACAAACGAATTTTTTCAACATATCAAGGTAGGTGGGTGAATTATAGGATACCTCATTTTGTTCCCTAGGGGTCTTGATCCTTCAGGGCTACATAGTTCTAGTAAATTCCCTTAAGATACAAGAGAAAAATTTACCAAAAACTTTGAGAGAGAATTTCTTAGAGTTCAGGGGGTCTAGGAATGTTCTATCTAGACATGCAATTGTATGTAGGGTCCCTCCACAATAGCCTCTCTCAATTTTTGTCAACTCAAGATTATTTGATATGCCAAAAATAAATGTATTCTTGCAAAATGTCTCATTTTTTTTCAAAATAATATTTTTAAAGAGACATGTTTTTTGTTCATCACCTCATGTTATTGAACTAATTATGCCAAAATTTTGAGATGCTTAGTTGAATGAATAGGATTCCCATTTTCTTCCATAAGGGTCTCAATCCTTCTGGGCTAGACAGTTTCAAAAAGTATCTTAGGAACATGTGGGGTCCCTCTACAACAACTTATCTTAGGTTTTATCATCTCCAAACCATTTCATGATGATAACAATGAATACATTATTGTAAAACAACTCCTTTGTATTCAATTTAATATTTCCAACAATAATATTTTGCATTCTTCATCATGTCATGAGACCAATCTGACTATGAAGACATGTTGGTGTGGGTGAATGAATTTTAAAGAGACTTCACTTCATTCCCCAAGTGTCTTAATCATTTTGGGCTACATGGTTTTGAAAAACTCTCTCAAGACATGTAAGAGAAAAAATTATCAAACTTTGATGAAACACTTATCAAAGTTCATGAGGCCTAATAATGTTCCATATAGACCTAAAAATGCATGTTGAGTCCCTCCACAATAAAATCTCTTGTGAATTTGACTATGCTAACAATAAATTATACATTCTTTTATATTTCTTCAATGGTGTCTATTGCTATTTTATCAAGATTCATACTTTATGTTCTTCACCTTGTGGGATTTAATTGACCCTAATAAAATTTTATGTTTGAGGCATCCCAATCCTTTGAAGCTACGTAGTTATATCAAAGTCTCATAAGAAACCTAAGAGAAAAAAAATATAAACTTTGATGTAGTAGTTCTTAGAGTTGATTGGGCCTAGGAATGTTCCATATAGATCTATAGCTATATCTAGGGTCCCTCCATAATAATATCCCCTAGTTTTTTCGACTCAAAATTGTTTGACTATGCCAAAAATGAATACATTCTTTTAAAATTCTTCAATCTCCTTCAATATAATATTTTCAAGAGAAATATTTTATTTTCTTCACCTCATGGAAGTAAACTAACTATTCCAACATGTTAGGATGGGGTGATCAAATGCTAGAGGAGGTTCTATTTTATTTTTTAGGGGTTCTAATCCTTTTGGGATACATAGTTATGAAAAAGTATCTTATGATACTTAAGAGAAAAAAATATCAAACTTTAATGGAGCAATTTCTAAAGTTTGTGGAACCTAAGAATAATTTGTTTGGACCAATAGGTAGATGTGGGACCCCTCCATAATAGCGTCTCTCAAAAAAATTCAACTCAACATTTGACCATTCCAATAATGAATGTTCTCTAGCCAATTGTCTTGATGGTATTTTTTGTAATGTTATCAAGAGGATATTTTACATTCTTTGCCTCATGGGACCAAATTGACTATGTTAAAACATTGGGGTGGGTAGGTGAATGCTAGAGGAGGTCTCATTTTTTCTTAGGGTTCCTAAACGTTTTGACCTACATGGTCACATACATTTTCAAATAATGACTATCACATACACAATCAAATAATGAGTTGGTACATACACATATGAACAATGAGTTGTTAGATATATATTTAAATAATGAGCTACTACATACACAATAATCCAACCACCTCAAGACATATAGGTTCTCATATACTAATCATAAACCTATGACTATTCAACACCTTAGATTAAGTGTCAAATCCTGGTTGCACTACATATACCAATCCAAATGGCTATATGGTAAAACAAAAAGGAAAGCTTATGCCTTTTTCCATTCATTTGTAGAACATAAATAACATGCACAACCACATAAAAATAGTGTACTAAGATAGAGAGGTTGGTAACTAGTCACTAGATAGCCAAAGAAATATGACTTGGGTTTTAATAAATGGGAAATAAAAAGTTAATAAATAATAAAGAGAATATGTGTAGGCAAGGGAAAACGATTAAGAATATTTAGAACAAGATGTCCCTGATTGCAGCATGAGGCTTAATAAATGCACAAATATTTGAAAAAAAAAATATGAGTAACAATAAAACACAAGTGCATCATTTCTATGACTAGATGAAGGCATAACATAGGGCCCTAAATAAATTATCTTAGATCAATTATTAATAGACATAAATAGAGCACTATAAAGAGACATAACTAGCTCAATACAAGATTGGTTGTTAACAAAGTCAATTATAAAGTTCTATGAAATATATGTCATTAGAAACTTGAAAAAAAATCCATAGTAATCAATGACATATATGTCATTATACCCTTCATGAAAAATATATATAATCATCATTTATAAGAATCATTGTCACTCAACTATGATGCATGATGAAACATTCAAATAAAACCCATACAACTTGATGAAATGATCATTATTAGACACTTCATGCAAAAGCCACACAATTTAACCATGTATAGGATTCAATGTCACTCAACCATAATGTATCAAAAATAACACTAGGGACACCATAACACATTACTGATGCCTTCAAAGAAAACCCATACAAAAAAGTAACATATATGTGATTGAAAAATTCAAACAAAACCTATATAATTCAATGACATATATTTCATTATAAACTTCATATAGAAGTCATGATCATGCACAATATTGAATTTAACTAACCATGATTTATGAATAAGGAGACTAGACACATGGTCATATGAGTTTCATGCATGGTTCACACAAAACACATGAAACTCATATGATATCATGTCATATTTTATAATCAACCCTTATTTACACCATATACATATGAAATTGATAGTGACAAAGGAGAGAGGGAGATAGAGGGAAATACCAAGAGATATAATATGTAAAAAATATTAAATCTATTTAAGCTACAAATATGTACTATATATAAATATCATGATAAGGCTATGAAGATGTACATATTTCCATTAAAATGTCAAATATAGTGTCACAAGACCAATATTGTCTCTTAGACCAAAAAAATCATTGCTATATAGCCATACAAATTTTTATGAATGTGTCATAAATTAAAA
Source organism: Sequoia sempervirens (assembly GCA_007258455.2). NCBI lineage: Eukaryota > Viridiplantae > Streptophyta > Pinopsida > Cupressales > Cupressaceae > Sequoia > Sequoia sempervirens. The sequence continues at coordinate 253,159,436 of VDFB02270651.1, read as the reverse complement.
CAAAATTTATTCATTTAATTAGCAAAGAAAATTAATGAAACATTATGCCTCTCTTTGTTTGACCAAAAATTAAACCTCAATCCTTTGAATTGGTTTTTGTATTGAATTGTTCTAATCTCATGCACCCATGACAATTTTGTAACTCAACTTGTAAATGAAAATTATAAAATTAGATATTATGCTAAACTACATAAATAAAAATTATTATTTTTAAATAAAATAAAAATAATAAACAAACTTATAGTATATTTGTTCCTTCTTGTGATGCTCAACATCATTAAGAGAGGTCTATCCTTGTATAGGAGTTCTTGCATCAATCTATACCATAACAAAAAATGTATATATTAATTATTTTTAAATACCTAATTATGTCAACTGAGACAAAATAATGATATTTAAATGTATAGATTCATACTTGCACGTGTGTTAGATACATCAAGAATGAAATTTTTGTAGCAATATTGACATCCATTTTTTCTCATAGACCAAGAGGTGTGATAGCTAAAATTATTTGCTACAAAAATAATAATATATTTAACTGAGAAACTCAAGTAGACATAAATAATGACTATTGATGTTGTTTGTCATTGATGTCAAAGGTAAATGGAGTTTGTTGGAATGGTTTTTCATTGATCAAAGGTATGTCATTTCATGTTTAAGCAAAGGAAGAACTTTCCATGATGTTACAAAGGAAAGTTTGATGGTGCAGGTTGATGGTGTTTGGTGATTGAATTGTCATTGTTCCTCATTGGTTTTTTATGCAACATGCAGAGATACTTGTGATTTGTCATTGTTCCTTCATTTCATGATTGTGTTGTTTCAAAATGCAAAGGTGATTGTAAATACTTGTTCCTTCATTTCATGGTTCATGTGTCACAAAGTTATTTCAGTGTTTCCTCAGGGAAAAGCACAGAGTGCTTGACATTGACACCAAAATGGTATTCATGGTTCATTGGTGTTCTTTGTTTGTGACAAAGTTAGGGTTTTAATTGTTTAATTCACAAAGTTGGCATTGGAAGATGGAATTGAGACTTATAGAGAGCATATGAAATTGGTGGTAATCTCAAGTGCATAGAGGTTTTGAATTTGATGATTAGGGTTTCCTTCATTATTTAAAAGTTTGTTCTAAAACCCTAAATGAGGTTTATTTTGCAAAGTTAATGAAGAACTTACTTTGTGTTTGCTTTGTGACTTGATATAACCGGTCAAGGATAACTTAAGTAATGACTTGAGGGGGTCGTTCTTATTGGATAACTAGCCCTATCTCTTGCTTAACCAGTTAGATGGGTGAAGGGTTTATGTTTTATCACTCGATATAACATCAATGGTTACAATTTAATTTAGGTGATAAAGATCAAAGGCCTAGATTTAAAGTCATGAATGGTTAGTTCAGGAGGCTACTACTTTGATGGGAATCTGGGTGTCATTGCCCATGGATTAGTCTACACTATTTTAGTAACTACCTTTCAAAGTGATGGATATGAGGCATTTACTAGTGCGTTGAGAAGGTTCTGATCATGGATTGGACTTTGTGAGAGAATATTGGAGACAATAATACCATGAATGTCCATACAATGCATAGTGAAAAGGAGTTTTGAATAACAAATATATATGGTGCCTTTGTGGGAGTGTATCTATGTCTTGTGGTTTTCTCTACACTATTTAGTCTAATCTGGATGTGATCACAGGTGATTGATGGTACACTAAATATAAAAATTTCTAAGATTGATTATCATATGATTGTGTAAAGGATAACAGTCAAAATTTCTACAAAAATGTATTCTCTTTACACTAATCAGTGTGTGAAATAGATCATAGGTGACTAATGCTCTATATATGCATTGAAAGAATGTTAACAGTCAAGGTGTGCAGAGTTTGTGTTTATTTTTCTATACACTGATAAATGTGATCTGAAATGAGTCTGTGACTTGGTTTTATTTTTGAATAAAGGATAGTATAGGTGAAGTTGGTTAATAGTGCTATGATTGATGTCAATGTGAGTTGTCAAAGGTTGAGTGCCATTATTTGTGTCTTCTATATGTTCATACAAAGAAGGTTGCAGTCATGGAGTGAGCAGAGGTCAAGGTTTCTTTATTCATAGATGCATCAAATCAAATCTAGTTTGTGTTTTCTGAGATGAGAGGAGTCTTGTAAACAAAAATGTTATTCATGTATGCAAGGTGAGACAAGTATTGAATATTTGTATGTGAAACAAAGTTTGGAATGTATAGTAAATAAAGCAGTACTCTATATTTTTTTCCTTATTTGTATTGAAGTTGATTTGTGGATTTGGTGCTCCTAAAAGTTGTTGGATTTAGTGCTCATAAAAAGCTTGGAGTTGGTGCTCCTAAGCATATTGTAATTAGTGAGAGTTTGGTCAGTGAGATTTAATGATGGAGTTGGCGTTCTATTATACTCAATGAGAGTTTGGTTTGTGAGACCTAATGGTGGATTTGGTTCTCTATTGTAATCAGTGAGATTTTGGTTAGTGAGACCTAATAGTGAACAAGTTGTGAGATTTGGATTGGTCCAACTCACATAGTGGTTTTTCCCTTTCTAGGGTTTTCTACTTATAAATTTGGTATCATGGTGATTTTTATCTGTTTGCATTGAAGTTTGTGCTTTTCAAACATTTAAAGTTGTTTAATTGCTTTATTTTTGTACATCACTAAGTCAACCCCCCTCTTAGTGATAGTGAGTATTCCTACAATAACATTATATTTTATAGAATGACAAATTAAAATGTGCTACAATGTACCTCAATAAAGACAATGTTACAACTAAAAAATATGAATGGGCATGCAAGATGATGCTATAATTCCCACCTATTCAACATTACTCTAAAAATAAACCAACTACTATTTTATTGTGATTTATTCTAATTTTAACTCTGAAATAGATGATATTGTAAAGCTATGAAGTGGGATGTTTAATGAACTACCAACTTATGATGTTGATCCTAAAATATATAATAAATACACAGTATTTGTATGACCTAGAAGTTCAACTCTGAAACTAAAAGATAAGCAATAATCAACAAGAATCACAACCAAAAGATAACATCAATAAAGAAAATAGAGCAATTGAATCAAACGAAATGAAAACCTTGCACACATTGAAACACATAATCTACTCTAGCATAGCTCCATTGTTCTCCTCTATTCAAATTGGATAATGGTGTAAGTAGTCCTTTGATCTCAAATTTTAGTAGTACAATAGTAGTAAAGTATTGTAACAATTTGAGTATAGTTTCTCTACACAATCTAGGATGAGGAATGAATTATAGGATGGCTCAATTTATAGATTTTTAGTGACACTGATCAACAATCAAGATCAAAAGAGAGACTGCAAATACCAATGGTTTAGGATCTATGAGAGGAATTGAGGGTTAGTTAAGCGACCACATGATTTTAGGTAACTGATTGTATCGATTAGTTAAGAGGATTGGTTGGAGTGTTAACTAAGATTGATGATTAGTAGACTGAATTGATAACTTAGTGGACTCAAAGTGAGTGGGAGTGAAGTGGATCTAATTGATGAGTGGATTGAGAGTAAGTCTCAGTCAATAGGTGAGGTGGAATTTGCATGAGTATTTAATAATGAAATAAATTTAATTATTATTTAACGTGTAAGGTTAAAATTAATAAATAAAATAAATGATTATATTTATTTTGGGAAAAGGATAATGTTTCAAGAGATAAATGGATTAATCAAATAATTAAAATAATTATTTAATTTTGGAGATGGGAAATGGATATTTAATTAAATAATAATAAATTATTTAATTAAACTTTAGAATGGAAGAATAATTAGTAAATTAATTAAATAACATTAATTATTTAATTAATATAAATGAATAATGATGAAATAGATAATTTAATTAAATAATTCCAAATTATTTAATCAAAGCAGAATTAAGAGGAAATTCAAAATTAAAAGATAACTAAATAATTATAAAAAATAATTTAATTACCACGATGAAGTGAAAATGATCGTTAATTCAATCAAATAATGAAATTATTTAGTTAAATCTTGAAGATGAATTAGTTAGGTCAAATGATGGAAAATAACTCATTTTGGATGAAATGTGTTAGTGAAAATTAAGTTTTTATAGAATTAATACAATTCTATCATTACAAATCAATTTACAGGTTAAAATTATAAGCATAAAATGTAAAATATGCTATAAACTCGCATTAAAATACGTATACATGATCGCCATTTTTTTGTAATATGTCATAATTGATAACCATACTATTTGGTTTACCACATGATATTGCTTGATCATCCTCTATAGTCCCAACACATTGTTGTGCAGTTTTTTGCACACATGCCTTGCTGGAAGCAGGGACCCTCTTTCTTTTTCGGTTTTGTTATTTTGGCCCTTTCTTTTGAGGTTTTGTCTTACCTAGGCATGTGCTTAAAATGTTTATTTTGAATGCCTAAGTGTTTCCCCCAGGTTATTTATTGAAAATCTTGAGTTCTGGATGAATTTCGGACTTTTGCTTGGATTCGGGATTTTCCCGGATCTGGCTTGGAGTCCGGCTGGACCCTTGTTTTTCAGGGATTTTCAGTATTCATGGATTTCTGCGTGGGCTAGATTTTTTTGGATTCTGCCTTGTCACCGGCTTCCTGAGTTCCATGACTGTCTTATCGATTCCATTAATGGCTCCGTGCGTGTTCAGAGGGGTGTATCTAACTTGGTTTCTAGGTCTCTTGGATTATTTCATGCTAGGGTTGTTTAGTATTGCATCATTTGTCATCTCCTAGCTGATTCCTGAGCTTTCTTGTGCGCTAATGGTGGATGAGTAGGGTTTTAGACTTAGGGCAGTGCCATACCAAGTGATTTCATCTTAAAATTGACCTAGAATGCAAAGAAAATTTATGAAAGGTTTATCCCTGACTTGCTCTATGTTTAAATGTTTGAATTTCGTGACTAATCCGGTGTTTGAGTAAAATCATGATTCAGTGTCACAATCCGGGATAATCCATCCCTTCCGAATTGTATTCACTGTGACCTTTCAATGTCAGTGAGATGTCATATCGATCACACCGTAGTTCACCGATGAAGTCTTTTATGCATATCAGTCGGTGAGACAAAGAGGATTCGCTGAGACCTCACTCCGTAAGAAAATGTCTCATCGACATGCTTGTTCATATTCACTTTCGGCAAGACTAGCCCTAGTCGGCAAGAGGTCATAGCGGGATCCAATAGCTTTACCGATATTCATTTGCATCACCAGGACATCCGTCCTTCGGCGAGACCTCCCACCGAGCACTTTTGCTTTCATCGAGCTCTGTTCTTTTCAGTCATTGTAACCCTTCGAAGTCGGTGAGATGTTATATCGGTCATTTTGTGTCTCGCCGAAGCCCTTTGTGGGTTTTTATTTGATCGCCCGGATGCAGTAATTCTCATGCCAAAATTCTTTCTGTTGGCAAGACAAACCTCATTGCCAAGAGCTCATAGCAGGCTCCTTTCATCTTGTCGATCTTCCATTCTATCGCTGAGACCTCCCCCTTTCGGTGAGACCTTTCGCCGAACATATCCTACTCTTGTCGAGTGACCTTCTGTCGGGGAGACATTCATGCTTCAGTGAGACCTTACCGCGAGCTCCCTACTCTTGCCGAAGACCTTCGCTTTCAGCAAGACTCCTAACGATCGCCAAGACTTCATAGCGAAACCTTTCTCTTGACGAGCCCAGATCTTTTGTTGGGGTGACTTCATAACGTCGGCAAGAGGTTATGTCGATGGAACTCTTCATTGGTGAGACATAACGTAGTCGCTGGGACCTCTGGCCGAGGTCAAACATTTCACCGAAAGCCCTTCTAAGTTCATATTCATTCATTGTGATGATATCTTTCTCACAATGAAGCTCTCTCGTGTTCTATCACTGGTCGGTGAGACCAAGTAAATTCGCCAAGACCTTTCCCCGACCACCCGTTGGTCATATCGTTGTGTTTCTCGCTGGTCGGCAAGACTCTGTAAGTTCGTTGTGACCTCATCCCGAATGAATTTGTTTGGCCGAAGTACTTGCCTTTGCACCATTTGGTCCGGAATCTTGCCTTATCCACGGATTTCTACCGAGTCCAGATTTCCCCGAAGTTCGGTGTCTCCCTGATCTTCCGAAGTCCCTTCTCTAGCCCATTTTCCATGGAAGTTCTCCCTGGACAGATTTTCCTGAAAGTTGATGAAACATAAAGGAACATGAGATAATTGGATCTGTTTACAATTCACGATGCATTTGATGATTATTTCATGTCATATTTGGATCTCCCATGTGAATTTATTGATGAAAAATGATCAAGTTTAATGATTAAGTAGGTGTTTCCTGGTTATTCCATTGGAATCCGATCGGTCAGGAATTTCCCAAAATTCCTCTCTGGCTCAAATTACGTGGATGGCCCCAAAACCCGAAATTTGTGGGATCATTTCATATGAAATTTAATGGCACTTTGGTTGCAGGAGACGCATTCTAACGATGTATTGATGGATTAACATTGGTTTCCTATGGATTTTATTGTGGTTTTCTTGACGAATGCAGGATGAATCAAGCAAAGCAGCAGCTGGTTCCTCATTGTCTAATGCAGAGAAGATTAAGCTGGACATTAAGAGCAAGATCCCTGAGAGTAAAGTCATTGCAGATCAGGCAGAAAATATTGAAAAAGATTTACAAACATAGAAGACACATTGATAACACCCTGAGCGGTGTATATAATGGCTGCTTTGCTTTTTTTGAGATAATAACAGGAAGAAGGAAGATCACTCCTGAATATTTGAGTATGGAGCAGTTGAGAGAATGGTGGCAGGATGTTTATGCACCAAGTAATGATGATTCTTTGTTCAAGCACTAGCTAGATGATACGGCCACCTACCTTGCAGTTATTGGAAAATACCTAGCATATGAGGTGGACTGGGATAAGTCGGTCAAACGGTCAAGGGAAGAGATTGCGTCCATTGAGAATCGACTTAGGGTTCTGCCCCTACCGCCTGTGGTGGGCCTGGATGGGACGTTCTTGAAAGTACATGAAGAGCCAGATCAGAACAGAGATAATAGGGAAGGGAGCTAATGATAGGCTACGGCGCATTTTGTGCCTCCATTTTATCTTCCCGCGCATTGGTTCGAACTACACTGCTGATCTTAGGTCGGCTTGGACGGGATGTGCATTTAATGCCTATTTGACCCATTTCAAAGACTCTCCTGGTCGGGTTGGTGTGCCAAGTTATTTCTGTGAAACCCTTGCCTAGCTGATGGGTTTTCTGGGGGAATTCTATATATTGGGCATGTCGCCTCATTTGTAAAGGGTTAGATAGGTTAGAATGGTTGAATAGTTAGACTGTTAGAATATAGAATTAGAAACAGAGCAAGTAGAATAGAGTAGAGATAGTTAGAAGCAAGTTAGCAAGTTAGTATTCTCAAGCAAATGTTGTAACAAAATACTGGAATTGTTGCTACAAGTGGATAATTTGAATACAAGAAATGACATTGTGATTTGGTGCCATACTTGTTTTCTCTTGTCTTGCATGGTTCTTGTTATTCCATCTTTAAAATTGCTTTGAGAGGGTTAATGTTTAGATTAGATTTGGGTTCAATAATGTTTGTGATTTAATACTTGAATGTTGCAGCAATCCTTTAGTCCATACTTTTCGCAACCAACTGATTGTTAGTTGCTTTACAAAGTTAGCCTGGACTTCATATTTCAGTGTGCTCAGTTCGATTGTGAGGGTTTGTTCATTTTAACTGCAATAGGTTATTTGAATGAATCTTCATGCTTGAAAATCTTGGTCAAGCAGAGATCGATTTTGAGGGATTGGTCCATTTGAGTGTTGGTTACCTTCATTGTTGATCTTAAGAGTAATATTAGATTTAGAAATCTCTTTGAAACCCTTATCCTTTTTCTATTTATTTGATTATTGGGTTAGAACTAGGATTGAAGTATCACAAGTTTGTTAAATCTGATAGAATCGATTCAGTATTTTGCTTGTAGTAAGGTCCCATTGTGATTACCAGCATTTTCACATTTTGTTACTGAGTTGTTTATGCACTATCAAGACCTGACATTAGAGACCTTGGGGTTATCTCTTGAGGCTTGCCGATAGAGATTTACCTTTCAAGAGAGATAGGATATCATATTCTATCTGGCTATTATTGTGCAGAAAACACGATCAACACACATTTATAATGACAATGAGTACTTGTGGGATGTGACATCCCCTACACAATGGATCATGGTCTCATCTAGAGCATAGATGATAACAAATATAGTATAGGTGGGAGTTAGAAGCACTACGACTCAATGGTATTTCTACTAGATCATGTAATGAACCATAGCATAGGAAATATATGTTGCATGCTATATAAGGGTTTCTTGGAAACTAGCAATAACATGGAGAGTCTACACTTCATAGTCTCCTTGACGACTAATGACATCATCACATAATATATAGATTTTTGGGCTAGTGGTTTTCATTGAAGGTTTACTATTCAATGATATCTTGGTCTATCTTGGGAAGAGCCTTTACCTCTACCATAAAAATCCATCATATCAAGATAATTGGTAATTTCATAAAGGAAAAACTCACAATAAATATTTCTAAATAAGTATATTGGAACCCTATGGTTATTAGGAGGTTGGTCAAACACCATCTATCACCTGTCTTAAAAATTATTTTTTACATAAAGGGGATTGCATCAATGAATTGGAAATATCCTTGAAGACACTAGAAGGGGTGAATGGGATTGAAGAAAATATCACAAATTTGGGCTTTTGTTATACATTTTTCTTCACTTTATTGCAAGATAATTTTGGCACATAAAATTGGTAACAAGAATCAATCTAACTTTTCTATTGATCAATTCAACTTGTGACAAAGTCAACTTTCCTCATCATTACTTCCAATGAGGAAGCTAGTTATGCATGGTGTGGGTTTATTATGGATTCCTTTAATGATGATCAAACTAGTTTTTTAATTTTAATATTATTTTGTTCCATTTAATGTAATAATAATTCCTCTTTACTTTCCCTAAGGTTCGTCAAAAGTTTAGGAGGAGATTGGACTAATGTGGGCATATCTTAAAAAAATATTCATATATAATAGGTTTAGGGTTATTATTTATAGGATCTGAAGAAATATACTCCAAAATAGTCAAATTTCTAAAAGTGCTAATATTATTTTGATTAAAAAACATGAGATTATTTAATATTCACCTCTCCTTCAATGTGGCATGGCTAAAAAACTTGGGATAGGGTTGAATTTTACAAAACATGATGGTATTTTGCTTCCAAAATATGTTCTCCCACCTTGGGTTTAGTTGTGAATGAGAAACATTATCTCTTTCTAACTTTATAAAATGCAACTATGTTTTATAAAACATGAAATGTGATCACATTTTATAGAGCATTATACATGATCATATTATTTTATTTTATTTTTTTGGCGAAAGTGGCAAGCCACTATAATATATTATATATATAAATAAGATAGTATAAAATCTAGTTCTAGGGAGCATACCGGTAGGAAAGAACCAGTAAGAAAAACTCTAGTTATAGGTCAGGTAGTATAATGATTACATGTTTGCATAACCCAATTTCATAATTTGAACTAAACATGTTGATAATTGAAAATTGAAAATTCTTCTTCTAGACGCTTACATTAACTAGCCCCATACAGACTCTTCTATGATCAACACTAAACATAATTCTACCCCCAAAATGATCATATTCAAACCCTTACAAAGACGAAGAGCTATTATATTTAATCCCTTCACAAAACCCATAAAACCCTATAATTGTAAGACAAAAAATCCACAAGATTATTAACATTACACTTTTTTAGAAACCCCATTTACTGAATTTTCATCCATTCCCTCTACCAGTTGTAAACCTCTTTCATAAACTCTTCTTCCTCCATCTTGTACTCTATGAAACTACATACGAGAAGGCCATCTTGCATTAGCAGTTGTTGAATTCATCTGAAGTCAATTTGCAGACTAATCTTGAACATTTTGAACACGGTCTAGAATTTGAGCTGGTGAGTTTACCCTCAACTATAAATCCAATTGAAAACCATGACTTGCTGAGTACGAGACATGTGCTTGAAGGAAAGCTAGAGCATAGTATTTTTCTTTAATCTCCAATTCCATTACTGAACAAACATTTTGACAGTTCTTTTTCAGGGCTTGCAACAAAATATTATCGTTCTTGTACTAGATTGCAAGCCTAATGGCATCAAAAATCTCCTTGAAACCCCAGTGCCTTTGCACGAAATCTCTAGGAAATAAGCCACCAATAAACCCTTGTCCACTGTAGAAATTATATTGTTGAACTGCTCAAAGGACAATATTATCTAACATGAATTGAAACCTAATGAATTTCCTAGCAAGGTCTTCAATTTCACTCAAGGACTAGATTAAGTCTAGTGCATTTGAAAGAAATATAGATATCACCTAAGATGGAAAGAGGAGGCATCGAGCTCATGGAATGGTAACTTCAATACCCAAAATAATTCGAATGCATTCCTCCACCCTTGCAGAATCCATCCTAAACATTGTTTTCAGAGCATCCTGAGTGATGCATTCTTCAATTGGTTTCTCCCACAACATGATAGGAAAGTATACTCTACAATTCCAAGGACGGAGAGCCATTTCGCTACTACTTCAACAGTGTATTACCACTTCCAATATATTGTAGATGACTATGCTTTCAGCTACCTTCTTATTGCACAATTATTTTGCAAAGATCAATCTAATAACTGCCTTTTTAAAACTGACTTATGTCTATGAAACGATGTATTATCATTATGAAGAAAGGTGCAAAGGACTAGATAATTAAAACAACCCTACTCCCTTAAATGTTACCTCAAGTAAAATGGAAGCCGAAGTATTTAGTGGCAATGTTTGCACATCAAAACATGATTGAAATCTACCTTTATGATATAAAAGACTTAAGGTGACTAACATAAATGAAGTGATGTGACCAAGCTAGAATATATGTTCATATGCCAGCATCATCAGGTGGTATATGAATGTCCTTTAAGATTTATGCGAACACCCGTGTGAGTTAATAAGCCATTATTACTACCTTCGTTCTCTAACATATGCTTTAATTCCAACTCACTATTGGCTTTCCATGAATTGTCCACGGTGGTTGCATTTTTGTTAATGATAGTATGATTTGAATGATTAGTTTTCCTATTCTTAGGAAGAATTAGCTTATCATGAAGAAATATAATCTTCTTCTATTACATTTATTAATTATGCAAGCTCACGAATATTGGAGAAATTGTGATTGCTATTATTATCTTGTGTATAAAAGATCTTTTTGGCACATCCTAAATTAGTGAGGCGGTATGCTAAAACATTGCCTTCTCTATAGGTATGAGAAATCTAGAAGTCTTCAAATTCATCGAGTAGTTTCCAAACAACCTGTAAAACATATCTCAAGGCCCAATTAAAACACGACCTTTATTTACAACAATTTACTATTATCAACGAGTCATCTTCAATGTGTATTGCTTTGATTTGTAATTTCCTTGCAAGAAACAACCCATGAAGAAGAGAGAGTGATTCTGCCATATTATTCATCCTGAGTGGTAAGGATATTGATCTAGCTACCTTGAGAGTCCCTCTTTCATCCCTAATGCAAAAGCCTGCTCCTGAGACACCAGGATTACCTCTGGATGCCCCATCGAAATTCAATTTTAGGAAACCTTGAGAAGGCAGTGACCATTTAGTTGAACTCCTATCTACCTTTGCATTATGTGGTTGTTTCAAACTTCCTTTAAATTGGAGAATTATATGCTTCCAATTTTTCAAAATATTATTATCCCATGCTGAAAACATTGATCCGACATTTTTATGATTTTGAACCCATGAATTGACCTCTGAGATAGATTTTTCAATCAAAGCATGAACAAAATGCATAGAGGTGGCTTTTTTTCTAAATATACATTTATTTCTCTCCCACCAAATGGCCCATACAACCAATGTTGGGATAGTCTACCAAATACACACAAAGAAAGAAGTTTTGTAAAGCATAGGCCAGGTAGAAAAAAGATCCCAAATTGTGTTCGGAAGAGGCATGTTATAATTCATTTTTCCCAAGACAAATACCTAACAAGACTGTGCAAAGGAATATTGCAAAAACAAATGATCATGATTTTCAAAAGTTTGATCACATAGCACACACTTAAAAGGCTCCGCAATACCCAATTTAACTAACTGATCACTTGTTAGAGCTCTCTTTCTCATCACTAACCATGCAAAACTACCCACTTTTGGAAGAATAGTACTATTCCAACAAAAGGAGAATGCTCTCCGAGACTAAATAGAATCACCTCTAGTGATAATTTCTTTATAACCCCGCTTTACTAAATAAGATCTATTTTTAGATGGTGCCCATATTACTCGATCATATTTCCCTATTATGAATACTATTCTACTTTCTAGAATTTTTTACAATAACTCTTTTTGTTCTTGTGACATCTGCATATAGGAAAAATATTTCCATGATTCCCTCCCTAATGAGGGTTCAATAGAACTAACGTAATCTATTAGTCTTGTTCCCCATACCTGAGATATGACTAGAATGGATGATTGTAGATCTTGATTATTACTCAATGGGGGATGCCCATTCTAGGAGTCACTCCAAAAGTTAACTTCTTCACCTTAAATGACGTCCCAAGAAATATATGATGTTACTACTTTTATACATGAGAGCATAAAGTTCCACATTTTTGAGTCTTCAAGTGGGTTAGAGGCTGTGAAGATTCTCTAAGGGTTTTGGCTATCGAGGTACTTTGCTCTCATGAAAGAACACCATTTGGATTTCAGCTTAGAGTACATTTTGCATATTAATTTTCCCCCAAAATCCTCATTGCATTTGGATATGTCATGCAATCCCACTCCTCCTTTGTGTTTTTCTAAAACCATACTATCCAATGAGACTAATGTAATTTTTTTGGCATCATTCGTATTCCCTTTCCATAGAAAGCCTCTTATGATATTTTGAATCTATTCAACTACTGTGTTGGGAGCCCTTAACACTAAAATGAAGTAATTAGGTATTGCAAAAAGGGTTGATTTTATCAAAAGAATTCTGCCTGAAAATGCCAAGCACAAATTCTTTGCTTGATTTTGTCAATGACTTTAGTCCAATAAGATGGTTTATTAGACCCCATTTAAAAAGGAATACCTAAATACGTACAAGGTAATTTTGTCTCTTGAAATCCCATAATTCTAATAATTTTCCTTTTTGTCGCAACTTTTGAGTTAAACACATATATTTTTTATTTTTGTGCATTTATCTTTTTTCCTGATACCAAAGAATATTTATCCAATACCTCTTTTATTTTCTTTGCTTTTGAGATAGATGTCTTCCCATATAATAATGTGTCATCTACAAATAGATTATGGGTAGCTGAGAAATATGTTTGAGGGATGAGGATTCCTTGCCATAATCCCTTAGAATGTTTTTCCTTTATATTCCTACTCAAGGCCTCTGCCATAATTATGAAAAGGAAAGGTGACAAGGGATCCACTTGTCTCACCCCTTGAGTTGCTTTAAAAAAGCCACAAGTAGAACCATTAATTATTATTAAGAAATGTGCACCTGAAAGGCATGAAAGGATCCACTTCCACCATTTCTTTGAAAAGCCAAATTTGTCTAGCACCTTAATAAGAAATTCCCAATCTACTCTATCATAATCTTTCATCATATCCAATTTAACTATGAAAGATGAGAAGTGATTTGACTTCATAGAGTGTAGAACCTCATGTGCTACCAACGCCCCTTCTACAGTTTCTCTTCCTAGAAAAAAACCTCCTTGTGTTTGAAGAGATGATTTTTTAGATAAACGGTTGCAATCTTAAATAGATTGATTTTGTAAAGATCTTATATACTATTTTGCAAAGCGAAAAGGGTCTAAAATCTATAAAAAATTTAGGTTCCTTTACTTTTGGGAGTATAGCGATATTTGTAACATTAAAATGCTTTAAAATTGTACATGATCTGCATGATTCCTCAATGGCCATAAGAAGATCATGCTCCACAAAATCCCAACACTTTTGGAAGAATAATGTCATGAATCTATCAGGTCCCAGAGCCTTGTCCGGAGACATTGAAAATATTACTCCCTTTAATTTTGATAATGTGAATGGCTTGAGCAATGCTTCATTATCATTTTGAGAAATGAGAGTTGGAATTGCTGATAATAATTCTTGCTCTTCTTCAATAGCAATGGTTGCAAATTTTTGAGGAGAAATGAGGTCTTTGAAGAACTTTACTCCCTCACTTTAGATTTCTTCTGTATTTTTTATTTGATTCCCTGAGCTTGCTTCCTATATTGAAAAAATATTTTTGGCAGCTCTTTTCTATTGTGCAGATGCATGGAAATTTTTTGTGTTTTGATCTCCCTCCTTTAACCATAGTTCTCATGACTTTTTCTACCAATATAATTCTTCCCTTTTACCCAATTCTTCCCACATCTATTGTAGTTCCTTTTGTTTATCATATATGGCAGCATCCATACCATTCTGAATAATATATTCATGTATGTCCGCCAGCTACTGGGCTACCTCTTCCTTTTGTGCAAAGATATTTTTAAAGACAATCACATTCCATTCTTTGATTTTTCCCTTAACATATTGTAGCTTTTTAAATAACTGGAACATTTTTGTACCTTGTTGGGGTGGTGCACTTACCCACCATTGCTTTAATAAGGGAAAAAATAATGGATCTCCCAACCACATTTTCTCAATCTTAAAAGATGGCTTGTGTGTCAATATCCCTATTGCATGTGTGATAGTTAACATTATAGCATAATGATCTAAACCAATTAGGGGGAGGATTTGTGAAGACAAATTAGTTGATGCAACTACCCATTCTTGAGAAACTAGAAACCTATCTAGCCAGATTGCTATTTGAGAGAAATGTCTCCTTTGGTTTGTCCAAGTGAATCTCCTCTCTTCTATCAAAATATCCCTTAGTGCATTGTTTGATATAAAACCTCCAAAATTAGACATTGTTTTATGAGGCGAGCAGATCCCTCTATGTTTTTCATTTAGGGACACTACTGCATTAAAATCCCTAGCAATAATCAATTTTTTATCAGTTAAACTTTGAATTAAAGAATTCAAAGTATCCCATAACATCTTTTTGTCCTATGTAGATGAAGGGCGATAAAAAAAAAAGATCTTAAATTGTAAGTCAAAACTCTAAACATTTAAAAGTTGCCAATTGTTATTTGCATCCACAAAATCCACTGTGACTGTTCTTGGATTCCATAGAGAAACTAGTCCACCAGATGCTCCTTGAGCAGGTACTACTATAGCTTTCCATCTACCCCATTTGGAAACTGTTGTTTCAAACATTTCCTTGGACAATTTAGATTCTTGAATGAGGAAAATATCAGCCCCACTAGCTCAATTTGATGTTTGATCTAGGCTCTTTTGTCAAGGGCATTAATGCCCCTGACATTCCATGAGATAATCTTCATTTCATGCAAGGAGAGCAACATGCCCTCCTTGGTCTTTTATTGATTGAGAAACTACCATCTAGAGTAGCTTGCATACTCGCTTCAATTTCCTCTCTTAGCTTATCAGCCTTAGATTGTCTCCCCCTTTTGGTTGGGGTTCCTTTGGGTAACACTTGGGAGATGGGTGTTTGAGCTAGTGATAATTCCTGAGAGTAGTCAAATCCAACATCCGAATCTATTTCCATTTCCTTATTTCTGCCCATACAATCCTTAGAAAAAGAATAATCTACAGGTATTAATTATGCCCTTTTTTCAACATCTTCATTTAAGAGTTCATCTACTATCTCATCAATAAGTTCAAAAACTATAGATTCCAACAATTTATGTGCAATATCCTCTAACCTATCATCTTGGAAAATTAGCTGCTCAAGCTCATTATTTTCCTTAAATATTCCATGTTCTTGGAGCTTGCGGAAACATCCAAGTTCATATATAGATGACTCTTGATTCAATGCATGTGAAATAGGCCCAATGGAAGTGATCTGAAGAGGATTCCTCTAAACAAATAAAATCACATTACGGAATGGATAGCTTACTTCTAAGTTCTTGAATGAAAAATTAGAGCTTATCAGCCATTGATTGATTATCACAAATGATAAGTCAGAAATAACACCCTTCAATTTATCCAAGTGGTTACCCTAATTTCCTTTAGAAAGATAAGGAGTAATGTAATGTGAATAATCATTCCCCCCTTGTACAGGCTTCAATTTATCCAAGTGGTTACCCCTATTTCCTTTAGAAAGATAAGGAGTAATGCAATGTGAATGATCATTCCTCCCTTATACAGGTGCAAATATTTTTGATGTTTCATGAACCAGCTAATGGTGAGTTTTTCTCTTGTCAGATTCAAGGGTAGAGTCTCCTAAGATGTTATTTGCACTCTTGATGGGTAAGGTTTCATTTTCCTGATTTTGATTACCCAATTTTCTCTCCTTTAATACATCTATAATCTCTTGAAGTTCATTTACTTTAGTTGGTTTGCTAATGATATGACACTCATTAGCCATATGCTCTAGAGAATGGCATACATAATAGGAATTTTGACTATTTTCAATTATGATCTCCTGCTCCCACATACCAAACTTTGATTTGATATTAATCCGATTAGGAAAGGGTTTTGTAGTATCTAGTAATAATCATACCCTAACTGGAAGAGAAGGGTTAGCAAAAAACTCCTTATCATGTTTAAGGAATATTCCTATTTGGTTTGCCATGAATTATATGAGATTTAGTTCTCTGTATTCAAGAGGCAAGGAGTGTAGTTGCACCCATGCTGGCATGAATTTAGCTAGAAAAAGGCTAGGCTTAAAATTTGGCATCCATGGGTTAATACATAAGCCAGAGCCTTCATAAATCCAAGACTTAATTTTAAAAATTGCATCTCTTTGTTCTCTATTATGAAATAACACAATAAAGATCCCCTCCTTATATAAATAGAAAATTTTTGAAACCCCTTCCCATTCTTCAAAAATTAAATCTCTAAGTAATTCTATCTCAAGAATTTTGTCCCAGAACTTATAGATTAGGGCTCGATGGCGTAAATCACAGATTTGATCCTAAATAAGATCCTTTGAAAAAGTTATGCCAACAACCATTTTCATTTTTGATAAATCCTTATTTTGTGTTGTCTTGTTGCTTGCTTGTATGTTCCCCCACTTAATTTTCCTGAATCGACAGTTGCCATTCTGGACTTTTCATTCCCTGTTGGCCTTGAGATGTGAGGGTTTGTTGGCTCGAGACCTTGTCATTTGAGGAATCCTTGCGTTTCCACTACAAGACTATTTTCTTCGTGGTTTTTTTCCTCTTTCTCTTGCCTTTCTTCTTCAAAGGGTTCCCAATTTTTGGGAAATCCTTTTGTGCTTGTATTTGTAATGGTCGACTTTCCCTATTTTGTGGATCTTGATCAAAATTCTGATCATTTAAAAGAGACCCATTTTAATCTTTAGATTTTTGTCGATGCTCCAAAACCCTATCTTCAACCCTTTTATTAGCATCTTTTGACCTTAGATTGAAGGGAGCCCCATGTGCAACAATATTGTGACTTACAAGATCCTTTGTGTGTTGCCTTGTGTCTTTAAACCCTACATCCCTAACATGTTGATCATTGGATTGCTTATTTCTAGTAGATTTCAGCGCGGCCTCTACCTCCTAATAAGACTGTTGCAAAAAAGGTCAGTTTTTGCTCATATGGTTTTCTCTTAAAATCTCTATTGAAAAATGTGTCCCCTTCATAGATATCAAAAATTGGTTGAGCATTTTTTATGGAGACCTTATGTGGCTGCATTGGAACCCAGTTTGGCCAAGTAAATCTTTGTCTTCTTCTGAACGACCCGTTTGTGTTTTGCCTAGTGGGACCTCGAGATCAAAAATGATGATTATTCTGAGGAGGTATGCCACAAGGTCTAGGATCTCTGGTTTTTTTTTTGAAAAGTAGCCGTTAGGATGACATTAACAACATGATAAATTTTTCCCAAAAAATGACTAATTTGGCCACTTTTCTGTCCCCCAATTTGATTCACATACCCTAAAGTGATTGCTATTTTTTGTGAAGGTTGGATTTGTTACAAGGTGTGTGCCCTTGGTCTCCTTGTGTTGTGCAGTGTAGCACTCAGGTTCATGACATGGCTTAACTGCCTCTCATGGATTCATTAACACTAGTGGTTGTTTCGGGCATTAATAGATTGATCTTTTGGTGCAACGACAACCATCTATGCAACAATTGGTATCAAAGACTGGGTCATGGTTTCAAACCCCTCACTTGCATTGGGGGGGATTGTTGCAAGGTGTGTGCCCTTGGTCTCCTTGTGTTGTGCAGCGTAGCGCTCGGGTTCATGACATGGCTTAACTACCTCTCATGGATTCATTAACTCTAGTGGTTGTATCGAGCATTAATAGGTTGATCTTTTGGTGCAACGACAATTGTCTATGTAATAGGATTTACAGAATAATAGGGAAGTAGTATACCATACTTTTCCTAATGAGAACCTATTTTCCATATTGATTTAGTCATTGTTCTTTGTAGATATGGATAATTACTTGGTATAGGGAAGTTCACTTTATATTTTAGTGAAGAAAAAGTTAAATTGCTAATTATAAACAACTCATAATTTAAAGGTTTGAATGGCATATTATTTAAATGTTGTCTTGATGACGTTTTAAAAAGGTGTGTCAAAAAATCAAGAAATATATGGCATCATTAATGCATGTAATGATGAGCCATTTGGTGGAAAATTTTAACCTTTGAGGACTAACCACAAGGTCCTTAGAGCTATATGTTATTTTCCTACCATGATTAATGATATACATTAGTATATCAAGTAGTATGATTAGTACTAAAGGATGGGATGCCCTACACTTTCTAATGAGACACCTCTTCACCCTCAAGTCATTCTTAAAGCATGTGAGAAGTGGGGGATAGATCTTGTTATAACTATTGATATGCCATCCAAGATAAATTACTATATCTTAGTTTGTATAGATTATGTCACTAGGTGATTGGAATCTAAGGCCTTACTAGTTTAACGAGAGGAGAAGGTAAAATATTTCCTATATAAGAACATATTACAAATATTTGGATCTCCAATAAATATATTTTTAGATTAGGGACCTCAGTTAATGTTAGTAATGGTTCAATAATTTATGAAAATGTATGAAATTAGTTATAGAAAGCCATCTACATACCACTCACAAACTAATGGATAGGTGGAGGTTACTAAGATAGAGTTGGAATTTATTTTGAAAAAGACCATAAAAAGCAAAATACTAGATTGGGAAAATTAGTTATCAAAATTAGTGTGGTCCTACAACCCCACTTGGATAACTATGACCACCTTCACCTCTTATGAGCTAGTATATGGTAAGAATCCAATACTTCATATAAAATATGAGTTGGAAACCTTGATAATTATAGTATAATTAGGAATTGATTTGACTGGAGCTCATCATTAGAGGATATTGAAAATTAAAAGGTTGGATGAGATTAGGATTGAGGTACCTAGCACATAGAGGTCATTAAACAATGGAGAAAATTATAATATGATAAACACATATTTGACAATTAGTTTGCACTAGGAAATTGGAATTTTCCATATTATTGTAAATACCAAGACTTCAAAGATAATATCCATACAAGATGGATACGGCCTTCTAAGATAGGTCAAATATTTAGTAATGGATCAAATATATTTGCTTCATATATATGGAAATAGGAGTACTTTTGGTCAATGGATATAGATTGAGAGTGTACCAAAATCCAACATCAAATGATGAGATGAAGGTAGAACTAAAAAAATGAGCACTATATACTATGAGAGGTATTTATTCCATATACAAATTTATAATCTCTTATCTTCATAATTAAACATAAAAAATATATTGAAAACTAGAAATGGTAGTCATAATTAAGAAGAGTTAAAAACCAACAATGGCGATTCTTCTCTAAAATAAGATTGAAAACCAAAAAGTAGTAGTAATGCATATTGGGATAATTAATTTTTGTATTTATTTATGGATATGAAACTAATGAATGAAGATGGGCTCTAGAGTTAACAAATCAAAATGGGCTCTAGAATTGACAAATCAAAATGGGCTCTAGAATTGTATGGTTATACATACATTGTTAGAAGTAATTATGAAACTATCATTATAATTTTAATTTTAGTAGTTATTAAGTTAATTAGGACTAGAATAACAATTCACCAAAAATATTATTGTACGATGATATACTTGACATGACCATTGTATACACTCAAATTTGGTCTGGAGAAATTAATTAAATGCACATTATTTAATTAATAAATCTTTAAATTCTTCTACTTTTTTTTTTTTTTATTCAAGGGGTAAACGCTTTTGACCAGAGCTATGAACCGGATACAACCATTCAACAATACCACCCCAACGGGGTTTGAACCTTGGTGGCAAGAACAACAATGTCACCTATAAACCATCACACCATGCCAATACCGGCTTTAAATTCTTCTACTTATAAATAAATTGAAAAAAATATTTATATAGTTCATTTTCTCTAATTCTTCTTATCTTAAATCATTTTCTTCACATCTTAATTAAATGAACAAATTTAATTATTTTTTTCTATTTAATTAACCTCCTCTCATTAAATTCAAATTTTATATTTGAATTTAGGCACATTTCTACTAACTTATCATCTTCCACCTCATCATGTGTCTCATGAAATTAAATATTTCTAATATTTAATTTGGCATTTTTCCTCAACAAATTCTAACAAATTTGAGACACTTGGCCTTCATCTTCATTTGATTCCTCTTCACACTTGGCAATTTGTTCTTCTAAAGGGAACACACTCCTTGATTCTCTCTAACCTCTTCATCCTTGACCATCCATCTCTCCAGATCGAATCCAGATCGTTGACTCTTGCCACCTAAGCTCATGCCTTGGAAATTCTATAAGTAGACCCTCATTTACAACAAAAGCAGATAGAGAGCTGAGCATAATTGCACTCTACAAAATTTTAGAGAGCATTGTCATCTTAGCATTAGCATTTTAGTGTTTTCATTTTAGAATCAAGTAGATTAATCATGGCATTACCATTAGTTGCATCTTATTATTTGTAGTTTCATGATATCATTTCATTATCAATATCATAGCAGCATCATTAATCTTTGCACAATCATTTTCAACTTGTTTAGCAATCAATCATGTAGTGTAGGAAGTATTTCTTACATTTCTAGCATCTCATTATTCAAGTTGTCATTTGGAAAGTCATGTGCACAAACAATCTAAGAGCAAAAATGACTTAAAGAATCCTTGGAGATAGAGGACAATGAAACGCCATTGGGGAGTTTTTTTATTTTTATTTGATTATGATTTGAATTCTCTAATATAATGTTTCATTGGTGTGTGGTATTATTTTATTATTTGCTTATGCACACACATTATTCATACACACATAAATTGGTGCCCATCATGGGGCCTAGCCCCATTTTTAACATTTTCTAGCAAGTTTTTGTGAACAGGTTTGATCATGAATCTCGATGTAGCGCACCCGAAACATCTTTTAACGCATAGGTGGAGACTTTTGGCACATCCAAGCTCTGTTCTAGTGCATATACCTATTCTTTTGGTGCATCCACGCTCTATTCCAGCACATATACCTGCTCTTCTGGCGCATATACAAGATTTTTCCTTCCCTTTTCTTATTTTCTAGAATAACACATATACTGAGTATTTTGGTGCAAATACTTAATCTTTTAGCGCATATGGTCTTTGTTTTAGCGCATAAACTCTTATTTGTAGGAATTCAAAATTATGGGAACTAATCTGTGTCTTTCTATTTTGCAGGTGTTTTATACACTGTCAAAGACATTATCTGAGACTACTAATGGTGTTTGCAGGGGCTGGAGTTTTTTCCCTTTGATTAAATTAGGCATCTAGTTTAATTACAAGGTTAATTAACACAATGTATGATGTGATTGTAAAGTGATAGACCTATGCTCTCCCCTTTACTGGGTGAATAGAATGCTAGACTCACTCTTTCATTTTATTGCAATAGCACCTTTAGAAGGCCTGTCATAGTGGGAAAAAGTACTCACCCTATAGGAATGACCTAAGTGGGAATGACTAAAGCCAAGTATTCCAACCCACTATAATCAAACGTGATTGTGATGAAAATCACATTCAATGGTAGTGTGCATTGATAACCATCCCCAAAGCCTTTTTTCTAAAGGTTGGGAGGTCTCTTAAGGGAGTTTATCATTTTCCACACCAAACAGAAACCCTTTCTAAGAACTTTAAGTGTAGTATCCAGATGAGTCAGTTCCCGAACATTATAATATTCATAATGCAAGGGGAGGGAAGAATCTTCCCCCAAGATACTCACCATATAACTACCAGGGATTACTAGCCAAAAGTGGAGGACTCGACTTTGGTTAAGACCCAAAAAAGGAAAAAACATGGGTGCCCTCTAGGGGGTGACAGGGTTGTGTGAGCTAACGTAGTTCTAAGATGTGGCTTGTGATGTTATTAATGACCCTTGACATTAGGAGAGTTTGTTTGATTTGTTTTCTCTTGTTCAATACCAGTGGAAATTAAAAGGGATTGGACCAGATCCTTGAACATACACTTGATGATTAGATCATAGGGTGAAACAACTATTTTAATACTTATTGTTGTGTTTGAAATCATTTTTCAAGAGATCATCCATTAAAAACACTTAATTCACATGAGTCAAAAAAAATAAAATCGGGAAAACTTATTGTTCAGAAGATCATCCATTAAAAACACCCAATTCATTGAGTTGAAAATAAGAAAATCAGACAAAATTTCAAAACAGTGACCATTTCTAGTTTAGCGCATAAGCTTCCTATTTCAACACATTTAGCTCATATTCTAGCGCATCTGAGTTATTTTCTAGTGCATTTAGTTCATATTCTAGCACATAAGCTTCTTGTTTCAATGCATTTAGCTCATATTTTGGTGCATCTGGGTTCTTTTCTAGCGCATTTAGCTCATATTTTGGTGTATCTATCCCATATTTTAGCACATCCATCTAACTCACAAATAGAGAGCTAAATTGACCTTCTATCTGACAATTAGAATCACATTTAGGAAGTCTAGCACATCCAAGCTTTGTTCTTGCACATTTGTCCCATCCTTTAGCACATCTACAACCTATTTTAGCACATCCATCTCATTCACAAACAAAGAGATAAATTGAATATCTGTCATATAATTAGAATCATATTTAGGGACCTTTTCTAGAGTAGAGATCATTCCTCATTACAAAATTGGTTTAAACTTGAATAAATTGGCCTTTGCAAGTGAAATTCCCTTAACTAAACTTGGATCAAACATCTTAAAGTTCCTAATCATCAAATCTCATCTTTGAGTTGTTTAGCTGAGTTTCATCACCAGGATCTATCATCCTTCATCACAAAACAAATGTTGCACCTCATATTTTAACCTTAGTCTCATCAATAGGATCTATCATCCTATTTGACTTAGTTACTTCATTGGCACTCCTAAAACAAAGATCAAAGTATAGAAAATCTTTAACACTTGCATGCCTATTTTAATAAGATCTCAAAAACAAAAACTCAAAGAGAAATAAATTGAAACCCAAACCACCATGGTAGAAGGAGAAGAAAATCCCTTTCATAAATTTCACCAACCTAAAATAGATGAGATAAATGATGAGGACATTCAACAAGCTCAACAAGACCCTAAATTTCATAAATTCATCGAAAAGATTCTAGAAAAAGATGGAGAGAAATACTTTTTGATGTTGGAAAATCAAGGTGTAAAATTTCCCAATGACTTTGATGTAAACCAATTGAAAGAAACTCCCAAGAAAACAGAAGTCGACTCACAAATCATAGATCCAATGAATGCTTTAACTCAACAAATCCAAAACCTTCAATAACAAATCCAAGACATGCAAAGAGGAACAACCAAAAGATATTTGTTGCAAGACATTTTTCCTTATCCCTTTGACAAAATTATGAACATAATACCATTTCCATCAAACTATGATCTTCCAAAATATGACAAATACAATGAAAAATCTAATCCTCTAGATCATGTAAGAGAATTTTGCACCATGAGCTTGGAATTTGCACATGAAGAGACTTATTTAATGAGATTATTTCCAAGAAGTTTGGGTGGTCAATGCATGGAATGGTTTTCAAAACTCCCACCAAGTATTAGATGATTTGAAGAGTTGGTAAATAAGTTTATCACCCAATATTCATACAACATTCAACATGAAATAACCATGAAAGACCATTGTAACACAAAAAAGAAAAATGGTGAGTCATTCCTTACATTTCTACAAAGATGGAGATGATTATTTTCTAGATATGCCCATCCTATACCTGAGAAAGAAAAGATGGAGATTTTTATTGACAATCTTAATAGTGAGATGAGTTATAGACTCCAATTGCAATGTCCACCCAGCTTTGAAAAGATTATTGAAAACGGACTTAAGATTGAGGAAGCCCTGGTTAAAAGAGGAGTGTTAAAAATCTATAACAAAGGAATAAACGTTGCAAACTCTTCTAATCATTATAACTGTAGCTCAGAGAAAAACACACGAGAGAGTTAAGCAATTCAAATCTAATCTATTCAAACTATACTGACAAATCCCCAAAGCTTAGATAATCGAGCACAAAAGAAAACTAAGAACAACACATAAAAGAAACTATTTTACCAAACATGCAATCAATTTCGTTGAATAACCTCCATTATTCTTCTCCATTTCGTCTATGTAGTGTACTTGCCCTCATATTTTCAAAGTTCGTGCAAGCATGGACTAAGTGTTGTGATTAAGAAAAAACATCGAAGATTTAAGATAATTGCTCTAGAAGTCATACGATTTCGAGAAAGATTGAAATGATGAAAGAAAGATCAATTTATAGAAAATTGATTATTTGAATGACAGGCTAGGATCGAAAGATCAACGGATGGTTGAGATCAAAAGATTAGACATGCATTATGATAACTGTTAGTAGTGACATGAGTGATACAAATTAGAAATAGAAATAAAGATTAAATAAATGATTTAATCTTCGATTTTGGTATTTGAAAACAGAAGAATAGTCTTCACATGACAAAGATAAAGATGGATTAAAGCAACTCTCGGTTCGAATGCATGCACAAGATTTAATTAATTAAATAGGAATATTTAATTAATATGCATGTACATGCAATTGAGTTAGAACTAGATGACTAAATCATATGACAAAGAGTTTATTCATGCAAGCAACTCAGACATTAAATCCAGAGTTAACTGACCGATTTAAATAGATCTCGAGTTGAGCAAGAGTGAATACTTATATAACTTACACAATTATCTAAATATAGAAGAATGCGTTAAAATAGAATTTATGAATTAAATAATTCATTTAATTCAAGATTTGATATTTGAAGAATAATTAAATAAATAAGATTTATTTAATTAAGTGATGAAGGGATTAAATGAATAATTAAATAAATAAAGAATTTATTTAATTATAGTTGACATATGATAAAGGGGTGAATTAAATAAGAATTTATTTAATTTGACAAGGAGGATAAGGTTAATTAATTTGACAAGGACGATAAGGTTAATTAATTTATTTAATTTGACAAGGAGGATAAGGTTATTTATTTATTTAATTAGTAACATAATTAAATAAAAAGCGTTTATTTAATTAATCAGATAGAATAAAGAAAATGTGAATCAATTAAATAATTAAGATTATTTAATTAATAGAAGAATTAATATTAAAGTAAATTAATTAAATAAATAGATTTATTTAATTAATAAAGAAATGAAGAACTTTAGAGAATAATTAAATAATTGATATAATTTAATCATGACCATGGAAATACGAATTATGAAGAATATTGAAGTCGCAAGCTTAGACCAAATTTCGGTGTCTACATTTGCCCCTCTTTGATACAATGTCATTTTGGCGTTATGTCAAAGAAAGTCAATCAAAAATATGCCTCAGTCATGCCTCAGTGTAAAAGTACCAGTCATGCCCCAGTGTAAAAGTAGGGTTAGGAAGGATGACGAGGAGGTAGTGGTATGCCCCCTCGAGAAGAAAAATGAGTTCAAAGAACATGAGTGTGCTCTCGAAATCGATGAGAGAACTAGAAGATGAAGGATAAAAGGATAGAGGAAAATAGATAAGGTTGGTGAAGATGTAGAAAAGAAGAAATGTTAGCGTGGAAAGAATGATGAATAATAAAAGACATGGATGTTAGTATTAGCAATCTTCAATGTTTTGTTGTGTCACAAAAGGTGTTGCACTTTATCATCATTGGGTGAGACTAATACAAATGGAGAAAAAAACCATGATATGACATAGATCAAGGTGTGCAAGGTCATCCACTTGCTAACAACAGACAGTCACAGACAAGGATTGTCATAACTCATACTAAGGACACAATTTCCCCAGTCTTTTTGTCAAGAAAAACCACAGACAACAAACAAAAGAAAAGATAGGTCATGAGACGTCATCGCTCCTCTAAATCCTTCAT
This sequence comes from Sequoia sempervirens, assembly GCA_007258455.2. Taxonomy (NCBI): domain Eukaryota; kingdom Viridiplantae; phylum Streptophyta; class Pinopsida; order Cupressales; family Cupressaceae; genus Sequoia; species Sequoia sempervirens. The sequence continues at coordinate 253,132,903 of VDFB02270651.1, read as the reverse complement.
GGGACATCCTTGAGGAAACTAGTAACATACTCAAAATCAAATTTAAAAGACAGTTGACAGACATCAATCAAAGAAAACAAAATTTTGATACATTGTTGCTTCTCTAAATCCTTCATGGGACATCCTTGAGAAAGCTAGTAACAAGATTCCAGTCATAAAGTCAAATAAAATGGTAAGATAAATAAGTCATAAAGTCAAAAATCCAATAGAATATTTTCCAAAACTTGATTTGTTTGTTTGATTCATTTTGATTGATAAAAGGATTGATTGATAAAGCCTGATTGCAGGAGATACACATAGCGGATAAGACTTTGAGTCTGGTTTCGATGTTATGACTATCTGTATAAGGCATGACAAAGCCTGGATTCAGAAAGACACGTATCATATAAGACATTGAGTCTGATGTCGTTGATGTGATAACCTGTGTAAGGCTATGTTGATTGTTTGACAATGTCGATATGCAGGAAGGACCCATCATGTATAAGAGATAGATTGTTTTGCTGATATCAGTATTCAGGAAGGACTCATCCTAAATAAGAGACAGGTTGATTGTTTTGATGATGTCTATTTCTAGGAAGGACACATCCTGTAGAAGATAGAAGTTGATCTGTTTTGGTTGTTGCTTTGGCAATTTGTTTGATTTGACTTAGAGACATTACTGACTTGTTCACCAAATTGATGTGTGACTTGATTATGCTGACAATTGACTGTGCGTAACGATGAACCCTAAAGGACTGACCTAGTGCGGCCTCGGGGGCTCATCGATTGATGGCCTTGCCTATGTTATACACGCAGAGACCTCGTAGTTTGACTTGACTTTGGCTGACAAGATTAACTACAAGTAGAAGACGTGTGTGATAGTGAATGTGATGAACCCTAATGGACTGACCTAGTGTGGCCTTGGGGGCTCATCGATTGATGGCCTTCCCTATGTTATACATGCAGAGACCTCGTAGTTCGACATGACCAATGACCTTGTCATATAGACATATGGATTGAGTCATAATTTTATATAGACAAACCTAAACAGACTGACCTAATGCCTCGGGGGCACATCGGCAGATGGCCTTGCCTACGTCCAATCATAGAGGCAACGTAGTTCAACAAATGACAAAGAGTGACAAGTGCAACTGACTCTGACTCTATTTTTGGATTTTCTACATGTTTTGATTTTTTTGTCTTTTTGAAGTTTTCTGATGTTTTTGTGTTTTCTCAGGTCATTTTGTGATGTTTTTTGGATTTTTCTATGGTTTTACGTCTTCCACCTTACCAATGTAAGAACCAATATGACACACGTCAAGCGATTGTCCCCAGTTGAGTATAAGACCAATTGATATTAAATAGGGTAAAATGGGGGATATGAAATGCTCTTGATGTCAATCATTCCAATTTATGGGAAAGACTACCACTTATTACAAATGGTATATACAAGCGATGGATAGGAAAGATAAGTGATATGTACAGGGATAGGTAGTATGTACGGGGATACGAGATATGTACAGGGTAGTGGACTATGTACAAGGATGTTAGATTAGAATAATAGTAGACAAAGGAGTAGAGTCAACTACACATGGCGCTTGTTTGCCAGGTTTTCACCATGGTACTTATCTAAAGTGCCACTAAAGTGGTTTTCACTATTGGACGAATTATTTGTCTTTACTATTTTTTGGATTTTTTAATTTTTTGGGTGTTACCAAGACGCCTATTTGCTAGGGTTTCACCTTGGTAACGATTTTTTTGATTTTTTGAGTTTTTTTTTTTTGCTAATTAAAACAAGGCCCTCAGAAGCTATGTGTAGAACTTCTTCATATGAATACTATTGATTGGCAAGGACAATGGTTCCCCTTTAGGAGTAGAGAGTTGATATGCTCCTAATCCAAAGGCTTCTATAACAATATACGGTCCTAACCAGTTAGGTTCAAACTTTCCTGGTTTCTCTCTATCCGCTTGATTCTTTGGGTTCTCCATTAAGACTAGGTCACCAATGTCAAAGTTTATGTTCAAGACCTTCCTGTTATAGCTACGATGAAGGCGATTCTGATATGCTTGGATATGGTCTAGTGCCTTCTATCTTCACTCATCTAGGAATTCTAGCTCATGTAGTCCCGATACGCAGTACTCGTCATCATCAATGTGCCCTTTCAAGGATACCCTCAGGGAAGGAATCTCGACCTCAACAGGAAGAATGGCTTTAGAACCAAATACTAGGGAATAGGGAGTGGCACCAGTGGGAGTACGGATACTTGTGTGATAATCCCATAAGGTGGGATTAAGCTGTAAATACCAATTACGGCCAGCATCATTGGCAATCTTCTTGAGGATTCTAATGATAGTTTTGTTAGATGCCTCTGCTTGGCCATTACCTTGTGGGTAGTATGGAGTGGAAAAGTGATGTTGAATATGAAATTCATCACAAAGATGGCAGACTTCTTGATTCTTAAATGGGTGGCCATTATCTGTGATTATGGACTGAGGGACACCATACCGACAAATGATATAGTTCAGGATAAACTTAGAGATCTGTGTGCTGGTAATGTATGTCATAGGAATAGCCTCAATCTACTTTGTAAAGTACTATGTGGCAGTGATAATGAACTTGTGTCCATTGGATGATGTGGGATGGATCTTGCCTATGAGGTCGAGTCCCCATTGGGTGAAGGGCCATGGTGATGTTATAGGACAAAGCTCCTGTGCTAGCGCATGTATCAAGTCTCCATGAACTTGGCATTGGCGATATTTCATTACAAAGACATATGATTCCTTTTCCATAGTAGGCCAATAATAACCCAGTCTCATAATCTTTTTAGCTAAGGTAGGACCACTAGAATGGGAACCACATATACCCTCATGCACCCCATGCAAGGTTTCTTGTGCTTCATTGGAATCAAGACATCTCAATAGGGTATTATCTAAGGCGTGTCTATATAGGGTGTCTCCGACAATGGTGTATTTGGCTGACTTGTAGAGGAATGTCCTACGTTGATTATTTGGCAAGCCAGTGGGTATAATTTTGGCATGGAGGTAGTCATAGATTTCTTTGTACCATGGAGAATCAAGACAAACAATGTCATATACCATCTCAGAATCTAGGATATCGTAGGCTGGGACCAAAAGTTGTTCTACCAAGAACTCAAACTTAGGCACGTTGCTAGGAATGTCTAGAAGTGATGCAATTGTAGCCATAGCGTCCGCTGCCCTGTTTAAAACATGAGGTATCTGATGAAACTCGACCTTGTCAAAGTACTCCTTAAATATACCAGCCATGTGTTTGTATGGAGCAAGCTTCTCATCCTTAGTCTCATAATCATCATTTACATGTCTGATTACTAGTTGAGAATCGTATACACCTGTAGGTTCTTAATTTTCCACTTGACTACCACGCGTAACCCTGTCACTAGAGCCTCATACTCTGCTATGTTGTTAGTACATGGGAATGCAATCCTGATTGACTTAGGGATGGAATCACCTTGTGGTGTGATAAACAGTATACCAGCCCCTGAGCCATGATTTGTATGTGAGCCATCAAAGTACAGTTTCCATGTTGTGTTTGTCTCAATTGTGAATATAAATTCATCAGGAAATTCTGCAACTAATGGGTGATATGCTTGTATTGGTGCATCGGCTAACTAATCAGCAATGACTTGTCCTTTAATAGCCTTTCTCTCTTCATACTGGATATCATACTCACTAAGTATCATAACCCATTTGGCTAGTCGCCCTATTAATGTTGCCTTGCTGAGAAGATATTTCATAGAATCTATTTTGGAAATCATCATTGTTTGATGGTTTAGCATATAGTGCCTTAGTTTTTGAGTAGAAAATACTACCACAAGATAGGCATGTTCAATGGTACTATAGTTGAGCTCATAACCTACCAAAGTCTGACTGATATAGTATACTACCCTTTCATGACCTGCATCGTCATTTTTTACAAGCAATGCTCTGAGTGATGAATGGGTTGTTGTAATATAAAGAATCAATGGTCATCCTTAGACAGGTGGCATTAAGATTGGTGGTGTGAGTAGATATTCTTTAATTAGTTGAAAATCCTCTCCGCACCTAACTATCCATGCAAAGGGTACCCCTTTCTTAAGTAAATGTTGAAAAGGATGTGTCTTATCTGCTAACTGCACTATAAATCTTCTGATGGATTGCAATATCCCTTGTAATGTCCTTAGCTGACTGAGATTAGTTGGTGGAGGAATGTCTATGATTGCTTTTACCTTGGCCGGATCCACTTTAATGCCTCATCTAGAAATGATATAGCCTAAAATATTTCCTGAATTTACTCCAAACACACATTTCTTGGGATTGAGTCTCACTTTATACTTCTCTAGCCTTTGAAATATCTTGTCTAAAACTTGTAAATGTTTTTCCCTTATCTTGGATTTAACTATAAGGTCATTGACATAATCCTCCATTATAGTGTGTACAAGATCATGAAAAATGGTGGTCATGGCATGTTGATAGGTTGCTCTAGCATTCTTGAGTCTGAAGGGCATAACATTCCAGCAATACATTCCCTAAGGACAAATGAAAGTTGTATTAGGTTGGTCTTCAGTTGCAATTTTGATTTGATTATATCCTGAAAATCCATCCATAAGGGACAACATCTCATACCCTAATGTCATGTCTACTATCATGTCTATGTTAGGCAAAGGGAAGTCATCCTTAGGACAAGCCTTGTTGATATCTCTGAAATCGGTGCAGATGCGGATGCCCTCTTCTGGTTTAGTGACTGGTACAAGATTCGAAATCCAATCTACATAGTCGATTGATCTAATGAAACCAACGTCTAACAGTTTCTTGAGTTCTGCCTTGACTAGTAAAGCAATCTGTGGGTGCATTTTCCTCAATTTTTGTTTCATTGGTTTGACACCTAGTTGTAAGGGAAAGTGATGTAGAACAAGTTCAGGCTCCAAGATAGGCATGTCTGCATATGACCGGGTGAAATTTATTTGTCTCTGCGTAAAGAAGTTGTGGAATTCTAGCTGCTCTTCTATGGTCAATGATGCTACAAAATAAACCAGTCGAGGATTCTCTTGTGTGCCTATGTTGACTTCTACTGATTCTTCAACGAGCATGGGTGACTTTTCCTATGCAACGGGGATAATGTTCAAACCTCCATCCTTAGGTGCCTCAGAGAGGTTTTCTCCTTCAGATACATCCTTTATTTTTACTTTTTCATTGTCTAGGGGCACCTTTCGGTTTTCACCTAGAGACTCATCCCTTTTATCTTGTTTATTCTTTTTCTCATTTTTGCTACTAGAGGGTTGAACAGATTCCCCAAAATATTCTTTGTTGTCCAAGTCAATGGTAAAACCAGCCTTGTGATCACCACTAGGTATGCCTTCTCATAATCCCAGGAACTCAGCAATTGCTTCGTCATTCTCAAAAATGTCTAAGATGGGTGGGTCTTGTTGATCCCAATCAATGAGTTGGGGATAAACTAAGGGCATGTCATCGTCGGAGTTATCAAAGTTTAACAGAGTCAAGGTAAGGACTGAGTTGTTCATATGGTCACAAAAGTCTTGTACTAAGTCTTGTTTTCTCTTTGGTTTAGATCTAGGTGGAGTGAGAGGTGGGCCTAATGCCAAGGTTTGGTTATCTAAAATAGATGTATTAGGTTGCCAAGAGGTAGGATCAAGTGATTCCCAATAGTAATGTTTAAACCATTCCTCTTTTGTCATATTCTTTGGTGGACAGGAATTCAATGGATTTGGTGAGGATCTCAACATTAAGTCAAGTTCTCCAAATAGCTTGTCAAGGTCCATGGAAGAGGTAGAGGATAGGGAATCCCACTCATATTCATTTGAGTCGGGGGAGTCACAGTGGTGTTGGTCAGATGGTTCGTGAGATGTCGCAATATCTTCTGAAGCACTTACTTCCTCGATTAAGGGTGATGTGGTACTAGGAACACCAATCTGAATCAATTGAAACCCAAGCCCTAAGCCTTTTGGCCACTGAGAAAAAAAGATTGGTTCAATCCTCCCATCTTGATTTAAGCCTAAACCACTATGTCCATTATATCCATTGCTCTGCATGATTGTGAAACCTTTGCCATATAGATCTGTAGGAATGTGAGAAAGTGAGAGGTTCCTCATTATCTTCCCTGTACAGCTAGGAGGTGACATCTTCTTTATTTATGACTTCTTTGCTTAATTCTCCCCATTTAGTAAAAGTTGTCATGGGAAGAATGTGTATAGTGACCATAGATTGTCTCCTATCTGATGTAGGTAAACCGTATGACTTAGGAGGAATCAGATGGCTAACACAATAAGATGTCTTCATGTAATATTCTCCACAACCCTTGTCTTGGATATCAACCCTAGGAGTGGTAGGAAATGAAGGTGAAATAGATGTTCAAGTGAGTGTGGATGGATTGACATAGTGAGATGAATTGGATGATGAAGCCTCTTGGTTTACCGACACTTGGTGTTGGGGTATCTCTTTTAGATTGGTGCAATATTGAAATGGATCTGGGTCACCATCTATAGTTATTTAAGTGCCATTATAAGGGAATTTGAAAAATTGATGATATGAGGAAGGGACCACCCTCATGGCATGAATCCATGGTCTACCTAGCAAAAGGTTGTATGGAAGGGTAGATCCAAGACCTGGAATTTTGTCTCCATTACTGTAGGACCAATTCTGATAGGAAGTGTTACCACCCACTTTGATTTTCATTCCTCACCACCATAAGATTTAATGACAATACTTTTGGATGTGTCTATGAATGCTTATGAGAAAACTAATGCTTTAATCAGTTTTAAAGTGCACAAATTTAACCCTGCTCCTCTGTCTACCAAAACTCGTCTAACTTTGGTGTCATCAACAAGGACTTCAAGATGTAAAGGGTCATTATGGTTTGTCTTTCCAGTTGCGTAGTCTTGTTCAAAAAATGTGGCATGATGATTATTGGTCAAGTAGCCCACCATTTCCTGGAACCAATTGACATCGAGATCATTTGGGACAATGGTGTTTTGTAAAGCTTTATCTAAAAATGGATCGATGTTCAGTGGAAATACGCAACAGTTCCAAGATTGAGATTTGGGTTGGAGTCTTCCCCAACTGGTCAAGTAGGTTATATTGTGACTTGGAAGGTTGTGGTGCTTGCTGTGATGGAGGACCTTGGATAGTGATCTTAGTACGACAAGTGTTGATAACACACTCAGGATTTGTATTGATAGTAATGGTATTGATATTCTCATTAGCGGCGCGGAGGTGATTAATGGTTTTGCCACTATTATAATCATGCTTGATATTCACATAGTTGGCTGACATATTAGTCTTGGTACTCGAACTAGGGACATTTCCTTTCCCATGGTCATGTAGTGGATCAGAAAAGACTTGATGATCAGTGTTTGATGACTTTTGTTTATGTCCACTAACTTCAATAATTCTCTTTTCGACAAGATCATGTATGATATTTTTTCAGTTGGCCACAATTTTGTAGGTTATGTCCCTTAGTTCTATGATAATCACAAAAGGAATTTTCATCCCACCAAGCTGGTTTAAATTGTCTTGGATCATATTGTCTTGGCTCTTGAAGTTGTATAAGATTATGTTGTAATAGTTGTTTGAATACGGACTCGATGGGTTCCCCTAAGGGGGTGAACTCACGTTTTTGAAACCTCCTCTATTGTTGTAGACGTTGAGTATTTTGGACCATGTTGGAAGGTCAATTGACAACATTAAGCGTATTGGCCCAAGAGTTAGGTCCTTGTAATGTGATGATTGGTCTTGCTTGTACAATTTTAGCATCAACTACCCCATCATTGGTGACGTTTTTGTTCTGAGACCAAATTTTGTTTCTGTCATTGGGGGAATTTTGCACTATCATATTTCTATTGGATTTTGGTGTCTTAAGTTCTCCTTTTTCAATGAGATCCTTTTCTATTATAACCCCTTTTTCCACTAGTTCCGAAAAGGATGTACAACAATGTACCCTTAAGTTACTCCTTAGTTTTGCATGAAGGTTTTCCTGGAACATAGTAACTTTTTTTTTTTAGGTATCTCAACAAGGCACCTATTGGCTATAGTCCTCCATCTTTGGAAGAAAGCGATGAAATTTTTGCCTTCATCTTGTGTTGTGTGACACAGGGTTGCTATATTTATCTCGTGGTCTATGTTGAAGGAGAATTGCTCAACAAATTTCTCAGCCAGTTCACACCAAGATTTGATGCCATAGTCTAGACCTGAAAACCACTCTAGTACAATTCCTACAAGACTTCTTGGAAATAGTCTCATAAGATACATGGGGTCATAAGCGACATCTATGCACATGGTAGAAAATTCCCTTATATGTTCTATCAGATTTCGTTTTCCATTGTACTTAGGGAGATTCAGTATGACATACCCGTGAGGGAAAGGTGTCATGTACAATGATCTATCAAAGGGAAATGGGCATATGTCTTTTGTTGAAAAGGATTTCTTAGTTGACACCACCATGTTATCCATTTGTTTTTTTAGTGCTTTCATTTGTGTTTGCAAGACGTCAACTTGGGTTAATTATGTGTTGGGCGGATTATGCGGATCTATGTATATGTTCTAAAATCCAAGGTCTCGTGATGGGTTTCGATTGAGTGTTGGTATTTGATGTGGATTTGGATTCAAAATGTTGGTGAATTTATTCTGATTCAAAATCTGTGTGAATTGGTTTTGAGTTGGAATTTGTGTGAATGGATTTTGATTCAGAATCTATGTGAGTGGATTTTGACTGCCAATCTAAGAGAATGGATTCTGATTGCCATATTGGATTGAGGGAATTCCTCTTGTTTGTGTAGCCTACGGTATAGTACTAGTGAAATGAACACTAGGTATGGTTGTTGACTATGGTATGTTACTGGTGACATGAACACTAGGTATGGTTGTTGACTGTGGTATGGTACTGGTGACACTGACATTTGGTGTAGAAGCTAATGTTTTATATCTTTTATTCCCAACAAGAGGACCGAAGGGAGTGGACGATGATGCCCCTACAGTGAAATTAAATCCTAATTTCATTCCAGATGTACCAAATGAAGATGTATGGATTTTCATACTCTGTGTAGGTATGCCAAATGGTATGGTTGTATTTACCTGAGGTAGAGTACTACTGGCAGTCGTTGTGTTTGTCCCTTTTGTAGGTTGAGCTTGTAAGGTGCTAATATCAAATCTTGTAGGTAAGGTAGCGCCTTCAACTAGCAATTTGGCTAAGTATCATTGACGATCATTTGCTAGGTACTCATCTACAAAAGAGGAAAACTTAAGGCCCTATGCAGCAGCCTCTATGTCTTATGTTCTAATGTGTCCTTGAGTGTCTCTAGTGGTGAATTTGTCTAATAAATTCTTGTGAGGTCTTTTGGAGAATGGATTGATGAATTTGTTTGGGTTCGACATATTTTCTCTCTCTCTCTCTCTTCTCTTAGATCTAGTTTCAACCATGTAAGATAAGCTCAATATGCAAGGAATGCAAAACTACATCTATGGGCAGTATGACTCTAGTCTATGTTTTTGGGATTTTTTGAATGCAAAATAAGGAATGTTCTAAGATGACGCTAGTCTAAAATGACAACATCTAAAGATGAAAAGTCTAAGGAAGCTTCTAAGGTAATCAATTTTGTAAACCTGAGACGAGGGTACCAACTACCTAAAGTCTAACCAAGGTGTCAATTTATTTATGTCAAGGAACCAATGTAGGACTAGGATCAAAGATAAGTTGAGTTTCCTAACTAGACTAATGAGCTAGGAGGACTCTCTGTAGGACAAAGAATATGATGACAGGACTAGATTCAATGACAGATTTCGTTGATGCTATGATTTTTCTAGAGTGTAGATGGTGGACCTATTCTGAAGTTTGTAAAAGTGACCTTCTTAGAAGTTAAATCTAAAGGCAATATGTACTCAAAGATGAAAGTAAAACTCAGAATCGGGATGATTATAGTAATGGCTAAATGATACCTAAAGGATGCAATATTGAGCAAATCATTTTAGGTTTCCGTCCAAGGACTGCTGTGAAAAGACAAATGAAAGACTAGTATGACCATGTCGGCTGAACTATGACTATAAATTCCAGTTTTCTAATAATCAAGCAGATGTGTCACAAAATTTCACAGATGCGGTTATGTTTCACAGTTATGGTTTTCTGGTAATCAGTTGCGAGTTTCTGGTAAAATTCAGTGTTTGTGTCAGACAGATGCGGTATAGTTTCTCACAGATGCGACTCATAATGGAAATTGCAACCCAGATTGTAACAGATGCGGTTTTCGTAAACTCTGAGCACTGGTAAAAATTCTGTGACAGTGGCAAATGCATCATTGAAGACTGCAGTTGTGGCTCACCCTGTCAGATGTGTCACAAAATATCACAAGTGTATTTTTTAAAATAGATGCGGTTTTCGACAGAGCAAATGTGAGCTAATCATGCAAATGTGACTCTAAACTAAACAGATGTGACTTGACAAAACAATTGCGACTCTTTGGTGAACAATTGTGACTCTGTTGATAGTTGCGTGTTTTTAGTGAATTGAGAGATAAATCTGATGTTTTTTGTGATCAAGTTCTAGCAAACAAAGACAATCATAAGACAAAGTGTTTTCAGTTTTATTTCAGACTCAAAGAACGTTTAATTTAACAACAAACAAGCACATCCTAGGCTATGTAGGATAGTATTTATTGAGTTCTCACTTGGTTTTCCCTAGCTACGCTTATTCAAGGTGGATGATTAGTAGCTTGACCCCTCTGGCTCCCCTCCACGGCTCATTAACGTCATTCGGGGGCAGCCAAGATATAGTACCCATGAACATCCCATGGCATACTTTCATCTCTACACATGAACCATAAGAATATGAGATGGCTTCACAGGTCTGACTTGATGCACCAGTAAATAGAAGGATTTTGGACACTACAAACAAAGGTGTTTAATTTGGGCATTCCGTTCATAGGGCATGATCCATGCGGCGAGAGTCCCCTTTCGAATCCATCTCGTTGGAACCATACACGTGATTCTTGGGCTTTCCCCAAGAATCCACTTTTATATATCGACTGGAAGTCCCTCGGGTTCAGGGTGCTACCGGTCTAAGTCATCCTGGGGTGAGTACTTTTTCCCACCAGAACAGGCCCAAGTTCTAGAGTCAGTAACTGTTTCTCTTACACCCAGTATCACACGGATGCGCAAGGGGAGAGGATACTTTGATGTACCAAATTGTGAGGGTAATTACACAATTGTGCTTTCACACCAAACACAGTAGAAACTTGTTAATTTTAATCCAAATGAAAGATTTGCTACACTACCAAACAATCTGTTTCAAAAATTTAACTAGGGTCTTCGACATGGGTTCTGCAGAAAGATTCATTAGTAGTTTGATATTGGTCTTTGACTATCGATCTGCAAAAAATTCGTTAACTCCTCAAGACACACACTGAAAATAGAAGATTAGCGAAAATAAAAACACGAAAGGAAACTATAAATTGAAAGTCTAAACCTAAAACTACACCAGTCGGATGCGTCGTTTTCTCTGTCAAATGTGTCGCGGTATTTTACCAGTCAGTTGTGGCTTAGAAAATGATAGATGCGTGATTAGTTTTCAGATGCGTCATTTATGATGCCAGGTGCAGTCAAGAAATTCAATTACGTCATTTCCTATATCAAATGCAGTCCAGTATTTCAATTGCGTCATTTCGTCAAGCTGATGCGTCTCTTAATGTCAATTACACCGTTTCGTCAAGCAGATGCGTTGTTCCGTACAAAAGCTTGCAAAATAAGTAAAAGTCTACGGATACACGAAGATGGTGTCTTCATGTCGGGTTCACCAAATGTAGCTCAGAGAAAAACACACAAGAGATTTAAGCAATTCAAATCTAATCTATTCAAACTATACTAACAAATCCTCAAAGCTTAGATAATTGAGCAAAAAAGAAAACTAAGAACAACATGCATAAAAGAAACTATTTTACCAAACATGTGATCAATTCCATTGAATAACCTCCATTATTCTTCTCCATTTCGTCTATGTAGTGTACTTGCCCTCATATTTTAAAATTTCATGCAAGCATGGCCTAACTGTTTTGATTAAGACAAAACATCGAAGATTTAAGATAATTGCTCCAGAAGTCATACGATTTCGATAGAGATTGAAATGAAGAAAGACCTATCAATTTATAGAAAATTGATCATTCGAATGATTGGCTAGGATCGAAAGATCGACGGATGGTTGAGATCAAAAGATTAGACATGCATTATGATAACTGTTAGTAGTGACATGAGTGATACAAATTAGAAATAGAAATAAAGATTAAATAAATGATTTAATCTTCGAGTTTGGTATTCGAAAACAAAAGAATAGTCTTTGCATGACAAAGATAAAGATGGATTAAAGCAACTCTTTGTTTGAATGCACGCACAAGATTTAATTAATTAAATAGGAATATTTAATTAATATGCATGTACACGCAATTGAGTTAGAACTAGATGACTGAATCATATGACAAAGATTTTATTCATGCAAGCAACTCAGACATTAAATCCAGAGTTAACTGACCGATTTAAATAGATCTCGAGTCAAGCAAGAGTGAATACTTAGATAACTTACACAATTATCTAAATATAGAAGAATGCGTTAAAATAGAATTTATGAATTAAATAATTCATTTAATTCAAGATTTGATATTTGAAGAATAATTAAATAAATAAGATTTATTTAATTAAGTGACGAAGGGATTAAATGAATAATTAAATAAATAAAGAATTTATTTATTTATAGTTGGCATATGATAAAGGGGTAAATTAAATAAGAATTTATTTAATTTGACAAGAAGGATAAGGTTAATTAGTAACATAATTAAATAAAAAGCGTTTATTTAATTAATCAAATAGAATAAAGAAAATGTGAATCAATTAAATAATTAAGATTATTTAATTCATAGAAGAATTAATATTAAGCTAAATTAATTAAATAAATAGATTTAATTAATTAATAAAGAAATGAAGAACTTTAGAGAATAATTAAATAATTGATATTATTTAATCATGACCATGGAAATATGAATTATGAAGAATATTGAAGTCGCTGGCTTAGACCAGATTTCGGTGTCTACAATAACAACCATGAAAAATCAAAATTTTGGATAAGAAATAAAAATGTTGGTAATGATGGTGCAGCTGATACATAGTAAAATTAGTCTTTAATTTATCAGGTCTTACACCCAAAACAAATCAAAACAATAATGAATCTAAACCAAATTCAACACCATATCAAACACCATCAAATTGTAGAAAATTTACACCTTTGGGGAAGTCACTTGAATCATTGTTAAAAGAACTTCTAGCAAACAAACTCATAACATTACTAGAGGCACAAGATTTGGAACCAAGAGTCAAACCATCATGGTGGAACGATGCATATTACTGTGATTTTCATAGAAACAAGGGTCATAAAACAAATGATTGTATGCAATTAAAAAACTTGGTGCAAGACTTGATAGATAGAAAGGACATATCGGTAGAAAGACCTCAAACAAATGTTGATCATGGAGCATTTAAAAATCCTCTACCCAACTATGAAAAAGGGGAATCCTCTTCAACAAACACCAAAGGGAAAAATGTGAATTATGTCTATGATACTACAATCCTTCACTTTTTTGCAGTTGAGAATCAAACCAATAACATCAAAATCAAGAATAAAAAACACATTGCAAAAGTTGATAATCAAATTAATGACAAACAAGACATTGTTGCAGCTGACAATCAAATCAATGATATCAAAATCAAGCATAAACAAGACATTGTTGCAACTGATAATCAAATCAATGTCATCAAAATCAACAATAAACAAGACAACTTACCAATCAATGTGACCACAAGAGTGCAGTCCAAGTTTGTATTGAAAGGAAGTATGTCTAAAACACTCGTTGCCCCTTTAAATCAATACAATATCATAGACCAATTGCAAAAGATTCCAGCACAGATATCCATACTAGAACTTCTTAAAATTTCACCATCCCATAAGGAAATTATGGAAAAGGCTTTGGTGGACACCACAATACCAACCAATTTGGAAGTTTGTCAATTCCAAGCCATGGTGAGACATTTGACTACACCCCATTGTTTATCATTCTCAGAAAATGATGATGCATCACTCACTCATCCACATAACGCTCCACTCCATATTGAGGTTTTAATCCATAAACATCAGGTCAAATGTGTTTTAATAGATGGAGGAGCCGCTCTAAATATTTGCACCTTAAAGCTTATCCGTGCATTGGGATATTTAGAAAATGCCATAGATTCCAGGAGAAAGATCACCATAAAAGCTTATGATAATGAAGAATGATCCTCTCAAGGACTGATAGTGTAGACATCAAAAATATACAAATTGATATAGCACACTCGATCCTGATCTACTAACATTGCTTCATTCTAAATTATCCCTCTGTCTAACCATTTAATCAAATAGCCTTATTTGATTAAAGTCATTATAATTCCCCTTTTAATTAAATAAATCCCTCAATTTAATTAAATCATCATCTCTGTGTAATTAGCTAGGTCACTTCATCTTCATATCTTTGAGTTAATTAAATAATCCATATTATTTGATTAAATCTCTAAAGTTCATCAAATTAAATTAAATAAATCAAACATTTATCTAATTTAATCTAACATCACCCCCTTTGGTTAAATAAATCAAAATATTTATTTAACTAAGTCTAAATCATTCTTTTCTCATTTTGAGTTATTTAAATCCTAAAATCTAATTCAAAATGGTCAAATCAACTAACATCATTTAAATTAATCAAATCATGATCAATGCTAATCCTAATCATTCAAATCCTCTAGATTTTGCAACTTGCACATGAAAATCAATTTAATTTATTTATAAATCACCTATTTTCATTCAAAAAAGGCATCCAAGTGGGAATATTCCTCAAATTTGAAATCTCCCCCCAAAAGGACTTGTCCCTTCCAACATGGCATTTAACATCTCTTACAAGTCATTTTCTTGAGCCATGTGACATTAACTTCACCTTTCACCTCATCCTTCAAGCCATATTTTGAATTCAAATTTCCCCCCTCTTGGGCACATTTCCCAAATCTTGCACATCCTCCATCCATTCACAAGTTGACAAGTGGCATTTTGTCATTGGCTCATTCTTAGTCCCACATTGCTCTATTTTTGGCATTCTTTTAGCTTATCAATCTATAAATAAGAGGTTAATCTCCTCATCTCATCATCCACAACTTGAGTATACTTACTATACTCAAATTTAGAGCAATCTTCATTCATCAATCTTGACTTCTTAGCTAGGTTATTGCAGATTTTAGCTTGGAGCATTCATCAATCTTCATCAAAGTGGATCACAATCTTCATCAAATCATCAAAGCTAGCATTGGAGTTGGGAAAGGGCCAATTTTCACATCAAATTGGCACCAATTCCTCCATGGGATCAAGAGTATGCATTGCTTTCAATAGGATTTAATCTACTTTCTTGTTCTTTCATTATTTTCTTCTCTTCATTCCTATTTTGAGTTTTGTTAATGGATTTCATGGGGAATCCTTGTTCTTACTTGCATTTGATCTCCTAATGTATTCATTTGTTGTGTTTTGCAGGTATTTGGATTAGGGATTCACATTTTGGCGCTAGAAGGAGGGCTTGAATTACAAATCTAACAAATTAAAAATATAACATGTTTTTTTTAAATTTTCATCGTTTTAGCGCTTATTTTAACTGTTTTAGTGCTCTTTAATGTTCGTTTAGCTCCCATGATCACTGTTTTAGCGCCCATAATCACTATTTTAGCGCCCATGAGTCAGTTTTACAATGACCATATCTTGGTCATAGGAAGGTCTTTTTTGATGCTCTTTTTTTTTTAAATAGGGTAGAATTTCGTAAGCTATCCAATGGTGTACGTGTTTCTTAACTATTAATGAGCTAAAATTTTCAAATTTGTATCTAAAGTCAAAACACATGATAACTTGGCTAAGTTTTAGGGTGTTTTGGTTAATGATTCATCTAACCCCTATATCCTTTTATTTTTGATCTCATCTAAAGTTTTGATCAGTTTTGCAGGTTGGGAATCGAAATCAAAAGAAAGAGAAGCATGAGAAGGATATTTCGTTCAATCAAAGTGTTTTAAACACTTTAGTGTTTTTTTAACACTTCTTTAATAATTTGTTACCTTCTCCTTCTTAGGAAACTAGTTTTCATTTGGGCTTAAAAAGAACGTTTTCCATTTCTTGCAAAGGCTAAAATGAACTTTAGGATCACAACTTACTAGATTTGGTTTATTGGATTAACAATTGAACAAGACAATTTCTTACACTTCATTTGGTGCTCTAAAATGAACTCACATTTAGCTTTGAGGATCTAAAAAGAATAAGTGTAGCTTTGTTTTTCGTGAGGACTTACTTAGACTAAAGCCATTGAAAAAGGACGTATGCGCTTCTCTCGCGCTTTATAGCGATCTTGAGAATCAAAAGGCCTTTTTCATGACTTTGGGTTAAGATAAAGCAATCATCTCCACACTTCGATTTGGGCTTAAAATTGAACATCTTGTGCGAGTGTGAGTGGGGGCATTGTTGCGTATATTCTCTTTCCTTGTTTCCAACAAGGATTGATCGAGTTACGAATATTGTTCTTCATTTGCTTTTGTTTATCCTAGAGGGCCTACCTTGGGGAAAAAGTACTCACCCAAGGGAACGACTCAACCGGTAACACTCTAAAGCCAAGAGTATTTCCAACCGGGATATAAATGTGGATATTGGAAGAAACGCCAATATCACGTTGACTCGACAAGATGGATCCGAAAGGGGACTCTTGCGTTGGGTCAACTCCACGAACGGAAAGTCCTTACTAAAATCCATGTGCTAGAATTTTCCAAAATCCTTTATCTATTTGTTGGTGCAAGAACGGTCATTCTAAAGCCACCCCACACTTTTACAGTCTTTTAGTAGAGATGGAAAGCATGCCATGGGAGTTTCATGGGTATTGATGCTTGGCTGCCCTGTATAAGTGAGTGTCATGGAGGGGAGCCATGGGTTCAAGCATCTAACCATTCGCTAAGATAAGCATAGTTGACTTGTCCAAGTGGGAATCCAACAAATATTGTCTTACACATCCATAGGATTGTACTTATTCTTGGGTTACAAAATGCATTGCTTGATTGAAAACATCATGAAAACAAACACTTAACATCATCATCCAAATTTAAAACCCTTTTGGAGACAAATACAATTGACTCGATCCATATGTTATTGCCTTCCCTTGGGATTCACATCCTTAGAGGTTTCTAAACATTGGATTATATCTCAATTTGTCTCCTTAAGTAAACAATAGGAAAACCCTTGCCTTAAGTTCATTGAATTTCCACATAACATATCTTGTGGGGTTTGAAGAAGTTAGGACATTGGACATTTAGTTTGAAAATCTAACCAATAAAGTGTTTGTGGTAAAATAAATTCACTAATCAAGATTAAATCAATTGAACCCAACACATGTGCTTGTGTATCTTTTGTCTTATGGTCTTTAGAGCAAACATTGATCTTTTGGTTTGAAGGGAAAATCATGTTCTTCAAAACCTTGGCCTTATAATCAAGTCCTTCTTAGGTTCATTTAGGATCAAAATCAAACACTTCATCCATTCAAACATTTATCATCCCATCCCACCAAACAAATTTAGAGCTTTGGAAACGTCATTCTAGACTTGGGTAAATCATCAAAATC
The DNA here is from genome assembly GCA_007258455.2 of Sequoia sempervirens. Lineage (NCBI taxonomy): Eukaryota > Viridiplantae > Streptophyta > Pinopsida > Cupressales > Cupressaceae > Sequoia > Sequoia sempervirens. The sequence goes on along the minus strand of VDFB02270651.1, from coordinate 253,115,204 downwards.
AAAATCACCTTGTTTAGTTAGGTGTGTGGGAATGCATCCTTTCTCATACATTTAATTGAATTAGAAATCCCTTGAACAAGTTCATCCTAAGATAACATCTAACATCTTAGGGTTTACAAGTTCATTATCCAAATCAAACAATCAAAATCAAGCCCTAAGTCTAGCATTGATACAAAGTCCCTAAACGTTCAACACTCATATCATTCACCCCTTTCATCCTTCATCTTGTCATTGGTCCTAAGAACCTTAGAGGTCACTTTGTCAACAAGGTCAAAACACAAGAAGAACATGGAATACAAACTTGATCCATACATCATGAGTAATCCAAATCAAATGAACTTTCAAAGCCTTACAACACCGATCGATTATCAACACTCACATCTATACAATCCATACATGGGATCATTACCTTCTACAAACTTCAATGGTAGAAATGTGAGTATGCCCAATCAAGAGTTTGGAACACCTTTTCTGATGGTAGATCTAAATCCAAACCTACAAGTCTGTCAACCGAACAATCAAAGCATGAGCCTTCAAAAGAACAACATCATCCCATCAAATCCCTACATGAAAAATGAAAATGTACCAAGTACAAGTTTTTGAAACATGAATCCGGCCAACTTTGGGATGGATACATTTGCAAATCATACAAATATTCCAAACATAAACAATGGTCAATTTCAACCTATCATGTCAAATCTGAATGTCATCTCGAGTCAAAACATTTTCCAAAATCAAACACAAGTACACACTCCAAATCTGCTTAAACACAAGCCAAATCAACTATATCAAGGGAGTCAAGATCAAAATCAAGAACAAATTTGGCTAAATCAAATTGCTACACTTACCAAAATAGTTGAGTCATTGCGCCAAGAGACATCTCCACCACCATTACCCATATCAACATCATTCCTTGGTTTAGGGCTTCCCCCTTTACCTAGCACCAATCACTCCATCCAAATCAATCCACCTAACACCAATCAAGCCATCACATCAAAACCTTTGAATATACCATCGACATCGCACCATTAGATGCTATCTAATCCAATGACAAAATCAATCATGACAAATCAAAATATGGTCTCCCAAGGACCTATTACCTCAGTCATTCCAACCATCCCTATCACTTCGATCACTCCAACCACCACTCTCACACCCATCATATCTCAACCCCTCGCTACCATGATCGCTCCAAGCATATCTCAACCACTTGTCACTACATCCAACATGATTCCAAATACATCACCACTACCACCAAAACCAAGTGCAATAAGTCAATATTGTAACATCGCACTAAAAGCACATCAAGCCTACCAACAAACACTTCAAGCTACCCAAGCCACACAACAAGAAAGACAAGCTCAACAAGTGCAACAAGCCTCTCAAGCTGCCCAAGCCTCTCAAGATACTCAACAAACACAAGCACAAACACAAAAAATGACAACTGTTGAGAACAAGGATCAAGATCAATCCATCACTAAACACCTTGAAGCTATGTCTACTTCATCCAATGATCAAATCGACATATGTTAAGAGTCACTTTTGAATCACGATCAAAATCCACCAACAATACTCGACAATGAGCCAATTCAAGAAATATCAACATAACTTGACCCTATGTCGAAGACATTCACAATCTCTCCACTGCAATTGTCGAAAAAAATGATCAAAATCTCTCCATCAAGGAGCACATTGAGGATGTATCTACACAATTTGATGATCAACTCACCATACATCAAGAGACACTTTTTAGTGATCTTTTTCAAGGAGTGTTAGGATTATTTGATCCTATTGACATAATGCATGATCCATTCACCTATGATCATGTTGAAAATGTCTCTACATCACCTTATGAGTTAGAGGACATATCTCAAGAATTTATTCCAAAGCATGATCAGAATCTTTCACCAAGGTCTAACAATGGTCCCTTCCAAGACATGTTGACATCCTTTGACCTCATGGTTATAGATACTTAAGGAACCCTAAAATCAATACTTGAAGATATTGAACCACTTACCATGTCTAATGATGACATCCAAGAAACCTTTATAAGAAATCCATCCTTTGAAGCTGCCCCATGTGAAGAACTTGATCCAAATCATGTCGAAAGTAACTCTGAAATCATGCAAGATCAAGAATTTGTATCTTCAAGATACTACAATAATCTAATGGACACTCTCCTATCTATGCAAGATGATCAGATCTATGTGGCACATACTCCTCCATCTACCCATGAGATGCTTTCTTTGGATGGACATGTAGATGATCTTCATTCAGAACATGATTCTTTTACTCTAGACATTATTACACAAAAGGAGCAGGTTATCGATTCCCACAATCAAACGGAGTTGTCAACATCAGGATCAAATATGTCCCAAACTCAGATTTAGGACATCATGAATAAAGATATCCAACATTATCCGCTCAAGGAAACAAGTCAGATAGAACATCCAGAGTTAGCGGAGCAACAAATTGAAACAATTTCATCTACAGTGATCATTTATCAAAGAATGCATTATAAACAAGAGCTCTCAGAACAAGCAAAATCAAAGAATGAAGGTGCTACTACCACAATACTAGGGTAAACTTTGTCTCAAGCAAGTGTCAACATAGGGAGCACAAAGAGTCCTTATGATGAAACCAATGTCAATACTACAACCAACCACATCATGAATCTTCATCCACCCATCATCTCATCCATGAATTGGGACCAACGTCAAAAGAAAGATTTGAATCAAAGCACAAAGAACGTTATCAAAGCAAGAGAAGCTGAGAAGCATAATGGAAAAATCAAATACGCATGGATACCAAAACATACAAAGAAAGATTATCCCTATCAAACTCCATCAGTCAAAGAAACTATGGGGAAAAATAAAAAAGGGAAAATTATCCATCAAAGATGTCCACAAAATCAAAAGCAGGCTTTTCAAGCGACGTACAAAGTGTATCAAGAAATTGGTCCTAATTCCACCCACACTTTTGTATCCACCCATCATTGCTCATCTTCCCAAGTTTGGAGAGTCAGGCTCCAAACTGTCAACCAATCCATCTCTTATCCCTAAACACACTCCATCCACACCTCCACGCATGATATCCAATTCTCACATTGACCATGTATTGGCAACAACCCTTCATCATAAGGATTCAGAAGGCACTCTATCACGATGTATGCACAGAGATAGAGTTAACCCCGGTATCGACAAAGCAAGTCAAGAATCCCAAAAGCTACATTCAAGTGCACATATCTTAGCAAAGGAACTTCTTCAGGTAGGATATCGCTGGCACATTATGATAGAAGCATCTACATCGACACCACTAGGTGGTTCAACATTAATCTTTCAGAAAAACCAAAAAAATCAAAAAATATGAAAATCCAAAAAATCAGAAAAAGGATTGAAAACAGTAAAGAGAAAAATCGTCCTCTAGTGAAAACTGCATGGGCGGTGCTTTGGGCAAGACCATGATGAAAAACTGGAAAACAGGCATCATGTGTGGAATCGAGCATCTACGTGCGCTAGTTCAGTTGAAATCATCTTATCCCATCCATAATAAATCCAACATTTCATCCATCTTAGCCATAATAAATCCATCCATCCATAAACCATTGATCCAATCCATCGTCATCCATTTGCATCCATCATCCAAATGATCTTGATCTTGATAAAATTTTGGGGTACACTTTACACTTGCTTATGGTGAACATCTTGACATGGGTCATTTTCACTGATCCTATCCTATCCAACTTCATCTAAGCCTTGAAGCATTATCCAAATGAGCATTCGGTATCCAAATATCTTATCGCAAGATAATCCTTGGCATCCTTTGTGTGCTTACCATATCCATCCATCTGTATACCTACCTAAGCATTCATCCATGACATTACATACATTGCTAGACACTGGGGGAAAATATGTACATCTTGCTTCGGGAATAAATCTTGATCTATATCCTCCAACTTATGTGGCGATCCGAACATTGGCAAACATGAAATCAAACTGGTCAAAGCACTCGTGAGCAAAAATCCGAATCACTAGCCCATGGCACATTTTGACGAGAAGACATTCCTTATCATGCTTCATCTTTCATCAAACATCAATCCAAACAATCACTATCAGTCACATCTAACGTGTTCTTCAGACATCACACCAAATCATTCGAACAACTTTTGTTCCAAATCAAGCTTCATCAACCCTGATCGATCAAAATCCAATCAACCCATCATCTTGGGATATCCATCCTAATCCTTGTGTTGCTTAACACTATCCTTGCATTGTTGTGCATCCTCAACAATGTTATCATCATCATCAATACCATCAACATATCAATCCTTGTGTTGCTTAACACTATCCTTGCATTGTTGTGTATCCTCAACAATATCATCATCATCAATCCATCGATCTGATCAATCAACCTTAGCTTGGTTTTCAACAAAATCCAAAATGGACACATGTCCATAGCCAAATCGTCAAAATCATGCAAAAATCCAAAAACATCCAAAACATCAAAAAAATCCAAAAAACACTCAAAAAAAAGAAAAAAAGAAAAAAAATATCAAAAACATTGGAATCTGAACTACGTCGTCGAGATTAAACGTAGGCAAGGCTAATATTTGATCAGCCCCTGAGACATAAAAATCCAAAAACATCCAAAAACATTCATAAAATCTCAGAAAACCCCAAAACATTGCAAAATCTAAAAATCAAAACATTTGAAAAACCCAAAAACAGCCTCAAAACATTTCAAAACGTCAAAAACATCCAAATATTTGAAAAAATCCATCCATCTCATCTCGCTTGCACTCGCAATAATTAATCATCCATAATAAACTGATCGTCACCTTCATCCTTTGGCAACACAAACAAAAACAATCACAACAATCGGCAAAAGCAAGCTTCAATCGTAAAATCAAAAGCAAACAACAAATCTTTAAAACAAAATCAAACTCTTGATCATTTTCAAACATGTCAGTCAACTTTATATCAAAAGCCTATCAATCAACTTATCAACCCATCATCATCCTATACAATGCATGTCCTAGGATATATCGTTCCAACAATGGGCATCATTTTGGATATCACCTTGGATTATTATCCTATCAAAACAAATCCCTTTGGCTGAAGGTATGAAGAACATTGTCTTGTTTGTGTACTTGATCTTTTCTTTTGGTTTATCTTATTGTGCTCATTCCAAGGACCTCTCAATGATGTCCCCAATGAGGGGATTTAGAGAGATAGGAATGGGGAAATGATCATTATCTTTTTATCTGTTGTGCTTGTTGGACATTCTTGTAATATAGCGTTGGTGAATACTTGCTTTGTTAGGTACATCCTAGTAAGGTTTCCGTATGTCAGGTGTGGACAAGAATACTCCTATCTGCTTGTCAAGTCAAAGTCCATCGCATTAGGTACAACGCCATCCTGGTTCTTTATACCCTGATGCATCGTGCCTATGTGTGTTATAAAACATAAGGTAATTGGCCCTTTGAAAATCCCAACTCCTTGGCAAGAAATCATCATCATCATCATCTCATGTCTTGTTGGAATCTATTGTTTTCTTCTATCTCTTGTTTTTCGCGCTAACATGGTACCATGACAGTTAATCATAAATCATCACCATTGTATCCATCTTGCATCCACAAACCATCAACATACTGCATAATACATATAATACCATATAGAAAACATTAATCATACCACATGCATTCATCCCCATCATTGCATAATATAGATTGGTTATTCTAGGCATCTCACAAACCATACATCTATCACCCATATGCATAATCATAAAAGAATCATCATATCAAATCATGTGCATCTATCATATCATCCATGCATCATCATATCATCCATTACATATAAACATCATAATCATCGCATCATCAATAATGCAACTGTCATGGTACGAATCAAGATCAAGTGGGTGTAATATATCAAAAATAGGCATGAGGCTACCCATGGTTGATGACTGTCTACATCATCAAATTTGTCTACATCAAATATTCGAGCCGAACTGATCTTGAACCTCTTTTTTGAGAGATCGACCCTCAAATCAAACCTCTTCACCTGATCTCTCGAGGGGGCAGTATACTGGCGTAATTCTTCATTCGCTAGGGCAATAGTGGGGCATCCGAAAAAATCAGAGAAATTTTGACTTTGATCTAAGCAAGATTATTCTTTGAACCAATGCAACAAGTGCATCGCTTCAAAGAGGGGCAAAATGTAGACAACAAAAATATACAAATTGATATAGCACACTCGATCCTGATCTACTAACATCGCTTCATCCTAAATTATCCCTCTGTCTAACCATTTAATCGAATAGCCTTATTTGATTAAATTCATTATAATTCCCCTTTTAATTAAATAAATCCTTTAATTTAATTAAATCATCATCTCTGTGTAATTAGCTAGGTCACTTCATCTTCATATCTTTGAGTTAATTAAATAATCCATATTATTTGATTAAATCTCTAAAGTTCATCAAATTAAATTAAATAAATCAAACATTTATCTAATTTAATCTAACATCACCCCCTTTGGTTAAATAAATCAAAATATTTATTTAACTAAGTCTAAATCATTCTTTTCTCATTTTGAGTTATTTAAATCCTAAAATCTAAGTCAAAATGGTCAAATCAACTAACATCATTTAAATTAATCAAATCATGATCAATGCTAATCCTAATCATTCAAATCCTCTAGATTTTGCAACTTGCACATGAAAATCAATTTAATTTATTTATAAATCACCTATTTTCATTCAAAAAAGGCATCCAAGTGGGAATATTCCTCAAATTTGAAATCTCCCCCCAAAAGGACTTGTCCCTTCCAACATGGCATTTAACATCTCTTACAAGTCATTTTCTTGAGCCATGTGACATTAACTTCACCTTTCACCTCATCCTTTAAGCCATATTTTGAATTCAAATTTCCCCCCTCTTGGGCACATTTCCCAAATCTTGCACATCCTCCATCCATTCACAAGTTGACAAGTGGCATTTTGTCATTGGCTCATTCTTAGTCCCACATTGCTCTATTTTTGGCATTCTTTTAGCTTATCAATCTATAAATAAGAGGTTAATCTCCTCATCTCATCATCCACAACTTGAGTATACTTACTATACTCAAATTTAGAGCAATCTTCATTCATCAATCTTGACTTCTTAGCTAGGTTATTGCAGATTTTAGCTTGGAGCATTCATCAATCTTCATCAAAGTGGATCACAATTTTCATCAAATCATCAAAGCTAGCATTGGAGTTGGGAAAAGGCCAATTTTCACATCAAATTGGCACCAATTCCCCCATGGGATCAAGAGTTTGCATTGCTTTCAATAGGATTTAATATACTTTCTTGTTCTTTCATTATTTTCTTCTCTTCATTCCTATTTTGAGTTTTGTTAATGGATTTCATGGGGAATCCTTGTTCTTACTTGCATTTGATCTCCTAATGTATTCATTTGTTGTGTTTTGCAGGTATTTGGATTAGGGATTCACAGATAGTATTGCCAATTGGGACCAGTTGTAAAAGATATAATATTCCAAGTTTTGGACAAGGAGTTGACTTACAACATACTCTTGGGATGACCTTGGATCCATGAAATGTAAGGAGTGCCCTCAACATACCATCAATGCTTGAAATTCCCTTACAATGGACAAAAGATCACCATTTTAGCAGATTCTAATAATCCCCAATACTGCAACACTCTCAAGACAGTCAAAGATATTTTGGTGCCACATAACAGAGAAGCTCCCACTTCTATTTCATCAAGTAATGAAAGCCAACTAAATTCTTTGTCAAATCAATTTGAGAAAAAGGCTCAGTCGAAAGATAAAGGCATTGGTGATTCCATTTCCTCAAGTGATGAAAGCCAACTCAATTCCTTGTCAAAAAAGTTTGAGAAAAAGATTTAGTTGAAAGATAAAGGCATGGGTGAGTATTCAATTGAGCATTCCTTGTGTCTCTCACATCTACTACCTTCTCCAAAATCATATGGGCAGCCATCAACATCTTGACAACAATCTTCACAACCCACCACGCTCTTTGATGGTAAATTTGTAAAAGCAGGCACTCTAGTTGATGAATTTGAGGACAAAGACATTCTAAATTGGCTTTACAAAGATGAAGAAACATCCCAAGCAACAACTTCTAGCATACCAACATAGCAATATGGTAAAGGGTTCACAATCTTAGAAAATATGGGATATGAAGGAAAAGGTCCTCTTGGCAACAGAAAAGAAGGAATTGTGGAACCAATTCAGCGTATCAAAATCAATGCAAAAGACAAGATAGGATTAGGATACAAAAATGAGACAAAACAGGAAACCACTCAACGGATTTGTGAACGAATCCAGCTCCAATTGCAAGCTTGTTCTAAAATAAACTCAAATGAATATGAATGGGATTCACTATCTAAAGAATCTTGTCAAGACAAATGAATTGATGTGATATAGAGGTATGCACCCATATGTATGGAGGGACGGAGTTCAAGGTCTAGACCACTTGAATTTGGATCACTACATATCAATGACATTAGTGAGGACGATCAAACATTGAGCGAGATAGATCATTCTGAGGAGAGTAACATTATAGACCTTGAAATTTCTATCGAACACTTTGAAAATGTTTCCATCATGACACTCACTGAATTTTACCTTGACCAATCCGATGATTCCTTACCTTTAATACATCCCGAACTCATTGATTGGGAACAAACCGAGCTGCTTGATATCCCAATCTTTTCAGATGATGATGCCATTGTCAATTTCCTTTTTTCGGAAAATCCAAAAACATGTTCCACCAATGAATTTCATAACGAAGCTTCCAACCAGGGGAGTGCCAAATCTCTTAGCTACAAAATAAAGAATACAAAAAATAGATCTAATGGTGAAAACCATGCAATGGCAATCTTAGATCATGAAAAAGTAAAAAGAAAGAGCATATTGAATGGTGAAAACCTCTCTGAGGCACTAAAGGATGAGAGCTTTGACACTCCCCCTGAGCATTATCATGAAATATCTTCAATATTGGTTGAGCCTACGCAATCCATGAATATTGGTACTACAAAAATATTAAAGACCCTACACTTAGTGGTATCAATGACAGAGCAAGAAAAGCCAAGTTTCACCAAATTCTTTGAGGAAAGACAAATCAATTTTTCTTGGTCCTATGTTGACATGCCAGGAATAGATCCAAATCTAATAATGCATCATTTATCCCTCCCACCTAGAGTGAAGCCAATAAAGTAGAAATTGAGAAAAATGCATCCACACATCGCCCTACTAGTGAAAGCAAAATTGAAGAAATTATTGGACGCAAGGTTCATCCAACCAATTGACTATGCAGAATGGATTTCAAACATTGTACCAATCTCCAAACCAGACAACAACATCAGAATATGCATAGATTTTAGGGATCTTAACAAGGCTTCTCCGAAGGATGATTTTCATTTGCCCAATATAGACATCATCGTGGATTTAATAGCAGGACATGCTATGCTATCACTCATGGACAATTTTTCAAGTTATAATCAGATCAAAATTGCACCAAAATATCAAGACAAAACAACTTTCACATGCCCATGGGGTACATTTTGTTGGAACATCATGCCTTTTGGATTAAAGAATGCAGGGGCCACCTATCAACGTGCAATGACAACATTTTTTCATGACATGATGCACACATTCATGGAGGATTATGTGGATGACTTGCTAGAAAAATCATTCACCAAGGAAGGACATCTAGAAATCTTAGATAAAATCTTCGCTTGATTGGAAAAATTCAATGTGCAGTTAAACCCAAAGAAGTGTGTATTTGGAGCAACATTAGCAAAACTCTTAGGATACATAGTCTCAGCTAAAGGCATCGAAGTGGATCCAGCGAAAGTTAAAGCAATAATGGAAATGCCACCTCCTAAGAAAATTAGACAACTAAGATCTCTACAAGGAAGATGCCAATCCATCAGAAGATTCATCATGCAACTGGTCGACAAAAGTCATCCTTTTACTCATTTGTTGCACAAGAATGTTTCTTTTAGATGGGATGAAAAATTGAAGCTTCCTTTAATCAATTGAAACAATATATGATGAATCCACCTATCTTGGTACCACCAATAGAGGGAAAACCACCTCTACTCTACATAGCAACTACTGTGGTATCTTTGGGAGTTCTGCTAGCACAAAAAGACTCTACAGGAAAAGAAAGGGTGATCTACTACATCAACAAAACACTGAATGGCTATGAACTTAGCTATACATTCATTGAAAAATCTTGTTTGGCATTGGTGTTTGCTACTCAATAATTGTGACACTATATGTTAACACATACCATCAAACTATTAGCCAAGATAGATCCATTAAAATATTTATTCAGCAAAGCTAATTTAATAGGAAGACTAGCAAAGTGGGTGATGATATTGAGTGAATTTGATATTTAGTATGTGGGTAGAAGAGCAATCAAGGGCCAAGCAATAGTAGATCAGTTAGTTGAAGCACCATTGCAAGATGATCATCCTATGCACATTGATTTCCTAGATGTAGATGTCCTCACAATGGTAGCACAACATTGGATATTATACTTTGATGGGTCTTACACTCAACATGGATCAGGTGTTGGAATCCTATTTGTTACTCCTCAAGGACACAATATCCCAAAATCTTACAAGTTCATGTTCCCTTGCACAAACAACATGACTGAATATGAAGCACTAATCATTGGTATCAAGGTAGCAGTGGAATGGAAAATCATAGAATTACAGGTTTATGGAGATTCTCAATTAGTCATTAATCAGGTTAATGATGATTATCAAACAAAGATGACAAGCTAATTCCATACAAGAGAATGGTAGATGAATTCAAGAAATACTTTTTTAGATCAAGTTTGAACAAATTCCAAGAGTAGACAACAAAGTTGTAGATACCATGGAAACCATTGCTTCTCTTCTACAAATACCAAAAAAATGAAGTCATTATGAATTCATGGTGGAACAATTGTTTAATCCTGCATATGGCAATCCTGAATCCCAAGTCGTGTACCATCTAGTCGATGCTAATTCTTCCATCTATGGGAAGATTTATACCTATCTAAGAGACAATACCCTTCCACCTAATCTATCCCGGAACCAAATGCAACTTTATCCGTCAAGCAGCCTGACACACCCTGATAGCCAATACACTTTATCAATGAGGTCTCAATGGTACTCTCCTTTGATGTCTTGAACGTGATGAATCTGATGTTGGTGTAATTAATTATTTAATTACACTTTAGCATAAGTTTACTTAGGAATATTTTATTTCCTAGTTTAATTATTATCCTTATCTAGTTGAGTTGTCTTTTTGCTCAAGATAAGATTAGGGTTATGCATGATTGCCTTTTTGAAGGCTTTTGTATTATTTGTAAAACAATTACTTTCAATAATCATTATGTTGGTTTTTGCTTGCACAATTTTCTCTGAGGGTTTACAAAACATCTCTTCCTTTGTTTTGAATATATGTTGCATGTGATAGGTGATTGTATGCAGGTGATTCTTGGGGACTATGAAGTTGATTTTTCAACTTCTACATGGTATAAGAGCTCTAGACCTATTGCTGCTTGTTCGTGATTTGAAGATATTCTCTCACAATGTTTTCATCTGTGCAAGGGTTTGAAGCTAGGCTATTTTTTTGTAGATCTAGGGGTAGCCTAATTTTATGTGCATTTTTGGGCCAAACGGACGTTGCCATCATGATCAGAGCACCCAAAAAACCCCAGAAATGCCTTTCGTTTCATCGATTTTGGAAAAAGTTGAAAAAAATTTAGCCCCAAGGCCGTACGGCCCTAGGGCACGAACTCCAAGGTCAAAAATTGCAAAAAAAAGCGTTTTAAAAAATGCAGCCAGTGTATTTTGCAAGCTGTCGGCCGCCGGCCACCAAGCGGCCACCTGCTAGCCGCTCAAACTGGAAGAGCCGCCTAGCAACCACTGGCTCCACCCACCACCGACCCTCCACCGGTGCGCCACCCGCTCTCTGCTCGTGCGCCGCCCGCACACCGCCAACCACCCACCGGCCACCACATTGCCGCCTACGCCCAGCTCCCTCGAGTGGTCAACCCCCAGCCCTAGTCATATCGGTGACCAAGGGCTCCACTGCTGACCCCTGAACTCTAGCCCCCTGGTCTGCCCAGGTGACCAGGGGCTTTATTTTTTAGCCCCTAAGGGCTGCATAAGGCCTTATTGGGCAGATTTGAGCACTTTCACGGAATCAGGCATAAATCGGGCGTATGATCTCCTTTTTTCAAAAACAAGATATTGTCGGAAAGCTGGTTCGACACTCTATCCAGTGGTGGTGGTTTGATTTTTTTATTTTTCAGTTTTGATGATTTTTTTTCCTATCAAAGTGAGAAGTTGTTTTCACTCTAGGAGGCGTATCTTTTGCGTCCTGACTCCGTTTTTCAAAAAAAAAGGTGTTGGAAAGCTGGTTCAGTGCTCTATATAGATCTTAGACCTATTTTTTCAGATATTTTTTTACCAAGTATCTGATATTCCTGTTTGATCTCAACCTTTACCTTTTCAGTTATTTTATTGGGAAGTGTGCAATTAGGCTATTTTTTTGAGATCATCGAGCATTTTTTACTTATTTTGAGAGTATATATTGTTGTTTTCTATCATGGATACACATAATATTGCACCCCTTACTCCATTCAACTATTTTGGTTGGAAAAAACAAATGGAGATTCATTTGAAACACAAAGGGTTGTATAGGGTAACCATGGGTACAGAAATTGAACCTACAGGTGCTACTGAAAAGAGAAAATGGTTTAATAGGTGTGATGAAGCTTATGGTACATTATGTCTGTCTCTTTCATATGGCCTTCTTTTTCATATTGATTCTTGTACTACACCCAATGAGATTTGGACTACTTTAGAGTCTTTATTTGGGAAGCAGGATACTATGAGAGGGTTTTAGTTAGAGAATGAGCTTATTGGCTTAAATCCTAGGGATTTTGACAACATCCAGGATTTTTTCACCAAACTCAAGTCTCTTAGATTGTAGTTTTCATAGTGTGGTGTTGAGAAAGAAGACTCTCAGTTGATATTGTCCATTCTTTCTAAGCTTGGACCAAATTATTCAATTTTTGTATCTACCTTTTATGCCACTAGGGATACACTAGGTATGAGATTCACTATGCCATCTCTTGATGACTTTTCTTCATCTCTCACTTGAGAGAAAGCTAAGTTAGCTAGCATGGGCACGGTGAAACCTTCTTCCTCATCACAGGCACTTATTGCATCACAGGAGCCTAAAGATCAAAAGGCTTCTACATGAAAAGGCAAGAAACATAAATAAAAGGATTCCAAACCTCATGAGTAGCAGAAGGATTCCTCATATTAATCCTCCTCTTCTAAGGGGAAATCATCTAGGAAGGAGAAGACTACATGTGCATATTACAAGAGGGAAGGACATGCAGAACATAATTGTTACAAGGACATTGATGAGTTGAAACATCTTCTTCAGAAACATCATATTGATTTGCCTTCTAGGATGTCTGCATCATCTTCTTCTCCTCATTCTCCTTCTTTAGAACAGCATGACATGGGCATAGCTGGTTTACATACTTCATCAGATATGAAGGGACATGCTCTTTGTGCTTCTTCAGGTATTGGATCAGGGAGATGGCTTCTAGATTAAGGAGCATCTCATCATATGGCATCTTCACAGTCTATGTTCACTTCCTTTGAGCCTTGCACTATGTCTCCCATTTTGCTGGGAAACAACACTTACATGAGTGTTACAAGGAAGGGGTCTATTAGTTTTGGGGACCACTCCTTTCAGGATGTCTTGTGTGTCCCTCACTTGACAAACAACCTTCTTTCCATTTATCAGATCACACATGGAGGCACTGGGAGATCTATGGAGTTCACACCTGATTCAATTATCATCAGAGACTTGGAGAGTAGAGCATTTATTGCTACTGGGATAGTGGATCACTCATCTCGGTTGTATTCCTTCACCAATTTTTCTACTGATGGTGCTTATGTTCCTATAGCTATTCCTCACACTTCTAGTGTGCATTATCATTCAGAGGAGAGATTTTGCTTCTTGAACATTGGTGTTCTCACTTCAGATTGTGTTGTCAAGACTTCCCTTCCATCTCCTCCACCTCTTGTTGCTATTGTTGTGGCTACCAATGTGGCTTCTTCTATTTCAGTGTAGCAGGATCCTGTTGATCATCCATCTTTGGAGGTTTCTATTCAGTCTTCACATACTTTGACTTCTTCATTGGTTGAGGTCACACCTGCTTCTGTGGAGACATCTTGGGCTACACCTATTCCACCTTCAAAGATTGCATTCATTCGGCCTCTTCCCTCTCACTTCTTTCAGGAGATGCAGTTTCTTCAGTCTTATTGGAGCTACTTCATTATGGGGGGCTACGTGGCCTTTTTCTTCCTCTCTTCTAGGGGGGTTCTTTCATGTATCTTTGTGATGGATGGTGTCCTTGGGGGGTCTTATGGAGTCCTCCATCTTTCATCACTTACTTAGTTTATTGCATTCTATTTTGGGGATGAGTTTTGTTCCCATGTGGTTTTATCCTTTACCCAGTTTGATTTAGTTTGCATTGCATTTGTAAATGAGTACCTGATTAGGCCTTGTTGTCGGGACTCATCTTTGCATAATAATTTGCTTCTCCCTAAGTTGCACTTATGGGGGGGTGTTGGTGTAATTAATTATTTAATTACACTTTAGCATAAGTTTACTTAGGCATATTTTATTTCCTAGGTTAATTATTATCCTTATCTAGTTGAGTTGTCTTTTTGCTCAAGATAAGATTAGGGTTGTGCATGATTTCCTTTTTGAAGGCTTTTGTATTATTTGTAAAACAATTACTTTCAATAATCATTATGCTGGTTTTTGCTTGCACTAATTTTCTTTGAGGGTTTACAGAACATATCTTCCTTTGTTCTGAATATCTGTTGCATGTGATAGGTGATTGTATACAGGTGATTCTTGGGGACTGTGAAGTTGGTTTTTCAACTTCTACATCTAAAACCACTTTACGAGAATTTCATGAAGGTATTTTTGGTTCTCATTCAAGTGGTCTTACTCTTGCTAAGAAAATCCTACACTTGGGATATTATTGTCCAAACATGGAGAAAGAATCTTTTCAATTTGTTAAGAAGTACAAGTTTCAAGTCCATGGAAATCTCATACATGCACCGGTGTAGGAGCTACAACCATTCACATCGACCTGGCCTTTCTATCAATGGGAACTTGATCTTGTGGGTAAGATTCATTCATCTTCCTCTAATGGAAATAAATTCATAATCATAGCCACCGAGTATTTCACAAAGTGGATTGAATCCATCCCATTAACCACCATCACTAGTAAACAAATTGCCTCTTTCATCCTAAACTACATTGTCTGTCGATATGGCATCCCTAGCTCCATTGTCACTGACAATGGTAGACCTTTCAAAAATCAGGATGTACAAGAACTTTGTGAAAAATTTCATATCACTGATTTTCCACACCCTATTACCCTAAAGGGAATGGCCAAGTAGAAGCCTCAAATAAGACCATTTTGAAAATGTTGAAGAAAACTGTCAACGATGTTGGATGTGACTAGCATGTTCAATTAAACCTTGCTTTGTGGGCATACCATACTAGCATCCCCACCCCTATAGGATCCACACCATATGCCCTTGTGTATGGATCAGAAGCCATCTTACCTATTGAGGTTGAGTTACCTTCACTCTAGGTGTCATTAAAAGGAATCATTTTAGAGGAAGACTATTAGGTATCCAAACTACAAGAGCTAGAATTGCTAGATGAATGTCGTTAGCATGTTGTTGATCATCTAAAAGATTATCAACAAAGAATGTCAAGGAGCTATAACCACAAGGTAAGACCAAGAACATTCCAAGTTGGCGACTTGGTCTTAAAAGAGAATCCTCGTAATCAACAGGATCAGGAAAAGAAGGGAAAATTTGAACCTAATAGGCTAGGTCCTTTTGTCATCGTATCAGTATATGCATCTGGAGCATATCAGTTATCTACACCTGAGGGGGACTTGTTTGAAAAACCTATCAACAACATCCATCTCAAGAATTTTTACACATAACTCATCCAATGCACAATTTAAAAAGCGAAAAAATACAAAAAAAATCAAAAAAGCTAAAAAAATACAAAAAATAAAAAAAGCTGAAAAATTAAAAAAAACAAAAAAGATAAAAATCAAAAAAGCTGAAAAATCCAAAAAATAAAGCAAAAAAAAAGTGAAAAATCAAAAATATCATTACCTTGATGAAAACTTGGCAAACAGGCATCTTGGTGACAACAAAAAAATCAAAAAAGTGCAATAAAAACAAGTAATGAAAACCTGGCAATAGGTGCTATTTGTGATAGATTAGCTTTTCCATCTATTGGAGTGTGTGTCGGTCGTCCACTTTTTCCATCATTATGCCTGATCTTCAGAAAAACCTCATGTACCTATCTAGGCATCGTGGTCATGTTTCATCTTGGCTTGGTTATCATTGTGCATATTCATAATAAATGGTTGGTTTCTCATTGGGGAAAAAAATTTGAACTCACTGGGGGCAACCTACTTTGAGCTTAAAACAACGAACAAGCAACAGCCAGACAACATAGCAAACATAACGATCGCATTGAAACTCAACATTGAACATCAATCACAATATTTTGAAAAACCAACCATCCAAATCAATAGCCAGATTGATCAAAACAAATCTCATTGGATGATGTTCTTCTGAATCATGGTTTAATCATTTTAGCATGAATTTTCAACTGTTGTATCTTGATTTTTGTTATCATTTCTCTAGAGTAACTCAAGGATGTCATGGACTAGAGAAGCTATGATCGAGTATGATATTTTTCTTTATCTACTGTTTGTGAGTTGATCATTACTACTATGTAAATTTGTCGCGGGACATGCTCTACAAAGTATCATTGATGACATTCCAGATTTGCATAGGAAAAGGATTAACTCTTTTTTTTTTTACGCAAGCAATACTCAGGTCATCTCGGTTCAATTATGCCTAGATGCTTGTATTACCTTGCAATATCAAAAATCAATGGAAGTTGTACTTAGGTCATCATGGTTTAATTATACCATCGATGTTTGCATAACTTTCAACATATTAAAAGCTCAATGATGATACCAAGCACAACAAATCGGCTAACAAGATGACAACATTTCATATTTAGATTTGCATGGTAAAGATAGATTGCATCCATATTAGTTTTGCATTTTCATTTTAGATTTTCCAAGGCTAGCTAATTTCAAAATGATTCTACCTCTCTCATTAAAGGATTGAGTACATTTGACATTAACAAAAAACAAGATCATTCACATGTATTTGCATAATCATTATCATATCATACGTACATTAGAAAGCATTATCATCGGTCATCCATCCATGCATTAGATCATATATTTACATTAGAAAAATACAAAAATAAAGTGCATTACATTTTATTCGTATCCATCTCATACTCATAAAGCATCATACATAAAAACATATAGAATCATAGGGTGAAGCCATAATAGTGGTTTACAATTTGATGGAGGAAGGAAAATTGAGAAAAAATGACCCCATGGCAAAAAAATTGGTTTTAGCGGTTCGCATGAACCTACATGTTCGACCGAACCATAAAGGGGTTCGACCGAACTAGGGTTCGAGCGAACCCATTAACTATTGGGCCCACATTTCCCACCCAAAAATAAAGGAAAATGCATATTAGTGGGGGTTGGTTCAATGAACCCTGGTTCGCGCTAGAACCCCCTGGTTCTAGCGAACCCCCTTTTTCCCTAATTTTTTAATTTGTTCACACAAAAAACCTAAAATTTTATGCTTTCAAGCTCCGGTTGAGGATGAAAATGGGGGAATATTTAGAAACCAAACTTGGAATCGAGTAGCCTTCAGAACGAGCTATCCAATGAATATAATTTTAGTATGTTTTGGTTTTATTATCTATCTATTTTTTAAGTTTTATTAAATATAGGTTTTTCATCGAAAACAAAACTCTATGTTCTGCACAAGTGGAAAAAATGAAGATTATAAAAAAAAATTAAAAATATGAGTGCACCAGATATTGAAGTCCTTGATCCATCAAAAAAAGAAGAAGAATTTCGATACATACAGAAAAGTTATGCTATACGGTCGCTATGTCCGAATTGTCATTTGATTGACTTCAAACTTGATTAAAGAAAAAATATTTAATAAAAAACTATCTAACCAAGTGGAAGCACTAGATATCGAGTTAGAAATCTAAATTTGAAAGAATTGGAATTTTATCCTTCATGGAAAAAAGTTATGTGTTATACGGTGTGGCACTTTTTAAAAATGTTGTTTTTTGAAAAAAACCAATTTTTCTGGGAGATGGAAAAAGAAGTGCAATCTGATTCCAAAAAAATTGAAAAAAATATTTTTAGAATCTACAGACAAAATATGACAAGACTCTAGCTTGCATCATCTTCAAATTCCTTACGGTTTAATCGCTATAGGTGCCCGAATGTGGAGATTGTGTTAAAAAAAAAATATCAGTGTCCAGTTTGGCCAAAAATTGTAAACCACTATTGTGGGATCACCCCATAATCCATGTATCATCATTTCATTATTGCATTCATACACAACCATGGCATAATCATATAAGCATCACATAGCATATAAAGTAGAAATCAAATGCATTCACCATAAGTATTCATCATAAAAGCATATAGACACCATATAGATCAATGGTATTTGTTGCATCTCATATAATCTTAAAATAATCAATGTCAAGTACACAATGATATCCCAAAATGAGGAGAGATACATCAACAAAGTGGCAATAAATCCTAATGTCTTTGACTGAATAAGTGTATACATCAAGTCTCAGTACATCAAATGTGAACACAAAAGCTATGTGTTGCTCCCCCCAAATAATGTAGGCCTTGTTGTGCCTGTTGTTGCACCACCAGATGGACCTACACCTAGATCCCTTCCTAATGGATCTCTGGAAGGTGGTCCAGTCACACCCATGCTCGTAGTCTGAGAATGACTCCGACCTAATCTGGCACTGACAAACTATGCATAACTCGGGACACGCCGCTCTGTAGGAACTGCCTCATAGTACCGTAGCCTATAGTACTATGCATCTTTGGCTGAATGTCGAGCCTCTTTGAGCATATCCCCTATAGTGGCCCCCTCAAACACTCTCTACAATCTCTTAGCTAGGGCCTCTACCTACTCACATCTTTGTCTAGCCTCATCTCTCTCTATTGTCAAAGTAGCAATCTGTACATGTGCCTGTGCCAGCTATCCTTGTAAACCCTGCACCTATACCCATAAGGTATCTATCTATACCTATTGTTGATGGGAGGGCACATGAATTTGAACCTGGGATGGTCCTGTCTATTGCTCTCCTAAGGGAACAGTGGATCTCCTCCTCTGAGGTACCCTAAAATCCAACATCTGGCTACCACCTCCTCTAGCATCTCCACCATCTCCACCATCATCCCCTTCATCCCCACCATCTCCCTCCTCCATCTCGGTGCGTGTGGTGGTGCCTGCTCATCATCCAATGTCGATGCTAGCTCATCTGGACTGGATATCCTCAGGAAAGCATGTGTGAAAAAATATTGCGCATACTCATCTATCATCAAAGCATTTGTGATCTTTGGACAATAATCCCATATTTATGGCTGCAATCCAAAATTCTCCTCATAAGCCACATCATAGGATAGCGTGGATCCCCACTCTAGAATATCATGTTGTCTCTGAGCATATAATGTAGCTCCCTGGAGCATAACCTGAACTTAGCCATACTGGAAAAGCACCCTCATGAGTAGGAACCTCTTGATAACAAACTGTGTTTGACCAATCAGGTACCTTGAAGTGAAAATAAATGGCATCTCAATATCATCCTCATGCCACTACTCACAATCTAAGTAGGGTCTCCATGTGATGGTCTCCAGATCATTGAGAACATGTTGCCAATATTCCAATTTTCCCAACGTGTGCTAGACAATCGAACCTATGTATCCAAAAATATATGGTTGACCAACTGGACGAGCTCTATTTGCCACAGGATGAGTAACAACTATATGCTCCCAAGCACAAATCTACAACAATGCCACTCTAGCTGATAGACTCATGGCTCCAAGGTATACCACCTAATGCAAATCATGATATAAGTGTGCTAACATGCAAGAACCCCATGCATATTGAATCCCCTGTGTGATCATACTCTCCAATATCCTACCCCAGCCAATGGACAGTCCCTTCAACCTACAGTCGGGACATAAGAAACCTCCAACAAAACCAACTAGAACACATGGTAAGGGCTCATACAAATCGACCATCTCCTGCCATGGGATCTCATACCTGTTAATCCCATCATCATGAAAAATCCTCCTTAGTGCATCGGTACCTCCCTGCTCTATCTAATCATAGATGACTAGCTCACCAACCACAGGAATACCCAATATACGGTACACATCCTCTGGAGTAATTTTCATCTCCCTGGTGGCCAAATGGAAAGTGTTGTGGTCGCTATGCCACCTCTCAGCTAATGCAGTCAATAGTCCCCTGTTTATCCTATACTAGGGCATATCAATCAAGGATGACAAACCACATCAC
Organism: Sequoia sempervirens; assembly: GCA_007258455.2. Taxonomy (NCBI): domain Eukaryota; kingdom Viridiplantae; phylum Streptophyta; class Pinopsida; order Cupressales; family Cupressaceae; genus Sequoia; species Sequoia sempervirens. The sequence continues at coordinate 253,094,592 of VDFB02270651.1, read as the reverse complement.
GTAATAATATCCATATCTGCCTGCACCAGACATGGAATCATGTGAAGAACTCTAAAATCCTCCTATAATCATGACATATTGCAAATCAACATTTTATCAATCAACCTATCAATCAATCTAATCAACTCTAATGAGATTTCGAGCAAATCTCATTGAGTGTCTATCATTGACTCTTACCTATCATGAGGTCAATCATCATCTATCCTATCATTGACTCTCATCTATCGTGAGATCAATCATCAAACATCATCAAAACAACGGCTGACATAATCATCAAACATCAAAAACGGGGAGAACAATCAACATTTTATCAGCTCTGGTGTCTATGTGCTAAAATAGTCTATCTATGTGTTGATATCCCAAATGTGCTACATATTTCATCAATGCACCACAACATTCATCAAATGTGCTAAAAACCTAAATGCGCTATTTCAGGGAACCTATGTGCCATTTTGCAGCCTCTATGTGCTAAAAAATTGAATGCACTAGAAAAATCTATCTATGCGCTACATAATGGCATCTATGCGCTAAACTACCCTATGCACTATTTCAATAAATCAATGTGCTATATCAGGTATCATATGTGCTAAAACACAAATTTGTAGAGTTTAAAACATGAAAAATGCAAAAAAAATAAATTTAAATTTCAAAAGAGGTTTCTCGAGGTACGTACCAGAGGTCCATATGTGGCAGGGTGATTGTGCCATCCAACTTGCTCGAATCAGTGGGTGCGGTATGGGATCACCATCTTGCTCAATGCTCAATTAGCTCAATCACTCCAATGCAAATGAATTCAAATGAGCTCACTTTTTCATCTTTTTATATTTTAAAGGGGTAATTGGAGGGTAATTAAGTGGGGTTATTTTATTTTTCAAAAAGGGCATCATTTAATCAATTGGCAGGGTCATTCTTCATTATTAGGAGATAAATCGTCTCAACATCATAAAATTTGCAAATCATCAAAATTTCAAAAATTCAGAAAAATCCTAAAAATTAAAAAATTTCCTAATTTATCTCCCGAGGGGGCATACACCCATCGTCAATTGAAAATCAACATCTGAGGCATATCAAAAAAAATTATCAACACTATCAACAAATTTTTCTTTGAAGCAATGCGTCACAGACACATCACTTCAAAGAGGGGAAAAATGTATACACTCAAATTTGGTCTAGAGAAATTAATTAAATACACATTATTTAATTAATAAATATTTAAATTCTTCTACTTATAAATAAATTGAAAAATTTATTTATATAGTTCATTTTTTCTAATTCTTCTAATTCTTCTTATCTTAAATCATTTTCTTCACATCTTAATTAAATGAACAAATTCAATTAGTTTTTTCTATTTAATTAATCTCCTCTCATTAAATTCAAATTTTATATTTGAATTTAGGCACATTTAGATACTAACTTATCATCTTTCACCTCATCATGTGTCTCATGAAATTAAATATTTCTAATATTTAATTTGGCATTTTTCCTCAACAAATTCTAACAAAATTGAGACACTTGGCCTTCATCTTCATTTGATTCCTCTTCACACTTGGCAATTTGTTCTTCTAAAGGGAACACACTCCTTGATTCTCTCTAACCTCTTCATCCTCAACCATCCATCTCTCCAAATCGAGTCTAGACCATTGACTCTTGCCACCTAAGCTCGTGCCTTGGAAAATCTATAAGTAGACCCTCATTTATAGCAAAAGCAGATAGAGAGTTGAGCATAATTACACTCTGCATAATTTTAGAGAGCATTGTCATCTTAGCATTAGCATTTTAGTGTTTGCATTTTAGAATCAAGTAGATTAATCATGGCATTACCATTAGTTGCATCTTAATATTTGTAGTTTCATCATATCATTTCATTATCAATATCATACCAGCATCATTAATCTTTGCACAATCATTTTCAGCTTGTTTAGCAATCAATCATGTAGTGTAGGAAGTATTTCTTGCATTTCCAGCATCTCATTCTTCAGGTTGTCATTTGGAAAGTCATGTGCACAAACAATCTGAGAGCAAAAATGACTTAAATAATCCTTGGAGATAGAGGAAAATGAGATGTCATTGGGGAGTTTTTTGTTTTGATTTGATTATCATTTGAATTCTCTAATATAATGTTTCATTGGTGTGTGGTATTATTTGCTTATGCACGTACATTATTCATACACAACCATTTTTTAATGTTAATTACTCTATAGAATCATTTGAAATTAATACCCAATCATGTCACCTTAGTTAAAAAGAGATAATTTTTTCATATTATGGTGCAAACATTCTCATAAATTCTCATTATGATCGCATTCTCTTGATGAGTGATCATGATAGTGTAGAAATGGATAGACTGATGTGTTGGAACCATAGGTCCTATCATCTTAGATATTGAAAATTATATTGATAGGTTTGTAATAGATGGATTGAAATAATGTATTCAATTTCCCATCATCATAGTATTTATAATACACATTTGATTCTACCTACCCAAATGATATAATCAATTGTATGTGTCATGTACATCTTGAAGCATAATTGAATTGTGTGAATCTTATAACATTCACGAGTATATCCTATAGTGTTCATTCTTGAGAAAAATAACATTACTATCCTTTGTGTTCTATATCCAAAAATTCATCACCCATTATAGAGATAAAGTGTTCATAAGTCAAGAAACCATGAGAAAAAATAAATGTTAGAGTTAGAGCAACATATATTTGAGGAAATAGTGATAGAGGTTTTCTCTGAAGTTGGGTGGGTGGAGTTTTTCTAGAAAATTGAAGGGTGTGAGGTTAGCATAGTAAAATGATTTATTTAAAACCTCAAGCCAACTTCTCCACTGTAAAAGTATTTCAATTAAAGTTAAATATATAATTATCAACCTCAATTGTTATATCCTAGAGGTAGATGATGTTATTATCCATTCTGAAACCGCTTATGAATAATTACTTCAAAATTTTCATGTTGACTAAAAACCTACCCTTAGATACATTATGAGTAAAGGAGTTGTAAATTTCATAGATAAAGATAACCTCCCACAACCTTGGGCACATGTATTTATATGGTCTATGGAATTCATTACTTATGATGGTTATTATGGTACTATAATAGGGTCTGGCATGATATTTCTCAATCACCTCAGGCATGGGGCAACCAAGCTTGAATGCCTTGTCAATTTCTAAGTGTTTGTATAACTGCATTCAAAGAATGGTGACAATACATGAGTTGATAGATGTCCATGTTAATATCATGATTTAATTAATTTGATAATAAAACACCATTTTCAAGAAGAAAAAAATGACCAAGAAAATTAAGAGTATTTCATGAAGAAGGAACCTAAAATGAAGAAAGTGCACTAAAAACCCACCTTGGAGCTTAGTGTTTATCATAGCACAACCACCCATAGCTCTGAAAGGACCAAGGTAGAAGATTAGTGAGCTTTGAAATATTTATTAATAGAAGGGTTCTAAGAGCTAGAGTAGCTTCAAAGGTAAAGAGATAGCTATGATAGTTAAAGTACCATATACAACACTAACTACTATTGATCTAGAGTAGGAAGAATAAATTACCACATCTACATCATCTTCAACAAATGCACACATGCAGAGGAAACATATTCTCTAGCTTAAGGATGAGGAAATTGATATTAGTGCAATCAAGGTCTTGGGAAGTTTGTTTAAGGGCCAAATTGACCCTCTTTTATCAAATGGGACCGTCTAACCCTAAAAAACTTTCAAAAAAAGTAGAAGTCACTAGGAGGGAAGGAGAAAAACCTCATAGTGGAATGTGATGAAGAACAACCACTTTATGTTCCTAGGAGGGAAGGTGATCAACCATTATTAGAACAAGAATGTAACCAACCTTTGGTAGGAGAAGAATCAATAAATTCCTTAGAAAAGGAAAAGGAAGAACTAATGGATGCCTTGGATATATCAAGGTTAGAACAACTATTGTAGAAGGAATAGGAGAAAATGAAAAATATGAAATAAAACCTATCGTACAAGATATATATATATATATATAGAATGAATAAAAAAATGTTGCTAAGGAGAAATAAAAAAACCAAATTTAATCCTTCATCTCCGAAATCCTTGGAGAAAGAGATAGAGAAGTCAACAAAGAAGGATGTATAAATGACACTCCTCCCATAATAATTCCTAGTTACTTCCACCACCACAAAAAGGAACTCAAGCCTCCATACCATTCTCTCAAATTTTTATTGTTCCCCTTATTTTGGTCTTGATCTATGTAACTAGTTCTAAGGACTTATCTTGAGAGGTATACGAATTGGTGTATGGCTTTATAAATATTCCCTTTATTGTGGGAATGATTGATTTATTTGATCCACCTTTGGTTTGAGATATTTACATCTATTTCTGCTATATCTTCATTTTGAATTGAATGGTTAGATGTTGGTATCCTTTCAATTTGGGAATGTTGGAAGAGATCTTACTTTACACAACTTGGAAAATGTTAGTGTGGTATAAGGATATGGTTTGATTTGCAGGTTCTCTCTTTATTAGTATATTATCTTCTTCTTGAACATTCAAATATCTATAAAGTTGAAGTTTGTATGGATTCAAGTGTTATTGTTTGTAGTTCATTGTTATTGGAAATATTTTGGTAGCTCCTTGATCTCATTCTTCATTGGTTTAGAGGAATTGGGAGATTTATTTGGATATTGGTAATGAGAGATGTTATATGTATATCATTTTATATTTCCTTAACACTATGTAATAAAGGAGTTATCCACATCTTCTATGTGAGTGTTATAGGTAGACTTGGTATTCCTTGATCTATTTTTAGATTCAGAATTATCCATGCAACAAAAGTTTGGATATTTATGTTTTACATTGTTAGGATATCCTTTTGTCTATCTTATTTTATAGTTTACTAATGTGATGATGAGTTTGCTTGTTTCACTATTTGTGATCTAAGAGTTGTGCAATAACCATTGGTTGCATTGAAGACTCAGATGTGGACTATCTATATCCATAGATAAATTCAATTTTTATGCAGACTTAGTTAATTGGCCTTGTTTTTAGTCATTTGTGCATTGGTATGTTGCATTGTGACAAGAGTATGAATTATCAAAGTGGTGGATATACAGAGAATTGCTTGTATTTTTGGGTTGATATGTTGATGGTATGAATTTCTACCTATGATGGTTTGTTTACCTTGATTTTGAGGTATGGTTAGATTGGATAAGCTAGAAATTTGATGATATTGTTATTCCAACAATAATGAGTGTGATAGTCATTCAAATTCATTTTTTACCATTTGAATTTAATTCTTGTGTTTGTGTATAAATTGATGCAATATTTAGTGACAATTGGTGTGTTTCACTTTGGCATGGTCCTTATCCTATCATAAGTTGAGATGATGTAGACTGTGAGCATTTTGTGCTTGATGATGGTTATCTTGGTTGTTATTTTATGTACCTTATTAGAGAAAAAAATCATGTTGAAAATGATCAAGTGGTACATGGTTGGCTAAGATATTTTCCCTTGTTGGTTTTCCTATGGATGCATTTATAATGCATGATGTCAAGTGGGAGAATGTTAGGATTATGATGCTATCAACCTTATAGATCCTATGCCATATAATTATTCCTAATATTGTTTATAAATAACTTATAAGGGATGAGGGATTCACCATTAATAGTAATTATTTTTTACCATCATGGTTTTACTATTATGATAATTAAGTTTTACTGGTATAGTAATTAATTCTTTTACCAGGGGTCAAAAACTATCTTTTATCGACAAAGATTTACTATTTACCAAGTAAGAATCTTGGATGATGTGGTAGTTTTGGGCCCATAACTTCCCATGACATTGTGTTGTCACCTTGTGTGGCTATTATTAAAGTTAAACCATCTTGTGGTTATACAAAATAACCACCTAGAACTAACAACCAAGTGCCAAAATTAGGTAGGTGAATAAAATGGTTGCAACTCGCATTAACGTATGACATTGATTCTTGGGTTTGTCCTAAGGAGACATTTGAATATGATAAAAAAATTGGATGCCCCATCTAGAGGGTGAAAATTCTATTTAAATAGGGGTTATGGTGGTAGAAATGTAAGATGATGAGTTAGAGTGAAAACTTTATACACAACTACTATTTAAAATCAAAGACATAGGAGTTACAAAAGTGAATGCATTGTAATGTTTCATTTGAAAATAATACATGCTTGGCCTCTCTTATTGGTGGGTTTTTTTCTAGAAATGGTTTCCCCATCTAAATCTTGTGTAGTGAGATCATCAAGTTTGATGGTTGTTAATTTATGCCTCTTTGTTGTTGCTATCTTATGGAAATGTTATCTTTATTTTATTTTTATTTTAAGTTCATCTAAAGGGGTATTTCTAAGCATGTTAAAGTAGCTAATTCAAGAATCATAAAGAAGTTCAACCTCTGCATGATAATTCCATATTAAGGTAACTTAATCTTATATTTGCATATATTTTTTTAGATTTTTATATTGTAGTAGTCTAAGCCTTGTATCTCACCAATTGGTATCATAGCACGTATTGAGATAAATGATTATTTAAAATTGGATTAGGGATTGTTATTTAGTAGGAGTTTATGGTGAACTCAACACCCCAAGATCACTTGCAAGATAACAATAACTTCCACAAGAGAGAAATCTTAAAAATATCATGCTATGATTATGGATGCAAGATTTCTAGATTGAATATGACAATGTACATATGATGCCTTGCTTATAAAGGAAAGTTGTGAGATGGGATTAGAAAAGATCTTGAAGTGTGTCTTAATAATATGTACAATGAGACAACTACCTCAACAAATATTAAAATGACTTAGGACACAAGCATTAAATGACAAAATATAAGTGGCAATTAATGCTAACTAGAAAGATTCCCTCCTAGGACCTAAGTGGACTTAACATGTAAATATGACCTAGATAGGCAAAACACCTATTTACACCAACACCCCCCTTAAGTACAACTTAGGGAGTACTAATATGCAAATGACACAAAGATGGGTCCCAACTACGAGGCCATATTAGGTACCCATGTACAAATGTAAATGCAATCTATCACAAACAAAGAAAAGGAGAAAACCCAGTGGGACAAAAATCCTCCCCAAAAGAGAGAAAAGATATAATAATGTTCTCCATGAAAAATGAGAGGACAAAACCCCATTTGAGGAAAAAGAACCCCCATAAGAGAGACAAAGAAGAGACCATTCAACACCCCCTCAATGAGATAACCTATTACAAATAAACACTGGAAGCACATTGGTGGAGTAACACTAGAATCCTTAATCAAGGCAAGCAAAGGGAAGATAATTTTGATGCTAGAAAACATATTAGAGTCACTCAAGGAATCAAGTCAAAATCATGATAAAGTAACATCAGACCCGATGCCAAGGAACACTAAAAAACTCACGATATGGAGAAACCATGGAATTTGAATGAAGCAATAGGAGATAGAACACCGTTCTAGTATTGAAATGAAGTGCAAAGTTCAAAATTGCACCCTCCCAACTGTCAAAATATCTAAGTAATGTCTAGGACACCCATCAGGTAAAAACTAAATAATGATATACTTGGGAGAAATAGGAAAAAGTGCATGAATTGCATGATAGATCTCCTTAATACCTTTCCAACGCTACAAGAATCACAAAAAACAAAGGTCGTGGAAAACAGTTATGAGCTCGGGAGCCAAAAATAAAGATCCAACTTCAAATAGTAATAAATGCCACAAAATAAAAAAAATTCAAAAAATAACCTACACCACCATAAAATTGGCAAAGCTAGCTTTCCGATAATATCTTGTTTGTGAAAGATGTCCTCCTAGATTACAAGTTATGATAGTTTGAAAAAAGGGCCTATTTGGGTCCTAGGGGAAAAAAATTAGGGGCCAAAGGCTAAGAATTTTGGCCCTCAGTCTCTCCATGCGACCTATGCATAGGAAAATGGTTAAAAAAAGGTGTCATGAGCCAAGCAGTGGCTCTTGCATGTCACTAGTGGAAAAGTGCATGGGGGTAGCAGGCCAAAGGTTGTGCCACCCCAGGGCTCACAACCCTCCCTGCTAAGGCAGGATCAAGGGTGCTAGCTCCCTTATAACCACGAGCTCCCAAACACATGGAGACGAATAATAAATATGGTCGATGCCAAACCAAAAAATTTGCAGGAAAAAATAAGTTTATTTAAAACCTAAGATAATTAATACCTTTGTACCAACTAGATGACAAAGGATAGTTGTGTACCCAAGAAGGACGATGTGATGCCTGAAAAGATAGTTGAGTTGCAGACCGCAAACCAAGTATTGATGCAAGATGACGTCAACCCAATACAAATTATACCACAAATATTTTGTATGGACCTACGACCAACAAACTGTAGATCATACACATGTCATTGTCATACAATACAACAACGTACAAATTCATACAGATCCATACGGCTAAATTTTTTTGCTTGATGCCCCAATCAAAGGTGTCAAAAATTGACAAATTGACAGTCATTCCTTAGGTTCTTAGGCCTTCCAAACACAATGGTGGGGTTTGTTTTGACTCAAAGTTCTTTGAAAAATCAGCTACCCCTGAGATCTGGCAATTGAAACCCTCCTTCAAACCCTTGTAGATTAGTCAAAATATAATGAAAATTCACGAAAACAAAAGGAAAACCTAAATTTCTTTAATGCCTTAATTCAATGGTGAGGTCCTTGAAACCCCAACTCAGACCTAGAAAAAATTTCACACCAAGATTGGTCCATCAGATTTGGGAAGAAGTTTGCAACACTGAAGCTTTGATACCATGTAGGAGTTTATGGTGAACTCATCAACACCCCATGATCACTTGCAAGACAACAATAACTTCCACAAGAGATAAATGATAGAAATATCATGTTATGATTATGGATACAAGATTTCCATATTGAATATGACAATGTACATATGGTGCCTTGCTTATAAAGGCAAGTTGTGAGATAGGATTAAACAAGATCTTAACATGTGTCTTAATCTTGTACAATGAGACAAATACCTCAAAAAATATTAAATGAATTAGGATACAAGCATTAAATGGAAAAAGATAAGTGACAATTAATTTTAACTATAAAAATTCCCCCTAGGACCTAAGTGGACTTAACATGTAAAAAGGACCTAGATAGGTAAAACACCTATTTACACCAACATCATTTAACCAACAACAATATTTCTCTTCCTTGTGGGATGCTTCATCCTTCACATCCTATAAAATCTCTTATATTTTGTAGCTCAACTCCCTTGGCCTCCTTTAATAGATAAAATGAATTTTGTATAGGAATCATAACCTCAATCTAATTCAAGAACCTGTATTTTGAGGGACTCCCACCACTATGACTGCTTTCTTCCTAACTACAAGCCAAAGGGAAGTTGCTCAACAAAAAGAGGGCATTATTTCTACACACGAAATTAACATTTGGTCTACCAAAAATTTTACTCTATATTTTTTACCAAACAATGAAAGAACATTAAGGACTCTTAGAATGACACTCCACCAAATTGTGTCCCAATTAATTTCACTAAAAACATCTAAAAGTTAACCCCCTAAAATTGATAAATTGGATCCAATATCTTAAAGTTGATAATACATTAGTGGAATGGAAGATAGGCTTAGATATACCCACCAAAACACAAAATATCAAAAATAAAAAAATGAAAAATATTTAGTTCCTTATTAGTTTTGGAAAAATTAACCACCTTTTCTACTAATTAATAAATCAAGCTAGGATCTCTCATCACTAGTAGAATTATACAAATGAACCAACAATGAAACCTTTGTAATAGGAAAAAGTGTTGGATAAGAAAAGGAGTCCAATGACACATAAAAATATTAATTTTTTTGAACAACCAAGGACCATTGTACCACATAATATCATGATCATCAAAAGTCTAAAGTCAAACCAAGAAAAAGCCTTTCTTTAGCAAAGGTAAAAGTGGATCAATGATATTGCTCCACATATATCACATCCATTAAATTATTTGTTCAAAAGAGGCTCTCTTCCTCAAACATCTACAGACTAGGGATTTGCTACCAATCTCCCCTTTAATCATTTATTAATTAACATTCCTAACACCTCATCAACTAAACTCAACAAAATATCCCCTAAAGAAAAAGTTATTGAATCTCCATGAACCTTTGCATCATCAATGAACACACTCCCTAGTCAAAATTCTAAAGAACCAATCTTGGAAACCCTACATCTAATTTTCCCAACCTAACACCATCAAGCTTGGATGTTGAATTTCCTATGATTGCTAGACCAAAATGGGAGAGAGATTAATATTATTCTAGATGATCTTTTAAATATGAAAGTTTTCATGGCAATCGAAGGGAATAAGGATGTTTTTTCACTCTTGATAACCTCTTATTACTTGTTGAACCCTCAATTGAATGAGCATGCCCCATGAAATGAAAGGTAGGGGTTAGATGATTTCAAAAATCCATGCAAAAAAGAGGTTTTAACTACATGCACACTATTGGATCCAACAACCATATCCCCAATGTATTCCCCTTCTTCCTTATTGAAAGTGATCCCTTCTTTGATAGATGCCTCAAGAGCAAGGCTTTTGCCAATCTATCTTAACATCCTCCAACCACTTGACATCAAATATTACAAATCCAAGGCTTGTGTCAATCTATCTCGACATCAGACAAATCAATTCATATTAAATCCACAATTCACCATTCCCACTTGACATCAAATATTAAAAATCCATGGCTTGTGCCAACCTATCTCTACATCACCCAAATCAACAAGAACTACATCCACCATTTCGACGCTCCCACTTAATATCAAATACTACAATTTTGCATTATTTTTAATAACATAAACAATTATAATACTACATGCACACTACTAGATCCAACAACCATATTCCCTAAACTCTTCCCCGTCTTCCCTATTAACAATGCTCCCTTCTTTGATAGATGCCTCAAGAGTAGGGCTTGTGCCAATCTATCTCAACATCATTCAACTGATAATACATCCACAATTTCACCATTTGCACTCGACATTAATTACAAATCCAATACTTGTGACAACCTACCTACACATCACCCAAATCAACAACAATTGCATCCACCATTTCACCACACCCACTTAACATCAAATACTACAATTTTCACATCATTTTTTATAACATACATAATTACTAGCAAATATTAAATTAAAACCAACTTATAAACAAAACAAACCAACTTATACATCTATCAAACATACTAAGCATTATTTTAAACCAAAACAACCATCCATTCCTTAAACCTACCACAAAATACTTTTAAATTCTAATGAATAATTTTATTCTCAAGTGCACCCAACATACTCAATAGACGTTGCCTGCCTTTATCCCTGCACCAACCATTCATTGCAAACATTCCTGCAAAGATGCGATTGTCTAGACAGATCTTCTTTCAGGTTGCTGCCACTAAGATATTCAGCTCTCATTCCCATTTACCAGCTAGTATTACTAAATCTGTATAATAACTAAATAATTAGTGGGTTGACAAACATGTAATGATGCAATCAGATCTCTTTTGCCTCACGTATCTCTGAGGACTGTATAATGTGCAGAGTACTGTATGTACCACTGGTGAGGGTCCCACCCAAAATGCACAAAACTTCACATTCTCAAACCCATTTTTCATGGTTTCAATCATTCTTCCCACCCTTGTGTTCTGGACTTTCCAAATTTCTCCACATATTTTATTTATTTCAAGAATGGCGGTTACCCAGATCAACTATTTCTTTTATTTGTTTATAGTTATTCTGCTGTGGTCATGAATGATGATCTCTGAGCTCAGTCAGTTGATGGGAAATGAGTTTATTAACGTCAACGCAGGGATGTACACACATACTTTTTTCCTTTATTTTTGTCGTGGAAGGATGTGCTGTGTTTTATTTGAAATTCATAACAACGCCATTCTTTCTTTTTGCTAGTTGTTAAAGTTAGTCTGCAGTAATCGTACGTTGGAAACAGATATTTAATTTCCATCATCTGTGTACCAGTGTTCACAAGTCAATCATTGTGTTGTTAAAATCCAGTGGCGGCGTTACTCAAGCAAGGATACTGCCTTCTGTATGGTTAAATTTGACAGTCAGCTTCACCAGTCATGTATTTCTTTTGGGACGGTTGTATGTCAAGGAATGGTGAATGGTTATATATATATATATATGTATATGTATACATATATATACATATATTGTTGTGTGTATATATGTATACATATATACACACAACACATACAAATATGTGTATATATATATAGATATATATTGGTTGGTTAAAGTTATTTGTGATGTAATCACAAATGTTATTTGTCTTTTTATTAGTAATAATTGAAATATGTTCCCTTGTTTCCCATGATTTTGTGATATAGTGAGAAGTTTCCATTGCTTGAGAGTGTTACTAGTTCATGTGTTTGTTGTATGATGTTTGAGTGTTTGTGTTGTATCGTTGATCTTTCTTTGTGTCATTAACCAAGTAGGTTTTTCTCCCAAGTTCATTAATGACATTTTTCTTTCATTTTCCTTTATTGTTTATTTTCCTTTAAGAGGGAGTTACACATATTGACTAACTTTTGACACATGTTGTGATGCATCACAAGGAATTTTTTAATAGAGATAATAGAGCCAAATTTATTGTCTGATCTAATGTGTGGATTATAATGAACTTATGGCAAGTGGAAGGAATATGTTACTTTAATCTTATAGACACATCTTGGGATTTGGGTGTTGGATGTTTATTAGGGATTTGGGTGCAACATTTTGGGTGGTTACAACTCATATTCACCTCATCACCTTTTAATAGCTTCATGTATTTCCTCTTCTATTTATTAAGTACTTGATATGGAGGCTTTGATAGTCAGCTTTCAAGGTATTGTTATACTATCATAAATGCTCTAGATATCTATTTGGTGGTACTCTTATAAAGGTTTAGACACTACAAGTGTATTTTAACATTTGATTACTAAATAATACATTAAGACTTTTTGGAGTGTGGAATTTTTCTCTTGAAAGGATTTTCTCCACATAAATTAATGTGTTTTTTATTGATCAAGTAGGGAAAGGGCCCCGATCCCATACAGAAACAACAAAACAATCTAGGGAAACAACACCTAGACAAACCATCAAAATTAAGATAGCAAGAATAGAATAGCAACAAATCTCCTCACTAGCACCAATCAAAAACACATCAACCAACACCAACATAATCGAAATATATACACCTATCCAGTAACCAGTAATGTTTTAACCAAACCATATTATCATCCACTCATAAAACTAAATAAAGTAGATATAGCCTATCATAAGTTCCTAGCAAGTCAATAGTCCTTGGAACAAAAGCATAGAGTAAATTGACACAGTTCTAGCTTATCAAGTCATTATCCAAAACTAGCCTACGAAGGATACCAAAGAACCTTTTAACAAAAGACATGAAAAAGCATAACCAGGCACCAAACAGAGGACTAAGCCTCCTTGATTAGGCTCCAAGCCATCTTCTATATTATAAATTAATGTGTTATAACATATATATATATATATATATATATATTATTTTCTTGTAACTATATGATAGTTTAATTTTTGCACATAACTCGTGTCATAGATTAGCTTAGGAAGCATATACCACATTTTTGGTTCCTTTTATATACTCAAAGCATGAATCATACTAGGATCTCAAACCTTTAGTCCTTGATGATTTTAAATTGAGAGCTTTATACTTGATGATAGAGATTATGTTGTAACTTTAATGGCACTACAAAAACTTGTCTATTCACTATTACAATAAAGGATCTTACATTGCATAAATTATTACATGATTTATGACTTATTTACACAGATTGCACATATCTTTTGGAAAAGCTAGAATTGGTTATTATTAAATTATCTAATGGCTTCATGTGTGCTTGGTAGTACACATGCAAGGAGAACAATGAAAAATGAAGGAGATGAAGTAAAATCACAATTTATATCACCCTACTTCAAAGATTATCTCCCCATAGGAGGTCATTTGAGACAATAACCTCAGAAATGTAGATGTCTTGGAGTTCCTACAATAGGTAGGTGCAAAAGGGGCCAAACCTTCATGGCCCAATGTATGGAAATGTTTGGGTTAGTCTAGGATACAAATTTTTTGGTCTCCTTCTAGTCTCTCAAGTTAGTCCCAACTTGTGCTAGAGAATATAATCAAAAGCAAAGAAAGATGTTTGGCCTTGTAGGATAAACTATGTTGGATATGAATTCAGATGTAGTGATTGACCTCCCAAATCAAAAGTTATAGTCTCTAGAATTTGGGATTCTCACATTCAAAATGTAGAAACATCTATTATGACACATAAAAGAGTTGTAAGAGGGAGTTACACTTATTGACTAACTTATGGCTTATATTAAATGATGCATCACAAGGAATTTTAAATAGAGATAATTGAGTCAAAATGGATTTTTTGAGCTAATATGTGGATTATAATGAACTTATGGAAAGTGGAAGGAATATGATATTTTTAGCTTATAGACACATCTTGGGATTTGGGTGCAACATTTTGGGTGGTTATAGCTCATCATTACCTAAAAAAATTGTTGACTTCATGTATTTCCTCTCCATTTTATTAAGTACTTGAGATGGAGGTTTTGATAGTTAGCTTTCAAGGTATTGTTATGCTATCATAATTGTTCTAGATATCTAGTTGGTGGTACTCTTATAAAGGTTTAGACACTACAAGTGTATTTTAACATTTGATTAGTAAATAAAACACTAAGATTTTTTAAAGCGTGGAATTTTTCTCTTGAGAGGATTTTCTCCACATAAATTAATGTGTTATAATATATATATATTCTTGTAACTATATGATAGTTTAATTTTTGCACTTACCTCATGTCATAGATTAGTTTAGGAAGCATATTCCACATATTTGTCCCTTTTATTTCTTCAAAATATCTCTTTGTTTCTTGTTATCGTCTTTAGCCATGGGTGTTTTTGACTTGATATTATATTAATATTTGTATTTTTCATCAATGGATCAAACTAGACTTTCCTTGAAGTAGCCACATATTTTCACAATCCCCACTTTGTATTGTCACTTCTTAGGTTTCTAACCATACAGGGACTGGGACCTAGTGTGGGTTCATCCATGTTAGTATTCAAAGCAAAAATACATCTTCAATCATCAAGTGAATACCTTTCAGGTGGTTGTCTATGCCTTGTAGATCTATGAACAAGTTGAGTTGGAGGTTCTTCCTCCTCTTCTAAAGATTATGAGCTAGATGATCTCTCCTCAACTTCTTGTCTATCAATGGGCATTGATTCAAACTTTTTAGGTGTAGAGGGAAATTGAACCACATCTTCTTGTTTACTTTTTTTTGGCTATAATGTAACTAAATAAGGCTTAGTCTCTTGGGCGCAGTGGAACTCCCATTGGGTACACAGAACAATCATTGCACGAAGGCAAAGGCTATGTTCATAAGTGTTAAGTATGCCACCAGCAAAGGATACTCCAAAATTTGGGTGGAAGGCAATTCTATGAACATAAATTATCTATGTGGCACCCATCCTCCAAGCTGGAACATTGACCATCTTATCAAGGATACGATTATTATGTTGCAATCTTGTGATGAGACCCAAGTCTCTCATGTCTACTGAGAAGGAAACTCATTGGCAGATTTTTTTGCCAATGAAGCTGTCAGCCTAAATGAATTTCGTTCATGGGAGGAGGGATTGATCCTTCCTGAGAAAGCTAGGAGTTTATTAAGGAATGATGGTGTGGGATGAGTTGTTGAATCATTTATGGCCTTGTACCTGCCTTCAGTTTGCATGCTTTGTGGGCAATTTTTGGCTCTCTAGTCTTCAGTTGAGTTGTTTTTGCGAGGGTTATGTGATTTTCATGGCAGTTGCAATGGGTGGCGACAGGAGTCGAATCAAGCCGCACTCTTGTGGTGACATTCAAAGAAAGAAGAAGCTCTGGAGTATATTGAGCCATGGGAATTTCATTCCATTCTTGGAGAGGTTGCACATGCATGACCCTAATTCCTTGGCATAACCAAAAGCTTAAGATTAAAATTTTGGAGGTGGAGGTCAACAAAGATTTGATTGCCACTATTACGGGTATGCCAACTGCGAGTAGGAAGTTTTTTAAGGACAAAAAAAGTAATGAAGAAGTGATGGTTTAGTTTTTCAAAGATGATGAGAGGAAGCAGTTAATCAAATTGGAGAGCTAGGGTTGTGAGAGAACCTCCCTCAAGAAAATTTGGGTGAGTGTTGCGGAGGTCATGATGCGTTATGTGACCCTAGAAGGGAGATTTAGGGCTATTCTCAGTAACCATTTCATGCTCCTCAACCACTTTCTTCATGGTTTGTTCATCTCATTTCCTTTTTTCATGTTATCTTCTTTGGAGGTCTCATTTTGCGTGCATCTGAAGAATAGGAGGGCATTCATCCTCCATGAGGGTCTTATCCTTCTTATTATGGAGTATGTTAAGGCTCTCATCCTGATCCAACCATTAAGAGCAAGGAAAAAGTTGTTAGTGATCTGTCTAGGTCGTCGGGTTCAGATTCCACTTCGAAAGAGGATGAGGAATGGAACAAGGAGGAGGAGGATGCTTCCCCGAAAGTTGTGGCTATGTCTTCGAAGAAGAGGAAGGTGGCTAGTGCCAAGTGTAATAGGTTGCCTAAGTGGCTGGCCCTTTCTAAGAGTGAGGACATGGAGGTGGGGTCAAGTGATTCTTCTCTCAAGTCTGTGGAGGTGGTTGTCAATGAAGTTGTTGTTGGTGGCAGTTTAGAGGTGGGGATATAGGGTAATGTTGAGGGTTTGGTCGATAAACCGAGGAGGTTGTCAAAGAGAATTGCCAATTTAAAGAACAAGGCTTTTGAGGTTTCGGTCAAGGACCCTAACGTGGCTGGTAAGGAAAAGGATGTCGATGAAAATATGGTGGCTATTGAGGACTCTCCCATATAGGACATGTCCAAGGAGGAATAGGATGAGGATATTAGGGATTTGGGTGAGGAGAATGGAGAGAAGAGAAAATCCAAGTAGGAGCCCTTAAAGGTAAATCATCTTTCTAAGGACTTTTCTTACCTAGATGATGATGCTACTTCCATGTTTGGTTTACTTGATATGGCTAGGGTTGGGGCCACTAGTACCTTTAAATTGGCTAAGTGGACTCTTCAGGAGTTCAATAAAATCAATATTAAAATTAGAGGCTTAAAAGAGAATTTGAAGAATGGTCTAAAAGGGTCTGTGCCAGACATTCTTATTGATAGAATGGTGGACCTTGAGGGTTCTTATCATGATTTCAAGTCTCTATGTGAGGATAGATTGCCAGCCGTGGAAGCCAAGGTTTTAGGCATAAATTCAGACATCAAGAATTTAATGCAGGTGTGCCATATCTTAGTCAAGAATAGTGCAGACTCCCTGGAAGTCCTATTCAGGAAAATTAGTGAGCTCAAGGAGGATTGGGTCTACTTCTTAGAGCTTATGGAGAAGGAGCATGCGACCAAGGGCAAGGGAAAAAAAGCGGCTAAGGATGATGACAAAGGTCATGTTGGAAAAGGATCGACAGATTGGAAGAAAACTTTTGATGCTGAGAAGAAAGAGTTGTTGGATATGGTTGAGAGGCACAAGAACCAACAGATTGAGGTCACCAATACTCTTGGTGGCTTGAATTAGTGTGTTGCTTTTTCTTTCTTTCTTTTTGTTTCCTTTTGGGTGTTAGTTTCTTTTAGGTTGTTTTGTTGTTGTGTTGTTGTTGGGTGTTGATGGTGGTCTTTTGTCTTACTTTTAGTTTAGCACCCATCTGATTGTGTTTTTTGGCTGTTGGGTTGTTGTTGGAGGTCATTTGATTTTTCTCTTTGGCAGCATTTTGTATTCTTAGTTGTAAAGGGTTTCGGGTCCCTTCAAAACTTGTTTTTCCCATTAATAAAAACAAAAGAAGGCTTAGTTTCTCTAAAAATAACACTTCGACTATATAATACCTTCTATGCCATAGTATCCCAAAACTTGTATCCTTTCACATTATAACTGTATTCGATGAAGATACATTTCACAACCTTGTTCTCCAACTTTGTTCGCTTCTCCTTTGGAACATGTGCATATGCCTCACAACCAAAAACTCTAAGATGTCTTAATGAATGATTGTGGTCTAACCATGCCTCTATAGGTTTCTTATCAACAAGAGCTGATGTAGGAGACCTGTTAATCAAGTAACAAGTAGTGGCAATAACTTCATCCCAAAACCTTTGTTCTAGACCAACACCACTTAACATACTCCTAGCATTCTCCATCAATGTCTTTTTGGTTCTTTCTACAAATCCATTTTGTTGTGGAGAATATGGAGTTTTCTTTTTTCCATGAATACCACAATCTTTACAAAATCTATCAAAATTATTAGAGAAAAAATCACTAGACCATTATCGGTCCACAAACATTTTATTTTATTTCCAGTCTACAACTCAACCATTGCTTTAAATTCTTTAAATCAACTGAAAACTTTAGATTTACTCTTTACAAAATACACCCATGTCCTACTATAATCATCAATAAATGAAACATAGTAAGTGGATTTTCCAATTGAAGGAACATCTATAGGACCAAACACATCATAATGAATAAGATCTAATACACCACAATATTTATGAGAACTTGAGTAAAACTTAATGCAGTTTTGGTTTCCATAAATGCAATGCTCACAAAAATAAAATTCAAGATTACAATCAGACAACCCTTCAATAAGGTTTTTATTTTTCAAGGTCTTCAGACCCTTTTCTCCAATGTGGCCAAGACTCTAGTGCCATAGCATAGTTTTCTCTACAAGTAAATTTGATTCAGAAGAAAGAGCACCATTGGGTACCTAGAAGCCATGACCATCTATTGAAGATGAAACCCTCACCTCTTCTATAGACTTTATTTTCATAGAAGTAATATTGCACTCAACAGTGCATGCATCAAGCTTATACAATGTGCAATATCTTATACCTCTAGCAATCAATATAACACCTCTAACCATCTTGCATCCTACATCAAAAAATGCTACCTGCACACCCACATCTATTATTTTTCTCATATATAACAAATTTTATGCTAATCCAAGGATATGGATCACACCATTTATCCTTTTTATTCTACCATTAGGAAACCTGATTCTAACTTTACCATGGAAAAAAATGTTTAAATAAGAATCATCGCCCAAGTACACCTTACCTCCATCTAATTATTCATATTCAAAAAACCAATCTCTATTAAAGGTCATATGGAAAGATGCACCCAAGTCAATTAACTATGCATCATTAGCTGCATGAGTTGTCAAAGTTGTAATGAATGCATCACCATCTTCCTTCTCAAAATTAGAATTAGAATAAAATATTTTATTTTTCTTCTTCTTTTCTTCTTTGCAGTCCTTACAAATATGTACAAGCTTAAAACAGTTCCAGCAAATAACTTTGGACTTTCCAAGAGATTTGGATCTCCCCTTCAACATGGATTTATCACGCTTCTCATTCTTCTTTCCTTTTTCCTTAGGTCTTTCATGAATATTTAGGTCCTCATTGGCACCAATGGATACCTTACTCCTCATCTCTTTAGAAATTTGAGAACCCACCACATCTTTAGTCTTCAATATAATAGAAGTACTCCCTATATCCATAACAAGAGAATCCCACGAATTAGGCAATGAACAAAGCAATATCTAACATTTCTCCTCCTCATCCATTTTGACACCAATTGATTCCAATTGAGCCACCAAAATATTGAATGCTTCTAGGTGGACTATAATTCATCCACCCTCTTCCATTCTCAAGGAATATAATTTCTTCCTCAAGAAAATATTGTTCACTAAAAATTTGGCTTGATACATCTCACCAAGTTTCTTCCTTAGTTTTTGTCCAAAGGTCTCTTCATGGACATTTATTAAAAAATATTCTACCAAGAACAAGCTGATTAGACCCTTGGCTTTACAGTCCATAACATCATATTGAGAATCCAAAGTAGCATCCACGGGCCTTGAAACATTCTCATCAATAACATCCCACAGATCTTGATCTATCAACAAATCCTCCCTCTTCAGGTTCCACATTTTAAAAATATTTCTAGAAAATATATCCACCTCTATTCTCCCTGAGGAGCTTGCCATCTAAAAATTCCTACAACCAGATCAGAAAGTGTCTTCTACACAAGCTCCGACTCAAATATGTATTAGTTTAAAAATCCCAACAACCCACAACTAAAACCAAAGGTGATCATGCTTTGATACTACTTGTATCTATATTAGTTTAAAAATTCCTTGCTTTATCAAGAATCTGTTTGGGAAAAATTTATGAATGAAAGTTGTTCACCATAGTATTGGGGTCCTATTAGTGCTTTGTCCTAGTTCTCAAGCTCCATCATTGAGGACTTAAATCATATCCTGCATCGTTTTACTTGCAACCTCCTGATATGATCCAATTGTCAAACCTAGGGTTGAGGATATGATTCTTCTAGTCCTATGAAGGTAATAAGCCTTTGTGGATATTCTTGTGAGTATCCTAAAAATTCCTCATAGGTCGTGGGGTGTCGTGGAGTAGTTTCTTACCTTGGGTGATGTCATTTTTTGATAAGATGTATTGTGAAGCATGAAGTTGTTTGGAAGTGACTTTATGTCACTCCAGTTTGTTTTATGTTGTATCTATTGGTTAGGAAACATCTTGTAAAGGTTTTCCTTTGTGTTTAGATTGGTTACTTGTGTTTGGATGTGGATTGGAGGTAAGGGAATACCTCATCCTGTCATGGTGTGTTGTTGCAAGAGAGAATGATCATGGTTTAGTAACCAATCAACATGTAGGATTATCATCTCTTTTATTTGTTCATTGTGGCTGATTTATCCTATGTTTGGTCATTCTTTTGGTGTTTCTACCTTGCTTATGTAATGGTGAAGTGCCTTGTTGTCTCTGGCATTATGTCATTGTGACACTTGTGTGCATGTTATCGTACAAGTGTGACATGTCATTTTTGTATTATCAGTGTTGTTATCCTTGTTTCAAAAGAAAAGGTTGTTCCATTAGTTTTTTTTCTAAGCTTTTCATCTCAAGGCATTACATTATGTAGCATTACAACTTTTCATTGAATGCATTTCACAATTTTTGCAACACCAAAAAAATTGCTACCACGATCAAGTGGAATGGATTCTTGAAAAGGATCCAAACACAAGTAACCAATATAAACAAAAAGGAAAACCTTTACAAGATGTTTGGTCATTCTTTTGGTGTTTCTACCTTTCTTATGTAATGCTGAAGTGTCGTGTTGTCTCTGGCATTATGTCATTGTGACACTTGTGTGCATGTTATCGTACAAGTGTGACATGTAATTTTTGTATTATCAGTGTTTTTATCCTTGTTTCAAAAGAAAAGGTTGTTCCATTAGTTTTTGTTCTAAGATTTTCATCTCAAGGCATTACATTATGCAACATTGCAACTTTTCATTGAATGCATTTCACAATTTTTGCAACACCAAAAAAATTATTGCACGATCAAGTGGAATGGATTCTTGAAAAGGTGAGAGAGTTTATTGTAGAGGGACCTCACATGACCTTGTAGGTTTAAATGGAATGTTTGTATGTGCCACAGATTTTGAGAAACAACCTATCAAATTTTTGGCATTTTTTGCACTTCGGGGACTTAAGAGAATGCGCTGGTATGATGCGGCCTAGAATGTTTGGGAGATTTCGGGAGAGAAATAGGAGAATTCATAGCATTAGAATACCAACCCAAATGTGTTGGCACTGATGGTCTAGGCCCATGACAAATAGAACGAGATTTATGCAACATTACATATTTTCATTGAACAAAATTGACACTTTTTGCAACATTTGAAACTTTCTGCCACGAGCAACTGGATTAGATTATTCAAAACATGAGAGAGGTTATTTTAGGAGGCTCCCTACATGACCTTGTAGGTTTAGAGAAAACTTTGTCAAGTTTCATGTATTTTTTGTTGACATCGTATATGTTTGTGTATGTTGTCTTGCTACATTTCATACATGTGCATGTTCCTTTGTTTTTTTGTCTTGCCATGGTATCTTGGATGCCAAGGGGGCTTGTTGGCTCACCCTAGATTCTTTTTAATCCTATCTCTTCAAAATTTGGACAATTAGATCCCTCTTGACATATATTTTCATATATTCTCTACTTTAGTGTGACTCTGAGCGTAAGTTCATAATCTAGCTAAAGTGGAGGCTAAATGTAGCATCGTAAATTTTCACCCATGACAATTTCACACTATGTTTTGCTCCCCCTTAAGTTATTGGACCTTATTGAACACCTAATTTCTTAAATTGTTTATTCTATGGTCCATTTTTAAAAATTACTAACAAATTGCAAGCAGAAAGCAAATGCATTCATCTAATACTTTGCCCCTGACACCTTAATTTCCAGAAAATAGGGTTGGGACACATACACCCTATGGAAAATAGGTCCCCTTATGACGAAAATGTCCCCCTATTTTGTCTCCAAATTCAAATATGTCGATGTCAACACTTTATTATTTACAATTCAAGTATCCAAAGTCAATTATTAGGATTTAATTTATAGGAAATTAGAAAAATTACATATAAATACCTATTTATTGCATCATTTGAAAAGGAACAAGGACAATCTAGAAAATATTAGAAAATTTGGTGAAATTATCAAGCAATTCAAGAGCATGTTTTTAGTGATTTACTACAACAATTCAAGATCCATGCATCATGTCAAATCATATGTGAGTTTATGTATGTTTATGTTATCATTGTTTGTGAAGGCTAACCCTTTGTAGGTCTCCAAGCAATTAAAACAAGCAAGATCCAAAACCTTGAGGAGATTTGTATGACTTCAGTCCCTCAAGGAATCCATTGAAGGGTGGTGAGTTGCAATAATTTTTTGATTCATCATTTCTTCCTATCATTTATCTGTTCTATAATTGACTTTCCATTGTGGAAGTGGAAACACTAACACAAGGTTTGACCAAGGCAAGCTCCTAAATGGCACAACCCTTCCTATCTCTTTGAATGTGTAGGTTTTAGGTTTGAAGTAGATTGGAGGATGCTTGAAGATCAATTATCAATTGTTACAATCAAAACCCTACATCTTGACAACTCACATAGAAATATTTGATAGTGATCCAAAAAATTTGTAGATGAAAATGGGAAACTTTGATCTAGGCTCTGGGGGACTGTGAAAACATATATGTAATCAATCTATAAGGAAACTTACACCTAGGGTGAATTATTCCACCAAAATCAAGTTCAAATTTATACCTGTAATCCTCGAATCCAATTGTGCTTGATTCATAGGATAACCCCCTACAAAACTAGTCCATTCCGTAGGCCCATGCACTCTAAGCATGCAAAATGAGGAAAATTTCAATTTTCCTTTACACGTGGTCCTGAGCCTCGAATCATCCCTTTGAGTGCTTGTATTTCATCATTTTTTTAAAATTCTTCAAAACAAATATTTTATTGATTTCCAGTTTCTAGGAGTTAGAAATTTTTTTTCCCATTTAAGGGTGCTATTTTTTAGTGCCCCTACATGAGCAATTTGAATTTTTTTTAAAGTGTAGCAGTGCTATTTTTTAGTGCCATTACACTTTCTTCCCATCCTTCAAATGTCAAGGCGGTATTTTTCACCACTTTTACATCTGTTGTTTGTTTCGAGTTTTTAGATTGTAAGGGCAATGTTTTTCATTGCCCCTATATATTCCCACACATGCAAATTAATGAACTTTGAGTTCATCAATGTTCCTTCTTTAATATCTTTCTAATGGTTTTTTAAGCCATTTTTATTTCATTTCATGTTTAATTTATCTTATTTCCTCCTCTCCACCTTGTGTTTTCTACATTGGAGCTCCCTCTGATTTTTAGTGTGGATTAGTGAGGATTGATTTGCACGTTTTTGTCGAGTCTAACCTAGGGTTTCTATTTCAATATATTCAGGTGTGTTTTATCATTTCTTATCTTTGAAATAACTATTATGGTTTCTTAATCATTTCCTTTCATCTCGTTTTAATTGGTGTAATGTCATCTCATGGTCTTTTTAGGGCTTACATTTATCTCGTCCCATTCTCTATTCATGGCATGTTGATTTTATTTAGTTTTCCATGATTGTCTTTAGTTTCTCTGCATGCATGCTCAAGTTCTCTTGAGTTTTTTTAAATATTTTCACTCCCAAGCATTGAAACTATTTCTCTCTAGAAGGGTGTTGAGATTTGACGCTATAACTTTTGTTCTTCCACATACACCCAAATGTATGTGTGGTGATTTTCACCACTAACATATTTTTACTTCCTTGGTATAATGACGTTAGAAAGAAATTCCTTAGCTTCTGTATTTTTCTTGAGTTCAATGAACATGTCAAAAGTGGTGATTTTTACCGCTTTTGCATGTGTATGAGGTGATATCCCGACATATGTTGAAGCAATGGTTTTCACCACTTTGACATGTACAAAGATGTTCACAAGTCCCAAATGTAGGAGCCATGAAAATCACCACTCCGACAAACATAAGTTATTTCCCCTAATGCATTGGCAGTGATTTTCACCGCCTTTGCATGTAAAAGCTATTTATCAAAGGAAATGTAAAGGCGGGGTTTTTTTGCCCCTGGTGCATGATACTATCTCCCAAGAGATGTCAAGGTGCTAAAAAAGGCCACTCATGTAGAGAAATTTTCTCAAGTCATTCCAAGATGTAGAAGCGCTATTTTTTAGTGCTATTACACAAAATGAAATTCCTCAATGTGTATGGGCATTGATTTTCAACACCCTTTCACAAAAACCAAAAAATTGTACTAACACTCAGAATCCTTCCAAAACACATTTTGAACTCCGTTCCTTCCACATTTTCCCAAATTTTCACGCTCCATGGCTTATATTTTCTCACTTCGAAGTGCTCGCCTCACTTCCCACATTCCCGTATTCCTAAATGTATATTCTCTTAAAATTGAATAAATTCATGTTTCCATGTAGTTATCTCCTATAAAGTTTTCTTCAAAGGTGGCTTTCAGTGATCTATTGTGCACTTAATGACAATGAAAGAGTCTCCTTCAGCATCTAAGAAAAGGAATTTATTTTCCCATAGTTGTAACATCCAAGATTGACGAGATCAATGACACAAAGATTGAACACCTTAACAAGGACTTTGTTAAGAGAACATAAAACCAACCCTTGGAAGATGATTTGCAAGCCATTGTTCACAACAATCTTCATCAAGTAGCTTCATTTCTAGTAGCTGCAAAGATGTAGATTATGACCATACAGTCATACAGGTATAGGCATGATTTTGAATATAGAGATGTAAAAAGAAAAATAAAAAAGGGTCATAGTCATGTTTACAACTTTGAAGGCATATGGGAAGAATGTAGAGATGAGTAAGACATCTAAAGAATGGATTTTTGTAGACTTACTGTGGAACAATTCAATGATCTAGGTTTGGCGGATCTTCCAAAAGATTTTGAAGATCCTAGTGATATTTTGGATTCTACATATGATGAAAAAGAGATAGCAAGGAAGCCATTGCCTCTAATTCAATGGTCTAAAAAAGAGAATATTTCCATTCGGCAGAGGCTTGCTCCTATTTTTAACAATACAAGTGAATGGTTGCAAAGGAAAGGTTTTCAATTGAATCCCTTCAGGATAGAGTCTGAGGGAGAGGTATTAGAAGGTGAAGCTAGCTAACAACAAGAGCTCTGAACTAAGCATAAAGCAAGTGTTTCTCCCTCTTCTTCATGTAGAGGACCAAAAATTAAATTCACCTATGGGAAGAGTACAACACAAGTTGTTGAAGAAGAGAACGCTACTGAAGAGGAGCACATTACTAAGGAATGAAGAAGAACCAGAGCCTAAATCAAAAGAGTAGCCTGAAGAAGAAGAAGGAGTTGAAAGTGAACAATCTGGAGAAGATGAACAATTAGAGGAAGATCAAGAGGAGGATGAAGATAATGAAGAAGAGGAAAGGCATGATGAGGAAATGCAATTGTCTCCACAAGAGAACATCGCTGAAGATCCCCCACATACATCATCACCTATCATTCCTACCACACCTCACACACCTCCTATTCCCACTTCTCCTCCACTGCCTCTTCCCACTTCACCTCCACCTACAGTTGGTTTGCATGCACTAAAAGTAACAATTCCCCTATTAGTGCATTCAGTTCATTCCACTCCTTCCATTGGATCAATTTTAAAAAGTGTTGATGTTTCCTCAGGTTCTCCATCATCAATTCCAAGTCTATCTTCACCATCATATGATATTTCATCACAAGCTGAATTTGATCAGTTTATGAAAGAATCATTGCTGGATACATAAAATCTATAGACTCCTAGAGCAGTGATGACTGAAACAAACCCAATTGTGACTACAACACTCATTTCTATAGATACAATTATCACATTGGAATTGTCACTAGGCCAAGAAGGTAATGCTTCATTCCTTCCTCCATGTTTAGTATCACAAATTTCTAAATGGAAGAAGATGGTTTCTCCTAATGAGTTAGATCTTGAGGAGATAGTACTTCCAAAATCCAAGGAGAAGAAAAAGCTGAAGATTCACTCTATATTGTATGTGGATAAATCTCAATATAAATATGTGAATATCACAACACCTCCATAAGGTAAGAGTGAATTTAGCATGGAGGAATATACCATGACAAATTCAAGCACCAAAGAGGATGCTCAAGTATCTCTAAATGCTTTGATGGAAAGGCTTGCTAAGATGGAGAAAGCCAAGGACATGTACAAGGAAAAGGTTGGAAACTATGCATCAATGTTAAGGAAAATCATAGGAACTTTAGAGAATGTGCAACCAATAGCCATGATGAGTATTGAGGAACCAGTTGTTCAAAAGGTGGAAAAATATTCTAAAGGAAAAATCATTTATGACTTTGCTGATAGAATAATTGAACAAGGCTTGAAATGCATGGTTGTTGCATTGGAGAAGATTGCTCATATTTCCAAAGTTGATCTAGGGCTAGATAAAATAGTAAGTACACTTTCTACTGAGCAAAAGAAAATGGAACAAAATCTTGGATCATGGTTGTTGTTAAAGGAGGTGAAAATGACTAAGTTAGTACATGTTGGGGTCATTCCCAACAAAGAAAAGTATGTGGAGATTAACGAGTCTATCAAGAATTGCATATTTGTCATCAAGAATCTCATCAAGGGTTCTCAATAGGTGCAAGAAGATGTTGAAGAACATTGTGTCATCTTGGTGAGTAGAATTGAAGAGCTACCTAGAAGGATTCTTGATGAAGATCATACCTTTCTCCCAACAAGCGAGATTGTCTAAGTTTACAAGAAAGCTATCCAAAAATAGGTGGAAAATGAAGCATTCTCATTGACTTCAATGGATGCTTTTGTTGACATACAACTAACCTTGGACAATCTCAAGACACATTTAGATAGGTGTAAGAAGATTTGTTCTACTGTGAAGAAGTATATCACAAAGGTTAACATGACCATTGATTATACTGCTAGACTAGTTGAGGCAACAATGCAGGAGATCATGAACAAATATAAATATTTCCAAGCTAAGAGCAAGGAACCATAAAGTATTCTTATGTTTCCAAAGATAGGTTTTTATGCTTTCTCTATGCTTTATGTAAATAATCTTGACATTTTTACATGTTATTTTTCAAAATGCAATTGCATCTAAAAACAAAGATGTTCTCCTACATTCATGGACATCACATTTAAATAAGTCAATAGTTAGTTATCATTTTTCCTAGTTTATCTCTCTTCTCTCATCTATAAATATGAGAGGTTTCTATTGTATTATAGACCTTTTTGTCTTATGCAATGAAGTGTTACTAATTTGTGAAGCAATTTTGAAACTTTGAGTTCTTATTGTGAAACTATTTTCAAATCAATAAAGAAGGCTAAATTGCATACCAAACTTTGAGTTGGGTCAATTTCAACGTATGTGAATATTTTTATGTCATTCTCATAAGTTTATCTTATTATTGTATTGGATTGGTGGTGTTTTATAAATTGAGATTGAAAGGATTTCAAGATAATCTGTGTAGACTTTGTGCTACGCCTTTTACTTGGAATCACGTAATTACTGATAAAATTGGTGAGTTATCTTTAAGGCTTTATACTTGAAGTTGTTTATGCTGCTCATGGATCTATTTGTGAAGTATATTGAAGACTTTGTGCTTCATTTACATTGTTGGATACCTTATTGTGAAATTCATCATTGAAGACTAGGGAATGACTTTGTGCCTTCATGAGCCTTTTGGTTGTGTACCTTTATCACACTAGTACTCCTAGACTATGCTTGACAAGTTAGAAGTATTGGAATTACTGCTTAGATTTTATTTAGAGTTGTATTGCATCTAGAAATATAAAATCGTGGAATATTGTAAAGATATTCTCTGAAAAAGGAGAGAATCATGAATGTGACACACCCCCATATGATTAGTGTAGTGTATATATTAGAATAGTTTACCTTTTAGTTCTGTAAGCAATAAGAAGGGTGCCTCCCCTTTTTGAGAGGAGAGATTTCACCTCGCATAACTATGGCTGAAATTCAAGCTTTGTAATCTATAGAGGGATTACAAAATTTTCACCCAACAATTTTTTGATGACTCTGCTAGGGAATGAAACATGCAATCAAAGCCTCACACTTTTGATTGAAGTGAATAAGCACTCCAGTATCTTATTGTGATCTCATGTATATTTTTATTGTTACTTCTCTTTGTTTCAAAGTCTACATTCTAGCTGACAGAAGTTATACACGAGGTTTAAGGGCACAAGGAGTGGTGGATTTTTTTTTCCAATTGTTGCAATGACATAACATTCTTCCTTCTCCTTTGCAAGTAAGGTCACTATTACAATGAACTGCAAGTTATCCTCCACGAAAAACTAAGATCATTGCTTCCCAGTGAATCTTCTATTTTCTATAGAGTTCCTATTCAGGTACTTGTTATTCAAATCGTAATGGCTCAACCTCAACCACCCCCCATTGGACCTTGGGGAAATTTGTTTGGTCCTCTCAGCTTGGCAGGCCCTTTACATGAGCTTTCATATGTTTCATGAAAGAATATTACAAAATTCTACGATGATGGAAAATAGCATCCAGATGAACACATTGTTTCCTTCTACATTGTTTGCGGTATTCTTGGCGTAGAACATGAAGATGTTGCTATCAAGTTGTTCGTTGAAACTTTATAAGGAGTAGCCACAGAGTGGTTCTACACTCTTGCTCCTATTGCTTTGACTAATTGGAATACTCTCTACACCAATTTTGAAGAAATATTCAAACCTGCTGAAAATGCACATGCCTTGTTGGCGTAGCTTACAACCATGAGAAAATAGGCCCATGAACCCATGCATGAGTTCATGACCAAATTTAACAAGTTGGTGACAAGGATTCCCATAGAGGCTAAACCAATGCCCTACAATCTAAAGTGGTTCTTCATCAATACACAACTTCTAGAAGTAAGCTTCTTGTTATGTAGGGCCGCTATTCTTGATCTTGAAGCTGCTCAAGCACTAGCAACAAGTATTGAAGATGATTTGATTCTTGTTGGAAAAATTAGAACAAATCCAAATAGAAAAGGGAAAGCATCAAATTTTGCAGCTTCCAATACCAATTCCAATTTTATTGATCCTATGGTTCAAAGGTTGGGAAATGAAATTTTGGCTTTGAAGAAGCAAGTTGCTAATAATAATTCCTACAAGGATATCCCAAGAAGGAATTTCCCCGATTACTTTGGGAATAGAAATCAAAATCGTCTTCCTACACCAAAAGGAAGTCTTACTTTGGAAGCTCCACCTACTAATGCAACTATGGGATATTATGAAGTAGAGCAAGATGAATATGCACAACCAAAGTATCCTATGGAAGAAAATGTTGATCTAGATCTCAAGATGAAGAAATGGATCTAGCTAGTGACTCCAACTTTGGTTATTTGCAAGTAGCAAATGAATTTGATGATGAGGACTTGGTGACTGATACATATGTTGTTTTCATGCGGTCACAACAAAGTCAACTTAATCAAGCTCAAGTTGTTGCTCCAAAATCAAAGGAAAAGCCACCAGTAACCATTGCAAAAAGGGGATCTCCTTTTCCTTGGAAACTGAAAGATACAACAAACAAACAAGTAAGTGCTCCTCCTCCTCCTCGTGTAGTTCTTTTTATTCCAAAAATCCAATATCCAAGTTCCTAAGACTAGTGTACCCTTTGTTAAACATATAAATGAAGTTACCATATCTTCTTTGTAAATTTATTTCCAAGCTTTTGACATCATTGGCCATGCAAAGAGGACAAAAATCCAAATGTCTGAAGTAGAATACCTCAAAGCAAATCTTGACCAATTTGACAGACTTGTTAATTTTATTAGAGATAAGGGAATTAATCCTAGTAGGGGTTCATCTCCTGATGTTCCCGCTGCCCCAAAACCAAAGCATCCTCAAAATAACCTTGTTACTATTCCTCCAACTACTTTAGGATGTATTGATTCATTTTATATTTCCCTACTTGTTAATGGTTTTATGTTAAATAACTTTGTTATACATTCCTAGTGCATCCAACAATGTGATGCCAACCAAGGTAGCCACTACCTTGGGTTTGAATCTTTCAAAAAAAATTGGCTATTTTTTCTCTATGGAGAACAAGCAAGTGCCTCTAATCAGGAAGATTAAGGATGGATAGTTTGCATTTGTTGCGTATCCGGAAAAGAAGATTAAGATGACAATCTTGGTAGCAAATGTCCCAACATCTTATGGAATTCTCCTTGGACATAATTTTTGTACAAATGTTGGAGAGCTTAACATGGATATGTCAGAGGCTAGGATACCCATAAAAGGTGTGATACAGAAGTTGGTTCTTGAAAAAAATTCTTAGTAATGAAGTCCGATGATCTGAGAGATCAAATTTTATTTGAGTCTGCAAGTGTTGGAACTTATTATTTGTAAATGGATGAAGATGTTGAATCTTCAACAAGGAATACAAAACATGAGTTGGAAAGTGTTGGCTCTTCCCCATCGACAAATGAATCATCATCGGATGATATGTATATCTTAGATTATGAAGCTTCATCAGATGATGAAGCCACCAATTTTGATGTTGTCAACCTTGGTGATCCGAAGGTAGTTTCGGTAATTGAGTTTGATGACAGTTGTTCTTCCACCGGTTCAAGAGTTGGAGTTGTTTTTGTGTCGCCAAAAGGAAAAAAAAATCCTTTTACTTTCAAATTGTAGTTTGACAATACTAATAACATAACTAAATATGAAGCTTTGTTATTAGGAATGCAAGTTGCAAATAAGAAAGGGACCAAGAATATTTATGCCTAAGGTGATGTTGAGTTGGTGGTCTTCCAAATAAGGAATTGTACCAAACTAAGAATGAAGGACTAATTCATTACTCCAATCTCATTTTGGATTGCATTGAGGAATTTGATGCTTTTGATATTTTCGCAGTTCCAAGGGAGTATAATGAAAAAGCTAATTCTTTAGCAGTTTCAGCCACACTCTTGATACCACACAAATATTTTCATGGACCTACCTATACGATTAAGTTAGTGTTTTTCCCAAGTGTTCCTAACAACTTAGATAATTGGAAAATTTTCAATGACAATCATCAGATTGTAGCTTTCTTGGAGAAAGCGGAAAACTTTAAGGAGTTATACTTCAAAGGTAGTGATTCTCCACCCAAAGAATTTGTCTTTGAAATTGATCCAGTTACACATGAAGAATTCTTATAGCTCAAAGGAAATAAAATTCCCAAGGGGTTGGTATCCCTTGAAATACTTTTTGACAAGCATGATCATTATGTCAAAAAGCAACAGTCCAACTCTGATTCATCCATAGAAGTTGAGTAGATCAACTTGGGAATTAAATCAAATCCTAAGTTGGTGAATATTGGAAAGTGTTGTAGAGTTGAAGAAAAGGAACAATTTTCCAACTTACTACAGGAATATATGGACGTATTAGCATATTCTTATGAAGATATGAAGTCTTTTTGTCCAAAGGAGGTGCAACACGAAATTCTACTCAAATTTGGTGCATTTCCTTACAAGAAAAAATAAAGGCAATATAATCTAAAGATTTTTGGAACTATCCTTGTAGAGATTTAGAAGATGTTGAATGCACAAATCATATTTCCTATCCACCATTCAATGTGGATAGCTAATATTGTTCATGTTTTAAAAAATAATGGTCAAATTCGCATTTGTGTGGATTTCCAAATTTTGAATTAGCTATCACTAAAGGAAAACTATCCCCTTCCAATGTGTTAGGTCTCAAAAGTGTAGGTTTTGAGCCTTAAGAGGGTGCCAGTCTCTTAGTACACTTTTGGCCAATGAATGAGGAAAACAAGATCGATCACCTCCTACTCTTTGGGCTCTGCTAGACCTAGGCAGGTGTACCTGAGTGATAAGCTAGACTTAAGGGTTTGAGAATTATCTTTGATTTAGAAAATCTACTCACAATGGCACATGGGGGTGAAGTAGATACAAGATTTGATGACTAATACCTACTAAGAGTGTTTGAATAATTAGGAATGTGAATTGAATTTATATAAAATGTTTTAAAACTTACTAGTGCCTAATCTATTGGGTGAATGGAGTTGATGGGTGGATGATGGAAATGGAGATAGATGTGTATGATAGGTAAACCTAATATTTATCTTAACTCTAATTGTTGGGCACTTTTGAATGTTTACACCTTGTGCAAATGTGCAAGTTTGTTTGTTACAATACTCTTCTTTAATGATCCTAGTGTAACTATTCCCTCAAATTACTATGATGCTATGAAAGGATTTTTAATCCTTAGTTTAAGGGAAACCAATCAGATTAATTACCTTTAAAGGATTTTAATCCCCAAGGGAACCAATTGAAATGAATTAACTAAAAGTATTTTAATTCTCTCTCACCAAAACCAAATCAAAAAAATTACACAACAACAAATGTGTCCTGATAAATCTTATGAATTTAAATAACTTGAAGAAACCACTTTGGAGATAACACAATAACAGATAAGAATGAAAATTAACACAACAATTGAACACCAAAATAGATCACCAATTATGAGAAATATTCTCCATTATATTGCTTCAAAATATATACATTTATAGTAGAAGTCTTTGATATGATTGTTACCTATTTTTCACTCTACGCTCAACAGGTAGAGCTGAATGAAGTTCAACTATTATAGGTACAGGAAATTTTCAAATTTTTCTGATAAAGTGTTCATTGATCATCATTGAGATCATCTTACAAATGTGACATAAGCTTATTGTGAAAATGTTTAAAACAGAAAATTAAGAGAAATTTGCATAATGATATTTTTATTCATTTTGTGAAATGCTGAATCTCGCACAAGCCGCGAGAGTAACTGAGGTTGTTTCTGACAATCAAGAGATGAATACTAAATCTCAATGGATAGACTACACTGCTGAAAATAACATAAACGTAAAAAAGAGAAGCAATTCATCATTGCCTGTAATGATGAATCACTTCGTTGGTGCTTCTAACCGTCGTGCCTCCAAACAGTTGCAGCCTCGCTTCATCGTTCTGTGTAACTGCAAAATCGTTAAGGAAATGGTATTAGAGTTATAATCTAAGCAATGGTGAATTACTTTCTGCCTTACGCCTATGCTACAAACAGAAATGTAATTTGCGTTAAACCAAGCATTCATCAGATAATTGAAAAAATCAAGCGGAAAGACATAATTTAATGGAAGCTTTCAGCTTCTTTTATTTTGCTAACATGTTTGTTTCAGTGTGCAGGAACAGGTTTATCATGTTCGAGTTCATTTAATCAGATATGTGGAGTAAAACGGGCTCCCACAAGGGTTGAGCTCGGCATATCAAAAGGATACACTCTCAAGTTACATACGAGAGTTCATTAATATTGTCAAAACGGTCATCAAAAGAGTTACTAAATTTAAGAAATAGTCAGTAAGCAGCTTTATTTCAAAGACATCAAAGAGAGCAGCTTGAGCATACAATATAGCTTTGTTCTTCTTATCATAGCATCAAGACAACTTTGATAATACATGGAGAAATAAGTAAGCAGTCTTGCATGTTTTTCAGCATTCATATTTTGAGCTGGGTGAATGAGGTATTATATTCATAACTGGAAGGAATACAAATCTAGAAATGTACGACAATCATAAAATGTTGGAAAAGCATTATCGAATAAGTGAGTTCAATCAGCTTATGAATTAAGTGGCAAAATGTTTTCCAGTATGGGAAAGAATGAAAGTTACAGTTGAATCAAAAGTTTGATTATACATGGGGCAGCAATTATGGCTTAGACAGCATTCTACAGGCATGTGTATTTCAAATACCAAACGAGAAATGTCAAGACATTGAACATGAAGACTTAATAGAGGCAATTTGCAGTAGCATCGAGTACAGATTTGTAATGGTACAGTCATGGAGAATGAGCATAATGCCAATCTATTGATGAGAATCGACTAAAGGAACATATTCAAATGACTGATTTATCTTCTCAGTTTAAGAACAACCCTGGTAGAAATGATAATGTACAGCAATCTCAAAGAAGAAAGTGACCAGATGGATGTTCATATCAATCAAATATTGAAGCTGCATATCATCAAAGAGGAAGCAGTTCATATACAAGAAAGCTTGGATCTATGCTATTGTTATGTGTTTGGGCGGAGATATCGTGGGACAGCGACAATTAAATAATCAGAGTTCCATATGGTTGATGCTACAGGAGAAATAGTATGGCAATATCTTCTTCATTGTTTCTCTTACAAAAAAAACAATTCCAACATCATAACAAAGAAAGCAATTTAATGATGTTTCTTTCATCAAGAGTATTGGTTTCATGGATGATTAGACATAATGTGTTGTTAAAGAGAAATAATACTATCTTTACAACAAAATTAACTGCAAGGAAACATCATGTACACCGCAGAATTTTTGCATACTTGAACTTTTACAGAGGCTAAAAATTAGAGGAAAAGATTTATGCACAAGAGAAACATAATACTTGAGTAAATGGAATGTTTTCATCAACTGTATCACTGTACGGGATAGATTTGCAACAGTCTGTTTTTCTATTAATTCTTCATACAGAAGGCTGCAAATTTTATCTTAAGTCAACATTCAAGAAAATGGAAGCTACAGTTTTTAGTTCATAAGATGTACACAGTCAGGAGAACGTTTCACTAAAAGGCCATATTCAATGGACATAGCTCAGGCCATACAAAGTGGAAAATATGGAAAGAATTTTTACTAGTCAATTCATTGTAAAATATGTTATCAATGGTGGAAATTAGCTACAGCCAACTTTCAATATGCATTATTCTGGAAGCTAGTGGAAATAATTTTTTTTTTACAAGAAGATAATGCACAGCTAAAATGAAAACAATTTTCAGTCACATGTTAAGCATAGCTGAGTGCTTTCTTGCTGTATTGAGTCAGAAAGAACAGTAACAGGTGTTCATCTTTTATGGAGATAGCAAAAGAGTAATTGTGGATGAGTTTTCATGGTTGTCACAAGTGCTCCATACATTTGTATGGAGCTCAGAATATCAGAAAATACAAAGAGCAGTAATTTATTATCACCCACGTTAACATTGAAATAAGAGGATATAAAGAGCAAAATACTCAAATGGTGAAAACCCAGAATGATGTAAAGCCACGGCCTGCTCAAATCAGGTTCACATATATATGCAGGACCTTTGTTGTTCATAGAAAAGTGACAGATCACAGGAGCCGAATAGTAAAGATATTCAAGTTGGAAGAAGCATTTTGCTTATACCCAGAACGAGCTCAAAATACAGAAGGTTTCTCACTTTTATTTTTGCATTTAAATGGAACTCGAGGGAAACTATATACTAAGAATTTTTGGCCTGCCAGATATATATACATCGACAGAAAATAAAGCAAGCATATATGGAGAACTGGGGTTTTAAGTAAAATTTCTGATGATAGCTATAAAATAATGGAGGTTGAGCTTTTCTTTTTCATAAATAAAATCAAGGAAGGAAGGTCGAGTAATTTATATAGAAAGCAAATGATGCGCAGGTCCCAGACTCAAACGTTCTTACCTCACGGCCTGGAAAGTGTTTCGGGACATTTTTTCTTTCTTTTCTTTTGTAGTATATGGCCGTCTTCAGCTATTCAAGGCTCGAACCAGAACTCTCTGTGGCCCAAAACTCAGGAAAATGCCCTTCAAAATGAGGGAGATGCCCAGATTTGTAAAATGAAACATTTTGCCATACTTCTTCTGCAAGAAATTGGGTATTTGGCTCCAAAAAATGGCTCTCAGACCTTCGACACCAGCAAACCATGGCGGCGCAACATGGTCTCTCTTCCAAAATGCAAAATGTGAAATGTGGAAATGATTAGGGTTTGATTTTTGCTCGCCCTAAATCCGGCTAGTGATGGTTTTCTTTTATTTTATTTAAACTTTGTTTCAAAGTAAAATTCTTGCATGATTTCGCCCTTGGTGTTGACTTAAAGTCAATAAAATCTAATTATGTAAAAGGGGCCGTGACTTATTAAGTCTTTTGATTTTGCATATCTAGAGTTCAACTCCACTTAATAATATTGCATGGATTTAGGGAGTGCTGATCCACGGCTAAATATTAAAGATAATAATACGATTCTTTAATATTTAGCATACAATAAAAGGTAGGTTAAATGAATATTAAATATCAAAATAATCATCAAGTGGTTATTTTAGATATTTAATTAAAAGATTGCCTTTTCAGATAAATCCATGTAAAAGATGTAAGTGAGGGCCAACTGAAGATTGTTATCAACTTAAAGATTGAGTTCATGCACGTTTTTGCTTCAAGTTTCACTCCAGTTTACGAAATATTATCGTCATACACGATACAGAGATAGAGTTCAAGTCATTATGGGCGAATTGGTAAAAATGAGGCAATTTCGCATGCTTTGAGCCATTTTTTTAGGGAGTTGCAGTTCAGTTGGAATAGTGCATGTATCAGTTATGACTTGGCAGTGAGTTTGAGCTTGATTGGACTTATTTTTGCATAGTTTTGGGCCTCCTTTTCTGAGATATTTTCTTCTGCTCGGATTTGGCTTTGGAATCATCACCCTTTCTTGGAGTTGGACTTTCAGTTATTTTTGCATGCCTTTTGGAAGGGTTTTTGTATATATTGAAAAACTTAGCTGTTTTTCATTCCTAGTTCTTGTTTTCTGCCTTTGCCTTCAGCAAAGAAGACTATCTTGTAACTCAGCATTTATTTACAAATTAATACAGCAGTGTTTTTTACAGGTTCAGATCGTGTTATTGCAGAGAATTCCTTCAAGTTTCAGTATTTTAGAATTTTCCTTCAAGTTTCAAGCATCTTTGTCATGTGGGATTGATCGAAGTAATTATTGTGTTGCAGTTTTTGAAACCTTTAAATATTTATGTCTCCTTAGTGAATTATGTATGCATCCAGGTTTAAATCCACTGGTTAAACATTGTGTTA
The DNA here is from genome assembly GCA_007258455.2 of Sequoia sempervirens. Lineage (NCBI taxonomy): Eukaryota > Viridiplantae > Streptophyta > Pinopsida > Cupressales > Cupressaceae > Sequoia > Sequoia sempervirens. The sequence continues at coordinate 253,057,171 of VDFB02270651.1, read as the reverse complement.
ATCGATAATCAAAAAGTCTAGTTGTGGAAATCATATTTCCCTTCTGTGATTGTTTCTTTAATAGCCTTTGTTTAAAATATTCAAGTGTTTAAATTTCTAGATCTAGTTGTGCGAATGAAAATAGTGAGTAATTGTTCCGTGAGTTAAAGTCTGCAAGTTGGATTCTTCGGTGCATCACCATAAATTAAAAGTTTCATAGTTTAGAATTCAGACTTAGTCTTTCTACCTCTTTCCCAGCCAAGTCAATTAGATTTTAGGGGATTTTTATCAGGGAACCAGCCCTCTCTGGAGATTGATTCTCAGTTTTAGGCAACCCACAGGCCTGAGAATCATTCCATGTTTCAACATATTGCTGAATTTAACTATTCAAGCGTTCGGGTGCAATCTGAATTGACAACAATGATATGGATGGGTGGAATGTGCAATCTATCTTCTTACTAATATCTAATATAATGGTGATGACATGGAATATGTTATGATTGTTCTTTCAAAACTAGGCCTTGGTTTCCTATTTATATAGGAAGCAACAAGCTATAGGCCTTTTACAAAAAGATACGACCTTTCAAAACTACTCCTTTTACTATCAACTATTTAATTAGTATAATCAAAGAAATAACAAAGCTTAAGACATTTAGACATATGTTTCCTTTAATTATGTAGAAAGCCTATGATCATCAATCTGGAAAAGCTTTCCTCTCCATGATAGATGTCCAAATGTCCTTGCCTTAGTGACCTACTCCTTTGAAGCCAAATACTTTTCTTCCCACTAATACACCATGAAGTCTGATGGCCACTTATATTCTTGGATCTTCGGTATGTTTGTGAGGTGAGTCTACCATAAACTATCTAATAGTGCCTTTGTATCATTGAAAAACTTTAGATATCCAACATCGAGAAAAATTAATCCATCCATGATTAGATTGAGCCTGTGAAGACTGGTGTCACCATCCTCTTGTATATGGGTTATACCCTTATGAATAATTTGACTGAATTCCCTCTTCTACTCATCCAAGTCTTTCAACTGACCACCATCTTTCATAATTTTTGGTATATACCATTGTTTTAAGGTATGGAATGAATCCATTCATGTCACAATCCTTTTATCCTCCCCTTGTATATATTGAAATTCACCAACAATCATCTTCACTATTTTCTCAATTGGTTTTAATGTTGTAGGAGCATCAGGACTCCTTTGTATCACTTTGCATAACTTAGACAGAGTGTGGTGAATAGGCTGCCACTTTTTGAATAGGGGATCCAATACAAACATATGTTCTTTTATTTGATCAATTGCCTGTTGAAGTGATTTATAACTGTCAGGCACACTCTCTAGTTTATCAATAACCAACTTTACCCTGTGCTCAAGAATATTTTCCATAACTTCACAAACTTTCCTTTTTACTTCATCTTGGGTTTTATTGCTAACCTCCCTCATTTCATCCACTTCCTTGTCAAGAGCCTTTGTTTGCTTGGCAGGAATGCTCTGTACAACATTTAAAGGAGCACTAGAAGGCTTATATAACACTATCTCCTTGCTTTGTGAAGTTCCTGCTCCCCTCATTTGCTCCTTTAGTTTTGCACTTTCCATGAATAACTTATTCACTTCATCGTTTAGTAACTTTTGCTCCTTTTCATACTCCTTTAATATATCCTCCAATCCTCTAACAGTTGAACGACTAAACATGGTTGAATACATAGTCATTGTGGTAGCTTCGAAAGGGGTTGTGTCTTGTAGTGTTCTTACCATTGTTGCCCCTTTCATTCCCTATATCACATCCAACAATTTAGGCTTCTGTATGTTTTTTTGCTTGATCCATATAGCAGGGTTTCAATTTTTGGATTATACCCTATTCGATTAACTCCTTCATCAAGTTCAAACTCTACAACTAGCATTGGATCCTCTTGAGCTCGTACTTGGTCAAGAAAAAACATTTTCTTCAGTTCCAAACTAGGGAAGATGAGCATGTTACTTTTTAAAATCATCTCTCTAGCCTTCTGAGGGCTAATGTCAATATGATCAATTTTTAATTCCTTGAAGGTTTGTGCCACTATTTGACCCTTTTGAGGTTCCTCAATTTCCATTTCATTCTTTTCCATTCTTTCTTCAAACTCTTTCACCTTCATTTTTGTCCAAAAGCCCCTAAATTATGGAGTTTTAATAAACTCATCATCCTCTATAAACCTCCTAGCAACAATCTCTCTCATCTTCATGTATTTCTGTATTTTCCTTTTTTGTATCATCCATCCTTTCCTCATGCCTGGGAATTGGTCTCATGGATGGGTTAATCAACCTCAAAATCACATTTCAATGACTGTAGCACTATGGCCATTTCTTCAGTATCACCCACCCCTTCACTCTCTTCATTCGGTACCAATTGTTCAATGCTTTATGTCTTATGTATTTTAGGAGGCAAATGCTCCATGGAAGATTCAAAGATTGTGTCAAAGGTGTGTTCCACTACCTTCTCACCACCATATTATTAAATATATGCCTCCTTTTGGCCATATAAATCTTCAAATCTATTAATTATCAAGTTTATTCTTCTGATAGGGTCTTTCTCTTCAACAAAATAGCCTAGGAAGTCTTTATGTTTCTGCTTCCTTTCTTCCTCCAACTTCCTCATATATTCCCATTTTTTCCTTCTACTAGATACTTCTTGAAAAGTAAGGAAATTTCTTATCATATCCTCTTCATAGTCCACTTGGTGTGCCACTATTGACTTGGTGAGGAGATTGTGCCTTATGTTATTCATATGGTTTTTAGGGTCAAAGGCTCTTCCTTTTCTAGAATCCAATGCATATCTTGCCTTCAAATAATATTGCATCTCCTCTAGTGTGTCTGAGCCTACTGTCCAGTCTTCACACTTGGTTTGGTTTGGAAGAAATGTGCACTTCTTCTGTTTGTGCATTACATAATTTTCCATCCACATCATTTTCCACATAAACTCAAGAAATGCTAATCTGAGGGGCACAAACTTTTCCAGTATGTGTGGAGCAATAGGGCATCCATAAACTCTTATTATTGTAACTTCTGGGAGGAAAAACCAATCACCAAAATTGTGTGTATGACCTGGCTCTTGTGTTAGGTCTAGAGGTCTTAACATTTTTTGCATTTTGTTTGGCAATATTGGAATTGAATAGCCAATAACTCTAAGGATTATGTGCACAAAATCTTCATAGAATACAACAAAGCTTGAATTCTTGCACCAATTGTCCCAAATATGGCACCACTTCTAGACATGTGTGGGATTCCTTTGCTCATCCACTCTATCCAAGTCCATTCATTTAGTACAATGGTCCTGATTCTAGTACAATATCAAATGACATAGTAGGGAATAGTGTCTGAATGTAATCGGTGCTTTGTCCTCTATGACTTGTGAAAATTCATCATCCAACGCCATATCAAGGTATGAAGCAAAGTCATATTCAATATTAGTATCAGGGATTTGAATTCTCATGGCCATCATCATTAGGCTTATTGGAATTTTATCTTGAGCATCTATCCCCAGCACTTGGCAAAGATCCAAATACATATTCACAAAGTAGTATTGAAAATTTGTCACAATGAATGGTTCAATGGTGGCAGTAGAAATGGGGATTCTTCTATTACCAATGCTTCTTTTCATATATAGGGGTAGCTCATCACTTCTATAAGTACTTAACTTGGTATAATCCTTGCTCACTTTTCTGTAAGTTTATCTTGGTCAAAGGGTACTTATTTAAGTCAAAACACTCAATGATAGTTGCCCTGGTTACCTCTACCAATACCAAGCCATTTGGAAACCTTATTGTTTTGGTAGCAGAGTAATAATGTTTGGCTAGTAGTCTAATAAAATCCACATCAACAAACACGTTCGAGACAATCAATTTTGCTAAATCCAACATCCAAGGATTTGACACTAGAATCTTCTCATTTCTCTTACTGTAAAAATACCAAAATAAGTCCCACCCAAATTTGGGAATGAGACCATCCCTGCAACCTTTTGTGGTGTCTACGAGAAATTTCTTGTTACCCTCCTTGGTTGACCCTAGAAGTATATCTAGTATAGACTGGTGGAGTGGTCTATTTTTTATCCTAGGTTCTTCTTCCTTAATTTTGGCCTTACTTTCCTTTACTTCTGATTGTTTTCTTTTAGGAGGCATATTTCAATTTTTTCTACTATGATTTCAAATGACAGAGCCTTGAAAGATATTTACATCAACTAAGCCCTTTTAAAGAGTTCTTCATGCACTTACTTGGGTATTTGATGCTTGTAGAACTTCTTCTCATGTCCTTAGCTCCTTCCACACAAATGCACTACAATTGAGTGTGGTGTTGGGAAAATTCACTTGCTTTAATGACATGGTATTTAGTCATATCAGTATTAATGCCAACTCTTCACCAAAAAATTTCCCAACAATCTCAAATCCTCAAATTTAATTTTGGACCATTGGATTCGTGCGTCAGGGTGGCTGACATGATTTTCTGCATTTATTACCGCAAATTGTAATGATGCCACAACTAGTCCCACCGTACTACCACTGTCTCTTATTACGCCAAGTGCAGTATGGCAGTGTTTTCCCTTCCTTTCTACTGTTTATTGCACTACCACCTTGCTTAAGACCTCTTATTGCAAGGGTGTGGTGTTTACTGCTCTACCATATATGTTGCTCACCCTCTTGGTGGTACAATAGTGGATGCTTTATTTATTTGTTATTTACCACCTTACCACACTTTTTTTAATCTCCTTATGCGAGATAGCGATAGGTACTGCATTGCCACATTACCTTATAATTATCCCCATGAGGTGGGGGTGATGGATCAAGTTCTTCAAATAGTGATCGGGTTTGGGGTGCTTTCTATGTTAGATGGTTTCTCTGATTACAACTAGATAGATGTAAATTTAGATGATCAACACAAGATTGCTTTTACAATTCCATGGGGTACTTTTGCATATCACAAAATTCCTTTTGATCTTATCAATGCTAGCACCATGTTCCAGTGGGCTATGGATTTGGGTTTCTGTCATGTACTAGGTAAGTTCATTGTAGTTTACCTTGATGATCTTATAATATTTTCCAAGAAGTGACATGAGCATTTTTACCATTTGAGGCAAATTTTGGAGAGGTGCCAATAACACAAAATTTCCTTAAATCTCAAGAAGTTGATTTTTGGGGTTACTGAAGGTAAGCTTCTTGGTCACATTGTGTCCAAGGAAGGTATTAAAATTGACCTTGAAAGGTTCAAAAGTATTCAATCTCTTACTTTTCCACCAAGTAAGAAAGCAATTCATTCCTTCTTTGGCAAGGTGAACTTTCCTCAAAGATTTGTACTAGATTTTGCAAAGAAGACTCATGATATTGTTAATATGATGAAAGGAACTGCTACTTTTCATTGGACTATAGAAGGAAAATTTGTGTTTTATGATATCAAAGAGGCTATTTCTCATGCATTGGTGTTAGTCTTCTGGGACTACACGAAGGAGTTTATCATGTATAGTTATTCTTCTGAGCATACACTTTTGAAAATACTGGTGCACGAGAATAGTGAGGGGTTTGAATCCCCAATTCTGTTCATGAGACCCCTTGAATAATCATAAAATTAAATATTCCCAGATGGAGAAACATGCTTTCACTGTGGTTAATGTAGTAAAACATTTCAGATTTTACATCCCTAACAGCCATGTCAAAGCCTGGATTCCATATTCAACTGTCAAGTCCATCTTGACACAATAGGAGTTTGGTATGAAAAGGGGCAATTGGATTTCCAAAATACAAGAATACGACATGGACATCAAGCCCACTAATCTGGTGCATGGGCAAGGATTATGTCAACTCATTACTGATAATAATCTTGATGAAGAAATTTTAGAGTTTGAGGAGGTGAGTCTTAATGATTTTCCAATGGTGTTGTTCGTTGGTACTACTGATGAATGGTACTCAAACATTGCTCATTTCCTCACATACGGAGAATGTCCAGATCGGTTGACTCCCAAGGAGAAAAGAACTATCAAGCTCAAATTAGCAAATTACATCTTATGGGACAATGGTTTGTATAAGTGTGCCTTGGATGGTACTTTCTTGCATTGTGTTGATAAAGCTCAATAGGAAAAAATATTGAAGTCTTTTCATGATTTAGAATGTGGTGGAAATTTTTTGGCACCATTCATATCCCACAAGATTTTGAGGGCTAAGTATTATTGGCCTACTCTTTTTCAAGATGCATTCTCTTGGGTGCTTAAGTTTGAACTATGTCAACAATTCATAGGTAAACCAAAGTTGGAAGCTCTACCTATGAAACCAATCATCATTGAAGAGCCCTTTCAGCAATGGGGCATTGATTTCATTGGTGCAATGAATCCACCTTCAAGTGCGAGACATATCTATTTCCTTACTACAACCAACTACTTCACCAAATGGGTGGAGGCAGTACTGGTAAAGCACGCTATTTCAGAGCTAGTATGTAATTTCTTGAAGGAAAATGTCATATCCAAGTTCAATGTGCCAAATAAAATTATTGCAGACAATGCTTTCACTTTGTCATCAAGCAAGATAACATATTTTTTCTTTGAGCATGATATTACATTGTCACACTCACTTGACTATTACCCGCAACCTAGTATTGGTTAGGTTGAATCTAGTAACAAAAGCTTGGTGACTATCATCTGCAAGCTTGTGTATGAGAATCAACATTTGTGGCATAAAGCATTGTATGATGCTTTTTGGGCAGATAGGATCACTCCAAAGTGAGCAATGGGAATGTCCCCATTTCAACTCTTATATGGGTTGAATGTTGAAAACCCCATTACATTGGATCTTCTCACCCTCAAGTTGGCTAAGGCCATTGAGGATGAGACTTTTGAAAGCTCAGTTAATAAGAGAATCATGTATCTCTCTAAATTGGAGGAGAAATGTGTTCTGGTGGCAAACCATATTATAGAGCATTAGGAACAAGTAAAAAAGATTTTTGACAAGAAGGAAAAGTCTCGTGACTTTTAGGTTGGCGATCTTGTTCTCTTCTGGGACAAGAGAAGAGAGCCAAAAGGTATGTATGGAAAGTTCGATTCACTATGGACGAGACCATTCAAGATTCATCAACTTCATGGTGAGAATAACTTTCTTTTGGCATACAAAGATGGAACACCATTTTCTCTTCCGCACAATGGAAAGAATATGAAACAATTTAATCAATAGGGTGACAAATGTTTCATGTAAATATTTGAATAAGTATTTGCACCTTTATATTTTTGAGTCTTTTTATTTTTTTCACTTGACTATACGCCCAATGGATGGATAAAGGGACTTGGATTTGGAGTTCTCCCTTCGATCATTTCAAAGAACAACCAAAGGAAGCTCCCCAACTAGAGCCAGTTGTTATCCTTGAATCCAACAACGCTTGATTCACAAGGTAACCCCCTATGAAACTAGTTTGTTCCATAGGCCTATGCACTTTAATTATGCAAAATGAGGTGAATTTCAATTTTCCTTTACACGTGGTCCTAAGCCTCGAATTGTCCCTTCAAGTGCTTGTCTTTAATCATTTTTTGAAAATATTCAAAACAAATATTTTATTGATTTTCATTTTTTGGGAGTTAGAAAAAAATTTTCCCATGTAAGGGCATTATTTTTTAATGCCCCTACATGAGCAGTTTGAGTTTTTTTTAAAGTGTAGCAACGCTATTTTTCAGCGCCACTACACTTCTTACCATCCTTCAAATGTCAAGGTGACATTTTTCACTGCTTTTACATCTGATGTTTGTTTCAAGTTTTGAAATTGTAAGGGTGGTGTTTTTCACCACCCCTACATATTACCACACATGTGAATTAATGAAATTTGAGTCCATTAATGAACCTTCTTTAATATCTTTCTAATGGATTTTTAAGCCATTTTTATTTCATTTCATGTTTAATTTATCTTTTTTCCTCCTCTCGACCTTATGTTTTCTATATTGGAGCTCCCTCTGATTTCCAATGAGGATTAGTGAGGATTGATTTGCACATTTTTGTCGAGTCTAACCTAGGGTTTCTGTTCCAACATATATAAGTGTGCTTTATCATTTCTTATCTTTGAAATAACTATTAGGGTTTTTTAATAATTTCCTTTCATCTCATTTTAATTGGTGTAATGCCACCTCATGGTCTTTTTAGGGCTTGCATTTATCTCGTCCCATTCTCCATTCATGTCGTGTTGATTTTATTTAGTTTTCCATGATTGTCTTTAGTTTCTCTACTCATGCGTACAAATACTCTTGAGTGTTTTAATGATTTTCACCACCCAAGCATTAAAACTATTTCTCTCTGTAAGGGTGTTGAGACTTGATGCTATAACTTTTGTTCTTCCCCATTCACCCAAATGTATGCACGGTGATTTTTGTTGCTAATATATTTTTGCTTCCTTGGTGTAATTGCATTAGAAAGAAATTCCTTAGCTTCTGCATTTTTCCTAAGTTCAACACACATTTCAAAAGTGGTAATTTTTACCACTTTTTCATGTGTATGAGGTGATATCTCGACATATGTTGAAGTGGCAATTTTCACTGCTTTGACATGTACAAAGATGTTCGCAAGTCCTAGATGTAGGAGCAACAAAAATCACCACTCTTAGAGACAAGTCATTTCCCCTAAAGCATTGGTGGTGATTTTCACTACCTTTGCATGTAAAATTTATTTATCAAAGGAAATGTAAAGGCAGGGCTTTTTTTCCACCAGTGAACAAAACTATCTTCCCAAGAGATTTCAAGGTGGTAAAAAAAGCCGCTCATACAAAGAACATTTCTCAAGTCATTCCAAGATCGACAAGATCAAGGATACAAAGATTGGCCACCTTGACATGGAGGAATTTGTTAAGAGAATAGAAAAGAATCCCTTGGAAGAGGATTTGCAAGCCATTGTTCACAACAATCTTCATTAAGTAGCTTCATTCCCAATAGCCATAGAGGTGCAGATTATGACCATAAGGTCATACAGGTATAGGAATTATTTTGACTATAGAGATGTAAAAAGAAAAATCAAGAAGGGCCATAGTCATGTTTACCGCTTCGAAGAGATATGGGCAGAATGTAGAGATGAGGAAGACATACAAAGGATGGATTTTTGAAAACTTACTGTGGAAGAAATCAATGATCTAGGTTTGGTGGAACTTTCAAAAGATTTTGAAGATTTTGGTGATATTTTGGATTCTACATATGTTGAAAAAGATATAGCAATGAAGCCCTTGCCTCCAATTCAATGGTCTTAAAAATAGAATATTTCTATTTGACAAAGGATTGCTCCTATTTTGCACAATACAAGAGAATGATTGTAGAGGAAAGGTTTTCAATTGAAGCCCTTTAGGATAGAAAGAGTATATCACAAACTATTGAAGAGGAGCACACTATTGAAGAGGAGCACATTACTAAGGAAGGACAAGTTGTTGAAGAAGAACTAGAGCCCGAATAAGAAGAGCAGCCTAAAGAAGAAGAAGGAATTGAAAGTGAACAATTTGGAGAAGATGAACAGTCAGAGGAAGATCAAGAGGAGGAGGATGGTAATGAAGAAGAGGAAAGGCATGATGAGGAAATGCAATTGTCTCCACAAGAGAACATTGTTGAAGATCCCCCACATACATCATCACCCATCATTCCTACCACACCTCACACACCTTCTATTCCCACTTCTCATCCACCGCCTCTTCCCATTTCACCTCCACCTACAGTTGGTTTGCATGCACTAAAAGTAAAAATTCCCCCATCAGTTTATTCAATTCATTCCACTCCTTCCATTGGATAAATTTTGCAAAGTATTGATGTTTCCTCAGGTTCTCCATCATCAATTCTAAGTCCATCTTCACCATCATAAGATATTTCATCACAAGATGAATTTGATCAGTTTATGAAAAAATCATTTCTGGATACATCAAATTTGTAGACTCTTGAAGTAGTGATGACTGAAACAAAGATAATTGTGACTACAACACTCGTTTCTAGAGATACAATTATCACACAGGAATTGTCAATAGGCCAAGAGGGTAATGCTTCATTCCTTCCTCCATGGTTAGTCTCACAAGTTTCTAAATGAAAGAAGCAAATGGTTTCTCCTAATGAATTTGATCTTGAGGAGATAGTACTTCCAAAATCCAAGGGGAACAAAAAGTTGAAGTTTCACTCTAGATTGCATGCGGATAAATCTGGATATAAATATGTGGATATTGCAGCACCTCCACAAGGTAAGAGTGAACTCAACATGGAGGAATATACCATGAAAAGAATTAAACTTGGGAAAGTCACTAATGCAAGCACCAAAGAGGATGCTCAAGTATCTCTAAATGATTTGATGGAAAGGCTTGATAAGATGGAGAAAGCCAAGGACATGTACAAGGAAAAGGCTAAAAACTATGCATCAGTGTTAAGGAAAATTATAGGAACTTCAAGGAATGTGCAACCAATGGCCATGATGAGTATTGAGGAACCAGTTGTTCAAAAGGTGGAAAAGTATTATTCTAAAGGTAAAATAATTTATGAGTTTGTTGATAAAATAATTGAACAAGGCTTGAAATACATGACTGTTGCATTGGAGAAGATTGTTCAGATTTCCAAAGTTGATCTAGAGCTAGATAAAATAGTAAGTACACTTTCTACTGAGCAAAAGAAAATGGAACAAAATCTTGAATCGTGGTTGTAATTAAAGGAGGTGAAACTAAGTTAGTATAGGCTAGGGTCATTCCCAACAAAGGAAAGTATGTTGTGATTATGGAGTCTATCAAGAACCACATATTTGTCATCAAGAATCTCATCAAGGATGCTCAACAGTTGCAAGAAGATGTTGAAAAACATCGTGTCATCTTGGTGAACAAAATTGAAGAGTTGCTTGGGAGGCTTCTTGATGAAGATCATACCTTTCTCCCAACAAGGGAGATTGTCCATGTTTACAAGGAAGCTATCTAGAAATATGTGGAAGATAAAGCATTCTCATTGACTTCAATGGATGCTTTTGTTGACATATAGCTAACCTTAGAAAATCTCAAGATACATTTGGATAGGTGTAAGAAGATTTGTTTGTTGCAAGTATGAGCAAGTTTGGTGGTGTTTTCATTAATGTTGTCATTGGTGGACCACATTATGTGAAAAAACCATCAAATACAACACTCTCCTTTATTTTCCAAATTAGACAACCTGCACAACATTCCTTCATTCTTAAAAGACCTCTTCCTCTTCTACTATTTTTCACATGAATCTCTCTCCCCCTTTGACATCAATGGAAAAGGTCAAAAAATTTGATCACTCCCCCTTAGGATTGCACCCATACAACTCATACTACAACAATGAAACTTTCTACTCCCCCTGTGGAGTAGACCCATCCATCAATCCAAATAAATGAGGAATCTATGGATTCATTGGACTGATGCACCTCCAAGTGCACCTAGTTCGAAGGGCCAATGACCCAAAACTTCTCCCTGAGATACTCCATCCTAACTTCATTCTCCAATACGTTTTCTCTCAAGAAATGATATTTGATAGATATATGTTTTGTTCTTGAATGCATTACTAGATTCTTTGAAATGTTTATAGCACTTGTATTATCATAGAAGATAGATATAGGATCATCACATATCACTCCAATATCCTTCAGTGTTTGCTTCATCCACAAAACCTGTGTGCAACAAGATGCTACAACAATATACTCTGCTTCTGCAATGGATAAAGAAACCAAATCTTGTTTCTTACTTAACCATGAAACCAATCTTCTAGCAAGAAAGAAAGAACCTCCACTGGTACTCTTCCAGTCATCCACACAACCAACCCAATTTGCATCGGTATAAACACTTAAGGTGAAATCAATATCCTTAGGATACCACAAGCCATAATCTGGAGTGCCTTTAAGATATCTGAATATCCTCTTTACAACTGTAACATGTGCTTCTTTAGGTTCTGCTTAATATTTGGCAACTAAACATACTACATGCATGATATCCGGTCTAGTAGTAGTAAGATACAGTTTTGAAGATTGAGAGAGACAAATTGCATTTTTCTATTAAACCTATGTCTAGCCAACCTCATGGATAATTGGTATCAGAGCTTTAGTTCCTTGGTGAAAAGCTTAACTGCTTGAGGAAGATCCTAAAGGCTGAACAAATGGATGATAAAGAAGAACTTCGAGCTACACTTGAAGATCTTGATAAGGATGAAAAATGAAAACAAAGATTTGAAAGAAAATATTGATGAGGCAAATGAATGTGTCTAAAAATTGAAAGAGCAATTGAATAAATTCAAAGAAAGACATAGAGAAGTGAGTGAGTAGCAGAAACAAGAGATCATTGGATTGAAAGTGCTAGTCGAAGAAAAGAAGAGAATTGAAGAATGTCTAAATACAGTGGTGCAAAGAAAGATTGGTGAACTTGAAAGTAGAACTGGAGAAAGAAAAACTATGTGAAAACAATTTCAAATCTAGCTCTGACAAGCTTGATGAGTTGATTGCAGAATAGAAACCAAGTAAAGACAAAGGTGGCTTGGGAAATGAAATAGGTGAAAGATCAAAGGATAATCAAAAGACTCAAGACAAATGGAAGAAAACAAATAAATTCAAGAAACTTTGCTAGAAGACCACCTATCACACAACCAAATGCTCAAAGGTACCCATCTTTCAATGGTGTTTGCTTCTCATGTAACAAATTTGGTCACAGGGCAACTGAGTGTAGAAGTAAAATGGATTAGTTTTTTGGTTCCTTCTTTGGACAATGTTTTACATGCAAGAAAATTGAACATAAAGCTATTGAATGCATATCTCAGGTGAGAATGATTGGATGGGTGATGATGAATAGGTTTAATGAAGGAAGAATGAATCAATCTTTTAATGGCTACTGCTATACATGCAACAAGTTTGGACATAAAGCAAATCAATGTAGATCAAGGGTTAATAGAGGTTAGATAGATCAAAAAAGAGTTGTCTGCTATAACTGCAACAAACCTGAACATATATCAAGAGTTTGTAGAAGTAAGAAGGGAAAGAAATTTACTCTGGTAGAGAAGAACGGGCTAGTGAAGAAAAATGAAAAAGATGAGGTAAAGAAAGAAATGAATAAGATATGGAGGAAGAAAGAAGAAGATCCAGAGATGACAAATGTTTTGTGCCCTCATCCGGTGCAGACAACTCCTCTAGGAATTAAACCTAGCATGGTTTTAGGGGAGCATTAACAGAAAATTGTTCGAACCCATTGGGTATATGGCATGTCAGATGTTGGAACGAGGATATGTTGTAGAGAATTAGTAGAAAGAGGTTATGGAAAAGAAACTGAAAGAAAAGTTATAGGCATGTTCTTTTGCGGACCAATTTAGGGTTTCTCAGTGCAGAGAAATAAGGTTTTTATCAACTTTTTGGAACCTACCACATTTAATGTGAATTAGGGAAAACTAATGATGTATAAAGTAAAATTCATAAGTCCTTTTGATCACTTGTGCAATTGAAGAGTTTGAAAAATGACTTGGAGCAACCTTGAAGCAATCTTGAAGCGATTTGGAGCAATTCTAAGGTAATCTAAAGGAATCATTATGGATAATTAGGAATAAGAGACGGAAGCTTTCAAAATAATTTCTTAGTTTACAAAGGGAAAGAAGGGAAAAGGAAGAAGTTTCGATTGAACAATAAAGAATTCAATAAAGATGTGGATGACGATGGACAGGGGATTATGTGGCGATATTCCACTAAAGTTGAAGGGTGTTGAATTGGAAGAATTTGATCATCAGAAGATGAAGGAAATGGAACTAGGGTTGAAGATAAATGAATTACAGAGCATAAAAACCTTAGGTATGGTTTTATGGGGAGAATTTCCTTCGTTTGTAGAAAAAGAATCTATCTTGTTCTTGTTAAGTTGATTCAAGGATGACAACATTATTTTGAACAAACCCTATCCAATCACGAAGGAGGAAATCAAAGCTGTTACTGGTTTATGTAGTGTTGGGGACCTCCCTAGGAATAAAACCATGAAATACATAAATGTGGAGGAACTTACTGGTATCAACAAAGACCCTTGAGCTCTACTGATAAATACTATTATTGATCCTGCTATAAGGTATGTTGCGTATGACATCTCTTATAAAATCTATTTTAAAAATCGTGAAGGTTCTACTTTGGCTATTGTTGTATATCTTGCACACATGATGGTGAAGGAAAATAAGCAATTTGATTTGTGTATCCTATTACTAGAAAACCTAATTGATAATGTTAGAATGTCTTTGGTTGAGGGTTACCCTTTCTGGTTTGGGTCTTTTCTCATTGTTTGGTGTTTTACTTTCTAAGTCCACTACCAGTAAGAGAGAATGTTAAGTGGGAATCTGACATTCCTGTCAAAAAAAAAGTTTATAGGTGTTTGGAATGGATGACTCCAAACCAGTTAGTACTCCAATGGTGATTAGATGTAAGCTAAGTAAAGATGATGAATCTACTAAAGCTTATCAGACCAAGTACAGATCTATGATTGGTGGATTGTTGTATCTTACTGCTACTAGACTGGATATCATGCATGCAATATGTTTAGTTGCCAGATTTCAAGTAGAACCTAAAGAAGCACATGTTAAAGTTGTAAAGAGGATATTCAGATATCTTAAAGGCACTCCGGATTATGGCTTGTGGTATCCTATGGATATTGATTTCACCTTAAGTGATTATACTGATGTAGATTGGGCTGGTTGTGTGGATGACCAAAAGAGTACTAGTGGAGGTGCTTTCTTTCTTGGTGGAAGATTGGTTTCATGGTTAAGTAAGAAATACGATTCAATTTTTGTATCCACTATAGAAGCAAAGTATATTGCTGCACATATGTTTTATGGATGAAGCAAACACTAAAGGATATTGGAGTGATATGTGATGAGCCTATATTTATCTTCTGTTATAATACAAGTGCTATAAACATTTTAGAGGATAATGCATTCAAGAAAAAAACATATATCTATCAGATATCATTTTTTGAGAGAAAAAGTATTGGGGAATGAAGTTAGGCTGGAGTATGTGTCTACAAAGGATTAGATTGTAGATATATTTACTAAGGCTTTTTCAAACGATACTTTTGAGTATCTCAGGGAGAAGTTGGGGGTCATTGGCCCTCTGAACTAGGTGCACATGGAGGTGCATCAATCTAGTGAATCCACAGATTCTTCATTTATCTAGACTGATGGATGGGTCTATTCAATAGGGGGAGTAGAAAGTTTCATTGTTGTAGTATGAGTTGTATGGGTGCACTCCTAAGGGGGAGTGATCAAATTTTTTGATCTTTTCCATTGATGTCAAATGGGGAGAGAGTCATGTGAAAAATAGTAGAAGAGGAAGAGAAGGTCTTTTGAGAATGAAGGAATGTTTTGCAAGTTGTCTAATCTGGAAAATAAAGGAGAGTGCTGTATTTGATGGTTTTTCACATAATGTGTTGCCATCAATGAAAAAGAGGGAGATTATTGCAAGTATGAGCAAGTTTGGTGGTGTTGTCATTAATGTTGTCATTGATGTCAACAAAATATAGAATGTTGCAGATTTTGCATGTATAGTTGAGATGCTGTTGAGATGTTGTGAGTACATTGATATATCTTTATGATGTTGCAAATATGCTGATATGATGGGTTACCAAGTGCTTTTGAAAAAAAATAATAAAGAGTGAAGTCAGAGTTATGTATGTGTTCAAAATGTGCTATGGTATGTGCTTCACATTTCTTCTATGTTGATCCTATGCTTGTGTAGTTATGAAGGGTTATTTATGGGAATCTTTTGGTGACATCTCCTGGTTTGTAGCTTTTGGTTTGATGGAGAGTGAAAGTTTTGTTCATCAACATGTGAATTGGTTTGATAGAGTTGTTTGTCTGTGGATTAGGAGAAATGTTTCTACTTTGCAGTCCTCTGCTATTTTGTTTTAGGTCTTGTAGATCTAGAATATGTCTTGTAATGGTGTTATTTGTGTTTGGACAAATATGTTCATGGTCTGGTGCTCCGGAAGACGATTTCAATATTATTGTGTGTATCTATATTGTCTGGATGGACTAGTGAGAAGTGTTTAGGTTTTAAAGGTTATTGTAGATGATGTAGTTGTATCTAAGATGTGTTCTCAAGCATGATAAAGTGTGTACTTTAATGCTCATTTGTCTTTTCATTAGGTTTGGACGACCTGGTGTGTACACTTCATATGAAGGATTAAGAATTAATTGAGGAAGTGTGTGATTGATTTGAGACATTGTTTTGGGTCTTGGTTAAGTATTGGTGTGGTCCACTCTCATTCCTTCCCACTACGAGAATGTTGAGTTGTCGACCTAATTCGAATTTATGAAATGAAACGTATATATCCAACCTTGGAGAAATTTTTCTAAGGTTGAAGAGGGTATAAATTCTAGTCAAGATGTGAATAAGTGTGGAGTCAAGAAGAAAAGCAGAGTTGTGTGAAAGTGAATTGAGGCAACAATACTTTCATGTGTTAGATTCCTGAAAGCAGTGAGCTGACGGTATCTACAATTCTTTTGATCAAGGTTATGAATTTGTGTAACCTGTTGTGGTGGATCTTTACTATAATCTTTTGTATCTATAGGAAGTGAGACTCCTTGTTGGAAAGTGAGTCCTTTCAGTATGTAGTGAGCCTTTGTATCTGGGTAGTGAGCCCTTAGCAGTGAGCCTCTTGTATTCGATTTTTCTATTACTTTATATTGTGAGTTAATCCTCACTGTGGTTTTTCCCTCATTGGGTTTTCCATGTAAATTTGGTGTTTCTTGTGTTGATATTGCTTTCTATTATCTGCATTTTAAGTTCATACTTAATAACAGAACTAAGTGGATAAGAAATTGATAAGTTTTTGAGATTTGAATTTTTATTTGGTGACAACTGATTCACCCCCCCCTCTCAGTTGTCTTGCACCTTTCAACATTGTTCTGGTACAAAGAAGTATATCACAAAGGTTCACATGATCATTGATTATACCATTGGATCAGATGAGGCAACAATGCAGGAGATCATTAAGAATTATGAATATTTCTAAGCCAAGAGCAAGGAACCATAAAGCTTTCTTACGTTTCTAGATATAGATAGATTTTTATGCTTTCTCTATGCTTTATGTAAATAATCTTGACATTTTTACATATCATTTTACAAAATATAATTGCATGTAAAAACCGAGATGTTCTCCTACATTCATGGACATCACATTTGAATAAGTCAATATTTAGTTAGGATTTTTCCTAGTTTAGCTCTCTTCTCTCATCTATAAATATGAGAGGTTTCTATTGTATTATGGACCTTTTTGTCTTATGCAATGAAGTGTTGCTCATTTGTGAAGCAATTTTGAAACTTTGAGTTCATATTGTGAAACTATTTTCAAATCAATAAAGAAGGCTAAATTGCATACCAAACTTTGAGTTGGGTCAATTTCAACGTATGTGAATGTTCTTATGTCATTCTCATAAGTTTATCTTATTATTGGATTGGATTTGTGGTGTTTTATAAATTGAGATTGAAAGGCTTTCAAGATAATTTGTGTAGACTTTTTGTTGAGCCTTTTACTTGGAATCATGTAATTACTAATAATATTGGTGAGTTATCTTTAAGGATTTGTACTTGAAGTTGTTCATATTGCTCGTGGATCTATTTGTGAAGTATATTGAAGGCTTTGTGCTTCATTTACCTTGTTGGTTCTTATTGTGAAATTCATCATTGAAGTCTATGAAATGACTTTGTGCCTCTGTGAACCTTTTGGTTACGTATCTTTATGACACTAGTACTCCTAGACTATGCTTTGACAAGTTAGAAGTATTGAAATTACTACTTAGATTTTATTTAGAGTTGTATTGCATCCAAAAATATAAAATTGTGGAACATTGTAAACATATTCTTTGAAAAAAGAGAGAATCATGAATGTGACACACCCCCATATGATTAGTGTAGTGTATATATTAGAATAGTTTACCTTTTGGTTCCATAAGCAGTAAGAAGGGTGCCTCCCCTTTCTGAGAGGAGTGATTTCATCTCGCATAACTATAGTTGAAATTCAAGTTTTGTAATCTATAAAGGGATTATATAATTTTCACCGAACAATACCATAGATGTATAGTGTCTCACTTTATTCATTTCAATTGTTCAAATTTGTCTATGATTTCTATGTTTATTGCATTTTTATTTTAATAGTAAATTACATCATTATCCTAGTTAGGTCATTACATTTCAACCCTAAATTCATCCTAGATTTGGTCAAAGGTTGGTTGACTCACCTTACAAGTTGTAAGTCAATCATATACCTTGTCCAAGTCCATCAAACCCCCACAATCATAACATTTCCATCCCCATTCTTAATGATAAATGGAAAAAGGCATCAAACCCTAATGAGTACAAATCTCCAAATGTGTTTCCCTTTTTCCAACATATCAAACACATATCAATTGAACCAAATGGAAGTATTGATGGACTTTGACCATGTATTTGAACTACTACAACTAGGTATTATGATTTATTAATTAATTGAAATTAAATTTATAAGTCATTTTATTACATTTTACATGGTTTCTAGAATTAACTTATTCATTCAATAAAATGTAGGTCATGTGTATGAAATTATTGTTGATGAGAATAATAAAGAAGGAACAAATTATTTTTTATGCCATTGTATAGAGGGAGAGAGAGAGAGAGATAGGGCAAGGAGCGATGGAGAGAGATAGGTAGAGAGAGAAGGTGGGTGGGAGGAAGAGAGAGAGAAAAATAGATAGAGATAGAGATAAAGATAGAGAGATGGAGAGACAAAGATATAGAGAGATAAAAATACAGAGATAGAGAGACAAAGATAGAGAGAGATGGATTGCACTTACATAGGGTTTGACCAAGGCAAGCCCCTAAATGACACAACCCTTCCTATCTCTTTGAATGTGTATGTTTTAGGTTTGAAGGATATTGGAGGAAGCTTGAAGATTAATTATCCATTGTTACAATCAAAACCCTACATCTTGACAACTCACAAAAAATCACATAGAAATATCTGACAAGTTTATAGGAGAAAATGGAAAACTTTGATCTAGCTCTAGAGGACTGTGAAAAATAATTTAAAATCACTCTACAAGGACACTTACACCCAGGGTGAATTAGTCCTCCAAAATCAAGCTCAAATTTATACCATAGGTGTACAGTGTCCTTCTATGTTCATTTCAATTGTTTGAGTTTGTCTGTGACTTTTTGTGTTTATTGTATTTGCATTAGAACAGTAAATTACATCATTATCCTAGTTAGGTAATTACATTTCAACCCTAAATTCATCCTAGATTTGGTAAAGGGTTGTTTGAATCACCTTACAAGTTGTAAGTCAATCATATACCTTGTCCAAGTCCATCAAACCCCCACATCATAACATTTCCATCCCCATTCTTAATGATAAATGGAAAAAGGTATCAAACCCTAATGAGTGCAAATCTTCAAATGTGTTTCCCTTTTTCCAACATATCAAACACATATCAACTTCCACAAGCACTACAATTGAACCAAATGGAAGTATCGATGGAATTTGACCATGTATCTGAACTACTGCAACCAAGTATTACAATTTATTAATTAATTGAAATTAAAATTATAACTCATTTTATTACATTTTACATGGTTTCTAGAATTAACTTATTCATTCAATAAAATGTAGGTCATGTGAATGCATTTATTGTTGATGAGAATAATGAAGAAGGAACAAATTATTTTTTATGCCATTGTATAGAGGGGGAAAAAAATGACTACCACAATCATTGATGGAGAGGCTATTGAGTATCCAATAGGGTCTATTGTTGTCACAGGAACATGGATAAGAAGGTACCCTATTAAGAAACTAGATGTTTGGTTTTTCAAAGACTTTGACTAGAGTCCATTCTAATGTCTAATAAACTTGGTGGCAATCACTCAATTCAGAGGAAAACCTGGCTGAACGGTCAACTTGACATTGAAAATACCTTCATTAAATTATCAACAAGGGCTAGTAGGCTTGTGATGGTACTGGCACTATATGTGCTTTCAAAGACTTGAGGTTACCTAAATTATCCTATTAAAGGTTTTACACTTGCTAGAAAATCACAAAAGCACATAACAATGGAAGAAGTAAAGTTGGTGCTTTGGCTATGGGTACCAATAGCATAGTCTGTGATTGAACTGTTGTTAATAGGTAAAATGTTGAACTTAACTGGGAACTAATGATTGAACCTATTCTACACTCTGGAGTACTACAAGTTAATTGAATGCAATCATGAACATGAACAAAAATTATTGATAACTTGACATGAGAATCTATCTTAGCTAATTATACAATTATGAAGTAACTACTAACAAAAATAAAAAGTGTAAATGTAGTGAAGGACAGTACCTTGAATGGCCCTTGCTCAGGTGGTTGCCTTCACTTAAACTAAACCAAATCTAAATCCTCATATTCAATCAATCATATCAACTCAAGATCATTCATTATACATTCCAAAACATCACATGAAATCTTACTTAAAGATTGTATTAAAAAAAACCATGTTTGAACAATCAACATGTATGTGTAATAACAACTAAAAAATGAAAAGTGTTTGATAACCAAATCCACAACTAAAAGATTAATCAACTCCTATCCTAAAGACTCAACCACCGACTATATACATGCACAAGGGATTTTATTTAGAACACGACTCTAAACTAAAACCATTAATTACAAGTCCCTAGATATTAGAGCGTAATTAAGATTTAGTTATCCTAACTACAATTGAAAAGAAATAAGAATCCAAATAGGATTAGAACTCTGCAATAACATAACTGGAACATGGAATATATAATCAATTATGCTAGAATCCTAATGATAGCAGGGTTCTCCTTCTTCACTACCTTTATTTTTTGTCATAGTGATGCACAATTGTCTTCATTAGGTGTCTCCATGTTGTAGTTATTACACTCAGTATATTCAGGAACATCCCTTGTTATCCAGGAACTTCTTCGACTATGGATTGTATTTTGCAGTTGCTATAGGATACATTGTCTTCTCAGGCTTCAAGGGTTAGTTCATAAAACATGCACACAATACTAACTACCATGATTAAACACAAATATCAATCATAATTCATACATACTCACATATAAATCATGCAACATCATATCATAACTACATTTCCATATACTTTGACCAAGTTCAAGGTTTGCATAATAAACACATTGTAGGAATAATTGTCTTTGGAATGTCTTATAAGAACCATAAAGATAACAAAAAAATAGCTAATAAATGGGCTCATCACTCCCCTCAACTACCTATTTGCTTTCCCTCAAGAAAATGAACTAGGGAGGTAGATTATAGTGCAATGTAATCTCCCTAAGGTCCATGACAGTCTTTACTCCATTGATCTGCTTCAGGTAGAATCCCTTATACCATGAAAGCCTCCTTATTCTAGTAAGTTCAACCTGTTCACATTCCTCCATCTTATCCCATGTCCAATGTGGTACTGGATAAAGAAAGGTGGTTGGAATGTTAATGGCATCCATTTAAGTGCAAGGTTAGTAGCAATATCCATATACCTGTGCACTCTTTCAAGCATAGCCATGAATTTATACACTGAATGAGGCTCTTTCCTATGTAGTTCTAGAGTTAAAATGCCCCATCTCTGTTGCACATACTTATAACTATGATGAAACAATCCAATTGCCAATGTTTGTATTCTGTTATAATCCTGCATGCTCAATCTCATGATCTATCCTCCTGGTCCTTTTTACTTCAGAAGTTTTAACCGTTCATTTATGATGAAATCAGGTTTCTTTGATTCCTTTCTTACTAGGAGAGCAATAGATTTCTCTCTCCTCATATTCCTCCATAATTTCACCCCTGAAACCTTCATTTCTATAGTAGGATGCTAGTGCTCTAACCTATAAATCCCCCATAAACATCAAGGGGTTCCATTCTATCTCTTTAGGCACTACATAGTTATGTAGATAGTACTCACAAAGTTGGTCTTGTTCATCTGGTGTGGAGTCAGCAAAAAAATTAAGGAAATCATATTTCCTGCTCATTGCCATTGATTGGTTACTTACTAGCTTGCTAAACTAAAAAATTAAAAACTTTTCCTACAAAAACAATACATAAGTTCTTGTTGGGGGTTTGCATCTAACAACTGGGGCAGATTTATTTGCTACCTCCTCCACTTTGACTGCTAACTTGTTCATCTCAATGTCCTTCCCCTCCATCACTTTGTTATGCTCTACAATTAAGGTTTCTTTTTATTTTCTCCATTTTTCCTTCTCTTGTGACACTAGTAGAATTTGGAAAATAAATGACTAGGTCACTAAACCTTTTAGTCACAACAACTAAAAATGACTAAATTCTACTAATTTTTTGCAACTCATCTATAAATGAGGAAATAAATTACTAATTTGGTAGTTGACTAAAAAATTATTTAGTCATAGAAATAAAAATGACTAAATAGTTAGTCATCAAATACAAATTAGAAAAAATAAAAATAAAAACATTTTGGCCAATTATTAGCGCAATGTATTGGCATGATTCATTATTCACATTTATTCATGTTCATTGCAAACCTCACTTTATTTGTTAGTTGCAACTCGTTAGCCTAGAATTGAGGCACCTCATTTTGAGTTATAGTAGCTGGATGTGTGAACTACACTTAGGCGTTTTGAATTATAGCACTTGCATCAGTGATAAAGATTGTTTGGAGAGGACCTAGAGGATTATCAAAAGGCAGGCAAGGACTTTGGTGTTTGTTGTAAAGTATTTGAATTCTGCAATGAAATCAAATTTGGGGACGCCCTCTACAGTGAATTCATAGGTAATTCAAAACCCTCATTACATTAAGCACAAAATCTATAGCTTTTTGATTGGAAACTTGCACTAGTTACAATCTATTTCTCTTAATAATGTTCTTTTACAATCTTGCCATTGTTCTGCATCATAATGTGTTTGAGCTCAATATAATAAAATTTGGGTGTCAGTGCAAAAATAGAATTTCCTCAAACAATTTTGATACATTTTCACTGCAAGTGCAAACTGTCCTTGTGCAAAGTAAACATGTGCTAGATTTACCCACACATTAGGCATCTGAACAAAGATGTTTCTTATAGTAGCTTCTTGTACCCGTGTAAAAATTTCCTTTGCAATATCAAATTGACCCCTTTTAGCTAGCACAATGGCTGCACCATTTGTAGCATAAACATTTCCTGGTCTTTGTCCCAACACTTTACAATACAATTATCTAGCCTTCTCAAGATGTGTTGCCTTATTCTTTGGATCCCTCCTCTCATTGCAAAAAGTTGCAAAATAATTCCAATTTTCAAGTGAAATGTCAACATAAGAATTCTTCACATCTAATTCACTTTGTGTAGCTTTAATTATTTCTTAGGAAATGGATAGTTTTTCTAAGTTCCCTTTGATAATACTTATTGGCTCTATCACTTGACTGTAGAAGAAGGAAATCTCACAAGCCAAAAATATCTAACTCTGATACCATTGTAATGTCCCCAATCATAGAAATTTCTTATTTTTTGGTATTTTCCAATTTTATGCCCTCCTTTTTAGCATTTTTTATTACACAAATTGAGATATTTCATAGATATAGTACAATGAAAATAAATAACAATATGGACCCAATTTGTAGATTAGATAAAGTCTAAAAATGAAAAATACTGATGCAATAAATCAAATATTTGTATTGATAGGAAAATTGGTCTATGGAATAGTAAAAAAAGGTTGTTATGAAGCATACCATATGGACTTATGTTCATCCCAACAATCCTAAAACCTCAACAATAATAGATCATATATTCTTGATACCTAGATCAAATATGAAGTTGCCACAATGATCCCTAGATGTGACAATGATTTCAAAGGGATGTGCACCATAATCCAAAATTGGATTATTGTTTTGACAACAGTACAAGAGCTACACATACCATATGGATCCACCACATATTTGAGTGCCCCAACTTGCAACACCATCCTAGAAATAATGATGTAATTTATATATGTGGAAGCTAGTGACTAGCTGTATGAAACCTTTTTCACTGATGCACCTATGATGGAATGTATCAACAACCAATGATCATATGGAAACCGTTATCATGCTCTAATGGCACTGACTTATATGGTTGATGGTAAACACAAACTTGATATATTTCTAGCCAAAAAGAATGCAATATTACTCCAACAGTAATAATGCCACTTCAACACAAGTGTAATATTAATATCAATTTATAATTTGAACAATTTAGCTTAATGGTGACTCCTATATGAAATCACTCCAAGGAATTGTGGGTTTTAATCCTCCAATTCTAATCCTAGATATTTTTCATCATCAAGTTAATTGAACCAAAGTCTAAAACTCCAACAAGGAGTAGAAATCAAAAAAAAAAAATGCTTGATCATTATGCCTCCTCTTCCTTGTTTGGCTTCTCTTAAATAGAGTTTTCCTCCAAATACATGACTCGATGTTTGAGAGGGATTATTTAAAATATATTTCAATTATAAGAGACATCCCTTATTTATAATTTTAATTTACTCGAGGCCCTCTTTATTATAATTACATTTTAAGATAACACTTAAGTGGCCCCTTTTATGAAATTAAGATCCTCTTGAGTTATATTTATACTCCTATTTTCCAAGAGAAAAATACCCAAGGCCTATGGGAAATGAACAACGAGCATTTTATTTTCAACTTGGTTTCATTTTGAAAAGGGGACATTACATTGTACAAGATTTGTTTAACAACAAAATAATTTAATCCATCTATTTGGGACTATGAAATAGTAAAAATAGATGAATTAATCTATTTTCAATTATAGGTTCTTTTAATCTAGAATCTAATAGAAAGATAAAGCATAATACATTGAAGGACACAAAAATGTTCTAAAATAAAGACTAAAATAGGTTTCCCATAAAAAAAAAGAAAGAGGAAAAATGAAAAGATAACATACAGATGATTCATTTGAGTTTTTTGATAAGATCCCATTTAACTATGTCAAATGGAATTGGAAGGGACAAAGCATATTTGATTAAATAAAATTTTTAGGTAGCTTATCCATCGTCATTGTATGCATTATCGTCTCTTGGAATCTTTTTCTACAATGGTTAGGTTTGGTTAAAGCTCAAGAAGCCTAGACATCATCATCATATGGATCATCTTCTCTTGAACTCTATTTCTACAATGGTTCATCATCTTCAGAATCAGAGTATGCATGTCTCCTTTGTGATTTTGTTGAAACTGGAGAATTTTTCACGCCATCATCAGAGTCTTCTAGACTTGCAGCTACAAGAAGATCTTGGGCATTTTTTGCATCATCTTCTGCCTTATCACTCATATAATTTTCCTCATCTTCCATGGAAACATCAGGTTCCTCCATATAAGAATCATAAACCTTGTCATCCTTATCCTTCTTTTTCTTCTTTTCCTTCTTTTATTTCTTCTTAGACAAACCAACCTCATAATCGTCATCATCCCTATCCTTACGCTTACTCTTCCATAATTCCTTCACACGTTCAAATTTCTCCTCTTGTTGCATTTCCCACCAAAATTATTCCTCTTGCTTTCTCCTTTCCATCTGAATCCTTTTTTCTTCATCAACTTTTCATTTTGCTTCATCAACCAATGACAAGTTGGCATGCTACTTTAATTGTTTCTTTTTCTTTAAGTTAGTCATTTTTTTTTAGTTCCATGTTGCCAAGCATACATAAAGCATTTAATGAGTTTTTATCCACCTTAAGTGCATCCCCAATCAATTCTAGGCTTATTTGGATCTCATTCCGAGCATGAGCCATGACTGCAAAACTTAGATATGCATCCACATCATCAAGAAACTTGAACAATAATAGCTTGTATAAAAGATTTAATTTTTTAGTATCATGAAGTTGTTCAAACAACATAGCAAGATTAAATAGTGTTTTGAATTTATCCCATGGTAACTAAAGGGTAAGTGCAAAAATATGGGGGGCCAAAAAGGGGCTTTAAGTGACCATTTTTTCTTCTTCTAAAATCAAGATATACTGACCTTGAATGTGAAATTGAGGATAGTTACACTAAATTTTTTGAGATGCAACAAAAACAAGGATCGTAGTGCTCCAAGTCTACTTTCTAAAATACTAATGTATTTTGAAAATGGTTGAGATTAAGGGGTTCAAAAGAGGGACCCATATAAATTGGTGTTGTTTTTGTCAGAAAAACATAACATAGCAACTTTTGTGGGAACGTAGCATGGTGAACCTTTTTTAGTATTTTTAAAATCACTTCAGTGAGAAATTATAACATTATGTAGTTGATGCATGATTTTTCTGATAATTTTTTAATGAATATTTGACTTTTTAGTAATTTTTAAAGTGGACACTTCCTGAAAAATAGAATTTTGGCCATGCTACCCCCACAAATTTTGGAAACTAATTGGATTTTTTGAAAATATTTTTAGAATGGATTCTAGTTTCTAAAAATGTAATTTATTTGAAATTTTGATGAATGGTTAGTTTTTAACGAAAAAAAACCAAACACTTCTTTTTTCCAAAAAAGAGACACACAAACAAAAGACATCATAGATCAAAGGCTTAACATTGTCAAAAAGTGAAAAAAATACATCGTTAGATAGCTAAGAGAGAGCCTAACATTATCTAGGTGTTTGATTTATTCAACATTGAAACACATGCAATACTAATGGTGAGCACAAACCCGATTATGTGAAATATTATAGAATTTGCAAAAACACATATTTGGTTGTTCCAAAGACCCAATCCTTTGGGTTGGTATTCCAAGGAAAATACTGAGCCTAAGGCTTGGGGATTCCCAAATCAAGATATAACGCGATCGCGTTATAACATGCTCACATTATGTCTTGCTTTATGTTAAATGCTACTCTATTGAATGCATGTTTATATATTTGTATGTTTGTATGTACATGTATGTTTGTATGTCATGTATGTATGTATGTATGTATGTATGCAGGCTTGTATGTAAGTATGCCTATATGTATGTATTCCTATATGTATGTATGTATGTAAGATTGTATGCACATATGTACATGTATGCTTGTATGTATGTATGTATGTATTTATGTATGTCTTTAGAGGGAGGGATAATTTTAAGAGAGAGAGAGTTGTCTAGGTAGGGTGGAAGAGAGAGGAAGGAGAGACCTAAGAGAGAGAGAGAGAGGTAGAGAGGTAGTGAGAGAGAGTCTTGAGAGAGGGAGAGGGGGTGGAAGGGTGAGACTAAGAGAGAGGGAGTGGGAGAGAAGGGGTTGGAGTGAGAGGGACTTAGCTAGGTAGGGTGGGATGGATAGAGGGAGAGAGAGAGGGGGGGAGAGAGAGAGGGGGAGAGAAAGAGAGAGTTATGTAGGTAGGGTTCCAGAGGGAGAGACTTGAGAGTGTGAGTAGGGGTGAGAGGGAGATAATTGAGAGATATGTAGTGAGAGGGAGTTCAAGAGAGGAGTGGGAGAGAGAGAGGGAGTGAGAGAGAGGGAGTGTGAGAGTGAGAGATCTAAGAGAGGGATATAGTGTGGGAGGGAGTGACTTGAGAGAGAGGGAGAGAGAGAGGGGGATTGAGTGAGAGGGACTTACCTAGGTAGGGTGGGAGGGATAGATAGAGAGAGGGGGGAGAGTGAGTGAGAGAGAGTTACCTAGGTAGGGTGCTAGAGGGAAAGACCTGAGAGAGAGGGGGTGGGAGGGAGAGACCCGAGAGATAGGGAGAGAGAGGGAGTGATGGAGAGGCAGTGGGAGGGAGATAGAGAGAGATAGATAGAGGGAGTGAGAAAGAGTGGTAGGGATTGATTGAGCGAGAGGTACGTAGAAAGAGGGATAGGGTAGATAGAGGAAATTAAAGAGGATAGGAGAGAGGGAGGGAGAGAGAGAGGTGAGATGTATAGATAGAGAGAAAGGGATAGGGGTTGAGGGTATAGGGTTGAGGGATTAGGGTGGAGGACCTATAGGGTTTATGGTTTAGGGTATTGGGCTGATGGTAGAGGGTATTGGGTAGAGGGTAGAGGGTAGAAGGTTTAAGGGTTTAGGGTTAAAGGTTTTAGGGTTGAGGGTTTAGGGTATAGGTTTGAGGGTATATGGTTGAAGGATTAGGTTGAGGGTCCAATGTAAAGGATAGAGGGTATAGGGGTTGAGGGTTGAGGGATTAAGGGTTGAGGGTTGAGGGTTTAAGGTTGAGGGTAGAGGATTGAAGGTATAGGGTTGAGGGATTGGGGTTGAGGGTCCAATGTATAGGGTAGAGGGTATAGGGATTGAGGTATTAGGGTTTAAGGGTTGAGGGTTGAGGGTTAAAAATTTAAGGGTTGAGGGATTAAGGGTTGAGGGATTAGGGTAGAGAGTTTACTTGGGTTTAAGGGTTTAAGGGTTGAGGGTAGAGGGTATTGGGTTTAGGGTAGAGGGTAGAGGTTTTAAGGGTTTAGGGTTTAAGAGATGAGGGTTGAGGGTTTAGGGTTTAGGGTTTAGGGTTGAGTGTTTAAGGGTTGAGGGTTTATGGTTGAGGGATTATGGTAGAGAGGGAGGGATGGATGGAGGGAGAGATGGAGAGAGAAGTGAGATAGAGAGAAGGAGAGAAGAGGAGGGAGGGACATAGATATATGAGGGTTGAGGATCTAATATATATGGTAGAAGGTTGAGAATTGAGGGTATAGGGTTGATGTTTTAGGGTATTTGGTTGAGGGTATAGGGTTG
The DNA here is from genome assembly GCA_007258455.2 of Sequoia sempervirens. Classification (NCBI taxonomy): domain Eukaryota; kingdom Viridiplantae; phylum Streptophyta; class Pinopsida; order Cupressales; family Cupressaceae; genus Sequoia; species Sequoia sempervirens. The sequence continues at coordinate 253,028,571 of VDFB02270651.1, read as the reverse complement.
AGGGATTAGGGTTGAGGGTACATATGGTTGGAGGATTAGGGTTGAGCGTCTAATGTATAGGCTAGAGGCTATGGGGGTTGAGGGTTTAGGGTTTAAGGGTTGATGGTTAAGGGATTAAGGGTTGAGGGTTGAGAATTGAGGGTTGAGGGTTTAATGTATATGGTAGAGGGTAGAGGGTAGAGGGTAGAGGGTTTAAGGGTTGAGGGTTGAGGTTTTAAGGTTGAGGGTAGAGGATTGATGGTATAGGTTTGGGGGATTAGGGTTGAGGGTCCAATGTATAGGGTAGAGGGTATAAGGGTTGAGGGATTAGGGTTTAAGGGTTCTTTTGCTTTAGCGATGTTCTTCATGTATTTCATCTCTTTTTGGAGTAGAGTTTTTCCCATGAGGTTTTCTCTATTTCTCCACTTTACAGAGATTTGGTTGTATTCAGGTACCTCATCAGGCCTAGTTGTTGGGACCCTTGTTTGTTGTCTTGCATTGTAGTTACCTTTGCTTTCTTGCACATGTTTCTAGTTGCACTCTTGCTCATCTTAAGGGGGGGTGTTAGAGTAAATATTTTAACTTAATTATGTTAATTAAGTTACCTTTATTCCTCTCTTAATATTTCACTTTAGTTTGCATATTGTGACATTTAATAATTATATTAATTATTAAATGTCTACCTATTAGGGTTACTTGTAGGTTTTGCATGATCTCCTTTTAAGGATTGATCTCTTTGTATTATTTCAATTAAGTCAATACAATCTCTCTTGCAGCTTGCAGAGCACCCTTTCTTTTTTGTCTCCATGCCTTCCTTTCTGTGACAGGGTATTTGCATGTAGGTGATCTTCGAGGTTTGTGAAGTTGGTTTTCTCAACTTCTACACAATGTATAGGGTAGAGGGTATAGGGGTTGAGGGTTTAGGGTTTAAGGGTTGATGGTTGAGGGATTAAGGATTGAGGGTTGAGAATTTAGGGTTGAGGGTTTAATGTATAGGGTAGAGGGTAGAGGGCTTAAGGATTTAGGTTTTAAGGGTTGAGGGTTGAGGGT